>CM053272.1:17567557-18767557 GCA_028583415.1 Protea cynaroides | reverse complement strand
GCATTAACCATATAAATCATTCATGCAAATAAATATCATTTTTCAAAAGTTAACCAACTACACATTCTCCTTTAGGATAAACTTGCAGTGGTCTTCTCAGTTTCTGTGCAGTGACTGCGAAAGAATAATGACTCTCGAAAATTCCACCACCTTTGGGTTAATGAGACCCCTTAAAGTTAAAACCCTTTCAACTCATGTGCATTAACATACCTTTAACTTTGACAATGCTACATTTGGATTAACACTGTCTTTCTTAGCTGCTTTTCACACCATGGAGAACAGTGTATTAAAAATATATCCTTTATTGTATATGTAAATTCACAAATTTGGTGTTTGAGGACCACTATATTGGAATTGAGTGTACCACTTTGGTGGATTCCATCCAATCTTCACATGACACCTACAAACCTTAATTTGATCAAAACTTGACAATGCCACATTTGGGTGTACATCGCCCTTACACAAACATTTACAAATACATGAACTTTAAATTTAAAGACATCATGATGAAACTAGGTGTACCACTTTGGTGGGTTCCATCCAATTTCATAGTGATATCCCCAAACCCTACTTTGCAGCACCTTGTGGGTCAATAATAAAATCTCATGCACACTTAACCTTCTACAAGTATCTTGTACAAAAATAATTGACAAAGTATATCCTTTATTGTATATGTAAATGCACAAATTTGGGGTTTGAGGACCACCATATTGGAATTGAGTATACCACTTTGGTGGATTCCATCCAATCTTCACATGACACCTACAAACCTTAATTTGATCAAAACTTGACAATGCCACATTTAGGTATACATCGCCCTTACACAAGCATTTACAAATACATGAACTTTGAATTTGAAGACATCATGATGAAACTAGGTGTACCATTTTGGTGGGTTCCATCCAATTTCATAGTGATATCCCCAAACCTTACTTTGCAGTACCTTGTGGGTCAATAAATAAAATCTCATGCACAGTTAACCTTCTACAAGTATCTGGTACAAAAATAATTGACAAACAAGCAAAAAACTGTAAACTAGATTAATTTGGGATACTTTTTAATCAAAAATAAATTCTTCAAATCATCAAACTGTGTCAAACTATGTACCAAATTATAAAGCACGAAAATACAAACACAGCTCAAAAAACTATGTCAAAATCTGACATTCCTAGCGCCCACAATTGTCGATCAGAGTCGGCTTACCTTTTATATAACCTGAATAGATTTTGGACGGTTCATCTTGGCTCGGTTCAATCTGGCCGGGTTCGGTTATGGGCGGACCGAACCCACTATTTAAACCCTTTTTTTTAAAAAAAAATAGCCGTAGGCGAATAGATCTCACGTGCTTTTTCAGGCAGCGCGTGAGGACACGTCAGGTTACTTCCAGCGTCCCACCTTATGTCGCCGGCTCCGTTTCTCCGAAAGCTACAATCCTGTATGATTTATTTTACTTTTTAATGATCCAAAAATTTTTCGTAGGTCCAAACCCTAGACAGGTTCATACGAAAAATTTGAGAGAAAAATCTCTCCCTTTTCCAATCCAATTAAACATAAAGTTTTAACAATGTTTTCCCATTGATTCTAGGTCTGTGTAGGTGGCTCTGATACCACTGTAATATTTTTTAGATTCCCTTTGGATTTTTCCCATTGGATTTTCCATGAATCCTAACGAACACACCACACAGATTACTAGAATACAATGGATATTGAAAAGAGATGATAAGACACATACCTCTTGCTGTAGATTGATTTTCGACCGTTTTCTTTGCTTTGAATGCTTGAAATGTTTGGATCAGAGTCTTCCATAGCCTGTCGGGATCCCTTGATCTTCTCTCTGCGTATGGGAACAAGAAAAAAAAAATAACACCGTGGTTGTGGAAACCCTAACCATTGGTATTTATAATACCACCCCCAACCCTAGACCAGTCCCACAGTGGATCAGGTTGGTTCATCTCTAATCATACTTAAACCGGTTTATCTGTAACTAGATTCTCACTGAACCAACTAACCTTATAATTAATTTAGCCCATAAAATATCTTACAGGTACACCATTGAATCCCACCCAATCTGGACTCTCTATATCCTCAAAATTAATTGGAGGGCCTGAAGGCCTCGGATCCTAAATCAAGGTTGACTTATGAAAGCCTAAAGCCAAATCAGATGTGAAAAATAAGAGAAAAAAAAAAACACAAAACAAATCTGATTCTAATTCTTCCAAACAACCAGCTTTGTGAGAGTTATAATCTGACTAGGAAACTTAAATAAAGAAAACATAAACCAAACAGACGTTGAGTAACTATAGACTAATTCACCAAAAAAAAATATAGACTAAAGTATATGGGAGTCAAAGAAATTTTCCCATTATTTTTTTTATAAGTAACATGGATTTCATATTTTAAAATATAAGAAAAAGATATTTGAGTCATAGGCCCACTAATGACACTCTCCATCCTCTAACATATGTGAGTCACTTTCATTGGTATGTTTTCTCACACTGGCCTTCCCTCAAAATATAATACATTAAAATTGTTAGAGATGTAGTCTTAATATTAAGGGAGTGGGGAGATCTAGGGCTCAAGGCTTGAGCTAAAAGACTTATATTAGTTCGAGATCTTTAAGTCATTTCTCTTTGTTATACAAATCATCTATTCATACTCAAAGTCGAGAGAGTGCATGACAGCGACTACAGTACTGATAAATATGCATAGTTATATTCAAAATAGTATTTGATTGAATTAGACTTTGAAATTTGATAAATGTCTAATCTTGACCATGTCTTCTCTATCCAATTGTTAAAATGGACATATCATCTGTCCACAAAATAGAACAGTTGTCATGTGAGGTTTGGAAAAATAAGACCTTTACAATAATAATATTTTGAGATTAAATTTTATTTTACTTTAAAACTATAGCCCTATGATTTAAAAGTAAAATAAATATTACATCTAAATAGAATACCCATATCTGGTTAGAATCTTAAGTAGATTCTGTTGGACTTTATGTTGTCGTTGTTGGTAACTTGGTTGATGTAAAAGTGTTTGTGAGCATTCAGTCAGAGAAATGAGGAGAAAGAGTATCAGTGTAGGAGAGAGAGTGTCAGTGCAGTTGCACAGATATGGCAACTTTGCTTGTGTGTTCTACAATCTTTTACATGTGTTTCAGATGACTTGCAATGAGTTGAATAGGGTTTTACACTGATTTTGATGAGAGAGAGTGTCTGTGGACCCCACTGGTGATGTGACATAGTTTTTGATAAAGTGGCCGAGTTTCTAATGATGAGGCAATGTTGCGGAATCTTGAAGCATTACATGAAGAAAGAAGATGTAGAGAGAGAATGAGGAGAGAGAGAGGAGAGAGAAAATATTGGTGGGTTCAATAGCAGGTTCATGGAAATCCGATAGTGGAAAAATGTAGGCGTCGAGTTATCTTTCCAACGTAACTTGAATCACTCAATTCTAACGTCGGATGAGAGAGATATCGCAGTTTCCGTCGGATCGCTTGAAAAAGTCATTAATACATTTGTTCGGGGGTATTTTCGGTAAGTAAAATGGTGAAGATCCTACATAAATGGTTCAGATCAAGCCACGAAGTCCATATTCTGATTAGATGGCCCAGATCAAGGTGGGCTCGATTGCAGTGCGGTGGCAGAGTCAAGATTCTGTCGCGTAGGCTCTGATTGGCCGGTTGCATTATATTATAATGCGCCGCGATCTATTGTATTAGCGCATTGATTCGGTGTAACGCGCGTACGGTTCGTAGCGGAGTAGATCCAGATCCAACAGCGAGAAACAAATCTTGCCTTTTTGAGGTCAATCCAATGGTCTCTGCCGTAGATTCCGCAACGGACCAATCGTAAAGTGACAGCGTAGGCATGGGCAATGATTCGGTGTTGCACAGGCGCATGAGAATGAGTTGAAAGATTCTATTTTGAATTTTCTGATTGGCCGAACTTCAAACCGCCATAACTTCTTCATTCGAGTTCCAAATCGGTCCGTTCAAGTTGCAGTTTCCATATTTTTGGATGCTCTATACATTGGGTGCCGCTGGGAGTCGTAAAACGAAGAGAAAAATTAAAAAGAGTATTTTGAAGACAGAGAGAAGGATTTTTAGGGTTTCGTGCCCTGTGGGAGTGATCAATCACCAACTACATCTTCTCTGTGTATCAATGGAATGCTAAATCCCTGTGAGAGGTTAGTAGAGATTTAATTTTTATATTCATGGTGATTATGGATTGTGTGGAAGAGATTGGAAGCCTATGGATGAAGTGTGCTCTGTGAATCGATCTCTATCATCATTGAAGGCTGTTGGAGAGTACCTGAGAGCAGTGTGAAGCTTCAGAGAGATTGTTGGCCATTCGAAAGCATTATTTGTGAGGTTTTTCAATTCCCTATTTATTTGTTGCTTTCAATATATTGTATGCTAGAGTAGGTGAAAATTATTGAATACCTAGCTAGTGAGGAAAAAATTGTAAGGCATAATTATAAGCTTAAAAATTGTTATTTGCTTCTCGTGGGTGCGAGTTAAGCGTGGTGTGTTAAGTGGGTGCTGGACACTGGCTGTTAAGCCTGAATCTTGGCATTGGTGCGCCCTCTCAGTTTTATGCTGGGAAAACCTAGGGTTAATATCCTTGTCTTGTTAGAGACTAAAAGTTGAGTGTTGAGTAAATACGGAGCCCGTTGGGCATTACTCTGTGGACTAGCCATCACACACTGTGTTGGTGAACTACGTAATATCTCTGTGTCCATTGTTTTGTTTTCTGTTATATTTTAGAGTGCGTGGAATGACTTACAGAAAAGGTGTGCAAATCTGGTAGACCTGGCCACTGAGTGGTAGCGAGGTAGATTTGCATGCGCGCTTATGTGTATGTGAAAAGTTAGGTCTCCATCAGCTCTGGGCAACAGTAAATAATTAAAGAGAATTTTCAGACACTGATTCACCCCCCCTCTCAGTGTCATATCAAGTTCATCAGATTCCATAATACTGATCATATATAACTTCACTTCCTTTTCTTTCGCAAGGTCATCCACCATAAGGAAACAATCTGCCCCCTCCCTTTCTTTTCTTTTTTTTTTTAATTTTTTAATTTTGGGTGTGGTAATTGTTGTCGTTGGATAATGCCCGGTACTTTATAAGGTAACACCTGTCAACAGGGATCAAAACATGCAATGAGGTAGGCGGGTTTAAGAGTTCTGTAACCACTCCAATATTTAAGTTAGTACAGTCAGAACAAGCAGATGGAATCAGAAATAAGATAACCGAATTCTTGTACAGTGGGGTTGAAGTGAGACAATAAAGGAAGGGGATGAGTATAAAGGAGATGGTGAAATTTCAGAGAGCAATGTAATGTATATGTTTTGTAAAATTGTACCTTTCTTCCTTGGTTCTGATTTGAATTCATGGTAGCGGATCCTCTGGAAAGTAGCATTTTTCCTAGCTTTTCAGGTTATACTATAATAGCAAATTGTATTTGGCTATGTGCCTATTGTAATACGCTGGAAGGATCGGTTCTGCAGATGGACAAGACCTTTTGACAGCCTAATGGGCCCCAGGCCTAGGATATGAGGTTTAAAAGGGTGTCTCAATCCAATGAGATCTGACCTCGTCCCTGTCACTTCAATACTGTGGCAGCCACCAATTTGCTTAAAGTGAATATTTGTCCAATATGAGTGCTACATGTTGTTGTAGGAGTGGTGACCCCATCGGTCTGCATATGCTTGCTTGACCCCAAAGTCTTCCTTGTACTCCTTAGTTGTAACCGACCCCTTGCCTATCATATACAAACCTGTATTGGTTCCTCATGGGTCTGGGAACTGGTGATCCCTTCTTATTGGCGAGAGGGTCAGCAATAGTTGACAAAACTACACTTCAGACGCACCGTACTTCTCTTTGATGTTTGCCAAGTGTCTGATCATGAATTAAATCTTGACTGAACCACATGTCATCTCAGGATTGACCACGAATTAATTTGCCCATGTCAATATTAGTATAGAGATAAATATCATAAAAAGAAAAAAAAATTGCTTTGTTTCTCTAGGCAATCCGATGTAACATCTACGTTATCAATACTAATAAAATTTATGAAATTATCAATATCAGATTAGAATCGATCATTGTATACGAATCAAACAACCGATCCGATTGCAATTACTAAAACCATGTTCATGATAAATGGAATCATCATACAAACAAAAGATGATAGGTTTAATAGAATTCCAATAAGAAATTACTGCTTTTACATTACTAATTTAATGAGTGGTGCAAAGTTCTTGAATATTACCTTTTCATATTGCTCCCTTGCTTCTCGGATCCCATTGCATTTCAATCCTTTGAGAGTTGGAATGGAGAAATTTAGACCCATCATTGTGCTTTAGGATGTAGCTAAGTCGAGATTTTGGATCCACAAAATTTAATTTACAACAGTAGCAGCATTACCTTATTTTTACAGTAATTATATTGGATTCAGAAATTAAATTGGGTTCAGACGAATGGGAGTCTAGTACTACAAAAAAAAGGGTGTACTCAGTATATAAGGCTCCTGTCATTTCAGGATCTGAAGAAGGATTTATGTACGCAGTTTTACTCCTGTTTTGTGGAGAGATTTTCATATTCGAATCCATGATCACCTTGTGCTGAGGCTTGTCTTCATAGTTTAGTTCCATACTAACTATCAAATAGTTTCAACTCTCTTTTACACTTGGGAGTCCTTTTATCTGTTAGGTCGAATTTTTGGGATAAAAACTTACATGGTATCGAATTTGGCAGATTTGAATCTATTGAGAAACTCCAATGCCCAATTTCAAGTTTTAAAACCATTTCCAAGTTTTAAAACTGCTGGGTATAAATACCATTGACTAGTAAAAGTGCGACACGTGGGCATCTTCAAAACCCCCAAACTAGCAAAATACTCTTTTCGTATAAAAAAAATTCCGCATTGGCACATCTGACATTACCAATTAAGTTAGGGACAAATCCAACCTCAAGAATTTTGCCACTGTATCCAAAAACACGTGAGACCCACTTCTGGCACACTCAAGTGTCCCTATAAATAGACTCAAACAACAAAGTCAAATTACTTCATATCTACACATTTTCTTAGTTTTTTTTTCTTTTTTTTGATAAACATTTTCTTAATGTTTTACTCATCGATACCTCTACCATTGTTCCATTTTTTACCTTTGCATTTTATCAATTATCGGTCGGATTTCATTATTTGTTTGTTGCCTAGGGTTTTTATTTGACCATCAGAGAATCAATCTCTCTCCGTTTTATCTTCCTTTTTTATCTCTCTTTATTTTTCGTCTAACCAATGTAGGATTATTCTAAACAAAATTTTGAACATAACAAATCGAAAGCAAAATCAGGCCCATGCAAATTTTTTTTGGTTAACGCCCAAAAGAATTTTTTTTATGGAATTGGTAGAAAAAACCCCACATAAGCGCCAACCAAATTGAAAATTTAGTGACCACATAGCAGAAAAAAATAAGAGAAGAGAGAGAATATTTCAGCTGGAAAGAAGAGAAAAGAAGAGTGCACAAGGAAGTTGCCATCAGATTAGGATTCCGTTTAGTTCCAACAAAGTTGAAGGATTAAAGTGAACAGGGAAAAGAGTTTTTAGTCAGGGCATCACTCTTGCCTCTTGCAATTGAACCTGTACCGCTATCACGGTGATTATTCACCATGATTTCGCTGGTGATATGCACAACATATACCTCTACTTTCTTCCCATAATTACCTTTGCCTAGTTGCAGAGGGGCGTTATCGATGCAAGAGCAATGGAAAAGTATAGTGGAAGAAGTTTAGAGGACGTAAAAAGATGGCAATCTCAGGCGAGATTCTAAATCCAGGTATCAAACACAATGATGTCCTAAAACCAATCAGAATCAATGTATAAATCTAATAAAAAATTAACACATAATCAATACTATATATAATAATATTTAAAAATGAATCGAATAAATTCGATCCAAAACCAATACAAATCATACCGATACCTTGAATCAATTCTTGGGACTTCGATGGTTCCACGGTGAAAGTGTTGGGATTCCTCCTGATGACTCACGTGGAGGGGGGGATTCACTTTACTTTTTGTCTGGAGTGGACCTCTTCCCTCATATCATTTCATTTTGTATAAAAAGAAAATAAATAAAAGTGGTGGACAATATCATTCTGACATTTTAGTTTTGTCTCTTCCTCTTTCCATCCGTTCCTGCCCTTTCGGTAGGGTGTTGCCGAATCCGCCAACCGTTGTGGAGCCGTAGGTGATTGCCGAGTTTCGTTTTTGTGAGGTAAGACAGGAGAGACAGACAGGATGAAAGGATGAAAGAGAGAGAATGAGACAAATTGTTTTTTAATATTCTTCAAGATGAGTGTTATTGTATTTTGTGGATTTATCTATTATTATTTTATAAGGTAATAATAAAACTCTCATGATGTGGAGTTTCCCACACCACCTTTACATCGATTCAAATAGTTTCTTGTTCTCGATTGTGTCAGCTGTGATTGCAACTATTGGTCTTCATTCGATATAAATTAAAGAAAAATTCAACGACTAATAAGATGATCTATACTTGAGGTGTAGAAAATTCCACCACATGAAGCCGAACAAGGTTCTTTTGTTCTATTTTATATTAGGGAAAATTATTTGGACTTCTCCTAGTAATTATTGATTTATACAGTCCTCCCTTATAAAATAAAACTCATAACACTTTAGTCCGTTTCGTTAGAAAATGGATGGTAATTACTGATATAAATATATCTTATTTTTTTAAAATACCAAAATATCTTTGTCCTTTTGATTTACCCTTTTACCCCTATTACTGTGTTTTTTTTTTTTTAGTAAAACGAAACTTCATTGATAATTAAAAGAGGTTACAGCCAAGGCTTTTTTTAAAACACAGTTCTTGAAGCCAAGGAGTGGAGTTCGGCCAATGGTGCAACCCCTCCGACACCACGGCCTTCTCAGCTAGGGTGTGTGCAACTTGATTAGCTTCCCTAGAGATAGCATGTAAAGAAGCATTACAAATAGTAGCAAGAGTACAAACATCATCCCTAACACTTTAGTCTACCCCGTTAGAAAATGGACAATAATTGCTGACGTGACGTAAGAATACCTGAATTTTTTTTTAAATATCAAAATACCCTTATCATATTGAATTACCTTTTTACCCGTATTAGTGTTACAACTAACCTTTTAAAACCTCTGGATAGTCTTCGTCTTCTTCCCACTGTCCTTCCAAATCAGATGACCCCTGACGTCAGATAACCTTCTCCGTTCCTCTTACCATTCCTACGTCGATCACCGTTGCGACTTCGCTACCCCTTCTAAGACCTCCGTTCAGTGCCGCCACAAGGTCAAGAAGCTCCGCAAGCGTTACTGAACAGAGAAACAAAAAGCCTTATCCAACCATGGCTGCTTTTCGTCCTCCTGGGTTTACTTCCATAAGATGGATGCCATGGAGGAAGGCACTTCTGTAATGGCCAATTCTAATGGTACTGACGAAGACGAAGATGACAACAACAATGACAACGATGATGAGAACGAGAACGAAGTCATAGAAGACGATGACAAAGATTGATGTGATATTTTAGGGGCATCCTCTGTTCCAATGATTCTAACCCAAAACCCATGAGCATTGTCTTGGTTAGATAACTTTGTATTTAGATGCTTGATATTTTTCTTATAGTGGTGTTTGATTGTGCCTTGTGGGAGACATGATAAGAAAAACGAAGCTGATTCCCCCGTTTTCAAGCTTGAACATTAAAGTTCAAACCTCTCTCTCTCTCTCTCTCTCTCTCTCTCTCTCTCTCTCTCTCTCTCTCTGACTTCATGAATCCCTATCGAGTAAAGGAGAAGGGTGAAACTCCTAAAAGGGTAGCCACTCGATAAAGAGAAAATGATAATCACAAAATTAATTCCATATTTTAAGTTTTGTTTGCAAAAACAG
Source organism: Protea cynaroides (assembly GCA_028583415.1). NCBI lineage: Eukaryota > Viridiplantae > Streptophyta > Magnoliopsida > Proteales > Proteaceae > Protea > Protea cynaroides. Next base: position 18,757,612 of record CM053272.1, on the reverse strand, counting down.
CTGGTTGTTGCCCTGCAACTCTGTGTGTTGTCGGAGGATTCCATCCAACTTATCAGATAATGCCATGTAGCTGAAACACAATACAACAAGAAAGTGGGCGGAATATACCCCGGGGCCACTCTAATGCCAAAGTTAGGAAGTTCCAAGGACAAGCAGAATGGAATCCTTAGTGGAAAACTAGGACTCCTTAGAGATGGGGTTCCCTGAGATACGGGAGCTTCAATAACCTCTTCCTTTTCCCCAGTGAGATAGAACTTAGGATGAAAAGAGGGAGAAAAAGGGCTCAAAGAACTGTGTTAGAATAACACCAGAGTGGGATGTTCCTTCTTTTTGATAGGAAAATCCAGATCTTTTGTAATCGATGTTCATTTGCTACTTATAGGTTCAAGAGAAAGCTTCTCCAACAAGCTCCTCTCCACCTACCACCATCTCAATCACCCGCCACCTAGGGAACAATAAGTTGAAGGGATTACGACCTCTTAGGACATCACTAGGTTGTCTTATCAGCCACTTACGACCCCTCTTGACCTTCTCTGACCCCCTTTTTAGCCCACATCCTCCAGATCTTCTGACAACTGTTTCTGCCCTTACCCTTTTACCGAGTGTCATACTTGCTTTTTGTTGATTCGACGCACGATATGTATACCTGGCCAATCAAATCTCCCTATTTGACATTTATGGTTGCTGTCAGCATTTATGAGTATTAATGACAGATCATTAAATGCCCAGCTACTTCTGTCAATCGGTCAAATCATGACCGAAGTACCCAAAAGGGGGTCGAACACGATTTATTTTCCCTAACATCTCTTATCCTCATGCTTTGTACTCTAGATACGTGACACGTGCCCCATTCTTCAAAGACTATCTCAGATTCTCCATCCACGGTCGGATTTAAACTCATGACCATTTTCCCCCAACAGAACCCCTTTGCCTCCTCTATATTGTTTGACAAGAGGAGACACATTTATGGGAAAAATAATTTCCTTCCTTCGCATGTGGAGGCATCTCCGTAGATTCCCTGTCGTTAGAGTAGTTATGAGCCACCTTCCTTGGTGGTAACGTTTCATAACGGCTTGAATTAGCCATCATTACTGGTAATCGGTAAAGCCTCTGTATTGATCAGGTCGTCGCTTCACCCTATCGGCGTTAATCCCGCCATTTTCCATCCATCATGACCGTCCAAGCGTCGCTTCCCTGTCCAAGCGTCATATCCATGATTTTAAATTACGGTCACACCACTTGAAACCATCATGACTGTTAGATGGGATCCACTTATCAACAAACTTATAAAAATCCCGACCTCTTCACTCACCATCTTCCTCACATTTGATCATCTACAGTGCTCTCTGAAGGTTTGCATTGCCTTAAGCTTTTCCATTCGGTGTATATAATCTTGAGTAGAGTGCTTCTTCTCCTTCGTGAGGAGTTCCCGGGGATCCGCTTGTTCTTCGAGTAAGTCCCTACTTTTCTTCCTTTGTGATTTTCATTATTTCACCTTTAAGCAGTCATGGCTCGCAATAAGGCCGTCGTCAACTGCACATCTGAGCCTACTCTTCGTTGAACTTGGCTCTGGAGACCTACCCAGGGTGAGGGTAGCTCAAGTGGTACCCCTGAAATTCCTCCCCGTGACACTTCTGGTGAGACCGGTCCTCACTACGTGACATCTTCCTTGAAATCCCTAATGACTTGAGTCCAAGCTCCAGGATCTTAGGGCTTCTTTTCTAGTTCCTGACTCCGTTGAGTTGATAACTCCGGACCCAGAGGACCGAGCCTGCCATCCTTATTCTCATAAACTGGTGGTAAATTACAACATCTTCTTGTCTGATTTTCGCTTTCCTTGCCATCTTCTCGTATTCGAGATTTTGGGCTACTATGGCTTGGCCCTACTCAACTTCTACCTAATTCCTGGGCTCACATCCATTCCTTCATCATCTTCTTTCTTCGTTGTTTAGAGCCTCCCACACTGAGGTTATTCCAGTTTTTATTTAACATAGGAGTGATTAATTGGACTAACTCTCTGACCCGCATGACCGAGCCAAATGGCATCTACTACTTCTTCCGTAGAAATTTAGAGGTGGTTTCCCCCATGGTCGAATCCACCCCTTCCTCCCTCCCCCATTAGAAGGAGAAATTCTTCGGGGCCATAGTGAAACGAGGCCATAGTCTAATGGGCATGCCTGCCTTTCCCATCGATAATCAATGGCAATTTATCGACCCCTCAGCAGTAGGGGTTGCCCCAATCTTAACACCGCCTCAGATGGAGACCCTTCGTAGGGTGACAAGAAAAAGGGAGGGCAGTCTAGTACAAGGACCTGAGCAGCAACAAATATCTATTCCTGTACGGACTCAGTAAATTCCTTTCGACCCCTGACCATACTAACTGATCATGCAGCATTCTTCATTTCACTGTGTTTTTATTCGACCCCTAATACTTGAATGTTTGCTCTTTGTTCAGTGGAGGGTCTTGACAATAGCATGTGGGAGGATCTGATGGGGGTGGACCTGCTCCGTCACCAGAAGAGGGAAAGAGAGGAAATAATTGCCACCATGGCCCAAAAGTTGGAGGCTCTTGAGAGGGCCGTAGACACAGCCCCCGCCCTTGCTGCTGAGATTCCTCCATCGTCTTCCGAGGGTGCGGCCCAGGTCGATCCTTCCACCGAACCTGAACTAGTAAGAGAGCCCTCTTTTTTTAGAGCTTTCGACCCTATGGCCTCCATGGAAAAGCCGATTATTCCTTCGGTCATTGACATTGCGGAGGATGGTATGTTCTATTCTCTTTCACCCTTTGTTTTTTTGTTTTTTTTTTTTTTTACTGCTTCGTCCCCCAAACTGTGGTTCTGACCATTTTTGCAATGACGACGACCAGGCAATAATCTCAGAAACATTATGCCGGTCGAAAAGGAGGAAGATCACTCCCTAGACCCCCAGAATCATATTACCCGAAGACACTCCTCAAGAGATTCTACAAAGGATCTCGGTCGGGCCTCAACCACTGCAGTCCCTACCGTCGTCAGATGCAACCGTCCACTTTTTCTGGCACATCTTGCAGTTAATGTGATACACGAATTACTACCGGAGAATGTTAATAAATTCAATCCGCAAGCTGAAGGATGTGCAGGCCTCGGCACAACAGAGCCACGAGCTTCTTTCGAACAGCCATGGCAGAGCGCAACTAGGCCGTTCGCGATCGAAATGCTGCCATTATGGCTTAAACCGAAGCTGAGGAGACCTGGGCCGAGGAGAGTGATACTCTGTCTTCAGAAATGGAATTGGTTAAATAGGAGAGGGATGATGCAGAGGCTCGTGCCAAGGAAGCAAACGACCAGGCTAATGATCTTGATATAAAATGGCGCACCGCCGAAGCATCTTTGGACATGAACCGGAGGTGGCTTGCCGATGAGAAGACCAGGTACAGGTGCTTGATGAGCACTTCACCACTCGCGTAAAAGTTTTCGAGGCTGCCCAGAAAGAATTAGCCAAGGTGCGGCTACTCAATAGAGTTATGTCAGACCAACTCAAAGCAACCTCCGATCTCAACAATCAATTGGAATAGGAAGTCAAGGATCTCTAGGAGGCCCGTAACAAACTGATAGGGGAGAAGCCCAATTTGTCCACGGAGAACGATAGGTTTCAGGCTGAATTGACCCACACCCTGACCAAAGAGAAATCCCTCAAAGAGGTGATAGTCATCATGAGGGATCAGGGTGTCGACGTGCAGTTTTCTATGACCCGCCTGGCGAAAGAACTGGCCCAAGCCCAGGCAAACACCTCTCGCCTAACCCAAGATCTATCGCAGGCCCACGTAGCTTTAGCCCAAGATAAGGAGAATACCCTGAGAATCTTGATGGCGTCTAATGATATGGTGGGGCTTCTCAAGAAAGAAAGAGCTCGAGCCATCAGGGAAGCCTTCATCGTGGTTCATTCACAGTTGTCTGGTCATCTTCCAGCTTTTGACTTTTCCTACATCCCCCTCATGAACAAGGTGATCCGGGACAAGCTTGGTCATCCTTCGAGTGTCTCTCCTCCGGGGGCTTCTGGCACTGAAATAGTGGTGGTGCCTTCTCCTCAAGAGGTCGCTCCTCTGTCGGTGGTTCCACCACTGGAAAATCCAGGAACAACCTCCGAAGACCCCTCTTCGGCCCCCTCAGAAAAAACCCCTGGTACGACATCTTCAGAAACACCTCTAACAGATGTACCTCTGATCGACTGAATTTCTCAAGGGTCAAAATTGATCCTCACCAACTAATCACAAAACTTGTCTTTTCTTTCCTCCTTCTCTCTCTTTTTTTGTAAGCCCCTTGGGTATGTTGTAAGCCCCTTGGGCTTTTTTTTTTTTTTTTACTATCAATAACTTCCTTTTCTCTTACATTTTGTGTATTTAATACAATTTAATACAAAGTAATCACACTCACACTACTACCCCCTTGGCTTCTAGTGTTGTGCTCTGCCTATAGCTATAAGGCAGGATTAGAGGGCTCATGATATTTGAATTAAAGTCAAAGACTACCCCGTAAGTCAATGGGCTTAGTCTGTGATTGAGGCCATCCACTTATTTATTTCTACCACCCCCTAGGCCCTTACTCTAACCTGTAGGACCAATCTTTATCAAACCCTTAGGCCTTTACTCCTTTTTGAGACTCGTAGGCCTTTTCTCTTTTTTGAGACCCGTATGCCTTTTTTTTCTAGTCAGAGGTAGACATGACCCTTAGACTCAGGCTACTTAGTTTTGTAAATAGAAATAGCAGAATGTGAAAGAAACTTTCATTAGGTAAAAGATAATCCTTACACGTAGTATCTTCGAAGGCTCTTGGAATGCCAAGTGAGCGGTATGGCAGACCCACCCATTGTCTCCAAGTGATATGACCCTAGTCTAGTAGCTTTTGTGACCTGATATGGCCCCTCCCAAGTTAGGGTCAACTTGCCTTGCTGAGTAGGGGCAGTGACAGCCGTCGAACGTAGGACCAAGTCGCCCACTTGGAACAAATTCTCCTTGACCCTAGAAATATAGTACTTAGCAGTTTTTTGCTGGTATGCTGCTATATGTAGTCGAGCGGTCTCATGAACATCTTCCAGAAGGTCTAGGTCCATAAGTAGAATGTCTTTGTTGGTATCTTCATTAAAATTCAGCACTCTGTAACTTTTTTCCACTACTTCGACCGGGATTACAGCCTCAGATCCAAACGCCAACTTAAGAGGAGTAGCTCCTATGGCAGTTCTTTCTGTAGTTCGATATGATCATACCATACTGGGCAACTCCTGTGCCCATAATTTCCTCTTTTCTTCGACGCGCAGTGCTAAGCCATGGAATAGGGTGCAGTTGGTAGTTTTTATCTGCCCATTATCCTCCGGGTGAGCCACTGACGTAAATCTATGGCCAATGCGATGGTCGTGGCAGAATTTGCAAAAGACTCAACTTGAGAACTGGGGACCATTGTCTATGATCAATACTTGTGGAATCAAATGTCTATAGAGTACATCGAGCCTGAAGAACTCCACTGCTTTATGTGCGGTAACCTTCACCATTGCCTTTACTTCAATCCATTTGGTGAAGTAATCGATTGCCACCAGAATGTACTGAAGTTGTCTTTTGGCTTGAGGAAATGGTCCTAGAATGTCCATACTCCATACTGCAAAGGGATGGACGACGGGATGGGCTGCAGTTGGGCACACGGGCAATGGGACAGGGTAGCATGCTTTTGGCATGGCTCACAGGTTTTGGCATATCGCTCACAATCCTACATCATATGAGGCCAATGGTAGCCTCTGTGAATAATCTTGAAACACATGGTGCGTCTGCATTGGTGGGATCTACAGATTCCCTCATGTACTTCGGCCATGATATATTCGGCCTTCGAAGGGGGGACACAACGAAGTAGTGGAAATATGTGAGATTTCTTGTAGAGTACCTCATCATAGATGACATACGACCCCTCCTGAGCCTGAATGCATCGAGCTTCCTTCTTATCTTCAGGCAATACGTTCTCCCTTAAGTAGGTGAGCAAGGGATCCATCTAACACGGCTCGATGTCTACAATCATGACTTCTGCTACTAGGTTGATGTTTTGTTGAGGTAAGTGTTCCACATATACTGGTATGTCAAAGCTGCTGAGATCACCTGACCTCAAGTGAGAGAGTGCATCTGCTTCGGTGTTATGATCATGGGGGATGCTGACCATCTCAAACTTTTCTAGGGGCTTGATTAACTGCTTAACTAGGGCCAAGTATTTGGTGAGATGTGGCTGCCAGGCTTCATAGACCCCTGTGACTTATCGAATGACCATTTTGGAATCTCCATGCACCAATAAGTGTGTTATGGATAGTTTTTTGGCTAATTTAAGCTCCGCAACTAGGGCCTCATATTCTGCCACATCGTTGGTTATTGAGAAGCCGAAACACACTGATGTTAACACCTTGAATCCTTTCGAACTGATGAGAACAATTCCTGCTCTAGCATCTTCTTTATTTGAAGCTCCATTTATGTATATGACCCAGGATGGTTCTTCAGGGCCAAGAAAAATCTTGACTTTGGCTTCTTTAAGTGCGCGTTCAGCATTCAACCCTTCTTCTTCACCACCCGAGAAGGTGCTCTCTATCAAGAAATCTGCCAAGGTTTGTGCTTTGATGGTGGTTCGGGGTTGAAACTTAAGATCGAATTCCTCCAACTCGACAGCCCAATTGATCATTCGACCCGACACATCAGCTCTAGAGAGGAACTTACTCAATGGTCAATTCATCAATATGGTGATGGAGTGAGACTGAAAGTATGGTCGTAACTTGCGCTCAGAAACAACCACAGCCAGGGTCAATTTCTCAATCGACTGATACCTGGTCTTTGCATCAAGTAACACCTTACTGATGTAGCAAATAGGATGTTGTACCTTATCTGTCATACCCCAATTATGGTCTAACTAGATTAGTGTGATGAACCATAAAAAAAAACCAACGGTTCAACCAGGATCTCGTATAGGTCGTACCCACCATATCAAACTACACACACATTCCATGGTAATAATCAGAGGTAATGAACAAATAAGCGAAGTCTTACAGATAATAAACTGAGTGTTTAACAATGATAATAAATAATTAATCCGATTATCTCCAAAACTCAGGACATAAAAATAATTAATCCATTACATGTTCTAATAATCAAATATAGCTAAACTAATCGAATATGCACTGATTGCACTCGCATGAAGAATCATGCGCATCTTCAACAGCTTCTACGTCCATGGCGACAATGTGTCCATACGTCAGCGCATTCATATATTCTTCAACAGTAGGACCTGCATCATCAATTAAAATATTCGACGTCGAAAGGGTGAGCACACATCATGACTCAGTGAGTAAACGAAACAATACAACAAACATATACTGCATTCAATTCATATCTTTGGTCTGGTTTTTAAGTTTGCAATGTGCTATAAAAAGGTTTGGTGGCCCCCTTACCTCTATACACGAGTGTGTGAATCCGTCCAATGGATCAAACACCATTGTCGTTCCACATGCACCCACCATGGAATAGAAATAGAGCTAAAGTGTCTGGATCAAAGACTACCAACACTTTCCCTGATGGCTTACCCATACCAACACATAAGCCCCTACTGGCGAGGGCTTGCAAGTTGGGCTCGCAACTAACCAATCCTAATGCCAAACAGTGTATCCAAGGCCTCACCCTAGCATCCCTCAATACATCCATAGAGATAGAGCTAAGGCCCCCCGACAAAGTCAGAGACCACACTATCCGAGACCACCTCCCCTGATGCCCTACAATGTAATAGTTCTGCTAAGGTAATGGCGACACGATGATGTCAGTGGGCAAGACTTGAGTAAAGATAGAGCGAGAGTCTGGTGACGAGGTCAGAGACCACCATGCCACGTCCTCCCCCTGATGCTCTACTCTCATCCAACACACCAACCACACACACACATTCAGATGTCTATTCCTAGCATCATCATCATCATCATGTTATAAATAAACAGAATTAAATATGCATGAATAGTAATGACAGAAATATTGGATGACATGAGAGATGTACATTACAAGCATACAAGCATATAATCATTCATGGCATTGGACTCAATAAAAATAAACCGTTTGTTATTAACCAATTAGTTTAGGTCTTGTTCCCTCACTTGTTAACAATACTCGATCTTCTTCCAAGCCTTGCAATTCTCTTTCAAATAATTTAACAACGTAAAAGTTATATAAATTTAAGTTAGGATTCATATGTGACATGTTACAGTAGTAGAAAATCGAAACAGAGCACCGATAGGTATCTGATTGATCCTATGGTCTCATACTGTATCAACCACACTGCCTACGGTTGATACCCTACGGTCGCATATGGTGCGACCATAGCTGCGACCATATGATTCCTGAATCTTTCCGAATGCCTGTGGTCGATCCTCTGGTCATGCTGGTCATGCTATGGTCGTCCGTAGCTGCAACCTTGGGATTTCTGATCACAGACTACATGCAATTCGAGTTCTTCCTGGGTCAAGTCCTCTGATTTGCAATTGGGTCTATTCTAAGGTCATCCTATGGCCATCATTAGTAGTTTCTTATCAACCCTAATCATCAAACGCACTCCTCATGGTTCTCCTTGGGATTTTCTCAAGAAAATCACATGGATCATAATAGGTTGATATTGCCTATGTTCCATAGAAGTTTTATTCCTTAGAGTTTACATCTCCAGAGATTAGGTTCATACCTTTGCCTATGGTAGAGAGCCAATCTATTCTCAGCAAAATCCTCTCCTTAGCCTTTTCTTCTTCTCCTTCTCTTTCTTCTCTTCCCTTTTCTTTCTCTAGGGTTGTTCTAAAAGAGTGAAAAAGGATTGAGGGACGTCCTTTATATAGAGAAAAACTCTCCATATAGAGTCCTCTTTCGATTAGGAAAGAAATCCCTTAGTTTAGGGAAGTTTTCAAAACTCAGAATCTGACCTAGGGTCTCACGATCGATGGCCACGGTAGCAGAACCCGTCGATCGTAGGGTCAAAATCATTGACCGTAGGGTCATTGATCAGTGACCATTGTTTCTTTCCATATGGTCGACCGTACCTACCCAGGTATGCGACCATATGTATACAGTTTTGGGTGTTAAGTCGATTTTTGTATCTGGTTTGTGATCCATCTTCACACGCTTGGTCCACTTGATCCAGGAATGATGGAAAGTCCTCGCACGACACGATTAAACCAAGTTAGTGGAGTGCAAGTCTTACAACTCCCCCCCTTTTATATAAATTTCATCCTCGAAATTTGTACATATCTTCCAAGTCGAATAGGTGAGGATATTACTTCCGCATATCATTCTCTTCTTCCCATATAATTTCTTATACATCTTGGCTTCTTCAAAACCTTCACATAGTAGATGTCGCGATTGCATAGACGTTGCACCTTCCGGCTAGTGATCTCAAAAGGTGCCACTTCGAACATCAAATCTTCAGTCAAATCCGATGGATCCACTGTTAACACGTATATTAGATCGCTGACGTACTTCTTCAATTGTGAGACATGGAATACATCATGTACACTAGACATTGATGGTGGTAGTGCTAACTGATATGCTATCTTTCCACGTCTAGCTAGAACTTTATAAGGTCCAATATATCTGGGACACAGCTTTCCCTTCTGTCCGAACCTTTTCAAACCCACATAGGAGATATTTTCATAAATACCTTATCACCTATGGTGAATTCGAGATCTCTGCATCGATTATCTACATATTGCTTCTGACAGTTCTGAGCTGTTCGGACTCTTTCCTTGATAATGTCGACCACTCGATAAGTCTCTTAAAAAAACTCTGGTCCAACAATACTCCATTCTCCAACTTTGCTCCAAAATAAAGGAGTTCAATATTTCCTACCATACAGTACTTCATAGGGCGACATCTGTATTGTAGCTTGATAGCTGTTACTATAAGCGAACTCGATCAATGATAATTTCTCATCCCATGATCCTTTGAAATCAATGACACAAGCTCGAAGCATGTCTTCTAAAATCTGAATAGTATGCTCCGACTATCCGTCTGTTTGAGGATGAAATGTAGTACTAAACTTCAACGTTGTACCAATAGCGTTCTATAATCCTTCCCAAAACTTTGAGGTAAAGCGTGGGTCTCTGTCGGACACAATGCTTTCAGGTATACCATGTAATCTAACAATATTATCTACATAAAGCTTAGCTAACCTCTCTATGGTATACTGAGGTCATATAGCTATGAAACGAGATGTCTTGGTCAAATGATCCACAATCACCCGAATCACCGAGCGCGCCACCTAGGGGTAAACCATCTACCTACTCGTCCAACCCCTGGGGGAGGGGAGGGGAACCACCCCCCCCCCCCCAGCCCCCTCCCCCTCCCACCCAGAAAAAAAAAAAAGAAAAACAAAAAAAAAAAAAAAACCTTAGGAATCAATGGTAACTTGAATGATTGGGAAATCAAACCACTTATGTCGTGATGAAGTCCATGGAGTGATGCGGTCCCATTTCCATCTTGGGTAATCATGATACATGGGGTGCTATACTGCCATCCTTTACCAGGCATGTGATTTTCACACCTTTTTTTCTATCTTAACAGCTGGGTCTATTTGCCTTTCAACCTTGGGTGGTACCAGTCGACGCGCCTGCCAGAGCTTAGCCTCCCCGTTGCTACCTAGTGGGTTGCGGATAGGTACGGGGAGGGAGGGGGGCTCCCCCGGCGCGCCTAGCCTCCTATGCCGGGGCGGCGGATAGAGCATACATTGATTGGTTGCGCGGGGGGGAAGGGGGGGGGGGAGGGAGGGGGGGGGGTAAGTACCTAGCTCTTCTCCGGTTGGTGGTAGTGTGTTGACCAAACTTTCTATAGCACTTGCAAACTAAAACCGACCACGAATAAAATGATTGTTACTCATGCATAATCTTGTGAAACTCCGATGCCTTCTGTCTCCCCTTTCTCTTTTCTTTTTTTTGGGTGTTGGGGCGGGGATACACGGGGACATTATGTGAACGCCCGCGTATGGTGGTGCTCGGATGTACAAAGGCGGGGGACGAGCATGACGCTTCATGCGGTGCCCTTTCTGTGTACTGATTTTTTTATTTATTCTTCCATTATTTTCGTTTGTTATTAAGAGTGTAATAGATATTTATTTTATGTGATTGAATTTGAATAATGGGATATTTATTTAAATTATCAATATACTCGACAATTCTATTTAAAGTCTTCCACTATGTAGACATAAATTTAGCTATATCCGCTTTCATTCCTCTCTACCAATATAGTTTCTTCAGATCATGATATATCTTTATATTTTCAGGATGTACCAAATAAGCGGTGGTGTGGGCTTCCTTCATTAGTCCGTGTCTAATATCCAAGTCTTTATTTTTAGGAACACATACTCTCCCTTTGTATCTTATTACTTTCTCAGAATCCAAGGTGAAGTCAGGGTTAGTCCTACCTTTTTCAAGGTCTTCTTGCACCGTTCTCAGATAAGGGTCTGATTTAATAGCTGTTTTCACTTCGTCTAATAGATCAGGTACAATCTTCAATGTAGCAAACATGTTCAAGAATAGATGAATAGACCCTTGGTCAATTGATTCATTCGGAATATCAATCATGAACTGCTCTTTACCATAACTAAATACTCTTCTTGTGACACACATTGTAGCATTTATACTAACTTATTCCTTAGACTTTGTCATAGCTTTCCTGCTTAGTGTGTCAGCAACTACATTAGCTTTTTCTGGATGATACTGGATATCGCAATCATAATCCTTCAGTAATTTCAGCCATCTTCTCTGTCTCATGTTCAACTCCTTCTGATTAAAAAGATGAGTGAGACTCTTATGATCTGATTTAATATGAAATTTCTCTCCATACAAATAATGTCTCCATATCTTGACAGCATGTACCACCATTGCTAATTCCAAGTCATGAGTGGGATAATTGTTCTCATGTGTCTTCAGTTGTCTTGAGGCATACGCAATTACTTGTTCTCCTTGCATAAGCACTGTAAGGACAATAGAAAATTTATGATCCTCATCGGGATGAATGTGTATCTGTATCGATGAAGATCAATTATTCTGTTGGAGTCGCCACCTAAATTAAGGTCTAGGACCTCTAAAAATGTAGCCTCACCCTAAGATAAGACTTCTATTGACTCATGATCCAATGTATCAGTTCTTTGGTTTGCAAGAGATCGGGTAAGTATTCAGGGTATGGTTATGGGAAGGTGTTAGGCACCCAAACTGCCCGATCAATATCGGCCTCCTATACTTTCTTTAGATTCTAATTCTAACTTCGCTTGGTCAACTGGATGACTAGGGTTCAATGGGAAAAGTCCTAAATCAAGTTGCTAAGTATTTCTAACCTAGGGTTCAGCCAATCATGTTTTAAAGCAAATAAACAAGCAATGAGTACAGTACTATACAGTGAATCAGACCAAAGATGGATCGGTCTTGGACTGAATCTGAGACGTGTAAGACATCTCAAACTGCCTACGTATTCCAATCCGAGAAATCAAGTCCAAAAATATAGTTCGAAAAGGGTTTTATGATTAAAGATTATGGAAGTGATTTATGTATGTGCTTCAATTAGATTCTTTGTTCAAGTTGAAGTTTTTACTGAATGGATGGTTAATGGGTGGCTTTGTACCATATTTGGGACTCCTAAATTGCCTATGTATTCTAGGGTTTGCCCTAGAAATCAGGTACAACGTAGTTCGAAAAGATTATGAAAGTCGGATTTGGAATGTGTATCAAATTCCTACCATTTTTGTCAATAGGATCTAGGGATGAGACCTAAATTCTTACCATTTTTATTTGGAATGTGTACCAGATTTTTTCTATTTTTGTCAATAGGATCTAGGGATGAGACTTAAATTCCTATCATTCAGATTTGGGATGTGTACCAAATTCTTTCCATTTTGTCAATAGGATCTAGGGATGAGACCTAAATTCCTACCATTTTTGTTATTTCCATTTTTGTCAATAGGATCTAGGGATGAGTCCTAAATTCCTACAATTTTTGTTATTTTCATTTTTGTCAATAGGATCTAGGGATGAGACTTAAATTCCTAGCATTTTTGTTATTTCTATTTTTGTCAATAGGATCTAGGGATGAAACCTAAATTCCTACCAATGTTATATTTCCATTTCAGGTTTCTAGGGTTTCCTATCCCTTTAAATGTGATTTCCATTTTTAGGGTTTCCTACCCTTTCTCTCTATCTTTTCAATTCTAGGGTTTATCTTTCCCTGATTGTTCTTTTTATTCTAGGGTTTATCTTTTCATATCTGTTCTTTTCATTTTTAGGGTTTCACTTTCCCAATCTATTCTTTCCATTCTAGGGTTTATCTTGCCCTAATTGTTCTTTCTATTTTTAGGGTTTTCTACCCTAATTATTGTTTTTTATTTTTTATCTCTTTTCAAAATCAAATATGGTAGGTGAAAGCATTTCAACTATAGCAATGATAACAATCCAAATATAGCAGTGTGCATCCAAACATGGCAGTAAGCATCTAAATATGGTAGTAAGCATGTGACAAACAAATATAACAATAAGCTAACCAAATATGACAAGTGAGCAATCCGAATATGTAGCAAGTGAATAATCCGAATATGGCATGTGAGCATCATAGCATGTGAGAATCAACAAAGCATGTCAGAATCAAGCAAAGCAAGTGAGAATCAATGCATCAAAACATATATTCAGATCTATGGTCTAGACTCGATGCATCGATCATCAACAATGTGACCAAGATCAAATTTGATTGACTACTTAGACTAGATGTAATCGATCATCATCAATGTGTTCAAGATCAGATTGGATCGACTGTTTAGATTAATTCAACATATTCATGAGATTAATCCAACCATTCAAATTCAACTAAATCATTCAAAAATATAATCCAATTGTTTAAATCACTCAAGATGGTAATCCAACCGTTCAGATCAATTTTAAGACAATTAGATGGTTCAGATTTATTTGAATTATTTATGATGAACGTTTAAGATCTCACGTCATAATTAATCATGATCGATGACATAAATCTCATCAAAATTATTTATGATCAATGATTTAAATCTCACAAGATCAATGGTCTACATTTAATCACATCAATTACCAACATAATTATTATGACCATCTTTGCATCAACGATTCGGATTGAATCCAAACATCACAATAAATATTTTCAGAGCATCCACAATAAATATGACCAGAGCAACAAAGCCAAAATTAAGGATTCATGATGGAGGGTGATGAACATGTGGTGAGAAGGAGATATGCATGTGAGTAATGAGGATGAGGGCATTCGATGGGATTTAGTGGTAATCGGATTCAGAGTTAATGAAGGGGATTGGAATATTCAATGAAGAGAGTTACAGGTTGAGGGGTTTGCTGTAATGCCTGTCTAAAGCAGGTAAGATGGAGTGAAAGGAGAGGTTCTTGATTGGGATTGGTGAATAAGGTGTAGATGGAAGTAAGGATATGGCTGGTGCATGTGATCAGGATTAAGGGTGGATGGTATGTAACTGATTTGAAAGTATGGTAAGGGAATATCGTAACCAGCTGGATGGAGGTAGGATTAATGGGAATTATATGGTGAGATGGTGGTGGATCTGTTGACAGGTTGCAAGGATTGGTCAGTTACATGGTCAGGTGTAAGAATTGCATGTGGGATGATGGGGTTTACAGCAAGGTATTGGCCTTAGGATGACAAGTAAGTTGTGGGTGTTTCAGGTGTAAGGTTGGACTGCAGAAGGTGGTGACCTATGTCGGTGATGGTAGTGGTTTAAAATGGTGATGAATGGTTTGGTCGGTGGCAGCAGATGGAGAGGTAGATGGGGTTATAACAGGTTCGGTTAGTGTGTGGCTATGGTGTGAGATTGGGGAGTTTGGTTTCTACAGGTCAGTGGAATGGGTTTATTGGAATGTTAGGTGTCGAGGATGGATGAAAGGTGTTGGAGTGCTGCAAACCAAACGAAAAAAATCTCTCCTTTTGGATGCCTCCTCTCATCCTCTCCTTCCCTCCTTCTCAATCTTCCCTTTCTTTCTCCACTCAATCTCTCTCTCACACTCTCTCGGTAGCAGTCCCAATTCTTCTTCTCTCCTCCAGATCTCGCCTCCTCCTCTCTTTTTTTCTCTTCTTCTCCTCAGTCCGATTTCCTCTTTTATCACGTCTTCTTTCTCTTCCTCTTCTTTCTTTCCTTTTCTTCTCTTCTTCTCTCTCTTTCTCTTCTTTCCTTTTCTTCTCTTTCATCTTTTTTTCTCAATCTCCCTCTCAATCTCACGTCCCTTATTTCTCACGTCTTCTTTCCTTTTCTTTTTATTATTATTTTTTTTCTTTATTTTATACTCATATCTTATATGTATAATAAATATCATATATTACACTAATATATATAATAGTACATAATACAATATATATAGTACAATATATATGACACACATGTACATCTGGACTGAATTGATTTGGTTTGGACTGGTCTGACTTAGATTGAGCTGAGTTGGACTAAGCTGGGTCGAGCTAGGTTAGACCAAAAATTGATTTTTTTTTCTCTCTCTCTCTGTCATTTCATAGGCCGTTTCCACCACCATTCCACATGGAATTTTTTCGATAGCCTGTATTCTAAATTTTCTACGTTCACTTTGTAGAACACTAAAAATGAGGAATATTAGAATTTAAATCACCTCATTTGGAAATAAATTGGCCAATTTATGAATTTCTGAAGTTTAAACAGGCCAATTATCGATAATTTGGCTAACCATTCTGCATGGGATCCTTCGACGACTTCTATCAGAAATCCTTTACGTCCACTTTGTAGAGTACTAAAAATGAAACATAATGAAACTGAAATCACCTGATTTGGATATGGTGTAACCAAAATATGAATTTTCAAAGATTAAATGACCATTTCCATGTGTAATTTTGCATGGGACCCTTCGGAGACTTCTACCTGAGATTTTCCACGTCCACTTTGTAGAACATCACAAATAAAGAATAATGGCCTTGGAATCATCTGAGTCCGACGTAGAACGACAAAGATATGAAGCTTTGAAGTTCTAATGATAAATTTGCATGAAAGCTTGCACGGGGCCCACCGGTGACCTTTGTCCAGGATTTTTCACGTCCACTTTGAAGAGGACAGAAAATAAGGAATATTGGCCTTTGAATCATCCGATTCCGATATCAAATGTCCAAGATATGATGACATGAAGTTTAAATGATAATGCATGCATCATACGATAATTACGTAAATGCCCTTGCACTTTCAAACTGCGATATCATCCTTGTTTGAAGTCAGAATTTGATGATTTCGATCTCATTTCGAAGATAATTTCACAACCTATACATCCAAGTGGGTAATAACCTAAGACCCTGCTGTGGGGTTCATTAGAGAATCACAAATCTTTGGTTTAAAGGTCGAAAACCTACCATATGGGTTCACTTATGTTGAGGGTGGCAAAAATGGGGTGCTTACAGATGCCCCTCTTTAGCCGAGATTGTTACCAATTGAAGGCTAAAGATAAAAGAACCATATTTTTGCATTATTCTGCACTTGATCTGGATTCTAACATTGTACAACAAACAACTGTAGATGTCAAGCTCCTTGAGTAGCGACCTCATCAGGTCTGTGACTTTGGCTCAAAACCACTTGTAATGTAACTGTAACTGTCAAGCTTCTTGAATAGCGACCTCATCAGGTCTGTGACTTTGGCTCAAAACCACTTGTAATGTAACTGTAACTGTCAAGCTTCTTGAGTAGCGACCTCATCAGGTCTGTGACTTTAGCTCAAGACCGTTCATGATGTAACTATAACTGTCAAGCTTCTTGAGTAGCGACGGTCTGTGACTTTAGCTCAAGACTGCTCATGATGTAACTGTAACTGTGCTTTGTGCTCTGGATTTGTAACCTCTGGATGTATAGCCTTTAGCTGTGTAGCCTCTGAATGTGTAGCCTTTGGATGTATAGCCTTTGGATGCATAACCTTTGGATGTATAGCATTTGGATGTATAGCCTTTGGACTGAATTTGGGATGTCCCAAATTACCTACGTATCCTTTGGGACTTCCATCCCTCCGGAATCAGGTTCCGCGTAGTTCGGGCGCATTGTTGTGTTTTTTTTTTCTTTATGCAGTGTTCCATCTGTAAACTGATCAATCGTGAGCACATTACCAAAGGATACCTACAAAGGTGCAAATCCACAACAACATAGGTCACGAGCATATCCAACGGGCTTTCTTAGGCCGTAATTACTCAGACTCGTTCTGACCACAATTCTGCTAATGCACATATTTACATTGTACTACCATGTCTGGGCTTAAATTTTTGAGCCAACTGACAGTGTGAGAGAAATCAATGGCCTGAATAGGCTGATAAGAAACTGTTCCAAATGGGTCAGCCATCTGGGAGAGTGTTTGGTTGTTTATGTGGAATGCCTGATCTCCACTAGGAGATGCCATTTTGGCTTATGAAGGATGGACCAGTAGAACTATCGGACACCATTTGGATTAATGAGCGGCCGATGTGAGTTTTGGTCAGAGTTGTTATGATTATTGTTTAGAGTGGCATACTCACAAGAGTCATGTCAAAGATGTAAAACAAGGGCTTGATGTGAAACTCTAGAAAAAACCGTCGGATTGTTAGACGGGAGATAGAGTTCTTGCCTAAAATCAGGAATTCCTTTCCCTAGCAATTGATGAATTGATGTATTATCCCTTTATGATGAAAGTTGTTGTCTCGTCTGAAAATCTTGTCCAACGATACTGTGAGACCTACCACATGGCTAAGTCAGCTTGCCCTAAGCCTGTAAACGAAAGCCTGTCCACATTTTTTTTTTGGTATGTAGGCTACACGTAATACCGCTTTACTTGATCCAGATTTATCAAGTATTGTAATTCATCTCCGTTCAAATCAGTCAGACGAATGGCCTTCCCTGGTAATATTTCTTTGACGATGTATGGTCCGCTCCAGTTTGGACGAAACTTGCCTCTTGGATCATGTGTTGGTGCTCTCTGCTCCTTCAGCACTAAATCATCAACTGCTAAATGACAGATTCAAACTTTTTTATTGAATGTATTTGCTACTCTCTGCTGGTACTTCTTTATGTTTTATGTCGCCCTGATTCTTCTTTCATCTATGAGGCTCAATTCATCATATCTAGCTTGAAGCCATTCTGTCTCGGGGATCTTGCATTCCATCGTTACCCTTAGTGATTGCACCTCCAATTGAACAAGGAGTACTGCTTCCATGCCATAGACCAAGGAGTAAGGTGTTGCCCCAGTAGATGTTCTGATTAAGGTTCTGTAAGCCCAAAGTGCATATGGGAGTTTATTTGCCCAATCAGCATTAGTTTGTGCCATCTTTTGTAAAATAACTTTTATGTTCTTATTGGCCGCTTCGACTGCCCCATTTGTCTGTGGTCTATATGGGGAGGATCTATGTCTCTTGATGTGGAATTTATCACACAGTTCCTCCACTTTATCCCTGAAGTGTTGTCCTTGGTCAGAAATAAGAGCTTGAGGCACCCCATGTCGACAGATGATCTGCTCTTGTGGGAATTTTGTCACTTTGTTTGCTGTGAGCTTTGCATATGCCTGAGCTTCCACCCATTTTGTAAAACGATCAATAGCTACCAAAATAAACTCCTGTCCACTTGATGCTTTAGGATGTATCTTGCCTATCACATCAATGCCCCAAGTAGAGAAAGGCCATGGGGAGCTGAGTGTGTGCAATTCTGTCGGAGGTACATGTATCAAATTGGCAAATATTTGGCATTTGTGGCATTTCTTCACATATTCTACACAGTTTGCCTCCATCGTATTCCAGAAGTGCCCTAGTCGGAGGATCTTCTTTGCAAGCATTCTAGCATTCATATGGGGGCCACACGCTCCTTGGTGTACTTGCTCGACAACATTTTGTGCTTGCTTTTCATCAATGCAAACTAGTTGTATTCCTTCATAAGATCGCTTGTACAAGATGTCTTCGAACAACACAAATTGAGAGGCATATCTTCTCAAGAATTTCTTGTCTCCTACCGAAGCATTGATGGGGTATTTTCCTTCTTTGATGAAATCCACAATTGGTGCAAACCAAGGGCGATCATCGACTGTCAAGGCATTGATTTCACCCATGTGTGCAGGTGGTGTTCTTCTTTCAATTATCAAAGGTTTGATCTCCTCTGTTGGATCATCTCCAATCATTGATGCTAGGGTGGCCAATGCATCAGTGTATGTATTAGTATCTCTGGGTGACTAGTCAAACTCTATCTGCTTAAAGCTTTGGGCCAATGCCATTGCACATTCCTTGTAGGGTATCAACTTTTCATCCTTGGTCCTCCAATCTTCTTTAACTTGATAAATGACAATAGAGGAATCACCATATACTTTCAGTTTCTTGACGCCAATGGCTAATGCCTCTTTCAAACCCATAATGCATGCTTCATATTCTGCAATATTGTTTGTGCAATCAAATTCTAAACGGAAGGCAAATGGTATAAATACACCATCTGGGTCTATGAATATCACTCCTACACCGTATCTTCTGTGATTGGTTGCTCCATCAAAGAACATAAGTCATGTATCTGTTTGTCTATCTTCTTGAGTCACATATACCTCCTCATCTGGAAACACATCTTCTAAGTGTTGGAAACTATCTTCTACTGGATGCGCAGACAAATGTTCAGATATCGCACTCCCTTTTATGGACTTCTGAGTGGTGTATGTGATGTCAAACTCTGATAACAACAATAACCATCTGGCCATTCTTCCTGTAAGGGCAAGCTTCTCGAATAAGTACTTCAATGGATCCATCCACGAGATTAGTATGATATGATATGAGAGCATGTAATGCCTCAATCTCTTTGTTACCCAAACTAAAGCAGTACATGTCTTCTCCAATGAG
This sequence comes from Protea cynaroides, assembly GCA_028583415.1. NCBI lineage: Eukaryota > Viridiplantae > Streptophyta > Magnoliopsida > Proteales > Proteaceae > Protea > Protea cynaroides. Next base: position 18,737,730 of record CM053272.1, on the reverse strand, counting down.
GTGTAATTGGCTTCATATCCGGTGAACTTCTTGCTTAAGTAGTAGATTGCTTTCTCTGTTCGCCCATCTGAGTCATGTTGTGTGAGCATTGTTTCCATAGAATTGTCCAATACTGACAAGTATAGTAGCAGGAGTCTCCCAGGCACTGGGGGTACGAGGACCGATGGATTCATCAGATATGTCTTGATCTTCTCGAATGCCATTTGACATTGAGGGTTCCAGGTCTTTGGCTGATTCTTCCTCAACAGCTTAAATATTGACTCACATGTGGCCGTGAGGTGTGCAATGAATCTGTTTATGTATTGTAATCTTCCTAAAAATCCCCTTATCTCTTTTTCAGTCCTTGGTGGTGGCATCTCTGTTATAGCTTTGATTTTTTATGGATCTATCTCAATGCCTCTGCGGCTAACCATGAAGCCCAACATCTTCCCTGCTGTCATTCCGAACGCACATTTTTACGGGTTCAGTCTCAATTTATATTGTTTAATCCTCTCAAAGAATGCTTTGAGTGCGAGTATGTGGCCTTCACGGGTAACAAATTTTACAATCATATCGTCCACGTACACCTCAACATCTTTGTGGATCATATCATGTAATATGGTTGTGGCCATTCTTTGATATGTCGCCCCGGCGTTCTTCAACCCGAATGGCATTACAGTATAACAATAGGTGCCCCAGTCCGTGGTGAAAGCAGTCTTGGCTTTATCTTCTGGCGCCATCTTTATTTGGTTGTATCCTGAGAATCCATCCATAAATGATAGTAATGCATGTCCTGCCGTATTGTCCACCAAAATGTCAATCTTGGGTAGCGGGAAATCATCCTTAGGGCTTGTTTTGTTTAGGTTTTGATAATCCACGCATACCCTCAACCGTCCGTCCTTCTTTGGTACAATCACAATGTTTGCCAACCATTCAGGGTACCTGGTTACTTCTAAGAATCCTGCATCCAATTGCTTCATTATGTCCTCTTTGATCTTTAATGTCCATTCAGGTCGTAGCCTTCTCAACTTCTGTTTATGTGGCTTTGCTTCTGGGAACAAAGGTATCTTGTGTTGCACAACTTTAGGATCAATGTCGGGCATGTCCTCATAGGACCAATCAAAAACTTCTTGGTACTCTATTAGCAATTCTGTCATCAGGGCCACCTCTTCTTCAGTCAGGGTAACGCCAATCTTGATCTCACGAGGCTCCTCAACTGTACCTAGATTGATCATTAGGAAGTCTTTGCCAGCAGGTTGGGCCTTCTTCTCTTCTGAGATTTCAACTTGTTGTTGTATTTCAATAGGGATTTCATCATATTCATCATATTCATCATTGTTAGAGTTAGAGCTTAAAATTGGAATAGAAGATGTAGACACAGAGTAATAAGAAATATCATCTTTACTAATTATGGATAACAGTGGTACAAAAGAAGTGGCTCCTAATGGAGTGGACTCAAAGCTGGAAAAGGACTCATTCCTATCTATTGACTCTTCTACTATGGGTAGACATGGCCATACTAGGAATACATGACTCAGCATTGGTATAGACAAAAACTATCTAAGCAACTCTAGTTTGAGATCACACCATTGAAGGGATAGATCAATTGTTGTGGATTTGGCTCTTCACTTTGGTTTCCTCCAGTGAGTGTCATCACTTGATCTTCCTCGAACAAGTTACCGATGTCAACGGTATCTGCCTCAGATTGTAGCTCTCCTCTTTCCTTTTTTGCCGATGTCTTCTCAGTATCTTCCCAGTCAATGGTACAGTTGAAGAAAATCTCAAACCCGGGCCATCGTCTCTGAAATTGCCCACCAAACCAAGGTTCAGAGAAACCATGGAAAGGTGAGTCATCTCCTTCTTTGACAAAATACCCATTCAGAATTTTGTAGTATGGAGTATTTTCTTGACTAACAATCCTTCAGTCAATACTTGATTGATTTGCCCATCTGTTCTCTGTTGTTGCCATCTTCCTCTGCTCATGCCCGTAGCCTTTATTGTACTACTACTATCATATGCATTACTATTTTTGTATTTCTTCTTCTCGAGCTCAGAAATCTTTAATCGGCTCCCCATTGTTTCTGCTTTATCAACTCTAAATCATGTCCGTTGGGTATATACCCCAGTCCAAATCTATGCTCATTAATTAACATAGATAAGACTTCAATATTACCTTGTTGATATAAGCCGAGGCCCATTCCTGGAATATAAGACATATTTAGCAATTGACGAAAACGAAAGGACAAATGCATACCTGTGGGATCTACCCCTGTGATAGCCAAGATGTTGTCTATTTTAAAGCCGCTAAGATGGATAGTCTCAGATGATCCCTCATCACATTCAAAACCCATTCTCCCTGTAGCCAGTGCATTGACCATTTCTGAATCCGCATTGATGGTTATGATGACGTCCCCATGTATGAATTTAACTTTCTGATGCAGCAACTGCATTGGTTGCATGTAACCATGGTTGACCCAGTAGTATATTAAATGTAGCCTGGATATCAATGACTTGGAACTCTGTATCAAATATAGCCGGACCGACTCGGATAGGCACAATGAAGACACCTTGGATGGCCCTGCGGGTGCTATCATAAGCCATGATGATCAGATCTGATGGCTTCATCTCTTCATCTTTGAAGCCCAAGTACCTGAATGTTCTGAGAGGAAATACATTTAGGGCTGACCCATTATCAATTAACACTTGTGAAACAACCTTGTCTCTGCAACCAATAGTGATGTGTAGTGCTTTGATGTGTTTGGCTCCTTCACTAGGGAGGTTTGCATTGCTAAATATGATTGAATTTACTGCATAACGGCCGCCGACCAGATCCGCTAGTTCATTGCAATCCATTATTACCGGGACATGTATGTTTGTTAGGGATTTTAGCACAGCGTCCCTATGAGCCTTTGATGCCATCAATAGCTCCCAGATGGAGACATTTGTTTGCGTCTTCTGCAATTTCTTGAGAACCGGATTGGGTGGTTCAGGTTGACTAGATTGCCCCAGTTCTTTTTCTCTGGCCAACTGGGTTGGATTCTCTGCTGCTAAATGTGCTGGCTTGTACCCTTTGCCTATACGGGTTTCTACCATAGTCCTATCTTCTCCTGGGATGTAGATGCCATAGCTATCAAATTGTTCATCCAAATGACTAATATCCTGTCCTTCACTGAGTATGTAGATTCTGAATTCATCAAATTGTTGATTCAACTGAGTAATTTCTTGTTCTTCATTGGGTATGTGGACAATGTAAGGCTCCTCTGGCTCTTCAGAATGTCCATAGTACCAGGGATAAGTAAGATCAAACTCCTGGTCCAAATTGCCACCTATCATGCAAACTTCACTCTCCAGAACCTTTTCCTTGGACTCCGACATCTCCCATTCTAGGAAATTCACATTATGATATGGGAGTGGGTTATTGTTGATTGATGCCTGATTGGTTCTTCCTTGTACTTTAAATGCCCCTGAATCAATTTGGTCTTGTATGGCATTTTTGAGGTTCCAACAGTACTCTGTATCATGACCTGCTTGATTATGGAACTTACAAAATTTCTCCGCACGATAAGAGGCTGGTGGTGGGTTTGGCACATTCATGGGTGGTGGTGGCTTTAATTTTCCAACCCTCATCAATCTTTCCATCAACACCTCCCTTGGTAATGATAACTCCGTATACAACCTAAAAGGCCTTTGTCGTGGAGCTGGTAACGCAAAGTTACTTGGTGCCGGTGCAACAACCGTATTCGTAACTGCTACTTCCTTGTGGGCGTGGGCATTGTTGTACTTGGGTTGATAGGATCTCCTGCTTGGAACCGCCTCCGACTTTTCCATTTTCATTAGGAGTTCATCTCTATAGTTAATGGCATCTTTTACTTGTTTTCCTGTGACGACCAACCCTTCGAATGTGAGGATAGCTTGTCCAAATATATATGCTTTGTATGCTTTATTGAGCCCTTTCATCATCATTTGGACCTGGTCCCTCTCTGACGGTCGATCCCAATGTTGTGCGGCCACTTTCCTGAACCTGGTCAAATATTCTGTGAAGCCTTCATCAGACTTTTGTACCATGGTCTTTAATTGTCTCCAATGAGTTTCGATCTCAGTATTATAGGAGTAATGATTAGTGAATGCTCTGGTGATATCGGTCCAAGAGTGGACTTGTGAGGGATTCAGATTCATTAGCCATCTATGTGCCCCTCCAGTTAATGAGAATTGGAACGCCTGCACCAATTGTTCATCAGTAAACCCATGCCCTTGCCTCAATGGTCCTGTGAATGATCTCAGATGTGTCTTGGGGTCCCCTGTCCTGTCAAATTTTTCAGTAGTCCATTTAAATTTCGGTGGCAGTTTGGCATCTGGGAAGAAACACAGTCCCTCAGAATCAATGATCTGGCTTTCTACGCCCTTCAGGCCCCTCAGTATCTGTTCTACATGACTTAGTTTGTTCCCATATGGATCTTTAGATTCCTTTGGCTTCTTGATTGAAGGAGCCTTCTAGATGATCGATGGTTGCTTGCAGGCAACCTCTCCCTCTTCCTCAAAAGTGGGATTTGAGAACACAATTGGATTATACTTGCTAGGGGTATCTTCCTTTGATGTGGAGGGTGTGTCCTCTTTTCCCATTAGTAACTTATGTACATTCCGCAGCATGACAGTCATCTCACTTACAGTATCCTCTATCTTGGTTACTTAGTTCTCTAATGAATTTTCATCTTGATCACGGTTAGCCATAAATTCAATTGGTTTTTCAGGAATAGGCCCGAACGATTTAGTGATGAGTACTCTAGACAGCCTATTGGTGATAGGATCTCTTATCCAAAGAGTAGAAATGCTTGTAGATTGGCTCGATAGTCACCTGATGTTGGAATAGATCAATGGATTAGGATTTGGAAATGACTGGACACGTGAAGGTTTTACATGCACACACAAGCTGACTCGACCAATACAAATGTTAGCTCCCTTATGAAATCCAATGAATAAATATTATCCAAATCAATTTAATTGTTTCGACAGACCCTGTGATTGGTCTTGGGCCTCATGACCCAAATGGTTCATTAGACAACAAGATCCGACCACTTAGTTCGTTGAATTCAAAGAAATTAAAATGGATATACTTATTTGTAATTTTCATATGGGATAGTTAGCAAAAGCGGTTCATGACTGAACAAACCAATAAATGACTGCTCAATCATGGTACCTATGCTGTGACAGGGAATTTCTGATCGTTTTTGAAACCAATGTGTTAACAATGATAGATCCGACGCATTGAGCTCGTTGATAGAGAGTGTACAGTGGCCGTCCACTATGACATGGAACAGGTTTATACAATCCTCTCGCTCTTAACAAGTAAGAGTTCAAGATGCTCATCGTGTGAGATCAAACATGTCAACAAATTGAGAGTAAAAATGGGCAGAACTTCGATATTACGGGCATGGATATTGTGATTAAACAGGTAGACCAAAAATAACATACATGTGTCTCAAACTGGGTTAGGATAGAAAATGCCACCTTGACGAGGATGGGGTAACCTATCACCGAATGCCTGACGAATAATGGGCCCCCAATCCCTTTATATAGTATGATGCAAGAATCAAGCAATGTGGAGTAGCATAACGCATTCCCAGGTGGACCCGAGAAACGCTCGTCAGAGGCTGTTCGTCGATCGTGATCTCACAATGTACAGGCCAAGGTTGTGTTTTTACCGAGCGGGCTGCCCCATATGCATGGGACCTAGTTCGGCTACTTGCACGAAAGTGCGACTGAACCCATACCCCTCATAGCAATACGTACAAATAATAAATATAATACCCTAGATCTAGCTTCAAATGTCAAGCAAATCAATATAAGGAAAGTATCCTAGGAGTCTGGATGTTATCCCTAGCGGAGTCGCCACTGTGAGGACAATGGGAAATTTATGATCCTCCTCGGGATGAATGTGTATCTGTATCGATGAAGATCAATTGTTCTGTTGGAGTCGCCACCTAGATTAAGGTCTAGGACCTCTAAAAATGTAGCCTCACCCTAAGGTAAGACTTCTATTGACTCATGACCCAATGTATCAGTTCTTTGGTCTACAAGAGATCGGGTAAGTATTCAGGGTATGGTTATGGGAAGGTGTTAGGCACCCAAACCGCCAGATCAAAATTGACCTCCTATACTTTCCTTAGATTCTAATTCTAACTGTGCTTGGTCAACTAGATGACTAGGGTTCGATGGGGGATGTCCTAAACCAAGTTGCTAAGTTATTCTAACCTAGGGTTCAGCCAATCATGTTTTAAAGCAAATAAACAAGCAATGAGTACAGTACTATACAATGAACCGGACCAAAGATGGTTCGGTCTTGGACTAAATCTGAGGCGTATAAGACATCTCAAACTGCCTACGTATTCCAATCCTGGAAATCAAGTCCAAAAAATATAGTTCGAAAAAGATTTTGTGATTAAATATTATGGAAGTGATTATGCATGTGCTTCAATTAGATTCTTTGTTCAAGTTGAAGTTTATGCTGAATGGATAGTTGATGGGTGGCTTTGTTCCGTATTTGGGACTCCCAAATTGCCTACGTATTCTAGGGTTTGCCCTAGAAATCAGGTATGACGTAGTTCAAAAAGATTGTAAGAGTCGGATTTGGAATGTGTACCAAATTCCTACCATTTTTGTCAATAGGATCTAGGGATGAGACCTAAATTCCTACTATTTTTATTTGGGATGTGTACCAAATTCTTTCTATTTTTGTCATTAGGATCTAGGGATGAGACCTAAATTTCTATCATTCAGATTTGGGATGTGTACCAAATTCTTTCTATTTTGTCAATAGGATCTAGGGATGAGACCTGAATTCCTATCATTTTTGTTATTTTCATTTTTGTCAATAGGATCTAGGGATGATGTAAGACCCGCACTCCATGAACCCGATCTAAACCTTGAATTCATGTCGTAACAGGTCTTCCAATTATCACCGGACCGGACGGGACAAGCGGATGACAACCAGGTATGAAATCGGACCAAACGAACCAAATTAGGTATGAATTAAGTCATACCGGTCGATGATACCGGTCTTGGTACCGGTCGACCGGTATAGCCTGCGCAGCAGACTACGAAGATCCGAAAACGGATCTCTGCGGGTCTTACTTTCTAAATTCCGAACCCTAGGACTTTCCTAATGCTAGGAGGTTTCCTAAACCTAATCTTAGCCTATATAAACCCCTCTAAACCTCCTAGAATCTCTCACATTGATCCTCACAAACCCTAGAGAGGAGAAAGGAGATTAAAGAAGGAGAAGGAGCTAAGAAGGAGAAGGAAGAGCCGTCATTGCCGTTCGACGAAGAAGATCTCACCGCAAGTCGACGGTAAGTGCTTAAACCTTCTTCTACTCTATGAACTCTTGTAGGGTGGGTTGTTATTGAATTCATGCCATGCAACGCGGGTATTGACCTAAACCCTATGTTGCCGTCAAACCCTAATTTGGTTGGTAAACCATATATTCGAGTTCTAGGATGAAGATCATCAAAACTAGGACTTGAATGGAGTTGGAACAATTCTAACTCATTGCTCAGACCTAGAATGTGTAGGAGAAACCCTAGAATCAATAGGGGATGACCGACGGAAGTCGAGAAACCGGATGTATGGTCTTTCGGAGACATACTGGTCGACCATACCGATCGCACCCCCATGCAACCGATACTGCGATCGGTACCTCTCGGGGACTGGCCTGTGGGGACCGGCTGACCATACCGGTCACAGGTTTCCCCACAGAGCTGCGACCGGTATCTGCGACCGGTCAGCTCTGTAAGATGTGTTTTGCCATTGTTGGTTTTTTCGACCAATGTAAACCTAATCTAACTAAACACTAATATCGTATAGGACCTTGTGACAGCACATTTGGACCTTGTGACATGAAGCGGACTATCAAACAAGCATCAGGTGAGGGAACAAGACCTAAACTAACTGGTTAATAATTAACTGTTTTTATTTCTTGAGTCCAATGCCATATTGATTCTATGCGTGTATGCTTGTATGTGCATTCAACATGTTATCCAATATTCCTGCTATAACTGTTCATGCATATTTACTTCTGTTTATTACAACATAATGATGATGATAATGCTAGGAATAGGCATGTGAATGTTTGTGTATGGTTGGTGCTTGATTCGAGCGAATATCAGGGGAGGTGGTCTCGGTCCCAGTGGTCTCTGACTCTGCCGGGGGGCCTTGGCTCTATCTCTAACTCAAGTCTTGCCACTGACATCGTCGTATCGCCATTACCTTAGCAGAACTATTACGTCCTAGAGTATCAGGGGAGGTGGTCTCGGTCCCAGTGGTCTCTGATTCTGTCGGGGGGCCTTAGCTCTATCTCTATGGACATATTGAGGGATGCTGGGGTGAGACCTTGGATACACTGTTTGACATTAGGATTGGTTAGTTGTGAGCCCAGTTTGCAAGCCTCCGCCAGCAGGGGCTTACGTGTTGGTATGGGTAGAGTATCAAGGGAAGTGTGATGGGGATGTCAATAAACGTTAATCTTTGGCGGGCCTCAACACTTTAGCTCTATCTCTATTCCATAGTGGGGTGGATGGGGACGTCAATAAACGTTAACCTTTGGTGGGCTTCACACCTATGCATAGGGGCAAGGTGGTCACCGAACCTTTCTATAGCACATTGCAATCTTATACATCAGACCACAGATATGAATTGAAAGCATCCATATGTTTGTTGCATTGTTTTGTTTTGCTCACTAAGCCGTGATGTGTGCTCACCCTTTCGAATTCGAATATTTTTTAGTTGATGATGCAGGTACAACAGTTGAAGACTATATGAATGTGCCCGCATACGGGTATGCTGCTGCTATGGAGGCTGAGGACGTAGTGGAGACGCATGACTCCTCATGCAAATTTAACTCATACGTTTTCAATTAGATTATATATTTTTTTGAACTCTTTATTTATGTCTCAGTTAATGCAACATAATTGGATATTTTATTTATGATTATCACAATTAGATTCTCAGTTCATTTAATATTAAAGACTTCTGCTATTGTGTATTTACTCTGATTATTAAATGTGGATGTGCATGGTTTAAGTAACACAGACACAGCCTATTGAGATCCTGGTTGAACCGTTGGTTATTTAGCGGTTCGTCACACCATTCTGATTAGTACGGAATTGGGGTGTGACAGATGAGACCTAAATTCTTACCACTTTTGTTATTTCCATTTTTGTCAATAGGATCTAGGGATGAAACCTAAATTCCTACCATTTTTGTTATTTCTATTTTTGTCAATAGGATCTAGGGATGAGACCTAAATTCCTACCATTTTTGTTATTTTCATTTTGTCAATAGGATCTAGGGATGAGACCTAAATTCCTACCATTGTTGTATTTCCATTCCAGGTTTCTTGGGTTTCCTATCCCTTTGGGTGTGATTTTCATTTTTAGGGTTTCCTACCCTTTCTCTCTATCTTTTCAATTGTAGGGTTTATCTTTCCCTAATTGTTCTTTCTATTCTAGGGTTTATCTTTCCATATCTGTTCTTTTCATTTTTAGGGTTTCACTTTCCCAATCTGTTCTTACCATTCTAGGATTTATCTTGCCCTAATTGTTCTTTCCATTTTTAAGGTTTTCTACCCAAATTATTGTTTTTTTTTGTCTCTCTCCAAAATAAAATATGGTAGGTAAAAACATTTCAACTATAGTAGTGATAGCAATCCAAATATAGTGGTGTACATCCAAACATGGCAATAAACATCTAAATATGGCAGTAAGCATGTGGCAGACAGATATAACAATAGACTAACCAAATATGACAAGTGAACAATCCGAATATGTAGCAAGTGAATAATCCGAATATGGCAATTAATGGGAATTATATGGTGAGATGGTGGTGGATCTGTGACAGGTTGCAAGGATTGGTCAGTTACATGGTCAGGTGTAAGAATTGCATGTGGGATGATGGGGTTTACAGCAAGGTTTTGGCCTTAGGATGACAAGTAAGTTGTGGGTGTTTCAGGTGTAAGGTTGGACTGCAGGAAGTGGTGACCTATGTCGGTGATGGTAAGGGTTTAAAATGGTGATGAATGGTTTGGTTGGTGGCAGCAGATGGAGAGGTAGATGGGGTTATAACAGATTCGGTTAGTGTGTAGCTATGGTGTGAGATTGGGGAGTTTGGTTTCTGTAGGTCGGTGGAATGGGTTTATTGGAATGTTAGGTGTGGAGGATGGATGAAAGGTGTTGGGTGCTGCAAACCAAACGAAAAAAAAAAACAGAAAAAACTAAACTAGCTTACCTCACCGCCTCTCTCCTCCTCTCCTTCTCTCCTTCTCAATCTGAATCGCCCTCCTTTTGGACGCCTCCTCTCCTCCTCTCCTTCTCAATCTTCCCTTTCTTTCTCCACTCAATCTCTCTCTCACACTCTCTCGGTAGCAGTCCCAATTCTTCTTCTCTCCTCTAGATCTCGCCTCCTCCTCCTTTTTTTTTTTTTCTCTTCTTCTCCTCAGTCCGATTTCCTCTCCTCCCACGTCCTCTTTCTCTTCCTCTTCTTTCTTTCCTTTTCTTCTCTTTTTCTCTCTCTTTCTCTTCTTTCCTTTTGTTCTCTTTCTTCTTTTTTTCTCAATGTCCCTCTCAATCTCACGTCCCTTCTTTCTCACGTCTTCTTTCCTTTTCTTTTTATTATTATTTTTTTCTTTATTTTATACTCATATCTTATATGTATAATAAATATCATGTATTACACTAATATATATAATAGTACATAATACAATATATATATAGTACAATATATATGACGCACATGTATACACCTGGACTGAATTGATTTGGTTTGGACTGGTCTGACTTAGGTTGAGCTGAGTTGGACTAAGCTGGGTTGAGCTAGGTTAGATCAAAAATTGATTTTTTTTTCTCTCTCTCTCTCATTTCATAGGCCGTTTCCACCACCATTCCACATGAAATTTTTCCGTTAGCCTTTATTCCAAATTTTCTACGTTCACTTTGTAGAACATTAAAAATGAGGAATATTGGAACTTGAATCACCTCATTTGAAAATAAAATGGCTAGTTTATGAATTTCTGAAGTTTAAGCAGGCCAATTATCGATAATTTGGCTAACCATTCTGCATGGGATCCTTCGGAGACTTCTATCAGAAATCCTTTATGTCCACTTTGTATTGTACTAAAAATGGAACATAATGAAACTCAAATCACCTGATTTGGATATGGTGTGACCAAAATATGAATTTTCAAAGATTAAATGACCATTTCCATATGTAATTTTGCATGGGACCCTTCGGAGACTTTAACCCAAGATTTTCCACGTCCACTTTGTAGAACATTACAAATGAAGAATAATGGCCTTTGAATCATCTAAGTCCGACGTTGAACGACAAAGATATGAAGCTTTGAAGTTTTAACGATAAATTTGCATGAAAGCTTGTACGGGACCCACCGGTGACCTTTGTCCGGGATTTTTCACGTCCACTTTGAAGTGGACAGAAAATAAGGAATATTGGTCTTTGAATCATCCGATTCCGATATCAAATGGCCAAGATATGATGACATGAAGTTTAAATGATAATGGATGTATCATACGATAATTAGATAAATGCCCTTGCACTTTCAAACTGTGATATCCTCCTTGTTTGAAGTTAGAATTTGATAATTCCGGTCTCATTTCGAAGATAATTTCACGACCTATACATTCAAGTGGGTAATAACCTAAGACTCTGCTGTGGGGTTCATTAGAGAATCACAAATCTTTGGTTTAAAGGTCGAAATCCTGCCATATGGGTTCACTTATGCTGTGGGTGGTAAAAATGGGGTGCTTATAAGCACACATACCAAACCTAACCCAGACGCATCGGTGTACAAGGTAAATGGTTATCCTGGGATCGAAATATTCAAGATGGGAGCTGATATCAATCTAGCCTTCAATGTTTGAAAATACTCTTCACATTTATCGGTCCAAATAAACTTTTCTCCTTTCTTTGTCAAGTTGATGAGAGGTACGACGATTCTAGAGTAATCTTTCATGAATCGTCGATAGTACCCAGCTAAACTTAAGAAACTTCTGATTTCGACAACATTCTTAGGTTCTTCTCATTTTACAATAACTTTAATCTTACTAGGATCCACTTTAATTCCTTCAACTGATACAACATGGCCTAAGAAAGCGATTTCATTCAGCCATAACTCACACTTAGTAAATTTAGCGTAAAGCTTCTCTTTTCTTAGTCGCTGCAAAGCGGCTTTTAGATTTGTGATATGAGTTTATTTGTCCTTGGAGTAGACTAGTATGTCATCAATAAATACAATAACTGACGTATCCAACATATCATGGAATACTCGATTCATGAGTTCCATAAAAGTTGCAGGTGCATTAGTCAATCCAAAAGACATAACTAAAAATTCATAATGTCCTTATCTAGTTCTGAATGCTGTCTTTGGAATATCACCTTCCATAATCTTCAACTTATGGTATCCTGACCGAAGATCAATTTTGGAGAACACTTTAGCACCTTGCAACTAATCGAACAAGTCATCGATCCGAGGCAACGAGTACCGATTCTTGATTGTAAGCTTATTCAATTATTGATAATCTATACACAGTCGAACGCTACCATCCTTCTTTTTCACGAACAATACTGGCGCTCCCCATGGTGATATGTTGGGTCTAATATAATCCTTGTCTAGTAACTCCTATAATTGTACCTTTAATTCCTTCAGTTCAGTATGAGCCATTCGATAGGGTGCTTTTGATACTGGTGTGGCTCCGAGTATAAGATCTATAACGAACTCTGTTGCTCGGTCAGGTGGTAGTCCTGGTAGTTCCTCAGGATTTACATCTAAAAATTCACGTACAACTTCAATATCCTCTATTCGTGGTGCTTCCTTGGTAAGGTCGACCACAGATACTAGATACCCAATTCCTTCCTCGAGACATTTTCTAGCCTTCAATGCAGAGAGAATGAGTTTTTTTTACGGGAAAGTTTGGTTCTCGTAAAACTAAACTCTTCTCCTTCCTTGTCTTTAAATGTCAGTTTCTTTTCCACACATAATTGGTTTGCAGAGTGCCGAGCTAACCAATCTATTCCCAAGATAACATCAAAGTCTGTCATCTCAAGTTGAATTAAATTTGTATCCAAAATCTTCTTGTCGATAAGAACTGGACATGGTCCATAACCTTTGTCTAGTTCCACTTCTAATCCCATAGGTGATCGTACAAGCAGTTTGCAGTCTAAAGATCTGAGGGGTAGATTTAACTTCTTTCCAAATGACACAGATATAAAAGAATGAGTAGCTCCAGAGTCAAAGAGTACTCTGGCGGGTAAGCCATTAATAGGTACGATACCTGTGATTTGATTTAATTTAGTCTATATGCTCATACAAGGTAGTACAAAACGAAAGGTTTAGGTCATATCTGTGACCACATCAGGCTATGCGGCAGCATCCTCAAAAGTAACTGCATAAACTTTTCCTTGTTGTAGCTGCTTCCTTGGCTTAAGATACTCTCTTGAATAATGTCCTACTTAATTGCAATTGAAGCATTTGACTCCAGGATTATTTTGCTTCTGTTCAGGTTGGGCTGTCGAAGTAGTCTTGGCTGCAGCATTGAAGCCTTGAGTACGGAAGGGTTTAAATGTCTTTGAGTTCCCTCCATTGTATGAGTTTCCATTGGGCCTCTTTATACCTCTATTCTGAGCAAAATAATTTTCCCTCTGGCTCGATTCCAGTACTCGAGCAATCTCTACTGCTTTGTTATATATTTTCTTTTCTAATCCCAATACATGCTCACGGATGCTTCCCCTAAGTCTCATAACGAACCTTCAGGTTTTGGTATTTTCCTCCTGCATGCTAGAGGGAGCAAAGAAAAATAGTTCTTCATAACGTTGTTGATATGCGTCTACAGTCATCTGTCCCTGATACAGACTCAGAAACTCCTTTTCCATTTGATCTCTAAAACTCCTTGGAAAATACTTCTCGAAAAAGCTTCTTTATAAATAACCCATGTCAGTTGGGCATGCTTTGTCAACAGATAACTTTTAGTTGATTTCCACCAGTGGTGTGCGTCACCTTTCAACATAAATGTGGCACATAATACCTTCACTTCTTTATTTATAGTCATCATCATAAAAAAAAATTTCATTTCATCGATCCAGTGAGCTGGTCACAACGGATCTGATGGTTTACCTATGAATTCCTTCGGCTTCAACTTCAGGAAACGCTCGATCAATCTGGAGTAATCAAGTTGATACTGTGTATATGCCCCATACATAGGCGGTTGGTACTGATAATTGGTTATACCCGCCTTGCGGTGCTTCAGGGTTTTACACTTGGCCTTGTACTGCTGGTGTTTGCGGTGCTTGGTGTACAGTGTTGCTACCACTAGGTGTTGTACTAGCTTGTCCTGTAGGTAGAGATGTTGTGTTTGCAACTGGGAAAGTAATTCCCATAGCAGCTTGCATTTACTGTATACGCTGCATTTGTTGTGCCAAATTCATCACCACAGTAGCCAAATCCATAGGTGGTGCAGGTAAGTTGGTTGGGTTGGCTTGGGTGTGAACATTCTGAGGTGCAGCATTCTGAGCTCTAGTATTTCCTTCCTACCGTTGCTGACCTTCATTGTCGTTGGTCTCCATAGGTGGTGGAAATGGGTTTGCATATTGTCTCCTTCTACTTACTCTACGCCCAGCCATTTAAACTCTTGGTTGATGTGTTATTGGCAAAGCTACATAGGTGAGACAAAATAGATTGGTGGTATTGGGTTAGTCTCACAATAGAAGGTGAGAGAAGAACAAAATCAATTAGGCAAAAATTCGAACAGAATCAAAATGCAGACAACAGTCAGCCATTCGGTCGATGGCCTATGGTCGCATGTTGTGCGACCATAGGTGTGACCATCAAATCCCTGGCAACTTACCGAGACCTTATGGTCGATCATACGGTCGATGGTTTTGGTCGAATTGTGCTACCGTAAGATTCAAAATCAGTTTTAAAACCTTTTTTTCGAGATTTTCCCTCTCATTTCCCTTTCTTCTTCCTACGGTCTCACTCAGCTCGCCACCACTGAGTTGCTACAGTATTAACCGTACGAACTTAGTGATTTTTCCATCGATCGACAATCTTCCTTCCATTCCTCAAGATATGTTCTCTACTCTTTCTCCGTTTTAAGCTTTCATACCTAGGTTTTACTCCATTTATAGGGTTTTCTTCAAATTAATATTTTTCTGATAGTAAAAATTTAATTTTTATTGGGCGCTTTTGCTATTGGCTACCCAATGGATGAAAGCCCTCAAGAAAATTTGAGTTTCATCGGTTGGTTTAGTAGAAACTTGAAAATTTCCATTTTTGACCTAAATTTTGGGGGTTTTTCCCAATTATCAAAATTTCTTCAAATTCAACCTACCTAATTGAAATTTTCCATTGTATGAGCTTTGCAGGATGGTTTGGGGCCTATGTAAGTCCTCCTGCCCAAAGTTTAGGTGAAAAGTGAGGTTTTTCACATTTTACGTCGTTATGCTATCAAATTTTCAAATTTATCTAACTTGTTTTTCTTATTTTTGTCTCTTTCAGTTATCATGGTTCGCACTAAGGTTCCTCGAGTTCATGACCCACGTCGCTTCAGGTCCGTGGAAGTAGAAACACAATATCCTTGGTTTAATCAAAAGAAGGTGGAAAGGGGTAAAAGTGTTAACTTAGCCCATTTAGCCCTGTTTGATGTGGAAAGGGAGTTTGGTGATATGGGCTGACTTCCAGTGATTCTGTATGAGGCTTGCACTCACTTGGACTTGGTCAAGCAGCTCTACTGTCACCTTCAGGTGAAGGGTGACCTAGAGGATGTTGACAGGGGCAGAGAGCTTCGAATCACTAGCTGGGTGAAAGGGGTTCCGATCTCTTTCAACTGTCAGGAGTTGATCGATCTCCTAGGCATCTCAAATGATGGTCATTTGGTTTACTGTGCACCCAAGGAGCCACAGTTTCTATCTACATAGGTGCATGCAGAAATAGATAACCAAATTCTTTGAGATGATCACTAGGAGATGAAAGTTTTCAACTTGCGTCCAGAGCCACGGGTCTACTGTAAGATTATCCAGCATAATCTTATTCCCCAAGACGGACACTATAAGATGGTCTCACAGCTGACTCAGTACATACTGTATTGTATCTGTACTAGGCAGCCTGTCTGCCTCCCATATATTATTCTTCTGACTATGCACAGAGTTACGTTGCCTGACTCGAGAGGTAACTTGCCCTATGGACGGCTGATCTCCACCCTACTCGCTCGTCTACAAGTGGAAATAGTGGATGAGAGGATCTTTGAGGACACCTTCTCAACTGACCTTAATTGGGAGGCCATCAGTAGGATGGGCATGAAAGAGACACAGGATATTGATGACAAGAGGAATGCTATGAGACGTCCTCTCACTAGGGTAGGGACAGCAGATGCAGAGGCAGCAACAGCAATAGCAGCAGAGGTAGTAGCAGAGGCATACAAGAGTGATAATGAGGAGGATGATGATCGGATGTAAATGGATGTGGATGCCATCCCTCCCCCTTTACCACAACATTCTACTGGAGCTGTCCCTTCTCGGGCTTCTCATTCAGTTGGCCCTTCATGCCAACCTTCAGATGATATGATGGGGCTGTTATGTGAGATTCCAGAAGCTCAGCGCGTAACTGATCGAAGAGTAGGAGAGCTTCTAGATGCCCAGCGCTCTACAAACCAGCGGATAGTGGATCTGACAGCTAGTTTCCGAGAGACTAAGACTCAGGTCGCCTGGCTCCCGAGAGTATATGCTAAGGACTATAATAGAGATCGTGAGGCACCTCCTCCTTCAGCACCTCCAGCTCCATGATATCATTTATTTCTTTTTTCATTTATTTTATAGAGTAACTGTCAAGATTTGTGGACCGTACTCTGATTCGGATGTATCTTGTCTTACTCCCATTTGGATATATATATATAAATTAGTTTTCCATTTACATATGTGCATTATTCTTTTTCTTAGTTTATGTCTCATACAACACAGGTGCTTATGATGTGTTCTTATTACGATTTTTAATTTTTATCCTAACTCAATTCATGACTCACGTGAAAGTAGTTAGGTCAATGGGTAGAACCTGAGATGCTCTGATACCAAGTTGTCACACCCCAATTCTGGTCTAACCAGATTAGTGTGATGAACCGCCAAAAAAAAACCAACGGTTCAACCAAGATCTTGTATAGGTCGTACCCACCATATCAAACCACACACACATTCCACGGTAATAATCAGAGGTAATAAACAAATAAGCGAAAGTCTTACAGATAATAAACTGAGTGTCTAATAATGATAATAAATAACTAATCTGATTATCTTCAAAACTCAGGACATAAAAATAATTAATCCATTACATATTCTAATAATCAAATATAGCTAAACTAATCGAACATGCACTGGTTGCACTCGCATAAAGAATCATGTGCATCTTCAACAGCTTCTACGTCCATGGTGGCAACGTGTCCATACGTCGGCGCATTCATATATTCTTCAACTATATGACTAGCATCATCAACTAAAATATTCAACGTCGAAAAGGTGAGCACACACCATGGCTCAGTGAGCAAACAAAACAATACAACAAACATATACATGCATTCAATTCATATCTTTGGTTTCGATTTTAAGTTTGCAATGTGCTATAGAAAGGTTTGGTGGCCCCCACACCTCTATACACGAGTGTGTAAATCTATCCAATGGATCAAACACCATTACCATTCCACATGCACCCACCATGGAATAGAGATAGAGCTAAAGTATTTGGATCAAACACCGCCAACACTTCCCCTGATACCCTACCCATACCAACACGTAAGCCCCTACTGGCGAGGGCTTGCAAACTGGGCTCGCAACTAACCAATCCTAATACCAAATAGTGTATCCAAGGCCTCACCCCAGCATCCCTCAATACATCCATAGAGATAGAGCTAAGGCCCCCCGACAGAGTCAGAGACCACATGGTCCTAGACCACCTCCCCTGATGCCCTACGACATAATAGTTCTGCTAAGGTAATGGCGATACGACAACGTCAGTGATCAAGACTTGAGTAGAGATAGAGCTAGAGTCTGGTGATGAGGTCAGAGTCTGGTGACGATGTCAGGGACCACCATGTCACATCCTCTCCCTAATGCTCCACTCGCATCCAACACACCAACCACACACACACATTCACACGCCTATTCCTTGCATCATCATCATCATCATGTTATAAATAAACAGAATTAAATATGCATGAACAGTAATAACAGAAATATTGGATGAAATGTGAGATGCACATTACAAGCATACAAACATAGAATCAATCATGGCATTGGACTCAATAAAAATAAACCATTTGTTATTAATCAATTAGTTTAGGTCTTGTTCCCTCACCTGTTAGCAATACTCGATCTCTTTCCAAGCCTTACAATTCTCTTTCAATCAATTTAACAACCTAAAAGTTATATAAATTTAAGTTAGGATTCATATGTTATATGTTATAGTAGTAGGAAATCGAAACAGAGCACTGATAGATGTCTAATTGGTCCTATGGTCGCATATTGTATCGACCTTACTGCCTACGATCGATACCCTACTGTAGCATATGGTGCGATCGTAGCTGCAACCATATGATTCCTGAATCTTCCCGAATGCTTATGGTCGATCCTCTGGTCATGCTGGTCATGCTATGGTCGACAGTAGCTACGACCTTGGGATTTCTGGTCACAGACTACATGCAATTCGAGTTCTTCCTGGGTCAAGTCCTCTGATCTGCAATTGGATTTATTCTAAGGTCATCCTATGGCCATCATTAGTAGTTTCTTATCAACCCTAATCATCAGACTCACTCCTCATGGTTCTCCTTGGGATTTTCTCAAGGAAATCACATGGATCATAATGGGTTGATATTGCCTATCTTCTACAGAAGTCTTTTATTCCTTAGAGTTTACATCTCCAGAGATTAGGTTCATATCTTTGCCTGTGGTAGAGAGTCAATCTCTTCTCAGTAAAATCCTCTCCTTAGTCTTTTCTTCTTCTCATTATCTTCCTTCTCTTTCCTTTTCTTTCTCTAGAGTTTACTAATGTTCTAAAAGAGTGAAAAAGAGCTGAGGGACGTCCTTTATATAAAGAAAAACTCTCCATATAGATTCCTCTTTCAATTAGGAAAGAAATCCCATAGTTTAGGAAAGTTTTCAAAACTCGAAGTCTGACCTGGGGTCTCACGGTCAATGGCTACGGTCGCAAAACCTATCGACCGTAGGGTCAAAATCATTGATCGTAGGGTCATTGATCCGTGACCATTGTTTCTTTCCATATGTTCGACCGTACCTACCCAGGTATGCGACCATATGTATACAGTTTTGGGTGTTGAGTCGATTTTTATACCTGATTTGTAATCCATCTTCACACGCTAGGTCCACTTGGTCCAGGAATGATGGGAAGACCTGACATGACACGGTTAAACCAAGTTAGTGGAGTGTGGGTCTTACATTATCGATTTCTTTGATTAACACCCCACTAACGGCACGCGGGGATACCTCCAGATAGAGTAGCAGATGGTCTCCCATTTCTGGTTTCACCAACAACAGAGGGGAAAATAGATACCTTTTAAGAATTTGAAATGCTTCCTTACATTTTGTCGTCCATTCAAAGGTTTTGGATCCCTTAAGAGTCTTAAAGAATGGGAGGCACCGATCGACAGACCTGGACATGAATCTTCCTAGGGCTGCAATCCGCCCTGTAAGCACTTGTACTTGCTTTGGTGTAGTTGGAGACTTCATACTTTGAATTACCTCAATTTTTACTGGGTTGGCCTCAATCCCTCTTTGTGACACCATAAACCCCGAAAACTTTCAAGATTGTACCCCAAGAGCATACTTCGAGGGGTTGAGACGCATTGAGTTCCTTTGTACTACTTCGGAGACTTCTTTGAGGTCCTTCAAATGATCAGGCGCCTTAGATGTTTTGACTAGAAAGTCATCTACGTATACCTCCATGGTCTAACCAATCTGCTTTTCAAACACCTTGTTGATGAGCCTCTGATACGTCGCTCCTGCATTCTTGAGCCCAAAAGGCATCACAGTGTAGCAGTAAGTGCCCTTGCTAGTGATGAAAGCAGTATTCTCCTCATCTTCTTGGGCCATCTTGATTTGATTATACCCAAAATAAGCATCCAGAAAAGATAGTAGCTCGTGCCCAGTAGTGGCATTTGTGAGCTGATCTATTCGAGGTAGGGGGTAGGAATCTTTGGGGCATGCTTTATTTAGATCAGTGAAATCAGTACATACATGCCAACGATCGTCAGACTTATGCACTAGTACAACATTGGCCAACCAGTCTAGATAATATACTTCCCGGATAAATCTGGCTTTCAACAACTTCTCAACCTCTTAATCGATAATCACTTGCTTCTCCGTCGAGACGGATCTTTTCTTCTGTCGGATAGGGCGCTGATGTGGATCTATCTTCAGATGGTGCTCCATGGTCTATCGTAGAATTTCGGGCATATCTTCAGGAGTCCAGGAAAATACATCAGAGTTCGCCTTCAGGAACTCAATAAGCTCTTGTCTTTGGTCTTCTGGGAGGGCTGAACCAATGAGGAAAGTTTTTTTCGAAGAGTCGTCATGGAATGGCACGGGAATGAGATCTTCAACCGGAGTAGTTCGTTCCACTGGGAAGTCATCACGGTATTCATCTAGCTGGATCACATGTATGGGTTTATCTTCATCGAGTGCAGCCAGGGTAGCTGCATGACACCTCTTTGAAATTGACTGGTCCGCCTTACAATATCCTACCCCCCATTTAGTTAGAAATTGCGTGAGCAAGTAGTATGTTGAGAGGCAGGCCCATAGCTTATTCAAACCAAATATGCCGAGGATACCATTGTGGCTAGAGCGGGTATCCACCACCATGTATTGCAAGTTGACACTTACCTGGGCTGGGTAGGTTCCCAGGTGAGTATCGATTTGGATAGCCCCCTTTACATGTACTCCTTCTCCATTGAATCCCAAAAGAGAATATTTAATGGGTCTCAGCTGCTCATCCTTGTATCCCAACCGCTGGTATGTGTCGTAGTAAAGGATCTCGCAAGAACTTTCGATGTCGACCAGAATGCGACTTACTTCCCAATCTTTACTGATGGCCATCTTGATTATCAAGGGGTCTTCATGAGGGGTAACCACATCAATAAGGTCATCATCGTCAAAATAAATGTACCCCTCATACTTGACTTTTTTGGAGGACGATCCCCCTGTGTCATCTTTTCCTTCTCTGACTTTCTTTCCTTTAGTTGATTCTTCCTCTATGGATTCGACTACGATAGGAAGCACTTCCCGTCGCATGTGCTCTGGCCAAACTGTCACAGTCATGCACTCCGGGTGGCTCAAGGTCACGTACTCATCATCACTTAGGCCCAAGTCTTGTTCAGACCCTACCTAGCCCAATAACCTCCTGGAGGGACTCTGTTCTCGAACTGTTCGAACCCCTCTGGGAAGTTGCTCCTTCATTATATTTGGAGCCCCCAACGAACGTAGGTCCACTTGACCCATATATCCCTACGGGGGTGACATTGGTGGTGGTAGAGGCCTGTGCTCGACCCTCTCCGCTCACTCAAGTGCTATCATTAGGGGAGGCCGTAGAAGTACCACTACTGGTGCCGACGGTAGAGGTGGCGCCTATCTAGGTCCTACAAACTCAGTCCACCATCCATGCTAGATCAAATCCTCTTCCAAGCCTTTCAGATGTCTGCATGAGTTGGTGTCATGGCCATGATCCTAGTGATGTGCACAATATAGTCGACGGTTAGACTCCTCGGGCTTAGATTTCATCTTGGGGGAGGGACCAGTAAAATATCTCCTCTTTTGATGTTTAGAATCTCCACCATGGTTCAGTTGAGAGGGGTGTACTCTGGTACAGGATGGGCCTGATACAATTCCTTGGCCACTTTAGTTTTCTTGCTTGCTTCTCCTTCTTTAGGAACTTTTTTCAAAACTTCATTCTTTTTTCTTTCTCCTGTTACTGGGGATGAATTCAAATGGCCAGGTAACTCTGCCATAGCTTCTGCTCTCGATGCATATTTGTCACACAGATTGAAAATCTCTACATGCGTCCGGGGGCGCTTCTTATTGAGGGAGAATACCAGTTGGGGATCTAGGCAGGCCTTCGACAGGGTTGACATGACCACATCTTGCTACAAATCTTTGATTTCTCCTGCTACTACTAGGAAATGGGTGATAAATGGTCGGAGAGGCTCCTTCTCGCCTTATTTGATCGCCTTCAAATGAGATATATTCTTCTTCTGTGTTCGACTCCCCTAGAAATGGGAGAGGAACAAGCTATTAAGCTCCTTGAATGTCCCCACAGGCTTAGGGGGTAAATTGTTGAACCATGTTCTCCCAACTTCCCTTAAAGTAGACGAGAATGCTCCGCAGCATAAGGCGTCGTGGTGGCCGTAAATGACCATACCAACCTTGAAATTGTCCAGGTGCTTTTCGGGGTCTGTCTTACCATCATACCACCTATATTAGGAAGGGCAAAGTTGACAAGAAGAAAATGGTTCATGACCTCATTTGTTAGAGCTGTCTCCGTGGCATAATCCTGGGGGGCACCAGCATCGACCCCCGCTCAACATGCTGTACTCTGTCCATCAGATCCTTCACAAGGAGTTCGAGTCTGGCTGTATTTTCATCACTAGCTGGTATACTTCCTGCCGAGGGAGTGGTTATCACTGGTGCGACGGGTGGAACTATAGTGACTGATGGGATGGCTATTGTTCTCTCTTCCCTTGCCACATCGACACTAGCTTGGGCTTCCTCTTGGACTCACCTGGCTTCTTTGACCCTCACTTGGGTATCTTCTCGGGCTTGTCTGGTAGCATCGACCCTGGCCTGAGCATCTTCTCTGGCCCGTCTGGCTTCATCGACCTTCCTCTGAGCCTCCCGAGCTACGTCTTTCTCTGTGTACATCCTGCCATGAGCCCTTCTACCTTCATGTCTCAACCCCAATCTATTCGAGATAGATGACCTTCTGGAAACCACTGGGGACTCCCGATTGCTCTCGACTATTTCGGTAGGGTTGTACTCTGGAACATACTAGAAATGGGATTCCCAGGATGATCGCTTCGACCCCTATTGCAAACCCCTATTGCAACGTGAATCCACTGAAGGGCTGACTCGCATTGGACTAGGAGACGTAGCCCAAGGAGCAGAGCGCCTAGAATGTCAGGATCTCTGGGGAACTTTCAGGACATCAACAGGGTGGATAGAGGGAGCTGGCGCAGCTCCAGGTTGTCGTTGCAGCAAATCTATCAAAGTGACCAACTACTGGGGCAGGCGGCCAAATTATGCTCTGGTAAAATACTGAGAGGGGTCAGGGTGGGGGCCACCGGCTCCTTCTGCTGATGGATGCTCTAGTGGGATGTCTTGTGGGTCTGGACCTATAGGGATATCCACCCGCTCCTAGCA
The DNA here is from genome assembly GCA_028583415.1 of Protea cynaroides. NCBI lineage: Eukaryota > Viridiplantae > Streptophyta > Magnoliopsida > Proteales > Proteaceae > Protea > Protea cynaroides. Next base: position 18,714,282 of record CM053272.1, on the reverse strand, counting down.
TATTCGCCTCTGTGCGACATGCCTGGGTTTCCCTAAGGTTATAAGAACTTTCTGGTATTCGAACTGGTGCCATGGGTGAGGTGTACAAAGGGATATAGGTCAGCTTGAAAGGATATAAGATGGAAGGGGAGAAAAGCAGAGAACACGGCTTAGGTTTAAGATTCTTTAGAATAGCTTCGGGGGGAAAAAAGGAATGTTTGGAAGGTAAAGTTTGTCAATGCCCCACGGTGGGTGCCAATCTATCATCGGAGGATTTCGTCCAGCTTCTCAAATAACGCCACGTAGCTGAAACACAATACAACAAGAAAGTAGACGGGATATACCCTGGGGCCACTCTGATGCCAAAGTTAGGAAGTTCTAAGGACAAGCAAAATGGAATCCCTAGTGAAAAACTAGGGCTCCTTAGAGATAGGGTTCCTTGAGATACGGGAGCTCCAATAACCTCCTCCTTTTCCCTAGTGAGATAGAACTTAGGATGGAAAGAGGGAGAAAAAGGGGTCAAAGAACTGTGTTAAAATAATATCAGAGGGGGATGTTCCTTCTTTTTTATAGGAAAATCCAGATCCTTTGTAATCGATGTTCTTTCTTTTGCTACTTATAGGTTCAAGAGAAAGCTTCTCCAACAAGCTCCTCTCCACCTACCACCATCTCAATCACCTGCCACCTTGGGAACAATAGGTTGGAGGGATTACGACCCCTTAGGACATCACTAGGTTGTCTTATCAGCCGCTTACGACCCCTCTTGACTTTCTTCAACCCCCTTTTTAGCCTACATCCTCCAGATCTTTTGACAACTGTTTCTGCCCTTACCCTTTTATCAAGTGTCATTATTGCTTTTTGCTGATTCAGTGCACGATATGTATACCTGGTCAGTCAAATCCACCTATTTGATATTTATGGTTGTTATTGACATTTATGAGTATTAATGACAGACCATTAAATGCCCGGCTACTTCCGTCAATCTGTCAAATCATGACCCAAGTACCTAAGAGGGGGTCGAGCATGATTTCTTTTCCCTAACATCTCTTATCCTCATGCTTTGTACTCTGGATACGTGACACATGCCTCATTCTTCAAGGACTATCTCAGATTCTCCATCCACGGCCGGATCTAAACTCATGACCATTTTCCCCCAACACTGTGTTTTAAGTCAGGCTTTTTCATGGGTTTCCCTCTATTATAGGGATCATTTCTTTCATGGGTTCTCCTCTTCTCATCCTCCTGGGTTTAATTCTGTAAGATGGATACCATGGAGAAAGGCCAATCTGCAATGGCCCATTCTAATGGTAATGACGAAGATGGAAACGAGGACGACAACAACAATGTCAATGACGATAAGAACGAGAATGATGATGATGATCATGAAGATCAAGAAGACCAAGAAGATCGTTGCCTCTATACATGAAGCGAGATTCGTATGCTATGTTGGAGGTCTCTGTGGTTTATGATGATGATGAAATACATAATCCCTAATTTTTCATTTAGTAGATGTGGAGAATGGGTCTGCCTTGGTGATTTTAACTCTTATCTAGGCTAGCATGAGAAGGTTGGTGGTAATAAGACCTCTTCTAAAGATTGCTAGATCTTTAAAAATTTCTTGGATTCTTGCAAACTTATGGAAATCCCTTCTCATGGTCCTCTCTACACTTAGAACAACAAAAGACAAGGGATTGATAACACTATAACTAAATGGATAGGGCTTTTGCAAATTTTGAATGGAAGGCAAAATTTCTAAACTCGGTGGTCACTATTTAGCCTTCTTTTGGTTCAAACCACAGCCCCATTCTGCTGAATACTCATGGTGAATCCTTTCGTGGTGTTCGGCCTTTATGTTTTGAAGCTATGTGGCTTCAACACCCAGGTTGTGAGCAGATTGTTAAAGATGGATGGAACCAGGCTATTCATCCTTTAACATCTAATTCTTTATCTCAGTAATTGTAAAACAATAGAGATAATTTGAAGAGATGGATAAGACTTGTTTTGGTTGAATTCAGGCTAATATATATATATATTCTTTCCAAGGAGATCTTCTTAAGGTTCAAAAGCTTCCGTTGTCGGACTTTACACTTGCTTAGGAGTTGGGGATTATTAAGCAACTGGATTAAAAACTTCTAAAAGAGGAAATCATGTGGCAGCAAAAGTCTCGCATCAATTGGCTACGAAGTGGAGACTCTAATAAAATTTTTTTTCATGAATCAACAATCCAACGAAGGAGTCAAAATAAAATTATCCAGCTTAAGCTTCCCTCAGGACTTTGGACAAGTAAAGAATCTGATATTTATAATGCCTTTTTATCTCATTTTCACAATGCATTTTCCTCATTTTTTGTTGATTCTTCTGTGATAATGGAGACACTTCAATATGTTGAGCCAAAAGTTTCAGTTCCATCTAGTGAGGATCTCTGTCGAGTTCCTGAGGTTGAGGAGATTCAATCTGCTCTTAATTCAATGGTCCCTTACAAGTCCCCAGGGCCATATAGTTTTCCCTCCAAAAATTTTGGGGTACTACTAGGGATGGATCATTCAGTTTTTCTAAGGCTTTTTTACCACTGGAGTTCTCCCTATGGAGTTGAATCGCACCTATATTTGTCTTATTCCCAAAGTGGCTAACCCTGACGGTGGATCAGTATAGGCTTATTAGCCTTTGTGGTGTCTGTACCAAAATCATTTCTAAAATTTTGGCATTGAGATTAAAAGCTATTCTTGAGGATGTTGTTTTTCCATCTCAATCAACCTTTATACCTAATCGATTTATTTCTGATAATATTTTGATTGCCTACGAAGCTTTCAATTTTATCAAAAGGAGGAAAAAAAGCTAAGCACTATATAATGGCCCTTAAGGTTGATATACAAAAAGCATATGATAGACTGGAATGAAAATTTATTGAATTGGTGCTCCTTCAGCTTGGTTTTTCAGCTAGATGGGTCTCTTTGGTTATGCAACTTATTATTACAGTTACTTATACTCTTATTATTAATGGGGCCAAGAGAGGTCAATTTATTTCCTCTAGAGGTATTCGGCAAGGAGATCCTCTTTCTCCAGCCATTTTTATTTTATGTGCTTAGGCCTTGTCATCTATTATTCACCAAGCGGCTAGTAATGGTATATTTTCAGGGATTACGCTTCAACCCTCTAGTCAGCTTCTCAATCATTTATTATTTATGGATGATTGCGTTTTATTCTCTCAAGCCAATCTTCGATAGATTTTTTTCTCTTAAGCAGTGTTTGGATACTTACTGTAGGGCATCGGGATAAAGTATTAACCTCAAGAAATCTCTTTTGATATTTAGCCCGAATACTCCAACTCGATTTAAACGGTGGTTTTCTCACATAAATTCTCAATGTCCCTTATGGTGAGGGTCCCTTTAAGTACCTTGATTTGCCTTCTGAATTTGGAATCTCAAAGAAGCAGGTTTTTTATGCTATTTTGGACAGATTTATTAATAAGTTGAAAGACTGGAAAGCCAACCTGTTATCTTTCGCAGGAAAGGAAACCCTCATCAAATTTGTGGCCTTTCTAAATTTACAACTTTGTGGCTTCTCATTTCAAGTTTCCAGCTTCTTTTCATGACTCCCTTCGGAAGGCTATTGCAAATTTCTTTTGGACTAATGAAGGTAAGAATACTAGCATTCATTGGGTTTCTTGAAGGAGATTAACTAATTCCAAAGAATGTGGCAGTTTGGGTTTTGGGACCCAAGTCTCCATAATAAGGCTCTAACTTGGCAACTTTTGTTTAATTTTAATTTGATTTGGCTCTTGTTATGAAGAGTTTGTATTTTTCTCATGTTGATTTCATGCATGCTAAACTTGGAAATATGCCTTTTTGGGTTTGGAGGAGTGTTTTTGGAGGGTAGAAAAGTGCTGGTGGAAAGCCTTATTTGGCATGTGGAACTTGGTAACCCTATTAATATATGGGATGATCCTTGGATTCCTACTCTACCTAACTTTAAACCCTAAACCCTCTACTCTTAAGCCTCCAGACTTTGTTTTGTCCGGTTTGTGATTTGATTGACCCCCTTAATCATTGCTGGAAAAGAGATTTACTTTGCAATTTTTTTCAACCAAGGGAGGTATCTGTCATTTTGAGTATTTAGTTTAGCTTCTTTCTTAAGGAGGACTATGTTATTTGGGGAGGCTCTAATAATGGTGTATTTTCTATAAAATCAGCTTATCAAGGCTCTAATAATGGTGTATTTTCTGTAAAATCAGCTTTATCTTCTACTTAAAAACAAAGTTAGGAGTGATTTTTACCATCTCCCTTCTACCTCAAGAGGGTGTCAATGGGACCAAGTACCTAAGACTGTTTGGAGATGAATTTGGAACTGCAGGACTCTTCCTAAAATTCGTTCCTTTTTGTGGATGGCATGCTGCCATGGTCTTGCTATTGGTGTTGAACTTTTTCATCGTAATTTGCACATCATTTCATCTTGTTGCCAGTGTGGTGTTGAAGAAGAATCTTTTGTTGGGTTTGGTGTCTTGTATTTTGTAGGGTCTACATGGTTATTAGGTTTGTACTTATATTAGGGTTTGGGTCTACTACATGTACGGGATAAATTGGTAATTGTGTAGGGATTAGGGTTTTTAGGTTTACCTATATATTGTCTCTGTATGTGAAAACCTAGATAAGGTTGACCTGACAGATGAGAGAAATCAGTCAAATGGAGAGTCAGTAAGGTTGACAGAGGAGATAAGCCTATCAAGTAGAGAATTAGAAAGGTTTCTTGAGAATAAAGATTTCTCTTTTCTCTGGTAGACATAGGCATCCCACGATGGAATACTGAACCACGTTAATTCTTCTTGTTTGTACTCTCTCAATTCTAACAAGTGGTATCAAATGAGAAAAAAAAAACACAATTGTTTTCTCTTTTGGTGCATCTGAAAAAAGAACAAAAAAACATTAAAAAAAAAAAAAAAAAAAAAACTCGTTGAAACTGTAAAAGTACGGTAGAAAAAAAAATTGAGTTCTGTTTTTTTTCTCAAATCAGTTTTGTTTTTAAAGGTAATCATTACCTTCGGTTGTCATTACAAGAATTAAAAAAAAAAAAAAAAAAAAGGTGATTCGTGGGATTGCTCAAGGTAACATCTACTAAAAAATAATAATGGCCATAGATTTGGAAAAGATGTCTGGAAGATCTCAATTGGTTGGAGGTTTGCAAGCTGTGGCAGATGGCTTCTCCAGGGGATCAATGATTGCAGGAGATGATGCAGGGTCCTCGGTGGAGGTTGATGTAGTAGGAACAATGGCGGCCAGATCGATGAATGGAGTGGAATGTTTCTCATTATCCCATGTGGGATTAGGGTTCCATGGGGGTCATGCCGATCAAAACTTGGTCAGGGAAGGTCAAAGCAGGCCGGCGGGGACATTTTAGGTTCTGGTATCAAGTTGGGGTCGGTGGAGGTGATTCCTATTTAGTAAGGAATCATGGAATGGATTTATGTCTTTTTCTAAGTTTCCAAATAAAGAACACGTGGCTGTTGTTCTTGTTGGAAGATGTGATGGTATTGCAACTATGCGATCTGTTCCAGGTGTGTTCCAGATGGTACCTCTCAGATGACAGTGCAGGTGGTGAGAGATCGATCAGTCAACTGCTTTGATCGGGTTGATGGAACTCTCTCAACAAGTGATGGTACAGAATAGGTATGCATAGTTCAAGGCTAGCATCATTATCACATGTGAAGGAAAGGGCTAAGGCATTATCACATGTGGTATTCTTGTTTATGGTAGAATCACGTATGGTGTTAGATCCTTATAGAGAGGATGGTCAGTGATGGTTGGGAGATCTTGATCAGATTGATGGGACGATGGCAACTGTTCATGGATCTAGTCGGATCGGAGAGATTTTCTCTAGGATCTGACGGTGGGTTTGAATCCCAGCATGGTGCGCATAATGGTTAGTTTATATCACATCATGGGGTAAAGGAAGACTGGAGGGCTGGGACAAGGAGTCGGATCTCTAGGTATAAATTGGAGGTGCAGAGGTGAGAGGCTCGGGTTCTAGATGCAACTAGAGTTGCAAGAGGACTGTAATTGACAATGATCTTTCCGGTGATGATGTAGTAATGGGAGACCTTATATGGCGATGAGCTGTGTGGGACACCTAGACGGGGTGTGGGCTATGCCGGTTTGGGTATAGCGGTTTGGCAGAGACAGGTATACAGAATCAACATCAATGGATTTTTCTTCAAGGTAGTTTGTAGAATCCAAGTTAGGTGGAGATTTGTTGGGTTTGGTGTCTTGTATTCTATGGGGTCCACATGATTATTGGGTTTGTACTTATATTAGGATTTGGGTCTACTATATGTACGGGGTAAATTAGTAATTATATAATGGGAATCAGGGTTTTTAGGTTTGCCTATATATTGTCTCTGTATGTGAAAACCTAGGTAAAGCTGACCTGACAGATGAGATAAGCTTATCAGGTGGAGAGCTGGTAAGGCTGACAGAGGAGATAAGCCTATCAGGTGGAGAGTTGGAGGGATTTCTTGGGAATAAAGATTTCTTTTTTCTCTGGTGGATGTAGGCATCCCATGATGGGGAGCTGAACCACGTTAATTCTTCTTGTTTGTGCTCTCTCAATCTTAACATCCTTGAAGGATATTATGTCCCATTGTCCATTTGCACGAGCGGTCTAGTTTGGGTCTCTACTTTCATACTCTCCTCCTTTTGATAGGATTTTACATTCTCCAAATGGATTCAGAGTTGAAATGTTCTTTTTCAGGAGTCCAAATCTAAGGCCCCCAATCTTTTCTGCTTTGCTTCTTTCCTTTGTTGGCATATCTGGTTAGCCAGAAATGTTTCTCATTTTAATAGAAAAGAATGGACTCCTATGGAGGTGATTCATCGTGCTTCAACAACTTATAATGAATTTGCTTCTGTTCATTATCAATCTGAAGCTTCTATGGCACTGTCTTTTCTTCTAATCTGCAATGCCAATTTGAGGACCCTGTTCAAGCTAATGTTATCAGGATTAGGACTGCTGATTGAAGCCTTTGTTCGAATGGTGATTCAGGTGGTCTGGGCTTTTCTTTCTTTCCTGCTGATAATCAAGTTTTCAAGGCCATCTATATTCCCTAGTAAAATACTAATGTGCTTCAAGGTGAAGCATTAGCTATTAGAGCAGCCATGCTGGAGGCAGTTCAAAGTGGCTATAAAGAAATTTTTATTGAATCTGATTGTAAACAACTGATTGATGTTATTAAAGCTGGAGGAAGTGGAGCTCATTTTTCTTTGTTTTCTTTTTTGGGGGACATTGCTCAATTGGCTTCTTCATGTAAGGCTTGTTCCTTTTCTTTTATTCCAAGGGTTGTTAATGGGGTGGCCCTTGCTCAAAAGGCCCTTACAGTGTCGGGGCTTGCTTCATGGCCTCTGTCCATTCATTCGCTCTAGGAACTTATTGTAACTGATGCTTCAGCTGTTTCCCGGTTTACCATTCAATAAACTCCTTATTTACCTAAAAAAAATACTTTAAAGATAGGGTTACCTTTTGTTGTGTATAATAAGACCAAAAGAAAAAATGGACTAACAACAAAGCCATCATTCGGCATTTGCATATGGAATGCCATCAAGGATAGAGCAAGACTAACATCTTTTTTTTTATATATATATATATATTATATTTTAAATTAAGGAAACAAATTGTAAACACTAATAAGAATAAAACTACAAAAGTTCTTAATCCTAGTGTTTATTTATTCTTCCCATCTTGGATATGTACTGATGGAACCTTAGCTTCTTAACTTCAATAACGAGGAAAACTACATAAATCTGTGTTTCTTAACTTAAATTCACCATATTTTTTTAAAATAAGGAGAGAGAGAGAGAGAGAGAGAGAGAGAGAGAGAGAGAGAGAGAGACTTGGTACCATAATGTTGAAATCAGAAACAACCCTTGAAGAACCTGAGAAGCTAAATCCTCTTAATCTATTTGGAACCAACTTGCTGGAACTTCAAAACTTTTTTTTTGTGTTTCAGTGGAAGTTCGATCGATGAAATGGAGAAGAAGTTTGAGAAAGAGATCTTGAAAAGTTTTTTTGTGTGTGTGTTTTAGCCCCTTTTCGATTGGTGAAATAGGGTTCATGTGTTGAATTCATGAATTTGTGTTTTAGCCCCTTCTTTTGATTCAATGTTTCCACTCCAACATGCTTTATTCCACGCCCATCAATTTGGCACCATTAGATTTGACCAGTACTAGGTGTTGCCCATTGAGCGACTGTTGGCACCTCTCCTGCTGAAGCCTCGGCAATAGAGGAGCTAGCTTGACTAGAGAATATTGTATAGTCATTACTTATAATAATAGCAATTACCTAGACTAAGTCCTGTGGTTTTTTCCTTTCACTTTGAAATGGTTGTCCAAGTACAAATTGGTGTATTATCTTGTGGTTTTCTTGACTTGATTTATCTCCATTATTCTCTTTGTGCGTATATTTATTGTTATGTATCTCCATTGATTTACACATATGGGAAAATGTGAATTTTTCCCTAAGAGCACCGAGGACTCACTTGCATTCAAGCTTGACTATAGATAAAGCATATGACTTGGGGGAAGCAGAGGCTTTTATCTTTGTTTGCTTTGGTCGGAAGTCATCAGGAATGTAAGACCTGCATCCCAAAATCGCAAACCTACTTGGATTCATATGGTAGGTCTTCCCACCATTGATGCTATGGAATCTATACCTGAATAAACATTGGAACTCAAGGACGGTATGTTATTCAATCCTTTATTATGATGAGACATCATAAATAGTAGTATGCTATGTAGGAGATAGAAACACAGACAGATTAGGTTAGCAGGATAGGAATTTGGCCTACCCAGACAGAGACTGTATCCGACCTTTGCTGGAAGAAGCACACATGGCCTAGGTTGAACGACAGACTGGTGGACCCTCGAGTCAACGGATTCAAATCGTCTCCTCCCTGTACTTCAGGGAGGAGGGGCGGCGACCCCAGTGGATGGTCGCCACATGGAGGTCGGATGAATCCGACCCCTCCGTTCGAGCCGACACTCCCTTGTCGGCTTGACTTGTCGGCTCAAACGGAGGGGTCGAATTCATCCGACCTCCACGTGGCGACCATCCACTGGGGTCGCCACCCCTCCTATCGAATCTCAGGGACGAGACGATGTGGATCCCAAGTCAACCCATCTTCGACCCTTGGCATATTCATGCAGTAACATGGGGGTCTTGATCGTGGGACCCATGCATGGGTCACATATATGGTATTATTAAGAAAAAATTTCATCTAGACCCCATCAAAGATTGATAACACCATCTACTTCCACAAGAATGCAAAAACATCATCTACACCCCAAAACTTTGGCTGTGGTAATCAAAGAAGTCCACTCCGTCAGTTGATTCCCGTTAAATGCTGACGTCAACTGAAATGAGATTTTCCATGGACAATACTGCCCTTAGAGTAAAGGTAAAAGACCATTTTATCCTTCTTCTTCTTCTTCCTTTCCTCTTCTTCTTTCCTCTTCTGCTCTTCTCCATAGTTAGATTCATATGGCAGGAGCTGGCATGGCTCCAACAGATGGTCAGCTCCACTCAGATAGATTGCACTCCGTCAAAAGATTTCCGTTATTGTTCATCGGAGAAAATTGGGGGAAAATGAAACCAATCGAACTCCAACAAATAATAAAATAACATTTCATAAATCTTTGAAATCGAAGTTCTTCAATGAATAGATTGGGAAGGAAATGATTGCTGACTGTAACAGATCTTTTCGGTGTCTGCAAGCAAAACGAGCAGTTCAAGTTTTCATCGAGAAGGCCAAGGACATCATCGCCTCCAGTCTTCCTATTTTTCGACTTCGACTCATCGAGATCTGGCGACTTACAGCCTCTGGTCATAAGTTCCTGCCATTTCCTTGCTTTCTCCTGCACTGTCAGTGGTCGGCTTTAATAGTTTGAATCGTAGCGATTAGTTCATTGGAAGATTCAAAAACGCCAGATACCGAGGGATCTCCAACAATAGGAGCCGAAACATCGCCTATGGTCGGAACACAGTAAGGACACTCCCATTGAAGAGCGAAAGCTAGGGTTTTAGGGCGAACGGATAGACATCTGAGATGCCAAGGAGTGGTGAGCTTATCATCATCTGCAAGCTTTTCCTTGCACAACATGCAAATGCCATCTCTGTCGCAAGGGAGTTGCCGATGTTGCGTTGTCGCCATGGATGATGTGAATCCCCCCAATAGCGATCATTCTCCGGTTTAGGGAATGGTACCTTCGGATAAAGGATTCTATTTCTTCAATTGATTTCTAAGAACCGCCAAGTTCGGTTTAAGCGGTATTCTCTGGTATTACCCCCATTTTGGATAGTTTTTGTGATCAGCAGTGACAAAATTGAGTTCTGCATCACCTGGTTCGTACTCAGCTTCAAGGGTTCGAGCGGAGGAAGATGGGATACAACCCTTGATCTTCTTGTGACTTGCACTGTGTCCACCCAAAGCTTGGTACGACCAGAATTTTATCTATCGGAATGTGAGGAAGAAGAAGAGAAAGGAAATGAGAGGAAGAAGAAGAGAGGGGAAATGGGTGAAAGGAATCTCCATATGATATCGAAGGTCAAATTAGTAAAACAATATAATTTTTAAAAATTTTAATTTATAATATGAGGGGTAAAACTGTATTTCAATAATTTTAGTGATTTCTGTCAGTTAAGTGGACCTAGGTGATGTTTCTGCAATCTTATGGGTGTAGATGATGTTAACAATCCTTGATGGGGTGGTATATGAAATTTTTTCTATTATTAAATTGCTATAATTGTTGGGACGCACTCTCACCCAAAAAGTAACGTAAGAGTGGGTACCCTCCACAACTAGGTAAGTTGTTAGGGGGAGATAGGGATTTTTAAACAAGTGGCCGTTCCCCAACCATGGATCGGGGACCCCACAGTCCCCTTATAGACCTTAGACAGATATTCAACATGTGGCACCCAACTCCAAGGAGACTGCCACATGTCCCTTATGGTAACCACCTCCCACGTAAGGTAAGGAAACCGTTTACCCTCGTGCGCACTTGGTGGACAGGTGGTAGCAGGTGGGTCCCTTTTCCCTTGGAAGGAGGACTTGTGTTAGGAGTGGGAGACTTCAGTCCATGAAGGTCTCTCTCCCTATGCATAACCAGCTGAGAATCTAATGAGACCTAGTATCCAAACCTCTGATGCTTTCTGAGAGAGGGAAAGAGTTGCAGAACTAAGAAAGAAAGGAGAGGAAGGAGAAGACCTACTATGAGAGTTCTTCCAAAATAACCCATGCCATACCTTGCATGCTTGTGTTGCACTGTTGTTATGAAATTAGGACATGTCATCAATAATTGTGTAATATGTTTATGCATTGCATTATCTTATAATATTGATTGTGAGCATGCTGTTTAGTTAGTGCCATGTGGCAGTACATATATCGGTGGGTTGGGAGCATGGTTTCCGTGTGGGTATTCCTTCGCATATGCTAATATCCTAGTGGAGTGACGACGTCTTAGAGGGGGGGCGGGGGAACGGAGTCAGGCTCTTTGCTAGGTTATGGCCCTACTTGTGATATGGATGACATGTTAAGATTGATTAGTGACACTGTGACTATAAGACCCACACTCTACTAACCCGGTCTAACCATGTCGTGCAAGGTCTTCCCATCATAACTGGCTCAAGTGAACCAACCAGATGAAGGAACCACAAAACCAAGTATAAAAACTAGTTCTTCGTTGGTTGTTTGATCGGACAACTTAAGTTGTCCGGTCTACGGATTGGGCAACCAGTCAGCAGACCGGTCAAGCCCAAAATCTGTCTCTGAGATTTAAAAAGTTTCCTAAATTGAAGAGACTACTCTCCTAATTAAGAGAGGACTCTATATGGAAGTTTTTTCCCTATATAGAGAACGTCCCTTCACTGCCTCCCACTCTTTTGATTATTCTCAAACCCTAGAACTGAGAGGAAGAGTAGAAAAGAAGGCTTGGACAAGGAAAAGGCTTTGGAAAAGAAGAGATCTCTGCAGAGAAGGGTTGCCGACAGTTTTTGATTTCAGTAACAATGAGTCAACGGTAGGTCTATGTTTCCCCATCTCTGTAGAATGTTAGGATACGTAGAGTTGAGATCTATAATCACAATATTGGTAGATTGACTCCAATACTATGATTCTGTCATGATCCCTCTTACTAGATCTCTTAATTGAGCCTACAATAAATCATAGATGTTAGGGTTAGATGAAATGACTAAACCAATGGATAATGGCCATAGAATGACTCTAGGATGGATCCCATTAATGAACCAAAGAATCAATTCGGAGATAAGACAGACTGAAGACAGCCTGAAGACAGCCTGAAGGTTGTCCGGTCCCTGTTGACCTGTCAGCTAGATGCCAGACTGGACAGGTGACCGATCACTCTCAAAAAGTTTAACAGGGTTTGTTTGGATTGATGACCGGTCAGCCAATGCAAGACCGGTCACTTGACCGGACAATGTCCGGAAGGCTTAAATTGGAGACTGAATAATAAAACAGAGTACTGTAACCAGATGGAATGGAACCCTAATTAAGGTTTACTAATTATTTAGGTTTCTAGTTACTTCAAGATAATTTTTAAGGTTTGGAAGAGGAACATCATCATTCAATAGGTGATGGAACAAAACCTAAACTAATTGGTTAATAATAAACTACCCTTTGTATTTCTTTCTTATTACCTGTTGCTATGTTCTATGGATTGTGCATATAACATATCATCCAATAACTGCTATTTTGTTCATGCATATTTATATTTGAAAAAATTTCATCTATACCCCATCAAGGATTGCTAACATCATCTACACCCACAAGATTGCAAAACATCACCTAGGTTCACTTAACTGACAGAAATCACTAAAATATTGAAATACAATTTTACCCTTCATATTATAAATTGAAAAATTAAAAAAATATGTTGATTTACTAATTTGACCTTTAAATCAAAATTATATTTTCTATCCCTCTTTCTTTTTCACATTTTCTCTCCATTTTGAGGCAAGGGCCCAAATCTTGCTGCTGAGAGATAGACCAAGAGGAGGCCTTCTTTCTCTTGATGTTCTTCAACAGATGCTTCTGACCTCTTAAAAATCCTTTATTGCAAACTCCCACTTGTCTGGATCTACCTTTCTAAAACCCTACAAAAGTTAAATTGAATATCAAACAACTCATGAAATCAAAAAGAAAACTGAAAAAAATGAGAATCAACTAAAATATCTAAAGTAAAAAAAAAAATCAATTTTTTGTTAAAGATTGTATACTCTAGGCAATTCATGAACTCTAAAACATTAAAAAAAAAAAAAGAAAAAAAAAAAAGAAAGAGAGAGAGATGATGAGGTGTGGTGGATGAAGAACTCACCTAAAACTACCCGTTTTTTGGCCATCTTTGGTAGGAATGGAAGAGGATTCATGATGACCAATACCAGCATGTTGAGGGAAGAGATCCATAGCCTGGAAGTTTCGATTCGTTGACATCGTTGCCTTAGAAATGCTTGCAGCTTTGGATGATATCTCTAGGTTCAGTAATAGATTCATTGTCGCCACTGTTTGAGGACATGTTTTAGGTTTCCCTGAGAGAAGCAGGAAAAAAAATCAGATTCACTTTCTACCTTCATTCATGAAATTACCATAAATGAAAGTAAAGCAAGAATATGTTGATCGGCACAGAGATTCAGAGAAAAAAAAAAAGAAATAGCAAGATCTACAGAAAATTAAGGGATGGATTTGGGGATCTTCGATGAAAAAGCGAAAGGTTCGATTCAAAGAGACTACTCCAAACACAAAGCGACTCTTTGAAAACACTAGAATAAAATTGAGAAAAAGGAAGCAATAAAAACTGGAATTAAAACATTATTTTCCTAAAAAAGACCATCAAGAAAAGCTATTTCTTATTGAAAACAAGAAGAGTAGAATTACGACTAGGAGAAAGTAAACACAACTACAATCTAAGAAGAAGAACTAGATTCCATAGCAAGGAGTTCAATGACATGAAAAAATGAAAGGGGTTGGAGATTCTGGGGGTAGGGAAAAAATTGAAAAAAGAGAGGGTATAATGGTCTTTTAACAGGCCAAAAGGGTATCATCGTCTTTGAAATATTTCAAACCACCTGACATCAGCGTCTAACAGGAATCAACTGACGGAGTGGACTTCTTTGATTACCACAACAAAAGTTTTGGGGTGTAGATGATGTTAGCAATCTTTGATGGGGTCTAAATAAAAAAAATTTCTTTATATTTCTCTTATGATATTGATGATGAGGATAGGCATGTGTTTGTGTGTGATCGGTGTGTTGGATAGGGAGAGATTAATGCATCAAACCATTTACCACATTGACATCGTCGTATCATCATTACTTTAGCGGACTTAATACGTCATAGGATATCAGGGGGTGATTATGGTGTATGGCTTTAACTCTGCCAGCTGACCTAGCTCTATCTCTGTGGGTGTATTGAAGGATGCTGGGGTAAGGTCTTGGATACAAATTTGATGACATCTAGGATTGGTTAGTCACAAACCCAGTTTGTAAGTCCTTTCCAGTAGGGGCATACGTACTAGTATGGGGTAAAGTATCACGGGGAGTGCTGACGGTGTGTAATCCGTTAGGCTCTAGCTCTATCTCTATCTTGTAATGAGTGATGTGGGGCGACAACGGTGCTATTGGGCATGCTCACACTCTCGTGTATGGAGGGGTGGTGGCTACCTATCCTTACCATAGCACATTGCAAACTTATACTAAACCAATATGAATGTGACATCATGCATATGTTTGTTGTATTATTTTGTTTTTCTCATTTAGCTAAGTTGTGAGTTCATTCCACGACATCGTATATTTTTAGTTGATGATCCAGGTACCATTGTGGAAGACTATATGAATGCGTCATCCTATGGACACGTAGCGGCTATGGACGTGCAGGCGGTAGAGGACGAGCATGACTCATCATACTAGTGTTTCCATTGTGTTTATCCCTAGTATTTATTTTCGTATTTGGACTTATGGAACTTGTAATGGATTGTAAAATATGTTTTTTTTTATGTTGAGATAATTGGTTAATTATTTATTTATCACATTAGATACTCAGTTCATTAATAAAGACTTTTGCTTATTATTTATTATCTCTGATTGTGATGTGGATATGAATAGTTTGATTGTTGCCACGGTCCTATGCAATCCTGGTTTGAACCGTTGATTCATATGACGGTTCATTCATATTTCTGGTTCAATCAGAATTGGGGTGTGACAGTGACCCTATGACTATCACTCTTGTCAATAGGGGTTAGGTATTAACGTAGGCTCGAGGAGGAGGTGAACCTTGAGGTGGGCATTCTTACGACACCAGCTTGTTCAGCCTTGTCCCCATAGGGAGTCTATTTGTTAGGAAGTATTGGATGCCACGGTATAATTGGGTTAAGATTTGCTCCCTCCTCGCGTATGAGAGTTTCTACCGTCTCTGGTGTGACGGTTCTCTACCTTAACGCATTACAGCTCATCTTTGAGACCCTAATATATCCATATGCATTTTGCGTGCTTGTGTATTCTGCTTATTTGCTGAGTTAGTGTAACTCAACCCCAAGCGTGTATATTTTTTAGATGATGTTCCAGGTAATATCGCTATTAACTTCATGGATTCATCTGTTGTTACGAGTGTTTCTGCCTATGAGGCTAGCGTTCCTGCTAAGGAGATTCATGGTGCATTTTGCAAGTGTGGCACATGCATCTATGATGCATGAGTATGCATGAGTCAAGACTCTATATTTAGTTTAGTTCTTATCTTTGATGGATGTGTTCTCCAGAATGTTTGATTTATATTTGTTTGGTACTTGAGGATTTATATTAGAAAAAATTTCATCTACACCCCATCAAGGATTGCTAACATCATCTACACCCACAAGATTGCAAAAACATCACCTAGGTCCACTTAACTAATGGAAATCACTAAAATTATTGAAATACAGTTTTACCCCTCATATTGTAAATTGAAAATTTTTAAAATTAATTAGAATTACTAGTTTAACCTTTTATTAAACCCTTTCATTGCCACTATTTTCTTTTCTTTTGTGACACTACCACTGCAACCACCGACCAGGCCACCACTACCACCAACCAGGCCACCAACAACGACCCTGCTCTCGCCGTCTCTGTCACCACCTCCTTTTACCGTGCCGTCACAATCTCCATCACCGCCTCCTTTTTTTCCACCTTCTGAGTCTCCTATTTTTTGCCCTCGCCTCTCTGTTTCCCATATCTTCCATTTTGCTGCAACTAAAGAAAATTAACTTCTTTCGATTCAAAGAATCGAGAGTTGATTCTGAGTTGCATAGATGAAGGCGAAATATAATGGAGGACAATCCTTAACATTTATTCTCTTTCCCTCTCATTATTTTCTTTTTCTCCATCATATACTTTTTACTTAATAAAAAGGAACACGAAACTTATTGGGCGTTTTGGATTTGGGAGATTGTTATAGAAAACGCAAGCCTATATATTGGTTGGAACTTGATTACGAACTTGTGTGTGCACTTCCAAATATATACAGTCCATTAGATTTGCCAATTTGATCAATCTTGAATGGTGTCTGATGTCTAACATCAAGCATAGTGGCTAAAATTCCTTTATTAACTCCTTGATCTCAGGTACCCAATTAAATGATGAAAATCGTTCATTTCATCAATTCAAAGCTACGCACCAGATCAGATAGAACGATCATATAGGGTCAATTTTGGCCAGGGCCCTACAAAGTCTGGTTATGGATTCATAACTCAACGATTCCAATATCATTGAAACCTACTTGCAAAGAATAGAAATGCAAAATGTTGGCCTAGATCTGTTTCTAGTGTTTGTTTAGAGCCCAATTTCAGGCGAATCTAGGGTTCTTGGGCTTCAATTTTTTTCATGTTTTGTGTTTATCCTTGCCTGAAATTCTAGTTTCAAATGAACTTGGTGTTGTGAGGTTTTAAGATATGGCGAGAGTTAACGATAATTGGTAGCGACTGGTTCGTGCAACCTTACAGAGAGAGTAGCTTTGTAATGCCAGTCAAGGGCGTGGGAGAGTCAGCAGTGGGCTTGTTGGTGCTGTTCCTCCGCCTCTTGGAAGGACTACAAAGGTTGAGGTGATCTTACAAGATGCTGATGAAATAGAAGATGAGGACCACAATGTTGCTCGGATCCGAGAGTTTTTTTCCCCCTTTTTCCCTCCTTGATCTTGGGGATTTTATTGTAATCGCTTCATATTTGATCGAAAAACAATCAACAAATACGTTGCAGAAGCTAGGATGCTGGAGATGGGATGTCGCTGGTCATCGTCGACTCTTTATGGTTGTCATCGTCATCCAGAAGAGGATTTGGGGGTAGGGTAACAAAACACATAAAGGGTATAATGGTCTTTTCAATAGGTCAAAAGGGTATTATCGTCTCTGAAATATTCTAATCCATCTGACGTCAGTATCTAACAGGAATCAACTGACGGAGTGGACTTCTTTGATTACCATAGCGAACGTTTTGGGGTGTAGATGATGTTTTTGCATTCTTGTGGGTGTAGATGATGTTAACAATCTTTGATGGGGTCTAGATGAAATTTTTTCTTTCTATTACTTACGTTATAAGTTTGAATAGACAATTCTTTACTTATTTAATCATCATCATTAGAGATTCAACTTATCCTATGTTGACACCCTGTCCAGTCAGTGCAGTCAGTGTTGTCATTGTTGGCAACCCAAGCAGAGAAAGTGATATGGAGTAGAGAGAGTATCTGTAGGACTGAAGCCAAAGAGAATGAAGCTTAGTGGATGAGAAAGTCCAACTGAAGTGGAGAGAAATAAGAGAGAGAAAATGGAAGAGAGAGAAAGAAGAGAGAGAAAATGGAAGAGAGAGAAAGAGGAGAGTGAATGGGTGGGGACCAGGTGGGTCCCACTTTGGGTGGCCAGGCCAGCATGGCAGCCAGCCTTGGCCAGCAGGGCCGATGCCCATGGCAATAGGCCAGCAGGGCATGCGCACAGGCCACGCACAGCAGGGCCACGCACAGCAGGGCCACGCAGCAGCAGCCCCGCGCGCAAGGCCATGCCGCGCGCAGCAGCATGCCGCGCGCGCGCAGCAAGCCAGCGCCGCGCGCAAGGCTTGCTCGGCAGCACTGCGCAGCAGAGCCCGCATGTGCGCAGCAAGCTAGCACCGCGCGCATGCAGCAAGCCAGCGCCGCGCGCACGCAGCAAACCAGCGCCGCGCGCATGCGCTGGGCAGAGGCATGCACGCAACCTATTCGATGAAATGCCGCAATGAAGAAAAATGTCCGAACCTTACTGGAAAAAAATCGACATACAGGGCATTACCACTCATTCACAGGGGTATTTTGGTCATTTTGAAAAGAGCATATTCTGTATGGGAGGCTTGGATCAAGCCACGACAGCGAGATTCCAAACGGAGGGCTTGCAAAAAGGCGGGATTCGATGTAGCATCGGATTTGCGCTAGGATTCCATCGCGAGGCTTCTGAGTGGCTGGAAGCAACTTTAAATGGTGGTTTGCGCCACACGGGAGTGGATCCCTGATTCGGTAGAGCACGCACATGGTGCACATGCGCAAAAGATGCGCATCCGATGGATCTCGTAGACTCCGATCGCGCCTGACGCGATGAGGCCGATCGGAGGGTCAAGAGGAGATCCCGCCCTTTGCGCTTTGATCCAACGGCCTGAAGACAAAGATACCTTCTCCGCCAACCAACGGACGACAACGATGTATGTTGCGTCAGATGCGGCGTCGCTATGGTGTGTCGCGGCTCACCGAATCATGGTCGGAGATTCCATTTGGAATAATCTCACTGGCCAAACTTCTTTTGGCCATATCTTGGCCGTCCGAGCTCCGATTGAGGCGATTCAAAAACTCACGGCTTTCTCTCTCTGAGTAGAACCTTTTAGAATGAAGAAATCAAGGTTTTGAAAAAAATAGCTGCTGGTTTTGGGGGAAATGGTGCTTTGGAGCTTTCTTTGAAGAACAAATCACTCTTCACCTTCTTCCTTCTGATACACATGGGTATTTGAGCAGTTTGGAGTGAAGTGTGAGTATGAGTGACAGTTTGATGTGATTGATGGTGTGCGAGATGCGTTGGAAGAATGCCAAAGTTTCCATTCCATTGACGAAGCGTATCTATCACTACTGGAGAGCTTGGAACATCCATTTGGTGAGAACTAATCTTACTGTGATCACGCCGGGAAGGTAATCACGCACACAAATCCTACTTATTGTATCAGAGATATATGGGAAGGGTTTGTAATGATTTATGATATCCATTTTGTATAACCTATCAAGTGGGTGCTTGACTGGAGTTGGGGTAGGTGCCTCGAGCACAGTTGTAGCTGTGAATGCGGTTGATGTTGTAGCATCGGGGTTGTAGGTGCAACGGTAGCATTTCTGTTGTGTATCGGGTATATATGAAACCCTGGTTAGGGTATTGCCCCGTGGAGTAGCCATCACAATGTGTGATTGGTGAACCACGTTAAATTGTGTGTCCCATGTGTGTGATTGTGATTGTGGAATAGAAGTCCGTGTGCTGCAGGTCTGGGTGTACACACTTGGCAGACCAAACCCCTGGTATGGATACCTATGGGTGGGTGGTTGGTGTGTGCACGAAATGTGTTTGACAGATTATCTGTGAGAAGGTCTCAAGAAATCAGCTCAAGGCAAAGATAGCACGCTTTGATCAACAGCTCTTGGCAGCAGTGTTCATAGCATCAGGGCAAATTGTTTAGTGGAAAAAGTTTTAGTGGCCATTGATTCACCCCCCCCCCTCTCAGTGTCAACCTGTGACTAACATCCTATATTCATTTTGCAAGGCTTTCGCTATTTGTATTTTAGAGTCTGATTGTGTAGTTTCCCATGTTAATGGATATGAGTTTAGTCACGGTGTACACTGCTTTACAAGATCTTGGGATTGGACTTGGTTGCTTGTAAGCGATTCAACACACCCCTGAGATATAGAAAAACGGGGTGTGACAAGGAGTGTCGAGAGCGGTCATCTTTGATCAAGCCTAGGAAACCATTGGCATTGGAGGCAGTGGCATTGATTGAAGGGAACCATTGGAATAACCACAAAGGGGTAGAGATAAGGGTGACAATTTGATACTAAAGCCGTATCTACTGTTTATACTGATATTAGCATACTGTTTTTTATCTGGTACAATATATCGATGGTATATGCAGTTTAGATATATATAGTGATTTATATATCATTTATATACAAATTTGTGTATCGATTTGAAAAAATTTCATCTAACCCCCAAAAACTATGTCAAATTCGATCTAATACCCAACAATTTTAAAAGTCTCATCTACCACCCAAAAAGTTTTCAAATGTCTCATTTACCACCCAAAAATTTTCCACCGTTAGTCAAAGAGACCCCACCCGTTCGTAGAGTCCCGTTAGTCGATGACGTAAGCACTATTTGAAAAATCTTGGGACGATAATACCCTTATTCTCAAATAGAAAGACCATTTTACCCCGATTGAATCATCATCCACAACCCTCATTCTCCCCAATCTTGCAACCATTCAGACTCTCCGCCAAGCTTACGCCTTCAACGCCTCCTCCACCGCTGCCGCTGGTCCTCATCCTCCTCCACCTCCACAAATCTGGTTTCATCGCTCTTATTTTGCTTATAGTTTTATCGATATCTTCTAAAGAACATTGCACTCTCTCTTTCTCTTCTCGCAGCTTCTCCTTGGTGCTTAGGAGAAATGAAAAGTAAAAGATCCGGTTGGTGAATTGAAATATCCTATTTTACCTAATCCTGTGAAGTGACAAAAACTAACAGATTTTTCAAAGAAGATGATGGATATAGTGTTAGCAGAGATTTTTCTGATAATTGATTTGGGAATTTTCGTATTCGTTGCTTCCATTCTCTGCTCTGTTGCTTTCTTGTACAATACCAAGGTCATCTCTTAAGAGCCAAATATAGGTATTTTCCTTTCAAATTTCTATTTCATTTAGGATGAAATTGAAGAGAATGTTGTTACTTTTCCTTTCAGGGGTTTATTTATTTATGTTTTCTTCAAGGTTGCTTAGGGGTTCCCCTTCACCGTTCTCCTCTTTGAATTCCCCTGTTGCCGTATAGTCTCTGGTCAGGTGGATTTAGGGGTTTTTAGAGCAAGGAGCTGGATAGGGGAACAGAATCCGTCTCAGACTAGTTTTGTTTTTTATGTTTTTTTTTTTTTACTTTGTCATTTTAGGATCGCCCTCTGCAACCCTTGTCGATTCTGTTACTGATCAGGATCGGCTTCGGGTTGGCCGGTCTGATCCTCAAATCACTAATCTCATCCAACCAATTCTCCGTCGCTACAACCACTACAATCGAACCCATGAAGATTTCTTTTCCGCCCTAGAAGCCACTCTTCTTCGAACCCTTGTTCTCCACCACTGCAACCTTCAAACAACCAAACCCTTGAAGCCCTCTTCTCCAGCGCTGCAACCTTGAAGGAAGGCACCTCTCCCGATGCCCAAATTGCTGCTGCCAGTTCTTTGCTAAACCTCGCCACAGATCAAGAAAGGGTTCGTATCATCTCCGGTGAGCTTGGGATTCGGTTGATTGTGCAGGTCCTCTTTGTGGGAGAATAAAAAAAATAGGTCTATTTTTGCTTGAGAATGTCTTATCAAAGGGTTAAAAAAATAATTTGGAATGTGAAAGTGGTAAAAGGTCAAATTAGTAATTTTATCTCAATTTAATGTTTTTTAATTTCAAATACAAAGGGTAGATATGTCTTATCACATTTTCAGTCAAGCCCATCAGTTAATTGGGGCTGATTAAAGTTTATGCAAACCATTTGGGTGGTAGATGAGATTTTTAAAATTATTGAGGGTTAGATCAAATTTGACATAGTTTTTGGAAATTAGATGAAATTTTTTCTATCGATTTTTATCCTGTTTAGATCCTGGGTCACACGCACATAGATAAGCTTAGGTCCAAGATATCTTTGTTTTCTATTTCACCATTTGGGAGACGTGTACACTAAAATCAAGGAATTTTGTAATCATGAATGGTAACTAATTTTACCACCAAAAAAAAAAACAAAAAGAATGGTAACTAATTTCCACATAATTGAAGTTAAAATTAATTTCACATAAGAATTGTGCATGTCTCCAATTCAAAAGATATTTCATAACGAAATAGAATAATATTTTATACTGAATTAAAATTTGTATTTGAAGGGTGTTAAAAATAAAATCAAATCGTTTATTAAAACTGAACCAAACCGTTTATCGAAATCATAAAATCAATTATTAAATGGTTCGATTCTAGTTTAAAAAAATAAAACCATTTTAGTTTCAAGAATGAAACGATTTAACTGACAATTTGGAATCATTAAAATCGATTAAACCTTTACTTTAATTCCTTGGTGCTAGATGTCCATATTTGATATAGAAATAAATTTTATTTTAATGCTTTTCACATGACATACTTTTAAATCCTAAGTCCACTTTCATATATGAGAAAAATTAAGGAAAGTTTCACACAATTCTCTTGAGGTTTACTTTTAATTCAACCACCCCCCCCCCCATTTTCAACGATAATGCCAACCAACTCCCCTAATTTGGAAAATAAGTATCAATCATAATACCCTGTCCGTCCATTAGGTGGTGAGATGTATGGTCAGTTATGTTTTTAATGACAATATTTTCTTCGAGATTTGTAAAATTACATGTTTGCCCTTTTGAAACTTAAGGAAAAAAAATTCCTTAAATCCTTATGTTTCTTCTTTCCTCCCTCTTTTTGGGCCAAAGTCCAAATGCAAAAACAGACTAAGAATGAGAGAGGTCTCAACTATGGTGACTAGGTTCTATTTAAAACGAAATCCTCACAGGTTTAAGGACCGAATGTTAGAAAATTATGAGTTTAGGGTTTCAATGAAACCCATTCCAATCATATACAGTTGCCCTAGAACACAATAGAGAAGCCATTAAATATGAATCATAAAGACATACCTGTCAGTGAAGAGATCAATTCTCATGCGCTTTACGACACTCCAAGCTTTGATCGAAATCCCTCGGCTACAGTCTTCCACAGCCTCTAGAGGATATCCTGACGTCTCTTGCTAATGGGTGCAGAGAACTGATTAACTATGGTTGTGGGGACTCTAACCCTGTATTTATAGAATACAGATGTAACCCTAAAACCCTTCCCACAATAGAATTAGGGTTACCAAACCTATCTCATACCATGTGACGAATCAAACCAAACCGGTTATACCGTGTCTATTATATTCCCACTGAATTAATTAGTTTAGGTAATTAATTAAGCCCACATAAATCTAACAATCTCCCACTTGGGTTATATTAATTACAAAACTATCGTCAACTAGTGTGGCCACGGAATCCAACACACTAAATCGTCACTAACTTTGAAACATCCATCAAGCTTCCCAATGCGAGCAACAGCGAATAATACACCTTAACATATGGTGTATAAACTTCTGTCAGCCACAACAGAGGTCTACTCAATACATGAATCGCTTGAGATAATGCATGAAAAGTAAACTCCCATGCGAGTCCAAACTTGATTAAAGAACCTTAATCAAAGTGCCCCAAAACCTTTATGGGCAACTTAACATGGTATTTAAATATTCCAAAATTATAATACCATACTTTGGCTAGACACCGCCTTTATTCTTTGATATTATCCTCTCATGGCAAACCGCCTCTAGCTTGGATTAATACCACACTTTGACTTACCGTCTTTATTTGTATGACTGAATACTGCCTCTTATCTTGGCTAAATACTGCCTTATATATCTGGCTGAATACTGCCTTAAAACTTTGGCTAAATATTGCCTTGAAACTTTGACTAAATACTGCCTCATATCTGTGACATGTCAAACACATAACTATGTATGCAAAATAGCAATAATGCAAATGCTAATGTAAACAAAATCATAGTTACAAAAATTATACCCATCAAACCATGAGCAATACAATCAAATACAGTAAGCAATGTGAAAAACACAAGTATAAATATAAAGAGTCTCCCACTGATTAAGTATATCTAGAGACTCCCACTGATTCCCAGATCTTTGGCCACTTAAGCCTCTGATAAAATTATTTATTTTCAACCATTCTTATATTGGACATACCATCCCTTAAAGACTTCCACTGACAAAACCTTCGTCTGAGAATCTTCAACGATATAAAATCTTTTGACATCTTTCTTACTTGAAGAGATTTGATCTCTATTATGCTGTGAAATATTATATTTCTTATTATTCTTTGAGAAGAATACAACTGAACAACTGTCAGAACACATCTCAATAGGTTTAAAAGTGGAGTCTACAACCTCCAAAATAGAGAAGCAACTTTTATACCAGATACCTTGCTTGTTATCTTTACTTAGAGTTACAAAACCCTATCACCATAATAATGAACCTTGAAGTTGATTTCTTATCATCAATACAATCATTATAAATTACATCAAAATAGCCTAGAGTGTCATTACATCTATAAATGAACATATAATCTTTGGTCCTCTGCATATACCGCATGACCTTCCTTTTCCCCATTGTCCAGTCAGCTATACCAGCATCCAACTGAAAACATCCTATGACACTCAATGAAAAGGCTATATGAAAATATTACAACCTTAAACATATATTAAGCTCTTTACTGCATTATAGATGCTAATACTCAGTATCATTCTTTGTCCATAATTCTGTCAATTTGTCTCCTTTATCGACTTTAACATCCGTAACTTACTAGTTATACATGCATACTGAACCATTCGAAAACACGAACAGTATTTATACTTTGAGATAAATCCAGAATTTTATTTTTCCTGTCACGAGCAAACTCAATTCCAGGTACAAAGGTACTTGCTCATACAGTTTTAGATGTCAAAGTTATCAGACAGAAAAATATTGATTTCAACTAGTAAACCATGTCACACAGGCCAATGAAAACCATCAACACACATGACAAGGAAATGAATCCACTCCCACTGACCTATAGATATATACAATGGTCAATGATAATCTCAACAAAGTTGAAAGAAGATACAACCCTGTCAAACTTCAAACACCATTATCCGGATACCAGTTTAATCCACAGATTGACTTTATAAGTCTACAAAACATATCTTCTTTATCCTTACCACAAAACCTTGTGATTAAAAAAATAAACATTTTCATCTAGATTTTCTTTAATCAAAACGATCTTTACATATACCTGATGCAACTCCAAAATAAAATGAGCAACTAAGATCTCAAAATTTGAAAATCTCTTTCTCTTTCCATTGTGTGATTCCACTTTGCTATAGTCTTACTTGTAGCAATCAATTCTTCCACTGGAATCACATATTTTCTTTGTATATCCATTTATAGTCTATGAGTACACCGCTCATTGACAAAAGCATAAATTTCAAGTCTCGTTATTGTTCATAGACAACAACACATCCCTTATGATCATTAAACATTCAAGAGTAATTTCATTACTAATAATTTGCTCAAAATCATTAAGATCTTTATTTTCGTCCATCACCAACAACATCTATTTTGAAGTACAACATGTGATTAGATGAAATCACAGATCTATATGGTCCAGTATATCTCTTCTTTGCCTCATCTAGCTCTGCTACTATGGCTAAAGTATCGATCTTAATGAATATTTCTATAATCATTTTATTATACTCTGGTAACATTTCTGTTATCTCAACTGGTTACTTCACATCCATTTTCATGTGGTCTCATCAAAACTTCAAGTTTCTTGAGTCTATTTTGACATCCCATAATATAACAACTCAATGTCCTAAAATAATCACTCTCCTACCAGTGTTATGAAATCATGTCAGTTCTACAGTCTCATAACAAGAAGATAACTTAAACTGAAAATGAAACTGAAAACTAACTAACTAGCACTCTATTAATAATATAGGCTGCAATATCAATTCTTTCCTTATAGGATCAAATACATTCTTAGGTTTTTGCAAACACTTGCTTAAATTTATCAGAAAATAAACCAGTATCACATGGTCTCCCAAAACTCTCTCATTCAGATCCAATAGTTTTAGTTCTTTTAATAAAAATTTTTCCACCTTAATTTTTATTATTTGGAAAAACAACCATAGACTAAACTGTGACAAGAAGTCTTAGATGAAATCTCTATGTCCACCAATTCCAATAAATCATTGTTGTGAATAACCTTCACTTACTTTAATCTTGTCATTTTTCTTTTAATTAATTCTCACATATATACATGTAATAAACCTTGGAAGGAGAATTTCAGAATATTATTCTTTCTAATCTTTCTTTCGACAACAGTCATAAACCCTTATGACCAGGGTGGAAGATTACAATATACAGTTTAACTTCTAAAGATAGAATAAATTAAAGATTAATGCTTAAGTATCGAATATACTGCACCTTCTTGCTCATAAGTTTCATAATCCTTATTCCTTTTTCATTTAAGCTGTCCAGCTATATAAATTTTTATTTACATGTCCCTTCTAGGTCACTTTACAAGAATATTATTCTACTTAGATCTATTTTATCTTGTAATTTCTTAATGTCTAATTCTTTGTCATAAAGTTTCTGACTATTCCATGAAAAAATATTTTCTTTCTATGGATTTTCCTACCCCTTTTACAACTTGTCTTTGTCTGGGTATATATTATGCACTATGACATTGGTATTCATATTTTTCTCTTTTTTTTGAACTTTTATCCTTAGTTCTTTCACTTTAGGGTTCAGTATATTTTTGAGCACTATAAGTCACCAGGATCTGACTATACAATTCTTGTGAGAAAGTAAAAAAGTCTAAAATGTCACCTACATAGGTTTAATGAACCTACAAATATTCACTCATCCTTGAGCTTATCATTAATACTTAACAGCTCTACCTTGTATTTCCTCACAATTCAAATACCATTTCTTATCATCAAAAACTGATACTGATGGACTTGAGTAATAAAACATCTCTCTGCCCCTTCTTAAAAAAAAAAAAAAAAAAATTTTCTTTAGATTTCTCAGGAAATTTCTTTTTCCAATGTTCCTTATCTGAACATTGATTTACTTGATCTTAAGGACTGAACACCATAAGGATCAGAATACAATTTTTCTATTGAGTACATCTAAGTTAAACAATCCTAGACTAGTTTTCAATTTTCATGCCAATTCATAAAACTAGCAGCCAAAGATAGACATCTTAAGGTATTTAATCATTACATGTCCACAACAATGTAAATAATTGTAAGTCTACGATTAATACCAAATAAAATTAGCTAGCAAGAATATATATACATAACATGTGCAAGCTAATTAATATCTTTGAAAAGTCAACCGAGCTATACACACATCCTTTGGGATAATATGTGCACTGGTCCTCTCAATATTTGTGCAATAATTGCGAAGAGATAATGACTTTCAAAAATCTCACCACCTTTGGGTGGATGAAGACCCCTAAAGCCACAATCCCTCAACCATGTGCATGAGTTTCTTGTAATATTTGACAACGCCACCTTTGGGTGAAGTGCCGTTCTTTATAATCTTAGACAACGCCACCTTTGGGTGGACAGTGTCATTCTTTGCTGCATCCATAAAAGTGAGAGTTTTTGTTATTGTCACCTTTGTGTTAACACTATACTTCCTTACAGTAGTTTGAAAATACATAAATGCTAAATTTGAGCATATTATGATAGAACTAAGGTTACCACTTTGGTGGTCACACCATAATCCTTACACAATAGCTATAAATCATAATTTGAATAAACTTGGACAATGTCACATTTGGGTGAACATTATCAAAACTAAAGCATTTACAAATACATATTCTAGAATTTAAACACATCATAATAAAACAAGGTTGTCACTTTGGTGGTCACACCAAGTTCTACCATGATATGAACAAATCCTAAACTACAGCTTATGTGAGATATTTATTTAATCATGAATGCTTTAAAATACAATTTTACAAGTCTAAACAGTCATATAAACATGCACATTAGTTCAATCAATCAATTTTGTACAATAACTTTAAGAAAAATCAACAAAAACATTGTAAATCAAGTTCCCATAGGATATTTTTTCATAATAACATATTTTTCAATGCATCAAAATGTACCAAAATATATATCAGATTGAAGAGCATTAAAAATGGAGTCCAATGAAACAAACCGGAGGTCAATCCGACATTCCTAGCTCCCAGAATCACTGTTTAATGTCCTTTTGTTAAAAACAGAAACCAAACAGGCCCTTACAAGAAAATTCGGTCTGGGTCGGTTTGGTTCGGTTCGATTCGGCCAGGTCCGGCCTGACTTCGGCTCGGTTTGAACTAAACCAAATAATTTTTTTTAATTACTTTAGTCTAGGCCGAACCACACGTCTAGGGCAGGCCGAACCACGGTCTGACCAACGGCTCAACCACCGGGTCATCCGGTCTACCCAAGTGGGTTTTTGGGTAAAAAAATCCGGGTTAACGGGGCAAATATACGGATTTATGGACCGGGTTTTTGGGTCGGTCACACCGGATCAATAACCGGGTTATTGGTCTCAAAATCGGGTCGATCTGGTCGGGTTCGGGTTGGCCTACCCAGGTTCGGGTCGGACCTGAACTATCTGGGTCTGACTGGTCGGGTTGGGTCTGGCTTGGGCTGGGCCAGCTCTGGCTGTGCCGGTGTGGGCTGG
Organism: Protea cynaroides; assembly: GCA_028583415.1. Classification (NCBI taxonomy): domain Eukaryota; kingdom Viridiplantae; phylum Streptophyta; class Magnoliopsida; order Proteales; family Proteaceae; genus Protea; species Protea cynaroides. Next base: position 18,685,649 of record CM053272.1, on the reverse strand, counting down.
GTGGACTCGGCCCGAGTCAACAGTTAATCCGTTAGGGTTAGCGATTCGGCGCCGAGTCGACCCGACGATGACTCGGCGCCGTCAGACTTTTTGTTTTTTTTTTCTCCCACCCGCTAGTGGATCTCACTCGCGGATTCCGCCGGCCGTTGCCGGCGTGACGGCGGCCGACGCCGGCAATTTTTACATCGCCGGCTCCGTCTCTTCGAGACCTTTCCAACGGTATGTAGCTTGATTTATTTTGTCGGTCGAAAAAGTTTTTCGTCTATGGATATCTCCGACAGATCTGATCGAGATTCGATCCAAAACTTGAAAAAAAATTCTCTTTTAATTTGACCATTCATTATCAGTCTTTATAATCAATCTCCATTGATTTTAGGTCTGTATGATTGGCTCTGATACCAACTGTTAGAAAATTATGAGTTTAGGGTTTCAATGAAACCCATTCTAATCCTATACAGTTGTCCTAGAACACAATAGAGAAGCCATTAAATATGAATCATAAAGACATACCTGTCAGTGAAGAGATCAATTCTCATGCGCTCTACGACACTCCAAGCTTTGATCGAAATCCCTCAGCTACAGTCTTCCACAGCCTCCAGAGGATATCCTGACGTCTCTTGCTAATGGGTGCAGAGAACTGATTAACTGTGGCTGTGGGGACTCTAACCCTGTATTTATAGAATACAGATGTAATCCTAAAACTCTTCCCACAATAGAATTAGGGTTACCAAAACTATCTCATACCATGTGATGAATCAAACCAAACCGGTTATACAGTGTCAATCAGATTCTCATTGAATTAACTAATTTAGGTAATTAATTAAGCTCACATAAATCTAACACCGAAAGCTTGATGTGCACCTCCGACATGAAGAAACCCGAAGATGGTTTCTTTGTTTCAGCCTCATCTTCTTCTGAAGGAACTCTGTTTCAGAATTGAGTTTCATCCCACGAAAAAGCCTTTCACTGGTTTTAGTAATACAGCAGAGATTTTCATATGGACACTTTGAATCCCAGCTTAGATTGCCCCCTTCTGAAGCTTGGATCTCTTTCAAAAATAAAAATTTTTGAGAATCTTTTCTTCCCGTGCGTTCTAAAATACTGCAAGTGCAATGGATCGATTTTCTGATTGCAATGAAAAAAGAAATGAAAAACAAATCAGATGTTGGTGGGGATTGATTGGACAAACCATGCTTTCCTTTCGTCAGTGGGTTGTGATTCAGATGTGTGAGAAAAGAGCAAATCAGAGATTGACTAGGGAGAAGACAAGTTGAGAAACCATAGAAGAGGAGAATTCATTTTTCATGTTTTTAGTACCAGGGTAAAAGTATTTTAATTTTTTTTGTTTTTTGTTAGGGAACCTAACAGCATGGTGGGGGGTGGGGGTGAGAGATTGGTAATTTAACGGCATGGCATGCAGTTGACATCATCACCTAAAATAAGAGGTGATTGAATTAAGGTAAACTTCAGGAAAGATGTATAAAACTTTCCCTTAAAATTATTTTAATATTTTCTTTGACTTGTCTTATCTTTTGTTCCCAAATCTTTTCCTCTTCTTCTTGACAATAAAATTGTTTAAAAATCGAAACTAAAATCGATTAATAATCTGTTTTGATAAGTATTTTAAAATTATTTAATAAATAGTTCGATTTTGATTTTACTCATTACATAAGGAATCAAAATCGAACTGTACCACTAAACCAAAACTATATTTTAATAATTCAAATCATCTCCAACAGTTGAAAGGACTCCAACAATAATTTAATCACTAAAATTCACTTGATACGCATACCAATAACAAGCGAACCTGATTATGACATGCACAAATCATATTCTTCCCTATACGACCTTACTGACTGACACCTTAGATGGAGAGAACTTATCCTTATTGCATTAAATGGGAAATACTTTCATTATTTCATAAACTATCCAGCTCATAATTGACTTAAAAATACAAAACAAAACAAAACAAAACATAAACAAAAGACAAGGGTATTGTCGTAGTTTCATCTAAAGACAAGGGTACACCTCCTATAAGAACCTCTCTCAAGCCTTAACAAGAAGTCTCCACTGTTATTTTTGGTCAAATACTCCGTAGTACTAGTGAGCTGTAAAAACAGACTGAGAATGCGTCCGACAAAACAGAATACGAACTCCGGCGAAATATCCCCGGGAATTGAATCGAAATCCGACGAATACATCAGCAACTGGAGAGAAGAAGCCATCAACGGTGGATCGCTAAGACACGTGGACCTGCGCAATGGAACCAACGGTTGGGCTTCACCGCCAGGCGAACTCTTCAACCTCCGCAGCAAAAACTACTTCACCAGACGCCAAAAATCCCCCGCTGGCGATTACCTCCTGAAACCCGCCGGCGTAGACTGGCTTCGCTCTACCGCCAAGCTAGATAACATCCTCTCCCGATCCGACAACCGAGTCATGAACTCGTTACGCCGAGCTCATTCCCTCCGATCTATCTCCCTCAAGACCTTCGTATTCGCCATCAACCTCCAAGTCCCCGGCCGTGAACAACACAGTGCTGTCTTCTACTTCGCCACCGACGATCCGATCCCTCCTGGTTCGCTTCTCTACCGTTTCATCCATGGCGATGATTCTTTTCGGAATCAGCGTTTCAAGATCGTAAATCGAATCGTTAAGGGACCTTGGATCGTGAAGAAAGCTGTTGGCAATTACGCTGCTTGTTTGCTTGGTAAGGCATTGACCTGTAAGTATTACAGAGGAGAAAATTACTTCGAAATCGATGTGGATATTGGGAGTTCGGGTCTTGCGAGTGCGATTTTGCATTTGGCTTTAGGGTATGTGACGGCTGTGACGATAGATATGGGGTTTTTGGTGGAAGGGCAGACAGAGGAGGAGTTGCCTGAGAGGTTAATTGGAGCGGTGAGGATTGCGCAGATGGAGATGTCATCTGCAACTTTTGTAGAGCCGTTCCCGGCAATGGGGCAATCTTCTGTGCTGGTGACGGGGATGAAGAGGTTAGGGTTGTCGAAGGTCAATCATGAAGAAGATGAGAGCTCCTGAAAAGGTTAGGGTTTTGGTATTATTATTCCTATTTTGTTCTTGTTCTGGTTTCTCTTCTGAGCCCTGCGCCCCCTTCTCTCTGTGTTATTGTTGTTCTATTTTACCCATTTTGGGGTTGAGGGATTGATGTTTGTAGATAATAACATGGTTACGGGCTCAAATAAAAGAAAAAAAAAAAGAAAGAGAAGAAGAGAGATTGATGTTATGAGATAGTTGCAGAATTTGAAGAATCGTCTTTTCTCTTTGACGTTAATTCGTGGGAGATTTTCTGTCAAAATGGGAAATGGGTTCTCTGGGTTTTTCTGATTCCTGCAATTCATGATTTTTCTTTCAAAATGGGCAAATGCAGAAAGGGAAAAACTGTTTACATCTGTAAAATTGATTCCATGATCTCTCTGTCTCTCTTGTTCTTTCTATCTGAGAAGAACTTTTACAGATCAGCATTGGATCTAATTACCTTTTTTTTTTGTCTGGAGATTGAAAAAGTTAACATAATAATTTGTTCCGAATAATGTATGATTATTGTTTTCTTTATTCGATTTGTGGGGATAATCTTTTAGTGTTGGGATTTTAATATTGGTGGTAGGAGTAAGAAATAGGAATTTTTCAGGGGGAATCTCTTTCTTCCCTTCTCCTTCATAAAAGGACAGTTGATTTGTAGATTTGATCTGTTTATGAATTTTTCTATTATTATTAATTTTATATGCTCATAGACATATGCCATAATGCCAAAGGTCCTGTAGCCATTTTGATTGCCGGAAAAACTGGGGAATGGTCTGGATTGGCGGGCTTTGGAGTTTAGAGTGGCCATGTGGTGAGATCCAGATTTAGATTTAATTATATCTTTTAATGTATGTGAAAAATCTGATTGTAACTCGATTGGTTACAATTATTGGAAGAATGATGTGATAAATTTTGGAAAAAATTTGTCTATAGTATTCTGTTATAGTAGAGTTGATCTTGATCATTGAGTGTATCAGTTACGTGTCCCGATGCCCTCTCAATGGTCAGGATTAAATCTATATGAAAGTACTACAGATGATCCTACCCTGATAAGCTTCAAGTTGGATTATATTCAATCGTTTACCCTCTAATGCCATACTTTTTCATGTATATTTAATTTCATTTTGTCACATGGTAAATTTTGGAAAAACTGAAACTTGAATACTTGACATGCGGATAATGAATTTAGGATGTAGATGTCCACAAAATTTATCTCATCTAATCTGCCACGCTAAAACAAGTGTGTTAGTTATAACTAGAAGCTTTCTTTAGTATGTTTCTCTCGTCACAAGGTATTTAAGAATTGGTATTTTCAATTAGTCTACAAGGTGGGGGGAAGGAGAGAGAGTTATGTGAGAGATTATGAGAAAGGTTCCTCACAGGGTATCTTGATTCTTATCCATTTCTTTATAATGAGTTTTATTTAAAAAGAGATAAAGTGTCCTTGGGGAGACGTATCCATCTCTCATATGCTTTTTCCTTTCTCAAGTGACATGGCCGGGTTATTAAAAAAAATAAAATAATATTATGATACTGATATCACTATTTTGTCTTCCATATAATATTACAACCGTATCGATTGACACCCTTATAGTTGTGTGACATAATTAGAACCTAAATATCCAAAAAAAGACCTAACTAGGACCCCTATAGGTGACCTGATCCCTACTCTTTTATTTTTAATTGGCTTGTTAATTAATTTTTATCCACTTTGGTCATCTATTTAAATTGTTTACATGTATGTATTTATATCTTTTTTGGGATTTCATTAGCATTCATATCTAGTGGGTCCCACACTCCAAACGTGGACCCCACACTATATCAATGATGATGGAAGCCTAAAAGATACAATTACATGCAACTGATTTGAACCCATAAAATTTCAGTCTCATCCAACTTAACGCATGGTAGATATTTGTGCTATTTATGATCCAACAGTAGTAATGTGGTCTTGAAAATCTTGTCAATGTAGCACGAAATGCCTTGTTCCATTTTTCCATGTACTTAAGATTATTGTTAGTTTCCCAAACGGGGAAATGGAGGATATCTTTAATGACTCTTGATTGGATTATTGTTTATTAGTTCATTTTACTTTATTTATTTGTCAAATTTGTATTGTAATAATAATATGCATGAACTTTGGGATTTAGGAAACCTAGCCGTGCCATTTTTCCAACAAGGTTAAGCCCATACTATCAGTTGTTGGCCCAATTGGATCAATTAGGCCGAACCAAAACCGACTGCATGAACCGAAACTGAAAGAACCAAATAAAGAACAAATAGAAAACCAATAGTTTTTGTTAAATTATTTATTTATTTATATACAATTATAAATGATTATTACTACTAGAAATCAAAATATATGATGTAATATAGATTATATACCTTAGGAACTCAATTCAAGTGTTAATCAAAATTCATATATTAATAATTGATTTTCATATATTTGATAATCGATAATAAACTGATAATCTTGAGTTCGCATCACCTGCATTTACATGTACTCTTTATGTGATTCCATCACCATCAATGTAGTGTGGGACCCACTGAATATGAATGATGATGAAATATATATATATATAAACCATTCTCGGTAACCGATGTCTTGCATCGATTTTGTTGACCAACCGATTAATTATTGGCTGGAGTATTAAGACAATCTAACCTAGAATCTTTGACAAAGCATAGGCTGACTTTTTCAACCAATAATCAGTGTTAAAAGGTATGCACATGATCCTATTATTTAGACCTCACCCTCACCTCATGAAACATGTAGATGAATAACTTAATTCTGGAGGAATGGGATGAACATGGAGAAAGATGAAGTAGTTGGGTTTTGACCACTCTATTCATGAAACAATTGAGTATCCATCTAACAAACCCAAATTACCTTCATTAATTGTGTGGCAAAGAAAGTGGCTTAATGACGTTCTTGATTTGTGGTCAACAATCTTTTCCAAGATCTTACCTTTGACTCTAGCTATGGTTGTGTTTTTTAGATGACAACGGATGTTGAGTGTATATGTTGTTTGGATCCTTATTTTCAAGTTTGAGTTTTTAAGATAAACGGTTTTAACATAGTATTAGAGCAAGAGAGGTCGAGTGTTTGAATCTTGAGAAAATTTTCTCCTCTCTGTCACATGTAAGGTACTTTATGCAATTTGCACATGGGAGGAGTGTTAAGTGTATATATTGTTTGAGTCTTTACTTACAAGTTTGAACTTTTAAGATAAGCGGTTACCAGCCTTTTGTTTTAAGGGATAGTTTTTATGCCTGGTCATACATGTCCATCGGTTCATTCGTTTTATAGAGAACAGTTTTGGTATTAAAGATGAATTATTTTATGTCCGTCTGATAGTATTGTTATGTATGATCATGCATAGTCATACATGAAACCTTCTGCCTTTTATTAATCGATAATATCACCTCAAACTAATTTAGTTTTAGAGCATTGAATTTTATTTTCATTTTGAAGCAGGAAAAGGATGCAAATTGGGGTAACTATCAACATGGAGGAGGTTGCTAGTTGAAGCTTCTCATTGCTGTGGTGGAATGAGACTCTTTGAGTGAGCATGAAGCTTATTGCTAGAAACTATATCACCGGGAGGAGGTTGCCTAATGAGGAAGCTCCAAGTAATGCAACTGTGGGTCTCATCTGTTATGGAGAGTTTTTGATAAACTTTGATAGCATGAGACATCAGGGATGAGTGAAGAACGCATTAGATCAACCTGCCCATGTTTATTAGCTTGATAGCCATGGCTCCATTTGTATGACTCATTGTGCTCGTTTATCATTTGCATGATCTGTCATGTTATCTAAATATAAAAATATGATCTTTGTTTGAAAGTACTTCTAGTTCTACAAGTAAGCATGCCCCATGCTACCCATTATCCTAACAGATAAAAACCGAAAAAAAAAAAAAAAAAAAAAAGAAATCTTGAGAGGAATTCCTTGATATCTCTCTCTCTCTCTCTCTTGTTCAGTTAAAGATCAGCAGAATTTTATTAATGGTTAAAATAAATAAATAAATAGATAACCCATGGAAGGAAACACCCCACTTTTGACATTGTCATCAACCGAGGAAACCAACCATGAAAACAAAACAAAATTATTAAAAGTGAAAATGAGGACGCTCAGAAGCGTCTCACACAACATTCCTAGTAATAAAATCTAGGTGCGAATCCCATCTTTGACAAAGTTGGGCCCTAGCAGCATGTTTCGCCAAGTCATCCGCAACTAAGGGTGTTAATTGGTGCAGTTTTGGTTTAATGGTGCGGTTAGGTTTCGGTTCGGTGTGTAATGAATAAATCAAAATTGAACCATTTATTAAACGGTTTCAAAATGTTTACCAAAACTGATTATTAATTGGTTTAAGTTTTTTTATTTTTAAACGGTTCATTGCTAGAAGGGAGAGGAAGGTAGTTAGGAACAAAGTAGAGGGAAAACTAAGGAAATTATTAAAGTAATTTTAATCACATATAAAAGTCGACTTACGATTTAGAAGTATGCCATATAAAAAACATTAAAATATAATGAAAAATTTTCAGCTACCACCCAAAAAGAATTGACCAAATTACTTACCACCCAAGTTAGACAAACATCTATCAAAAAGATCCAAAAACAACTAATAGAGCCGTTAGTGGTTGATGTCAGCCATTAGAAAATACTTAAATGACAAAAATACCCTTATTGTAAAGGAAAAAGTCCAATTTACCCTTACTTAATTTTTTACCCTACTCCCACCTGAAATCTGAAAATCCAAAATCACATACCACGAACTGCTGATCTTTGCTGGTGACTGTCTAATCAAGTAAGTAGCAAGGTGAATTGGGTTTCTTGGCAGAAGGATCCGAAGGGAGAGTGAGTGTAGAAGATGGAGAACAAGGGAAGCGAGGACAAAGAATGATCAGAGAGGGGTTTTCTTCTCCAAGCTGCTGTAGAGAGGACGCTTGGAGTGATTTGAAAGCAGACCAAAGTTTTATTTCTTAGGTAGAAGGAGGGCCGTGGGTTCCGTAGTTAGAGAGCTCTATATCCATGAGAAGGAAAATTCAGTTTTACCAGTTTTTCTTCTTCTTTTTTTTTTTTTTTTTTTTCTTTTCTAGTAAATCAGTTTTACCAGTTTGCAACCATGGTTGTCTATGTCTGGCTCAGTCACTCTCCAGAACATTTGCATCTATCGCCTAAAAACTTCTGGCGGTTGTAGGGTGATTTAGCCATCACTCATTAGGCACTATGGATCTCTTTCGAATTTCGAGTCACTTATTTCCTTCATATTCTCCTGCCTCTCCTTCTCTATCATTTCCCTTTACCTTTAATACAACTTCTTTTTCTGTTTCTCATTCTTATCTTTCATTTTCTTCATTCATTCCTCAAACCAGAAAATGCACTTTCTGTGGGTTCAGAACCCTCAGAGTCCAAACTTTCTCCTCTTACCAAACAATTCAACTCGAAACCGAAGAATCCGGAAACACCCAAGTCGTCTACAAGCCCAAAAGAAAGAATAGAAAGCTTAAGACCTAGCTTTTATGAGCAAATTCGTGATCGATGGTCGCTAAAAATTGGTTAGAGAACTAAGTTTCCATGGCAAAAAGAAGAAGAAGAAGAAAGAGTGAGGCGTCGGTTGCAAAAGTTAGATGTGGAGAAGAAGAAGAAAGGTTGAAGATGGTGTTATTTACACTAGAAAGCCAAATAAGTAATTTTTGTAAGACTTTATCATCTCTACACTGAAGATTAATGCGGAAGATAAATACCTCCAGTGTGACATGTTCCAACCATTGTCCGTCCAACCGATGTCCTCTGATGACGTACTCTGATATGCCCTACTTCACAAACAAAGAGAAGAGAGAGGGGAAGGATTTCTCTGCACTGACTGTATTCCCAGACAGAGAACGTGATGGAGTTCTCAATTTCTATCAATGTGCACAGGACCCTACCCATTAGTATTTATAGACCAACCGTCTCCTTCCATCAAGGATGGACGGTGATCTGGGTGCCACATGTCCCTCAGATCCGACGCTCATAACTCTCCTAGTAGGGGATACCTAAAATGGATAGTGGCATGTGGGCCACTTACTCACATTCTCCCACTTGGCCCATATTGCCACTTGGCAAGCCATTTTAGAGTTATAACCTGATGTATGGTCATACATTAACTTTCGGATCTTTCCTTATTGACTTGTTCTTTATGTTCATCATAAAACTCCCAACCCATGAATCATGGCGGTACATGTCCCAGTATTGAAGTACAATGGAAACACTCCCTTCCATGTATTACAATAGATTGTTTATTTTACGATGAACCTCAATTGTGACTACCCTACTTCATAGAATCAATTCAATAATCGATTCAAGGGTCAAACTTTATTGCTTAGAAAACTTTATAGGCATCTGTCATTCCAAAAATTTATGTATACAACCAAATAAATGACAGAAAATAACTTTATTTCGAGTCGTCAAAACATTATATTGCAATATCATAAATAAAACATTCAAAAAACTTAATGATTTACATAGTCCCTTATGATCCATGTGATCTACATACACCTTGGGCGGAAGCCCTTTAGTGAAAGGATCAACTATCATATCATTAGTATCAATATGTTCTATTTGAACGCAACGAACTCGAATGTCTTCTTTAACAATAAAATACTTTATCTCAATGTGTCAGCAGCGACTCATTGAGCATGTGTTGTTAGAGAGACGTACTGGTGCAGTATTGTCACAGTAGATCCTTATAGGTCTTTCAATAAAACTTATGACCTCAAAACTGTGATAAACTACCTCAACCATAATGCCTGAGAAATTTCTTTATAGCACGCCACCACTTCCGCTTCAATAATAGAAGAAGTTGTCTTAGGTTGCTTTACGCTGCGCCAAGACACTATTCCTCTAACAAACAAAAATGAAGCCAGAAGTGTACTTCCTTGTATCTCCACATTTAGCAAAATCTGAATCTGAGTAACTGATTAGCTTCAAAACATCAACATGTCTATATATGAGCATGTGATCCTTGATGCCCTGTAGGTACCTCAGTACTTTCTTTGCTATTGTCCAATGTGGCAAATCAGGGTTCTTTCGAAACCTACCTAATACTCCCACTGAATATGAGATGCCAGGTACAGACCTGAACATACATCAAATTGCTGACTACTAATGCATAAGGGATATTTTGCATTGTCTGCTATTTCAGATTGGTCTTCGGACATTGCTCCAGACTAAGTCTGTCACCTTTAACAAGAGGTGCTACACTTGATGAATATTGCTTCATCTTGAACCGTTCCAAAACTTTGTTAATATAACCCTTCTAGGACAGTCTTAAGGTCTTAAAAAACATATCCATGTGAATCTCTATGCCTAAGACATTGGAGGCTTCACCCATATCATTTATGTCAAAGTTTTGGGTCAAGAAATATTTAGTCTCATGTAGCATCCCTAGATCATTGCTAGCTATAAGAATGTCATCCACATATAACACTAGTATGGTGAAACTAGTTCCTTTGATCTTTATGTAAATGCATTGATCAGCTCGATTCTCCACAAAACCGTAAGAAGTAATCATGCTATCAAATTTCAAATACCACTATAGGGAAGCTTGTTTCAATCCATATATGGATCTCTTAAGTTTGCATACTAGATGATCACCTTTATCCGAAGTAAAAACCTTCAAGTTGATCCATGTATACCTCCTCAATCAGATCACCATTCAAAATGCCATCTTGACATCCATCTGGTGCAGCTCAAGATCATAGTGAGCCACCAGTGCCATATTAATGATCCCCAAAGAATCTTTTCTAGACACAGACGAAAATGTTTCTTTATAATCAATGTTAGCCTTCTAATTATAACCTTTTGTCACAAGTCGAACCTTGTATCTTTCAATATTTCTATGTGGGTCTCTATAGTTTTTGAAAACCCATTTACACCCTACAGTAGAGGTGTCCTTAGGCAATTCTACAAGTTCCCATACTAGATTCTTTGACATAGATTCCATTTCATCCTTTATGACATTATGCCATAAAATGGTATCTATACAACACATAGCTTGTGAAAATAATATTGGATTATCACTTATTCCAATATTAGTTTCACAGGTTTGGATATACACTTCATAATCTGAAGGGATTACCAATTTTCTCTCTCTCGAGGATCTCCTTAAAACTTGTGGTTCAGGATTGGTTTCTTGATTCTGGACCACAGGTTCAAACGACAACTGGTTTCTGTTGTGGTGTATTCTAATGTGGTAATTCATCATAAACAGGTAGTATTGTTCATTAACCACAGATACCACTGGTAAAGGGATAAATCCCTGACCACCAGATATATAAGGAATTGTCGATACATCTTGTTCATTGAACTCAATGTTTCGACTCTGAATACTCTCACTGTTGTCGTCATCCTCTAGAAACTTGGCAACTTTAGACTCTACAATGGTAATACTATATGAGGGACAATAAAACTTATAACCCTTTGATCTTTCAGAATAGCCAATGAAATATCCACTGACTGTTCTAGGGTCCAACTTCTGAAGAAGTGGATTATAGACTCTTATTTTGGCTTGACAGCCCCATATACGAGTATGCTTCAAACTAGGTTTCCATCCATTCCACAACTCAAAAGGAGTTGTGGGAACCGACTTGGATGGTACCCTGTTCAAGATATATACGGCTATTTTAAGAGCTTCACTCCATAATTTCAGAAGTAAATTAGAGTTACTAATCATACTCCTAACCATATCTATAAGTGTACGATTTCTTCTTTCAGCAATGCCATTTTGATCTGGAGATCCAGACATGGTATATTGTGGTACAATACCTTGCTCTTGAAGATACCATGCAAAAAGGGCTAGGTCTTTTACCATATTCTGTGGTTTTACCGTAGTATTCTCCACCTCTATCTGATATTACGATCTTAATCACTTTTTCAGTCTATTTCTCTACTTCTGTCTTGAAGTTCTTAAAGGCTTCTAATGCCTCATCTTTATGAACTAAAAGATAGAGATACATGAATTTAGAATGGTCATCAATGAAGGAGATAAAGTATCTCTGACCATTCAGACAGGGAGTGGAAAACGGGCCACAGATATTTGTATGTATGATTTTTAGTATTTCAGTTGACCTTCTGTCACTTTTCTTGATTTTGTTAGTCTGCTTTCCCTTGATGCAGTCCACACATAACCCTAGATCAGTGAAATCAAGGGTCTCAAAGATTTATCATTCACTAATCTTTTAATTCTGTCACTAGATATGTGACCTAATTTAAGATGCCACAACTGAGAGGATTTCTCATTCACATTCATTCTCTTTTGTCAATATTATTTACAGAGAGTAAACTACTTTTATATATTGGATCTAGATTTAAGAGAAATAAATCATCAACTAAAGAACCTGAACCGATGAATACATCAATTTTTTTTAAATCCTTATTTCTGTACTAGAAAAATTAAACACATAACCCAAAGGTGTTAATCTAGAAACAGAAATCAGATTCTTTGTAAAAGATGGAATATAAATGGTTTCTCCTAAATCCAACACATATCCGGATTGCAATATCAATCTATAGACACCTGTAGCTTCTACTTGAGATTTCATCCAATTTCCTAAATGGATATGTCTCTCAGTTTCTTTTGGAAGTATTGTCTGCAGAAATCCTTGCATGGTATTGGCCACACGGATTGATGATCTAGAATCAATCCACCAGTTATTTGAATGAGAATCAACTAAATTTGATTCATAACAAATCAAAATTCTCTGAGCTGAGATGTCCCTCATGCGCATGATGTAGTCACACACATCATCCTTACCATTGTAACTTAATGAGTCTGATTTTTTCATTAGAGTGCTTACTAACATCTTGTTTGAACTCACAAAATGAGCATCAATTGCCTTCACATAGTCAATGACCTTCTTACATTCAGGAATTGATCCTTTAATGCTCTTGTCGATGACAAGCATTAGGCTCAAGTGGTTAGACCGCTCCCACTTATCATAATGAGTAATTTGGACTAGCGTACTGGAATCCGTAAGAGCAGCGGGCTCTTCCATACGGAGCGCCATATCCAAATCCATGCACTCTAAGGTTAAATAAATCTTCTATTTCCAATCTGAATAATTTTCCCTAGTAAGCATTGGGAGACAAATTTGGTTATAAACTGCAAACAACAATAAGGAAGTTTAGATTTATTGGCGTACAACTTTATACTGATATCAACCCACGTCAATAATCAGTAACACACTAAAATTAATTATAATCTATCTGTGGGCTAAACTTATAATCAATTTTAGAATGTGAAACTTTACACTAAGTTGATTGACATCAAACTTAAGTGACAGACAGATGTATCCTACAAAATTACCTATGGGCTAAGATTATAGTATATATCTGTCAAGGTCTGTATTAATACGATTAGAATGCTACACTACAATTCAGAAGGTTGTTCCACACCTGTAGGCAGAAGAAGGCTCCCAGTGTCTTGTAGTTTCACATTCTACCTTATTCTATCTTCTCACATAAGAAAAGAATATTTCCCTGTGGGGATGATATCCAGTCCCAATGCAAAAGATGCAATTTTCTGATGCCTACCACTAGAAGGGTATTTCAATCTTTTATGACATCCTTAAATAGGCACTTATATGTGTTAAAATATAAAACTAATTATTTCCTTGATTTTAACACAAAACTTGATTATAAGGGCATATTTGTCATCTATGACATCCTGAGAAACACACTTATATGTGTTAAAATATAAACCTAATGGTTTTCTTGATTTTTAACACAACTTTATTATAAGGGCATTTTAGTCATTTATGACATCCTTTAAAACAAACATTCATAAGTGTTAACATAAGCCTAATAATTTTAAAGAATTCTTAATGGCTTATTTTTTTACTTTATGTAACACTAACTTTTATTGGCGTTTGTTACTGTCACTAAAACAGTGACTCAAAACAACCTCACTGTATTCATATATTTAGTGGCGTGTATACTGTAATGTCACTAAACAGTAAGATAAATCATTCTGATATGTACATCTATATACATTGGTGTTCTGTCTTTAAATGTCACTAAAACAGTCCTTAATACATTCTGTTATGTTTATAGATACAGTGACGTTCTGTCTGTAAATGTCACTACAAGAAAATTAGATTTTTAGCGACGTTCAGAACACACTGTCATAACAATATAGTCACTGTTCTTTAACTTTTAGCGACGTTCAGAACAAACTGTCATAAAAAAGGTGCAGTCACTTATACAGTGACGTTCGGTTCATAACCATATTATGGTGATATCTAATAAATATAGTCCAAAATTATTAAACGTCACCATCTGTATAACAGAATCACCCGGTTTAAAAACTTGGGTCAAAAGGGTTTGGTTCGGGTCACAGATTCGGTTCGGTTCAATCCATAACCGGGTTTTCTTTATCCGGTTTATATTATTGAACCGGGTTGAACCGAAACCACTAAAACCCTAATTTCATTAGAATTAACCAAAGATTCCCTCAAATTTACAAAAATTACCATCCTTAAAAATTTTTCTCTTCCTCTCTTATCAGACCACCGAACCTAGCAACGGCGGCGCCAGGGATGTGCCAGAATATCCGGCACTCCCAAACTAATCCGGTGAAGAACCGGTCACCGCCAGAACACCTCCAAATGGCCGGAGAGATAGAGAGAGAAAAGAGGGATTAAATCCCATGGCAACCAGCTTGCTGCGCATGTGGGGGCTGGCCTGCTGCTCCTTGCGCGACGGGCTGGCCTGCTGCGCCTAGCGCTGCCGGCTGGCTGCTTGGCTGCCCCTTATGGCCGCGGCCAGCTGATCTGAAAATGGCTGGCTGCCGCAAGGAGCAGCGGCGGCTGGGCAGATTCTGCAATGCCCTGCTGCTCCTTGCGCGGCCGGCCAAACATATAATTTTTTTTTTATTCATTAAAATCGATTCTAAAATCAGATCGGTGGATGGGTGACTGAAACCCTGCTCTGATACCATAATGTAAGACTTTATCATCTCTACACTGAAGATTAATGCGGAAGATAAATACCTCCAGTGTGACATGTTCCAACCATTGTCCGTCCAACCGATGTCCTCTGATGACGTACTCTGATATGCCCTACTTCACAAACAAAGAGAAGAGAGAGGGGAATGATTTCTCTGCACTGACTGTATTCCCAGACAGAGAACGTGATGGAGTTCTCAATTTGTATCAGTGTGCACAGGACCCTACCCATTAGTATTTATAGACCAACCGTCTCCTTCCATCAAGGATGGACGGTGATCTGGGTGCCACATGTCCCTCAGATCCGACGCTCATAACTCTCCTAGTAGGGGATACCTAAAATGGATAGTGGCATGTGGGCCACTTACTCACAATTTTCACATAGGTTAACATTTTTAAGTTTAAAATGACAAGGGTATAAATATCCACACATAATTTCAATTTTTTCTCGTCAGTAAATGGACTAACGTTTGTCTAACTTGGGTGGTAGGTATTTTTTTTAAACAACTTGGGGTGGTAGGTGATTTGGCCAATTCTTTTTCGGTGATGGCAGAAAATTTCTCAAATATAATTATTTCTACAAATATAGACATTTAGCACTAAGGGATTAAAGTAAAGGTTTAGTCGGTTTTAACGGTTCCAAATAGTCGGTTAAACAGTTTCATTCTTGAAACCAGAACCAAACCGTTTAACTATACGGTTTCATTTCTGAAACTAAAAACGAACCATTTAATAATCGGTTTCACGATTTCAGTGTTAAACGGTTCGGTTCGATTTTGATACACGATTCGATTTCATTTTTATCACCCTTATCCGCAACCATGTTCACCTCACGAAGACAATGTGTAATTCGCCATTGCATTGATAGTAAATTAACACCGAAATTATTCCAAACCTGCAAACCAAACCATTAGATGTTCCTACGCATAAGACATTCCACCACAACCCTTAACTCTCTCTCTCTCTCTCTCTCTCTCTCTCTCTATCTCATCCTGCACAAGAAGGATTTTTAATATATATATATATATATATATATATATATATATATATATATATATATATATATATATATATATATATGAGGCTTTGTGATTGATCTGCAAATCAAGAATGTAGTTTCTTTAGGCTATAATGTGGTATTTTTATCAAAAAAAAAAAAAAAAAGAATTAGTTAGACCTTCATACCAGAATCAAGGAAGGAATGATATATATAAGAGGCTTTGTGACTGATCTGCAAATCAAGAATGTAGTTTCTTTAGGCTATAATGGTGGTATTTTTATCCAAAAAAAAAAAAAATTGTCTTAGACCTCATACCAGAATCAAGGAAGGAATGAGATGGATTAGTTGTAGGAAAAACAAATGTTTTGCTGCTATTTTATTTTTTGACCTAGTTTTATGTGCGTTGACCATTCTTCAATAGAAAGGGGACAGAAATGGTATTCCAAACCCTTGATCCCTTTCCCAGCTTGTCAAAATGGTATTATACACTCTCCCCTTCCCTTATCGGACGGTTGGATCACGGACATATACATTCATGGTCATACACAAAAACGTTCTCTGAACAACTAGGGTGGGATGGAATCTCCTGTGCACCTTTATGCCTCCATCTTGGTAATCGTCGGATCTTCTTTATTGCATCTCAACTGTTAAATCCATTTATTGTTGCAAGCACACTCTCTACTGCCGTTGCACCTACTTCATCCCCAAAAAAAACTTTTGCTTTTTATTATTTTAACGTATAATAATAACACCCCCCCCCCCAAAAAAAAAAAAAAACAATAAAAAAAAGATTAGTTGAGCATGAAATGAAGTTTATTAAATGTTTAACCCCAAGATAAAACTGTAAACTTAATTGCAGTCTAGAAAAAAAAAAGAAAAAAAAAAAAAAAAGAATGGATGATGCAAGATTACTAGGGAAAATCATAAGGCAAGCTTCCTCTTTTGTTTTTTTTTTCGGTTGCAAGAGTTTCCTTTTACCAGACTGACTCACTGATCTCTTGGTCTTATATCTAGTAACGTTTACTAGAAATTAAGGATGTCAAAATTGAGCCTAAACCAGTCTGTTTAGATCTGGATGAAATCAAAGCCGATTTTTATTAGGTCGTAATTTGGCTGTGAATTTACTAGAAGGAAATCAAGTTTGGTTACAAGTTACTACAAGATTTTTCTTGCTATATTTTGAAGTAAGAAGATAAAAGTTTTTTTTTTTTTTTTTTTTTTTTTTGGTGGGAGTTGGGGGGGAATGAAGCAAGATTCTTTAGTAATCCCCCGTCAACCCTATG
Source organism: Protea cynaroides (assembly GCA_028583415.1). Taxonomy (NCBI): domain Eukaryota; kingdom Viridiplantae; phylum Streptophyta; class Magnoliopsida; order Proteales; family Proteaceae; genus Protea; species Protea cynaroides. Next base: position 18,668,330 of record CM053272.1, on the reverse strand, counting down.
GCAGTGAATTTGTTCGAACCAGGGTTGTAATCTGTATGGGGGATCTTGCTCAAGTATATTTTACTCTTGTTAAGTAAATAATTAGATTTATTCTATGTCACAATAGTCATATTTTTGCAGTCAGCACAATTAGGTGTACCCTAAACTGTTTTTTTTTTTTTTTTTTTTTTCATCTTTTTATTTTCTATCTAAACCCCTCGTGCAAGTATTTGCATTGATGCTTAAAATCTTTGAATGTGAATATTCTCATCATGGTTTTAATAATCGGTCCAATTCTTCTTTATTTTTAATTATTTTTTAATCAATATTGATTACCCATCAGCATGCCATTGGAGCTGTTTCTAATCTAGATTGATATCAGATTGATTTTGACATTGACCTATGCAGTGGTTGAGATACTGGAACTGAAACCTTGCTCCAATCATTTTTTATTTACCAGATTTGGAATTATTAGAGAATATGATTTGGATTCCATTTCCTATTTTGAATATGACTCAAATTCACTCACTGGTTATCCAGAATTTAGAACCGTTGGATACTATGATTTGGATTCCATGTATTTTGGGACATGACTCATCGTACGGTTACTGGATGGAAATCATATTAAAGAGAGTTTTTCACCATTTCTTTGACCGAAGAAGCTGTAACAAGCTTAGTTCTTATTGTAAGAATTTTTATAGATCCTCTTTGGGTTTTCATATTAGATTTTCCTGTTAGATTTATATGGGCTTAATTAATTACCTAAACTAGTTAATTCAGTAGGAGTCTGACACGATATAACCGGTTTGATTTGATTTGTCACATGGTATGAGATAGGTTTGGTAACCCTAATTCTATTGTGGAAAGGATTTTAGGGTTATATCTGTATTCTATAAATACAGGGTTAGAGTCCCCACAATCACAGTTAATCAGTTCTCTGCACCCATTAGCAAGAGACGTCAGGATATCCTCTAAAGGCTGTGGAAGACTGTAACCGAGGGATTTCGATTAAAGCTTGGAGCGTCGTGGAGCGTATGGGAAATTAATCTCTTCACAGACAGGTATGTCTTTATGTTCATTGTTTATGACTTCTCTATTGTGTTCTATGATAACTGTATGGATGAATGGGTTTCATTGAAACCTTAAACACATAATATTCTAACAGTTGGTATTAGAGCCAACTATACAGACTTAGAATCAATTGAGATTGATTATAAAGACTGATAATGAATGGTCAAATTAAAAGAGAAATTTTTCTCAAGTTTTGGATCGAATCTCGATCAGATCTGTCAGAGTTTTTCTTCGATGAAAATTTTTTTCGATCGAAAAAATAAGTCAAGCAATATACCGTTGAAAAGGTCTCGAAGAGATGGAGCCGGCGATATAAAAATCGTCGGCGTCTGCCGCCGGACGCACTAGCAATTGCCGGCGGTATCCGTGAGTGGAACTCACTCGAGGATGGGAAGAAAAAAAAAAAAGAGAAAGAAAAAAAAAAAACTTTGTTCCGGCAGCATGGACCCGGTCATCGCCAGGTCAACTCGTCAACCCTAACGGGTTGGAATATGACTCGGACCAAGTCGACCCAAAGAACAAAAAAAAAATTTCTGGCGGCGCCGATTCGTCGCCGAGTTGACTCGGCAAGAATCGAAAACCCTAGCCCAGCCGAAGGCAGCCGGGGCAGGGCTGGGGGCAGGCTAGGCCGAGCCAGCCTGGTCAGGTAAGGCCCAAGCCCAAGACCAGCATATACACGTGCGGCTGGCACATGTGACCTGAACTTGACCCGCAAGGCCGGTATCTAACCCGGAAACCTTGACCCGAAACTCGAACCATTAACCCGTTTACTTGATCCGAAAACTCGGAATTCTGACTCGAAAACCCGAATGTATAAACCAGATAACCCACTGGTTGAACCGTTGGCCCAGACCTTGGTTCGGTTTGCCCCAAGCCCGTGTGGTTCGACCTGGACCAAAGTAAAAGTAATAAAAAAAAAAGTGGAGAATAAAAGTAGAATATTTGGTTCGGTTCAAAGAGAACCAAACTGATTCTGGTCAGACTGGAGTGAACCGAACCAAACCGACCCAGACATAATTTTCTTGTAAGGGCATGTTTGGCTTCTCGTTTTGATAAAAGAACATTAATAGTGATTCTGGGAGCTAGGAAGGTCGGATTGACCTCCGGTTTATTTCGTTGGACTCCAATTTTAATGCTCTTCAATCTGATATATATTTTGGTACATTTTGATGCATTAAAAAATATGTTGTTATGAAAAAATATCCTATGGGAACTTGATTTGCAATGTTTTTATTGATTTTTCTTAAAGTTATTGTACAAAATTGACTGATTGAGCTAATATGCATGTTTATATGAATATTTAGACTTGTAAAATTATATTTTAAAGCATTCATGATTAAATAAATATCCCACATGAGCTGCAGTTAAGGGCCTGTTTGGCTTCTGGTTTTGATAAAAGAACATTAAACAGTGATTTTGGGAGCTAGGAAAGTCGGATTGACCTCCGATTTGTTTCGTTGGACTCCAATTTTAATGTATTCAATCTGATATATATTTTGGTACATTTTGATGCATTGAAAAATATGTTGTTATTGAAAAATGTCCTATGGGAACTCGATTTGCAATGTTTTTACTGATTTTTCTTAAAGTTATTGTACAAAATTGATTGATTGAGCTAATATGCATGTTTATATGAATGTTTAGACTTGTAAAATTATATTTTAAAACATTCATGGTTAAATAAATATCTCACATGAGCTGCAGTTTAGGATTTGTTCATATCATGGTGAAACTTGGTGTGACCACCAAAGTGGCAATCTTGTTTTATTATGATGTGTTCAAATTCAAGGATATGTGTTTGTAAATGCTTCAGTTTTGATAATGTTCACCCAAAGGTGACATTGTCCAAATTTATTCAAATTATGATTTATAACTATTGTGTAAGGATTATGGTGTGACCACCAAAGTGGCAACCTTAGTTCTATCATAATATGTTCAAATCTAGCATTTATGCATTTACAAACTACAGTAAGAAAGTATAGTGTTTACACAAAAGTGACACTGACATAAACTCTCACTTTTATGGATGCAGCAAAGAATGACACTGTCCACCCAAATGTGGCATTGTCTAAGATTATAAAGAACAGCACTGTCCACCCAAAGGTGGCGTTGTCAAAGATTACAAGGAAATCATGTACATGGTTGAACGATTGTGGCTTTAGGGATCTTCATCCACCCAAAGGTGTGAGATTTTTGAAAGTCATTATCTCTTTGCAATTGTTGTACAGATATTGAGAGGACCAGTGCACATATTATCCCAAAGAATGTGTGTGTAGTTTGATTGACTTTTCAAATATATTAATTAACTTGCACATGTTATGTATATATATTCTTGCTAGCTAATTTTATTTGGTATTAATCGTAGACTTACAATTATTGACATTGTAATATAGTTGTGAACATGTAATGATTAAATACCTTAAGATGTTTGTCTTGGCAGCCAGTTTGATGAATTGACATGGAAATTGAAAACTAGTCTAGGACTGTTTAACCTAGATGTACTCAATTGAAAATTATATTCTGATCCTTAGGGTGTTCAGTTTTTAAGATCAAGTAAAACAATGTTCAGATGAGAAACATTGAAAAAGAATATATTCTGAGAAATCTAAAGAAAGATTTGATATTTTAAGAAAGGACAGAGAGATATTTTATTACTCAAGTCCATCAGTATCAGTTTTTTTATGATAAGAGATGGTATTGAAAATGTGAGAAAATATAAGGTAGAGCTGTTAACTATTAATGATAAGCTCAAGGATAAATGAATATTTGTAGGTTCAATAAAATCTATGTAGGTGACATTTTAGACTTTTCATTTCCTCACAAAAATTGTATAGTCAGATCCTGGTGACATATAGTACTTAAAAATATAGTGAACCCTAAAGTAAAAGAACTAAGGATAAAAGTTAAAAGAAAAGAGAAAAATATGAATGCCATTGTCATAGTGCATAATATATACCCAGACAAAGGTAAGTTGTAAAAGGGGTAGAGAAACCCATAGAAAGAAAAATATTTTTTTCATGGAATAGTCAGAAACTTTATGACAAAGAATTAGACATTAAAAAACTACAAGATAAAATGGATCTAAGTAAAATAAAATTTTTGTAGAGTGACCCAGAAGGGACATGTAAAGAAAAATTTATATAGCTGGACAGCTTAAGTGAAAAATGAATAAGGATTATGAAACCTCTGAGCAAGAAGGTGCAGTATATTGAATACTTAAGCATTAATCGTAGTCTGAACCAATAGAAATATAAAAATATTTAATTTATTATATCTTTGGAAGTTAAACTGTATATTGTAATCTTCCACCCTGGTCGTAAGGGTTTAGGACTGTTGTCCAAAGAAAGATTAGAAAGAATAATATTCTGAAATTCTCCTTCCAAGGTTTATTAATTTATATATGTGAGAATTAATTAAAAGAGAATATGATAAGATTAAAGTAAGTGAATGTTATTCACAACAAGGATTTATTGGATTTGGTGGACATCGAAATTTCATCTAGGACTTCTTGTCACAGTTTAATCTATGGGTGTTTTTTCAAATAATGAAAATTAAGGTGAAAAAAATATTATTAAAAGAATTGAAACTATTAGATCTGGATGAGAGAGTTTTGGAAGACCATGTGATACTGGTCTATTCCTTGGTAAATTTAAGTAAGTGTTTGTAAAAGTCTAAGAATATATTTGATCCTATAAGAAAATAATTGATATTGCAGCCTATATTATTAATAGAGTGCTAGTTAGTCAGATTTTAGTTTCAGTTTCAGTTTAAGTTATCTTCTTGTTATGAGACTGTAGAATTGACATGATTTCATAATACTCGTGGGAGAGTGATTATTTTAAGACATTGAGTTGTCATATTATGGGATGTCAAAATAGACTCAAGAAACTTGAAGTTTGATGAGACCACCTGAAAATAGGTGTGAAACAACCAGTTGAGATACCAGAAATGCTACTAGAGTGTAATGAAATGATTATAGAAATATTTATTAAGATCGATGCTTCAGCTATAGTAGCAGAGCCAGATGAGGCAATGAAGAGATATACTGGACCATGTAGATCTGTGATTTCATCCAATTACATGTTGTACTTCAAGATAGATGTTTTTGGTGATGGACAAAAATAAAGATTCTAATGATTTTGAGGAAGTTATTAATACTGAAATTGCTCTTGAATGTTTAATGATCATAAATGATGTGTTATTGTCTATGAACAATAATGAGACTTGGAATTTTATGCTTTTGTCAATGAGCGGTGTCTCATAGGCTAAAAATGGATATACAAAGAAAATGTGTGATTTCAGTGGGAGAATTGATTGCTATAGAGTAAGATTTATAGCAAAGTGGAATCACACAAAGGGAAGAGAAAGAGAACTTCAAATTTTGAGATCTTAGTTGCTCATTTTATTTTGGAGTTGCATCAGGTAGATGTAAAGATCGTTTTGATCAAAGAAAATCTAGAAGAAAATATTTATATATTTTAATCACATGATTTTGTAGTAAGGATAAAGAAGATATGTTTTGTAGACTTATAAAGTCAATCTGTGGATTAAACGGGTATCCGGATAATAGTATTTGAAGTTTGATAGGGTTGTATCTTCTTTCAACTTTGTTGAGATTGCCATTGACCATTGTATATATCTATAGGTCAGTGGGAGTGGATTCACTACTTTGTCATGTGTGTTGATGGTTTTCATTGGCTTGTAGTGACATGGTTTACTAATTGAAATCATTGTTTTTCTATCTGATAACTTTGACATGTAAAACTGGATGAGCAAGTACCTTTGTACCTGGTATTGAGTTTGTTTGTGACAGAAAAAATAAAATTCTAGATTTATCTCAAAGTATAAATATTGTTCGTGTTTTCGAATGGTTCAGTATGCATGTATAACTAGTAAGTTACGGATGCTAAAATCGGTAAAGGAGACAAATTGACAGGACAAAGAATGATACTAAGTATTAGCATCTACAATGCAGTAGAGAGCTTGATATATGTTTAAGGTTGTAATCATTTCATATAGCCTTTTCATTGAGTGTCATAGGATGTTTTCAGTTGGATGCTGGTATAGCTTACTGGACAATAGGGAAAAAGAAGATTATGCGGTATATGCAGAAGACCAAATATTATATGTTCATTTATGAAAGTAGTGACACTCTAGGCTATTTTGATGTAATTTATAATGATTTTATTGAAGACAAGAAACCAACATCAAGGTTCATTGTCATGGTAGTAGGGTTTTGTAACTCTATATAATGATAACAAGCAAGATATCTTGTGTGAAAATTTATTCTCTAATTTTGGAGGTTGTAGACTCCACTTCTAAACCTATTGAGATATGTTCTGACAGCGGTTCAGCTGTGTTCTTCTCAAAGAATAATAAAAAATATAGTATTTTACAGCATAATAGAGATCGAATCTCTTCAAGTAAGGAAGATGTTAAAAGATTTTATATCGTTGTAGATTCTCGGACGAAGGTTTTGTCAGTAGGAGTCTTTAAGGGACGGTATGTCCAATTATGGTTGAAAATAAATAATTTTATCAGAGGCTTAAGTGGCTAAAGATTTGAGAATCAGTAGGAGTCTCTAGATATGCTTAATCAGTGGGAGACTCTTTATATTTATACTTGTGTTTTCACATTACTTACTGTGTTTGATTGTATTGCTCATGGTTTGATGGGTACAGTTTTTGTAACTATGATTTTGTTTACATTAGCATTTGCGTTATTGCTATTTTGCATACATAGTTATATGTTTGACATGTCACAGATATAAGGTAGTATTTAGCCAAAGTTTCAAGGCTGTATTTAGTCAAAATTATAAGGCAGTATTTAGCCAAAGTTTCAAGGCAGTATTTAGTCAACGTTTCAAGACAGTATTTAGCCAAAGATTTAAGGAAGTGTCTAACCAAAGTATGGTATTATAATTCTGAAATATTTAAATATCATGTTATATTGCCCATAAAGCTTTTGGGGCACTCTGATTAAGGTTCTTTAATCAAGTTTGGACTCGCATGGGAGTTTACTTTCATGCATTATCTCAGACAATTCATGTATTGAGTAGACCTCTGTTGTGGCTGACAGAAGTTTGTACACCATATGTGAAGGTGTATTATTCGTTGTTGCTCGCATTGGGAAGTTTGATGGATGTTTCAAAGTTAGTGACGATTTAGTGTGTTGGATTCCATGGCCACACTGGTTGATGATAGTTTTGTAATTAATATATCTCAAGTGGGAGATTGTTAGATTTATGTGGGCTTAATTAATTACCTAAACTAGTTAATTCAGTGGGAGTCTGATTGATACGGTATAACCGGTTTGGTTTGATTTGTCACATGGTATGAGATAGGTTTGGTAACCCTAATTCTATTGTGGGAAGGGTTTTAAGGTTACATCTGTATTCTATAAATATAGGGTTAGAGTCCCCACAGCCACAGTTAATCAGTTCTCTACACCCATTACCAAGAGACGTCAGGATATCCTCTGGAGGCTGTAGAAGACTGTAGCCGAGGGATTTCGATCAAAGCTTGGAGCGTCGTGGAGCGTATGGGAAATTAATCTCTTCACATACAAGTATGTCTCTATGTTCATTGTTTATGACTTCTCTATTGTGTTCTATGATAACTGTATGGATGGAGAATGAGTTTCATTGAAACCCTAAACACATAATATTCTAATATTCCCATGAACCCTAACGAACATACCACACAGATTACTAGAATACAATGGGTATTGAAAAGAGATGATTAGACACATACCACTTGTTGTAGATTGATTTTCGACCATTTTCCTTTGACTTGAATGCTTGGAATGCTTGGATCAAAGTCTTCCACAGCCTGTCGGGATCCTTTGACCTTCTCTCTGCATATGGGAACAGGAGAAGAAAATAACACCGTGGCTGTGGGGACTCTAACCATTGGTATTTATAATACCACCCCCAATCCTGGACCAGTCCCACAGTGGACCAGGTTGGTCCATCTCTAATCATACTTAAATCGGTTTACCTGTAACTAGACTCCCGCTGAACCAATTAATCTTATAATTAATTTAGCCCATAAAATATCTTACGATCTCCCACTTGGGCTATATTAATTATAAATTCACCATTGATCTAATATGGCCATGGAATCTAATTACACCAAAACCATCTTTTACTTTGATCTAGTCATTAAGCCTACCAATGTCGAACAACAGTGAAAAATACTCCTACACATCCGGTGTACCCCCTTCTGTCAGTTACATACATAAGTCTACTTAATGACATAAATCAATTTGAGATGAATACTTGAATCCAATAATCGAATTACCACGATCCCGTTACCTTAAAATCCTTGTAGGTCAATGCACTTTGATATTATCCAACTTTATATAGGCAAACTGCCTCCAATTTGGATTAATATCATACTTTGGCTTACCGCCTTCTTTGGCTAAATATAGTCTTACAATTTTGACATGTCTTAAATAATCAAAAATACATACAAGTAATAAATGCTCACCAATAATCCTACCCATTAAACCACAGTCAAAACAATCAATTACAGATAAATCATCAATTACCAGATCTCCCACTAACCAAGCAGATCTATACACTCCCACTGACTAAGAGAATCTAAAGACTCCCACAGACAAAACCTTTTCAATCATTCCAAGAAAACCTTTTTAACCTATCTCTACATTGCCCTAGAGATCAACTATAACTGGTACAACTAATCAAACCTAAGATACACAATCAAACATGAAAAATAATTCATCACATCACATAACAAATACGATCAACATTAAATGCAGTCATTTACCTACAATATCATAAGCATAATTTTTTTCAATTTAATTGAAAAGAAAAATTTTACATTCTGATATTTCAAATAATATCATTACATTTTAATATGGGAACAATATGTTAAGTCAAACAATAAACATAAAACGAAGTAAAATGAAGAGCAAAAAAAATTTTGAATGTAAAAGAAACTTTACAATATTCAAGCCAACAGTCTTCAAGACCCTCCTACCCCAAATACCTTGGGAGTCCTAGAATCGTTATCCTTTTCTAGATATGCTTATCTGGCTTAACAGTATTTAGTCAAACCACCTATCTTTGGTTAATCAACCCATCTTTGAGTAATTCACCTTGGAATTACCCAACAAAAAACTTATCACTAGCTATTTCTCCCATTTGGTAATGTAAAACACCTAGATTTGAATATATTTTCTAGCAAGGAATGAAATATTTAATATATCAATTACATTGGTTTCAATGTCCTTGAGCTTTTCAGTGATAGTTGACAGTTTCAAAAAATACTTCCTCACATTACCATTTTCGACATAACTGGTACTAGAGAGATAGGTTAATAAACTATCTTTCGACCCCTTCTAAAATATTATTCTTATCCTTTGAATTTTTCTTTGATAATCCCTTCGCAATATTTCTCATCTTAATACTGCTACACATAACCTTAATAGTAGAATACCTCACAACTTATGTAAACTACTACGAAAGATACATCTAGGTCAAACAATCCTAGACTAGTCTCTAGTCTTTTCATAATAAATTTTATTCTTTGTTCCAAGAAGAGTGGGAAAAAAACTACCAAAACATATGGTACATTCATTGAGACAGACATCTTAGGAGACATAAACCATCAACATTATATGAGCCCAAACACAAATGTCCTGCAATAAATAAATTACATAAGACTCATATAAACTTATGGAATATATATTTATTTATACTTTATCCCAAATAAAAAGAAATAGTCATCAAAATCCTCTTTGGGACAATCATACTTAGATGAAACCATCAATGTATGAGATTAAATATATATCAATCAATAAAAATTTGATATATACACCATTTATTTACACTAACTATATCAATCATTCATATAAATAAATATCATTTTTCCAAGAGTTAACCAACTACACATTATCCTTTGGGATAAATATGCAGTGGTATTCTTAGTTTTTAAGCAGTGACTGCAAAAGAATATTAACTCTCAAAAATCCCATCACCTTTGGGTTAATGAGACCTCCTAAAGCCAAAATCATTTCAATTCATGTGCATGAACATACCTTTAACTTTGACAATGCCACCTTTGGGTTAACACTAACTTTCTTAGCTGCTTTTCACACCATGGAGAACAGTGTAATAAAAATATATTCTTTATTGTATATATAAATGCATAAATTTGGGGTTTAAGGACTACCATGTTGGAACTGAGTGTACCACTTTGGTGGATTTCACCCAATCTTCACATGACATCCACAAACCTTAATTTGATTAAAACTTGACAATGCCACATTTGGGTGTACATCGTCCTTACACAAGCATTTATAAATACATGAACTTTGAATTTGAAGACATCATGATGAAACTAGGTGTACCACTTTGGTGGGTTCCACCTAATTCCACAATGATATTCTCAAATCCTACTTTGCAGCACCTTGTGGGTCAATAAACAAAATTTTATGCACACATAACCTTCTACAAACATCTGGTACAAAAATAACTGATAAATAAGCAGAAAACTGTAAATCGAAATAATTTGGGACACCTTTTAATCAAAAATAAATTTCCCAAATCATCAAACTGTATCAAACTATGTATCAAACTGTGGAACATCAAAATACGAACCCAACGCAAAAAACCACGTCAAAATCCGACGCTCCTAGCTCTCACAATCGCCGATCAAAGATGGCTTATGCATTCTTGCATCCTGAATCGGTTCTAGCCGGTTCATCCGGGTTTGGTTCAGTGCAACCGGGCTCGGTTATGGGAGGACCGAACCGACAAAATAAAACATTTTTTTTAAAATGCTTTGGTCTAGGCCAAACCAAACGGTCTGGAATTTAAACCGAACCGTAAATCGGCGGTTCAGCCTCCGGCCCAACCAACCTACCCATCCGGGTTCCCGAGTCCAATTTTTGGGTCGGTGGGTCAGATTATCGGGTCAAAAAATCGGGTTACCGGATCAAATTGTCGGGTCAATAGTTCGGGTTATCGGGTCATTTTTCGGGTCAAAGTCGGGTCATCGAGTCGGATTACCGGATCAGCCATAAGGATCATCGGGTCGGACTCATGGCTCCCTTTTAGCCGGCCGGGCTGATCTGGGCCCTGGTCTGTCTTGGACTGGCTCAGATCGGCTCGGCCCAGAATGGGGCTGACCAGGTGACATCAGCCCTACTTTGCCTTCTTCTTTTTTTTTTCTTAATTTCCGTCGGCAAGTGGATCTCACGCGCTTTTTCAGGCGGCGTGTGAAAGTGCGTCAGGTAGCTTCCGATGACCTACTTTATGTTGCTAGCTCTGTCTCTCCGGGGCCTACAATCCTATATGACTTATTTTTCTTTTTAATGGCTCGAAAAAAATTTTCAAGGGTCCAAACCCTAGACAGGTTCGTAGAGAATTTTAAGAGAAAAATCTCTCCCTTTTTCAATCCAATCAAACATAAATATTTAACAATACTTTTCCATCGATTCTAGATCTGTGTAGGAGACTCTGATACCACTGTAAGAATTTTTATAGATCCTCTTTGGATTTTTCTATGGGATTTTCAATGAACCCTAACGAACACACCACACATATTACTAGAATAGGTATTGAAAAGAGATGATTAGACACATACCTCTTGCTGCAGATTGATTTTCGACCGTTTCCCTTTGACTTGAATGTTTGGAATGTTTGGATCAAAGTCTTCCACAGTCTGTCGGGATCCATTGACCTTCTCTCTGCGTATGGGAACAGGAGAAGAAAATAACACCATGGCTGTGGGGACTCTTACCATTGATATTTATAATACCACCCCCAACCCTGGACCAGTCCCACAGTGGACTAGGTTGGTCCATCTCTAATCATACTTAAATCGATTTACCTGTAACTAGACTCCCACTGAACCAACTAATCTTATAATTAATTTAGCCCATAAAATATCTTATACTTATTCCTAGATGTTGGTAATGGTATTTTTCCATATCATAGTTAATTGTTGGAGAGTTTTGTATTTTCTAGATTCGGTTCGAGGAGTTCTAAAATTTAAAGTTTTGATAAAACGTCTGATTAGTCACTCAGTTGTCAAGGAGCCAATTACGCTTCACGAAATGGAAGGCATGAGTTCAACTCCTTTTACTATCTTGGGACCATTCACACGGGACTGTTAAGTGTTTTTTCTTTCCTGCTATAAGTGCAAGTGGAATAGTTCTTATTCAATCCTGGAATGACCCGGTCCATGATGTTGTGGGGTCAGTATGGGCATGTTGGACTAGTCAGACCAACGATTTGGATACCGTTTACAAAAGAAAAAAAAAACTTAATGATATACCTGTGTTACTATTGTTGACATGTTGGAATAAGGGTGCAACATTTACACCGAAACCGTTTATTGAAATCAAATCGAACCGTTTACACTGGAACTGAGAGACCATTCAGTAATCAGTTCAGTTTTGATTTGAAATATGACACCGTTTATCTAATCAGTTTGAAACCGTTAAGACTATTTAAATCGGCAAGTTACATCGGTTAGATACCAATTAACCCAAATAGAATATGAACCGTTTAGTTCCTAAAAGCTAAACAGTAAACCCTAATATCATTAGTCATTCCATATTAATAATTTAATATTTTATTTTTCCAACACCCTAACTCCAACCTCAATGGTCCAACCTCAATTAATATATTATTTCTTTAATGGCCGAACCCCAATTAATATATTATTTCCCCAAAACCCAACCCCAATGGCTTAATCCCAATTAATATATTATTCCCCAATGGCTCAACTCCAATTAATATATTATTTCTCTAACACCCAAACCCAATTCCCAAAAACCTAAACCATAAAATCAAAACAGAAAAACATAAAATAGGCATTAGTGATTAATTAGGCATAGCAAGTCTTACTCTCTCTCCAATCTCGACTCTCCTTCCCGTTTGAACCTCTTTCATTTTTTTCATGAAAAATCGATTAATAACCGATGTGTTAAACTGTTTATAAATCACAAACAAAATCGATTAATGAGAAACCGTTTCAAAACCAATAAACCGAAATCGATTACTAATCGATTCTGATTTCAATTTTGAGACGGTTTAGTTAATCGATTCGGTTTTGATTTTATCCTTTTATACACCTTATCGTACCAGACCAGACCGTTAAACCGATTATAAACCGTTTAACACCCTTATATTGGAATAATCAATAGACATGTTTTATGGTAGCCAGATACATGACGTTTGGGCATGTTTTTGAACATAGCCTTTGGTTGTTTCTCTTCTTCTTCAATAAATAGAGAGGAAGTTTAACCCACTTGTACATAAGAACAATGACAATACAACAAGGTTTTGCTATCTCACTTTTCACTATTGGATCTGATTTTTAACTATTGAGCATGGCCTTCGGAATCTCTAAATAAATCTCAGGGTGATTGTAATGTTTTCTAGGTTTTCTTTTGAGGATTGTTTTATCTTAGAAGTTGTAAAATAAAGAACTAAGAGTATACTAATGGGGGGCATTTGGAGAGTGCTATTTGTGGCCTTACTCTCTCTGTGTGTTGGAAGATTGGAGTTCCTTCCTAAAGCTTGGATCAGTCTCCTTATAAGTGGATATATTACTTCAAAAAAATTAGTTCATATGTTCTAGGTACTATTTTTCTTGACACCAGATCAGATGCAGACCTTGACCTCAGGCCCATAGAGGAAGACGATATAGAGGCCAGTCTTAAAATAGTTGGTTCTATACTAATCACGTATGGATTTCCATAAGAAAAAAAAAAAAAAATTAAGTATGATGAGTGAGACTTTCTCTAGTATTTTGCATGGAAAATTCAAGGAAACATATCTAGATGTAACACTTTTCCATAACCCTAAGATCCCAAGACCATTAGTGGAGATTAATCTTCTAAGATGACTTGAGTGTTTTAGGAAATTCAATTGTGAAGGTTCGCTTTTGAGCAGGAACATTGTATAATCTCAAAATTAGTGTGAGCAAATTTATTAGGATTGTCTTCTCATGGCTTTAAGTGGATTGTTTTCATGGCCAGGCCATTGAGGATGTTAATTTTTGTGAGAATACTCTTGCAATTCGTTTCATATGATTTATTAAAACTCTTGCAATTCGTTTCATATGATTTATTAAAAATTCTCTTATATCGAAATTTATTGAAGTTTTTTTTTTTTTTTTCTGGGTGAATATTTTATTGAAGATGTTGTTGGGTTTTCCTCCTCACGTGGGTGAGGGGACCCACATGTGAAGATAGAGTCAAAGGCGGTTTGACTACCGCCTCTCCTCCCAGCCCTCATATCTTTCCTTCTTTATGAAGTTTAAAAAAAAAAAAAAAAAAAAAAACCACTTCATATATAAATGCCTTATCGAAAGCCATAAGAAAAGATTGCGTGAAATCTTGCTTTAAGAAAAACGGCAAAGCCAAGAGCATTGGATTCCCAAGATCTAAAAGCGGGATTTGAATCTTTCTCTAGTTTCTCTGTTAATGTGAGTGTTTAGAGAAGAAGAAAGAGAGATATCAAGAAGTTCTTATTCTTTATACGTGCCACGTAATGGTATTCTCTCTATTCAGGAAAGAGAGAAATGTGACAGTTCTTCTCAGTATTTATTGCATCGGTATTGAGGTGAGAGTATTCTTGTTATTTTTTTTATTACCACCAACTATTTTGGTGAGTTATTTGTATTACTCAAGAGTGAGTTATTTCTCTTGGAGATTAGAAACCTATAGTTATGACTAGAGAAGATTGTATTGTATACCCATTATTATCATAGTGGAGATTTACCTGGACTGGATCCCGTGGTTTTTCCCTTTCACTTTAGAAGGATTTTTCATGTAAAAATTGGTGTGTTTTCTTGTAGTTTGATTGTCTCTATTTATTTCCGCTGCAATATCTATGTGCATATTTTTTTATCGTTGCGTATTCCATTGGTTTGCATATAGGAGGAAAAAATCTTATGTTTTTCCTAACAAGCGGTATTAAAGCCAAGTTCTATAACCATGTGTGAATAATAAGGGGAACCTCGACAAGGATGATTAGCTTGAGTGGGAGCAACTGGATGATTTGGAAAACCAAGATGAAAGATTTATTATACTGTAAGGATCTGTACGAACCTATACAGGGTGATACAGCAAAACTAGAAAAATTGTTTGATGCCAAGTGGAAAACTTTGGATTGAAAAGTTGTTGGCTTTATTCAGCAATGGTTGGACGACACAGTATTCCATCATGTTTTCCACAAAGATGACGGCAAAGTCACTGTGGAGTAAATTAGAAAATCTGTACGAAAGGAAGACTGCTGGTAATAAAACATTTCTGATCAGAAAACTTGTGAACTTGAAGTACAGAGATGGACACTCAGTTGCAGAACATTTAAATGAGATACAGAGTATTGTGAATCAATTATCCTCCATGGAGATTGTATTAAATGATGAGTTATAAACCCTATTACTACTCAGTTCATTATCGGACAGTTGAGAAACACTGGTGGTGTCTCTTAGCAATTCTGCACCAAATGAAAAAATCACAATGAGTCAAGTAACAAGAAGTCCGTTGAATGAAGAGGAAAGAAAAAAGTCTTCAGGTTCATCTCAACAAGAGACACTTGTCACAGAAAGTTGGGGGAGAAGCAAATACAGAAAACCTTAAGACCATGGAATGTCAAAAGAGAGATTCAAGTCAAGACAAGGAGTCACATGTTACTAATGTAAAAAGGTAGGACATATGAAAAAGGAGTGCAAGAAACTCAAGAAAGAAAATGGAGAAGAGAAGAACGAAGATACTATTACCGTCAACTCAGATGGAGACACTATTATTATCTCAAGTTGTGAAGAATCTTGTCTTACATCTTCATGTCACGACTCAGATTAGATTGTTGATACTAGTTCTTCATACCATGCTACTCATCGCAGATAATTATTTACTTCTTACAAGACAGGTGACTTTGGTATTGTAAGAATGGAAAACAGTAGTATTTCAAAAATTATGGGGATAGATGACATGAGTGTAGAGACAAATGTTGGATGTAAATTGACTCTCAATGATGTGAGACATGTTTCAAAATTCCGTATGAATTTGATTTCTAGAGGAAAATTAGATGCAGAAGGTTATCATAGTCACTTTGGTAATGATCAATGTAAGCTTACTAAAGGTTCCCTAGTGGTGGCAAGAGGAAACAAGTACTGCACTTTGTATAACACAAAGATACAAGTGTGCAAGACTGAAGTGAATACAGTAGAGGGTGAATCCGCTATAGATTTATGGCATCGACGACTTGCTCACATGAGCGAGAAAGGGATGCAGATCTTCACAAAAGGTCAACTTCTTCCAAACATGAAAGGTACGCCTCTAAATCGTTGTGTTCATTATTTTGTTAGTAAACAACATTGTGTTACTTTCATGAAGAATTATCCTCAGAAAAAGAAACATCTTAGAATTGGTACATTCCGATGTTTGTGGTCCTATGAAAGTGAAAACACTTGGTGGTGCTTCTTATTTTGTTACTTTCATAGATGATGCTTCTAGAAAAATATGGGCATGTGCGTTGAAAATCAAAGATCAAGTTTTGGATATGTTTAAAAATTTTCATGTTATGATTGAAAGAGAAACATGAAAAACTCTCAAACGCATTCGTACTGACAATGGTGGTGAGTATATTAGTCCATTTCAGAAGTATTGTAGTAGTCAAGGTATTCGGCATGAGCAAACAGTTCCCAAGACCCCCACAACATAATGGTGTAGCAAAAAGGACGAACCACACCATTATGGAAAGGATTAAGTGTATGCTCTCACAGGAAAAGTTGGCACGATGTTGTTGGGGAGAAGCAATGCGTACTACAGTCTACTTGATTAATTTATCTCCATCAGCTCCTCTGAATGGAGATGTTCCTGAGAAGGTGTGGAGAGGGAAAGATGTTTCTTGAGGTCACTTGAAAGTATTGGGTTGCAAGGCATTTGTGTACATTCCAAAAGATGAACAGTCAAAGCAGTATATTTTCTTGAGATATGTAGATGAAAATTTTGGATACAAGTTATGAGATCCGATTGAGAAGAAAGTTATCAGAAGCAGATATGTTATCTTTCTTGAAGATTAAACAATTGAAGACTTTGAGAAAATTGAAAAACCTCAACAGTTTGTTGATGACCTGATTGATCTTGGTCCAGTTCCTCTACCAGTGGTACATGATGATGGGGGAGATGTGTAAAATGGCAATGATGATGTTCCCAGAGGTAATACAGGTAATGTTGAACAAGGGGAGCAACCCCCTCTAGAGCCACCAGTGGAGCCTCAATTGAGAAGATCTACCAAGGAGTGACAACCATCTATTAGGTATCCACAAAATGAATATATTATGCTGACAGATGCAGGTGAACCAGATTGCTTTGAAGAAGCACAAACTGATGAGCACAAAGCTGAGTGGTTAAAAACTATGCAAGAGGAGATAGATTCTTTTGCATAAGAATCATACTTATGATTTAGTGAAGCTACCTAAGGGTAAGAAGACACTCAAGAATAAATGGGTATTCAGGTTGAAGACCGAGCATAACAGATTGCAACCAAGGTACAAAGCAAGATTAGTTGTGAAGGGTTTTGTACAAACAAAAGGAATTGGCTTTGATGAAATGTTTTCTCCTATTGTGAAAATATCGTCTATTCGAGTTGTGTTAGGTTTAGCTGCAAGTTTGAATTTAGAAGTTCAACAACTTGATGTCAAGACAACCTTTCTTCATGGTGATTTAGAGGAAGAGATTTACATAGAGAAACCAGAAGGTTTCAAAGTTAAAGGTAAAAAACACATGGTTTGCAGGTTAATGAAGAGCTTATATGATTTGAAACAGGCTCCAAGACAGTGGTACAAGAAGTTCGATTCATTTATGATGGATCAGAGTACACCAGAACAACGACAGATCATTGTGTGTTAATTAAGAAATTTTTTGAGGTGATTTTATTATTCTTCTACTCTATGTTGATGACATATTGATTGTTGGACAGGATGTCAATAAAGTTGACAGGTTAAAGAAAGAGTTGACAAGTCTTTCGATATGAAGGACTTGGGACCAGCACAACAGATCTTAGGCATGCAGATCTCTCATGATAGAAAAACAGACAAAATTTGGCTATCATAAGAAAGGTACATACAAAAAGTACTTGAAAGGTTCAATATGGAGAAAGCAAAGCCAGTTAGTTCTCCACTTGCAGGTCACTTTAGATTGAGCAGTGAGCAGAGCCCTTCAACTGAGCAAGGAAGAATAGAAATGAAGAAAATTCCCTATGTATCAACTATAGGAAGTTTAATGTATGCCATGGTGTGTATAAGACCTGACATTACATATGCAGTTGGAGTTGTGAGTAGATTTCTTGCCAATCCTGGCAAAGAGCATTGTGAAGTAGTCAAGTGGATTATGAGATACCTCAAAGGTACATCCAATACATATTTATGTTTTGGTATTGATAAACTTGTGTTACAGGAGTACACATGTCACACCATAATTCTGCACCATTCAGAACGGTGTGATGAACCGCTAATAAACTAACGATTCAACCAGGATCTCTAATAGGCGGTATCCATTAAAAATAAAACCATGCACATCCACAACCATAATCAGAATAAATACACAATAGCGGAAGTCTTATAGTAAATGAACTGAGAACTCTAACTGTAATAATCATAATTAAAATATCAAGTTATGGTTGTATCAACTAAGACATAAATAAAATATCAATTACATCCCTTTATAAATTCAAATAAAATCCTAATAGAATACGCATGAGTTGCACTCGCATGAGGGGTCATGCGTATCCTCTAAGTCTTCAGCTTCCATTGTAGCAACACGCCCGTACACTGGAGCATTCATATAATCTTCAACAGTGGTACCTGCATCATCAACTAAAAATATTCGACGTCGAGAGGGTGAGCAGACATCATGGCTCAGTGAGCAAACAAAATAATTCAACAAATATATGCATGCATTCAATTCATATCTTTGGTCTGGTAAATAAGTTTGCAATGTGCTATAGAAAGGATATGTGGCCAAAGATCACGTTTATTGACGCCGTACCTCTATACACGAGTATGTGAAGCCGCCCAAAGGTAACGTTTATTGTCGACCCACATGCACCCACCATGGACAATGTACATGCAAAGGTCACGTTTATTGCTGTACCCGTTGCCCACACCAACACGTAAGCCCCTACTGGCGAGGGCTCGCAAATTGGGCTCGCAACTAACCAATCCTAATGTCAATCAGTGTATCAAAGGCCTCACTCCAGCATCCCTCAATACGTCCATAGAGATAGGGCTAAGGCCCCTCGGCAGAGTCAGAGACTACACGGTCCGAGACCACCTCCTCTCATACACTATGACGTAATAGTTCTGCTAAAGTAATGACGATACAATAATGTCAGTGGACAAGACTTGAGTTAGAGATGGAGCTAGAGTGCTGAGGCCCCACCTATGACACCTCCCCCTGATACTCGCTCGCATCAAGCACACGAACCACACACATACATCCACATGTCTATTCCTATCATCATCATTATCATCATGTTATAAACAATAATTAAATACGCATGAACAGTAATAATAGAAATATTGGATGACATGTTGAATGCACATATCAATCATACACGCATAAAATCAATCATGGCATTGGACTCAAGAGTAAAATAGTTTATTATTAACCAATTAGTTTAGCTCTTGTTCCCTCACCTTTACTTGATCGTAGATCCTCTTTCAAGCTTTAAGAATCAACTAAATATCGATATTATAACACTAGAAGACCTAATCAAGTCGATAGAATTTAGGTAGAATTAATTCTGACTTCAAGAAGCATGCTGTTAACTGGGGGTCGATGCCAGGGTCGCAGGTTCCATCGACCCTAGGTGCTACCACCCACATTCTGGACTTCCCGAACACTGGGGGTCGATGTTAGGGTCTGGTAGGGTTGATTCTCCATCGACCCCCCATGCGACCCCCCGTGGGTTTAGTCAAAATTTCCATCAAACAGTCCATTCTTTCGTGTTTGGGTCCTATGGCTTGCTTCTACAATCCATTCCATACATGTTCAATGGTTTGGAACCATAGTTTATTCACCTACATGGTTTTAATGATCTCCTCCATGGTTTTCCATTGAAACCTAACCATGGATGGATGATTTGGGTTTCTCCTAGATCATACTCTCTTCACTATCTATTCTAAGGTCTTTAGAATTACATGGAGATAGTATCCATACCTGAGAAGAATTAGGCTTGTTTCTCTGAAGCCTTCTTTTTTATTTTCTTCTCCACTTTCCTTCTCTTCTCTTTCTCTTCTCCTTTTCTTCTCTTTCTCTCAATCCAATTAGGGTTCTAAAAGGAGTGAAAGAGGCTTAGGGACGTCCTATTTATAGAGTAGAAACTCCCAAAATAAGTCCCATTGAGATTAGGAAAGAATCCCATTGAAATTTGGAAAGTTCCCAATTCACGGTTTCTGTCGGCAGACTGGGGGTCGATGAGGGGGTCGGAGATCCCGTCTACCCCTGGTTCTAAAATGTCTGATCCCTGGTTAAAAACTCAGGGTCTGACTTTAGTACTGGGGGGGTCCGACCCTGCCTAGCTGGGTGTGCGACCCTCCCCCTATTTTTAGTGTTTTTGGGTCAGTTTAATACCTGGGATCCCGATCTCCCTCACGTACTTGATCCATTTGGCTCGACCATGATGGGTAGACTTAGTTCAAGGTAGTAAGACCGGGTTAGTTTGATATGGGTCTTATAACTCCCCCTACTTATAAAAGTTTCGTCCTCGAAATTGTACATATCTTCCGAGTCAAATAAATAAGGTTATTGCTTTCGCATAGCATTCTCTTCTTCCCATATAATTTCTTCCATATCTCTACTTCTCCAGATGACCTTAACATAATAGATATCACGGTTGCATAGTCGTTGAACCTTTCGGCTGGTGATTTCAGTTGGTGTTACCTCAAATGTCAAATCATCAGTCAAATCAGGTAGATCTACTGTCAGAACGTGCGTTGGATCCTTGACATACTTCTTCAATAAGGAAATGTGAAATACGTCATGCACACTTGACATAGATGGTGGTAGTGCTAACTGGTACGCCACTTTCCCATGCTTAGCTAAAATCTCATATGGCCCGACATATCTTGGACTTAGTTTCCCTTTCTGTCCAAACCGTTTCAATCCTCGCATAGGCGATACTTTTAAGAATACTTTATTACCCACGACGAATTCAAGGTCTCGGTGTCGGGTATCTGCATATTGCTTCTGACAATTCTGAGCTGTTCTCACTCTTTCCTTGATAATGTCGACCACTCGACAAGTCTCTTCAACAAATTTCGGTCCAACAATACTACGTTCCCCAACTTCATTCCAAAACAAAGGAGTTCGACACTTTCGGCCGTACAGTGCTTCATAGGGTGACATCTGTATAACAGCCTGATAGCTATTGTTATAAGAGAACTCAATCAGTGGTAACTTTTCATCCCATGATCCTTTAAAATCAATTACACATGCTCGAAACATATCTTCTAGAATCTAAATTGTACGATCTGACTGTCCATCTGTCTGTGGATGGAATGCAGTACTAAACTTCAGTGTTGTATCCATAGCCTTTTGCAATCATTCCCAAAACTTTGAAGTAAATCGTAGATCTCTGTCGGACACAATACTTTCGGGTACACCGTGTAATCGCACAATGTTATCCACATACAGCTGAGCTAACCTTTCCAGTGTATACTGAGGTCGTATAGGTATAAAGCGAGTTGTTTTAGTCAGGCGGTCTACAATCACCCAAACTGCGTCAACTACTCGAGGAGTCAATGGTAATCCTGTGATGAAGTTCATAGTGATGCAGTCTCATTTCCATGCTGGTTTCGGTAACGGCTGTAACAGTCCTGTCGGTCTTTGTCATTCAGCCTTTACTTTCTGACAATTTAGGCATTGAGACACGAACTTAGCTACATCTGCTTTCATTCCTCTCCACCAATATAATTTCTTTAGATCATGATACATTTTTGTGCTTCCAGGATGTATCGAATAGATTGTGGTATGGGCTTCTTTCATCAATCGGTGTCTAATGTCCAAGCTTTCTGTTTCGGGTACACATATTCTTTCTTTGTATTTCAGTACCTTTTCTTCGTCCAAGGTGAACTCAGGAGTAGTCCTACCTTTTTCGATGTCCTCTTGTATTGTTCTTAGGTAAGGGTCTAATTTGATAGTTGTCTTTACTTCATCAATTATATCCGGTATAATCTTCAATGCGGCGAACATATTTGAAAACCGATGAATAAACCCTTGGTTGGCTGATCCATCTGGTGTATCTATCACAACCTGCTCATTACCGTGTTTGAATACCTTTCTGGTAGTACACATTGCGGCAGTTGTGCTAATCTCTCCTTGAGATTTTTTCATTGCCTTTCTACTCAACGCATCGGCTACTACATTAGCTTTCCCCGGATGATACTGGATATCACAATCATAGTCTTTCAATAGTTCCAGCCATCTTCTTTGTCTCATATTCAGCTCCTTCTAATTAAATAGATAAGTAAGACTTTTATGGTCTGATTTAATCTGAAACTTCTCCCCGTACAGATAATGTCTCCATATTTTGACAGCATGTACTACTGCCGCTAGTTCCAAATCATGTGTAGGATAGTTCTTCTCATGTGTCTTCAGTTGTCTTGAGGCATAAGCAATTACTTGTTCTCCTTGCATAAGTACGCATCCTAATCCCAGTCCTGACGCATCGATGTACAAGATAAATGGTTGTCCTGGAATTGGAATGGTCAAGATTGGAGCTGATATCAATCTAGTCTTCAAGGTTTGGAAACTCTTCTCGCATTTTTCCGTCCAAACAAACTTCTCGCCCTTCTTAGTCAAACTGGTAAGGGGTACGGCAATTCGGGAATAGTCTTCCACAAATCGTCGATAATACCAAGCTAAACCCAGAAAACTTCTAATTTCTGCAACGCTCTTCGGTGCTTCCCACTTTACAATAGCCTCGATCTTGCTAGGATTCACTTTGATTCCTTCAGCGGATACTACAAGACCTAGAAATGCAACTTCCTTTAGCCAAAACTCACACTTTGTAAATTTGGCGTAGAGCTTTTCCTTCCGTAGTCGCTGTAGAGCGGCGTTTAGATTCTTAACATGAGTTTCCTCGTCTTTGGAGTAAACTAATATATCATCAATGAATACAATAACCGACGTATCCAACATGTCGTGGAAAATCCGGTTCATAAGTTCCATAAAGGTTGCTGGTGCGTTCGTCAATCCGAAAGACATGACCAAAAATTCATAATGTCCATATCTGGTCCTGAATGCTGTCTTGGGAATATCACCATCATTAATCTTCAACTGATGGTAGCCTGACCAAAGATCGATCTTGGAGAACACTTTGGCACCTTGCAACTGATCGAACAGGTTATCGATCCGAGGTAATGGATACCGATTCTTGATTGTCAGTTTATTCAGTTCTCGGTAGTCTATATACAAACGAACGCTACCGTCCTTCTTCTTCACAAATAATACTGGCGCTCCCCATGGTGATATACTAGGACGAATGTAACCCTTGTCCAGCAGTTCTTGTAGTTGTACTTTCAATTCCTTCAGTTCAGTAGGAGCCATTCGATAAGGTGCTTTCGATACTGGTGCGGCTCCATGTAAGACCCGTGTCAAACTAACCCGGTCTTACCACCTTGAACCAGGTTTACCCATCATGGTCGAGTCAAATGGACCAAGGGCATGAAGGAGATCGAGATCCTAGGTATAAAATCGACCCAAAAACACTTAATTTTAGGGGAGGGTCACACACCCAGCTAAGTAGGGTCGGACCTCCCAAAATAGAAAGTCAGACCCTCAGTTTTGAAGGGAGGGTCGGACACCTTAAGACCCTAGGGTCGACGGGATCATCGACCCTCCCATCGACCCTCGGTTTCTGATGAAACTGAAATTAGGAAATTTCCTAATCTTCGGTTGGGATTCCTTCCAAATCTCAATGGGATTATTATAGGACATTCCTAGTCTATTTAAAGGACGTCCCTAAGCCACATTCACTCCTTTCACAATCCTAATTGAATTAAGAGAAAGAGAGAAGAAGGAAAAGAGGAAGAAAGGAGGCTAGGAAGAAGGCTTAGCAAAAAGGAGAAGAATTTGCAGAGAAAGATTAATCTTCTCAGGTATGGATACTAATTCCATGAGCTTCTACAGACCTTAGGTTAGATATGGTTGAGTGAAGGATTTCGGAGAAACCCAAACCATCAATCCATGGTTAGGTTTTCATGGAAAACCATAGGAGGATGCATGAAAACTATTTAGATGGATTATACATGGTTCTAGACCATGGAACGGCTGTTGAAGGAATGTAGGAAGCAAGCCATAGGACCCCAAACACGAAGAATGGATTTAAAAGTGGAAATTGGACCAGAGTGCATTGAGGGTCGCACCGAGGGTCGATAGACCATCCGACCCTAGGTGTTTCTGACCATCGACCCTCAGCATTCGGGAAGTTCAGAATGGAGGGAGGGTCGATAGACCCATCGACCCTAGCATCGACCCTCAGTTAACAACATGATTTTAAATTCGGAATTAATTCTAATTAAATTCTATCGACTTGGTTAGGTTTTCTAGCAATATAATTACGTTATAACGGTGATTCGAAAGCTTGGAAAAATATCTTTTAGCAAGCTAAGGTGAGGAACCTTAACCCCAAACTAAATTGGTTAATAATAAACTGTTTTCATTTTCTTGAGTCCTATGCCATGTTTGATTCTATGCGAATATATTTGTAATGTGCATACAGCATGCCATCTAATATTTCTATTACTTGTTCATGCATATTTACTTTATTGTTTATAACATGATGATGATGATGATGATAGGAATAGGCATGTGCTTGTATGTGTGTGGTTGATGTACTTGATGCGAGCGAGTATCAGGGGAGGTGTGATGAGAACGTCAATAAACGTTAACCTTTGGCGGGTCTCAGCACTTTAGCTCTATCTCTAACTCAAGTCATGTGCATTGGCATCGTCGTATCTCCATTATCTTAGCAGAACTATTATGTCGTAGAGTATCAGGGGAGGTGGTCTCGGTCCTTGTAACCTCGGACTCTACCGGGGGGCCTTAGCTCTATCTCTATGGATATTCTGAGGGATGCTGGGGTGAGGCCTTGGATACACTGTTTGGCATTAGGATTGGTTAGCAGCGAACCCAGTTTGCAAGCCCTCGCTAACAGGGGCTTACGTGTTGGTATAGCATTATATAGCAATAAACGTTAACCTTTGTTGTATAATGTTATGGTAGGGTGGATGGGGACGACGATAAACGTTAACCTTCGGGCGGGCTTCCACACCCTGTGTGTAAGAACCGTGCTCTAAAACCCGGTTTAACCATGGTTTTATGCGATGACAGGTGCCCCAATCATAATCGGACCGGAAAGCGAAGCCGGGCAAGGGACCACGCAAGAAGCCGGGTGAAGAACCAATCAATTTTAGGTACAAAAAATGTGTAAAATTGGCTAAGTACATACCGGTCTCAACATACCGGTCTCACCATACCGGATGCACTATCCTGCAACCGGTATGGCATACCGGTCTCACTATACCGGTCTCGCTATCCTGCGATCGGTATGTGCGAGACCGGTATGTGTTCGGAGCTGTGTTTCTCTCAAAAATGGAAACTTAAAGTTTCCATATGAGGGGGGAGCGTGTTTTGGACGGCCTCCCTCTATTAATAGAGGGGGAGACACTCCGTGAACCCCTTTGTTCTGAGAAGGAGTTGAGGGTTCAAGGAGGTAGACGCCGCCAAGGAAGGAGCTGCCGGTGGAGGAACACGCCGCCAACTGACAACCGCTACCGGTAAAGTGATCTATCCTTCCTGTAGGGTTGTTTATCGGATCGGAGCCGCGAAGCGGCGTGAGATCTGATGGAAAATGCTTAGATTCTTTTCGTCTTCCTTTCGGATCTGGTTGGTTTTTGGCATTCTAGCCAAGATCCGTAGGACCCTTCAGAGACTGGACCTTAGCAGAAGATAGGTGAAACCTTAGGGAGCTACCGTGGAGACCTCGATCTCGGAAATCACGCCGTAGGGTATATCCTTGGGAAAGTCCTGCGGTATGGGCCGCGGTGTATACCGCTGGCACCATACCGGTCGCACTCGACCAGATCCCGAGTGAGACCGGTATGTGTGCATCCGGTATGCATACCGGCCGGCACCATACCGGTCGCACTCAGCCCGGATCCGAGTGAGATCGGTATGTGTGCATCCGGTATGCATACCGCTGGCACCATACCGGTTGCACTCAGTCAGATCTGAGTGAGACCGGTATGTGTGCATCCGGTATGCATACCGGTCTCACCCATACCGGTCTCACCCATACCGGTCTCACCATACCGGTCTCACTATCCTGCGACCGGTATGTGCGAGACCGGTATGTGTTTTGAGCCCTGTTTGTTTGGGAAAGCTAGGTTTTGGCTTCTAAAACTCTAATAAATGGAAATTAACATGAAAATATGGTTGTGTAGGACTTGTATGTGAAACTTCGACGCCGAAAAAGGATTAACACCACGCGTCGGGTAAGGGACAAGACCCGAAACTTAAATTAAAGATTTAATAATAAACCTTAGAGAGCTCTTTAATTATCTGTATCAAATTATATGCTTGTTTGATGGATTGTGCATATCACATGTCATGTAGTGTAAATTCTATTTGATTTATCTACGTTGACCGGCCATGACGCTCTAGCTCTATCCTTATGCCATAGGGAGCGATGTTGGGATAGGGCCTACTTGCGTATAGTTCCATCTTGGTATGCTTGTTGCGGGTAGGGTATCAGGGGGAGGTGAGGTAATGTGGTCTCCAGCCTGGCCTGCACGCTCTAGCTCTATCCCTATGCCGTAGACGGCTGTACTAGGGTGGAGCCTACTTGTATTGACATCTAGGATTGGTTAGAAACGGAACCCACTTGCAAGCCCTTGCCAATAGGGGTTTAGGTATTGGTACGGTATGGGGTATCAGGAGGAGGACGTGAGATTGTGGTTCTTCCTGCCCGCCAGACTCGAGTCCTATCTCTATACCGGAGTGAGTGATGTGGGGCAACAGTAGTAGTGTGGTAGGAGCCTGACTATTGGGTGTGCTCACACTCTCGTGCATGGAGGTGCGGTGGCCGCCAAACCTTACCATAGCACAATTGCAAGTTATACCTGGCCCAAATTGTAATGTTAACTCATGCATGTGGATGTTGCATTGGTCTTGTGCTTTACTGAGCTGTGTTGTAGCTCACCCCGATATATATATCTCTCTTTTCAGATTTGGATGCAGGGTATACGGTGGAGGACTTCGTGACCGCCCCGACCTACGATGACGATGGCTGCCCCCGGAGACACAGAGTGTGGAGGACGAGCATGATGCGTTATGCGAGTGCTCCTTCTGTGTCTTTCCTCTTTGATTTGATTATTTTTAATTTAAAGCTTTATAAATAAATATTATTTAAATTCTGATGGATGATGGAATAACTGGATTAATTATTTTAATTTATTATTTAGTTCAGCTCATTGATATATTATTTCTGTTGCTAGTATTACTCTGGATTTTGATGGTTTGCTCAGGGATGATTGGTTGACACGGTCTTTCGAGATCCTGGTGTGAACCGTGGTTTATTACCGGTTCACTCACACTTCTGGTTCAGCCGGAATTGGGGTGTGACACTGTGTATAGAGACGGTGTCAATAAACGTTAACCTTTGACCACCCAACCTTTCTATTGCACATTGCAAACTATAAACCAAGACCAAAGATATGAATTGACTTTTTGCATGCATATGTATTGTTGCATTGTTTTGGCTACTCACTGAGCCGTGTTGGGTGCTCACCCCTCGACATCGAATATTTTTAGTTGATGATGCAGGTTATACAGTCAAAGATTATATGAACGCGTCAGCGTATGGAAATGTGACAGCTATGGAAGTTGGAGCTGAAGACGATACACACGACTCCTCTTGCGAGTGCAACTCGTGTGTATTCGATTAGATATTTTTATAGGTTTCTCTATTGGATTTATAGACATGTATTTGGTACTTAATTATTTATGTCTCAGTTTGAATATAGAATAATTTGCTATTATTTATGAATACCATTTTAGTTCTCAGTTCATTTATTTATAAGACTTCCGCTATTGTGTATTTACTCTGATTATGGTGGTGAGTATATGAAGGTTCAGGTAACGCGGGGATAGCCTATTTGAGATCCTGGTTGAACCGTTGGTTATTTAGCGGTTCATCACACCATTCTGAAATGTACGAAATTGGGGTGTGACACTCCAGATATAAGATCTATAACAAACTCTGTAGCTCGGTCGGGTGGTAATCCTGGTAGTTCTTCAGGAAATACGTCTGGATAATCACGCACGACATCAATATCTTCCATTTGTGGTGCTTCCTTGGTAAGGTCGACCACAGATACTAAATACCCGACTGCTCCTTTCTCAAGGCACTTCTTAGCCTTTAGCATCGAGAGTATGAGCTTTCGTTTACGAGGAAGTTTGGTTCCCGAAAAACTGAACTCTACTCTTTCCTTGTCTTTAAATGCCAGCTTCTTTTTGGCACACAATAGGTTTGCAGAATACCGAACTAACCAGTCCATGCCCAAGATGACGTCAAAGTCTGCCATCTCAAGTTGGATCAAGGTTGCATCCAAGGTCTTTTCATCAATAAGAATTGGACGTGGTCCATAACCTTTTTTTAACTCTACTTCTAATCCCATAGGTGATCGTACAAGTAGTTTATAGTCTAAGGATTTAAGGGGTAGATTTAACTTCTTTCCAAATGTCACAGATATAAAGGAATGAGTAGCTCCTGAATCAAAGAGTACTCTGACGGGAATGCCGTTAATAGGTACGATACCTGTGATTTATTTTGGTTTAGTCTACATGCTCATACAATGTAATACAACTACTAAAAATTTAAGTCATACCTGTGACCACATCAGGCGATGCGGCAGCATCCTCCGATGTAACCGCATAAACTCGTCCTTGATGTAGCTGCTTCTTGGGCTTAGGACATTCCCTTGCCATATGTCCCACTTGGTTGCAGTTAAAACATTTTATCCCTTCAGTAGTTGCCTTTTGTTACTGTTGAGCTACGGGAGTAGTCTTGGTTGCAGTGGTATAGCCTTGAGCACGGAAGGGTTTGAATGTCTTGTTATTCCCTCCATTATAAGAATTTCTAGCTGACCTTTTTATACCTGTTCTGCATGAAATAACTCTCCTTCTGGCTCGATTCTATAACTCGAGCAATTTGTGCCGCTTCATTATAAATTTTCTTTTCATGTCCCTGAACGTGCTCGCGGATGCTTCCCCTATGAACCTTTGGGTCTTTGTGTTTTCCTCTTGTATACTAGTGGGTGCAAAGAAGAACAGCTCTTCATAACGCTGTTGATACGCATCCACGATCATCTACCCCTGATATAAACTCAGGAACTCTCTTTCCATAGAATCTCTGAAACTTCTCGGAAAGTACTTCTCAAAGAACGCCTCTTTATAAATATCCCAAGTCAGTTGGGCGTGCCTTGTAAGTAAATACGTCCTAGTAGACCTCCACCAATGGTGTGCATCTTCTTTCAGCATAAAGGTGGCGCACAACACTTTTTCTTCTTCATTTAATGTCATCATCATGAAGTTTCTTTCCATTTCGTCAACCCAGTGTGCCGGCCATAAAGGATCTGTTGGCTTGCCATTAAACTCTCTGGGCTTCAGTTTCAGAAAGCGCTCCACCAGTCTGGAGTGATCTAGTGGCTGCAGGACATATGCTCCATACATAGGTGGTTGGTATTGATATCCACCTTGAGCTATCTTAGGATTCGGTACTTGAGCCTGCATGATAGGAGTCTGAGGTGCGTGGGGTACTGTGTTACTCCCCCCTGGTGCTGTGCTTGCCTGTCCAGCTGGCATTGGAGGTGTTTGTGCAGCTGGAAGAGTTATGCCTATGGCAGCTTGGATAGTAGCTTGTGCCTGTTGCATCTGTTGCAGCTGTTGGGCCAAGTTCATTACGACTGTGGCCAAGTCTGTAGGTGGAGCTGACAGATTGGTAGGATTTGCCTGCCCATTTATGATGAACGGTGCTGTGTTCATATTTCCATGTGTTTTTGGGTGTATCTGGTTATCATCCCCCACAGGTGGTGGTGGTGGGATAGAGTTACGGCTCTGTCTGGTTGCTCTGCGTCCCGCCATTAATTAATCGGATGGTGAGATTGCCTGAAATCATTGAACACGAGAGACAATCATTAAATACTTCATTCTCATATTTTTAAAACCACTAACAATTGCAAATTTTTCCAATTTTTCAGGTCATTCTGTCGAAAATGTTGTGTTTCCACTACAGGGTCGATGGGGGGGTCGATGGGTGTCCAACCCTCAGTATGCGACCCTGAGAAATCACCAATTCTTCCCGAGAGCCGGGGGTCGATGGGGAGGGGGGGGGTCGGAGGATGTCCGACCCAGGGTGCGACCCCTGGTTCTCTGTCAGATTCTCGAGAGCCGAGGGTCGATGCGGGGGTCGATTGTTTTAATCGAATTTTCCGACTCCCGGACTAAAAATCTGATTTTTAAGTTCCAATTCAAAGTCCATTTCTCATTCATTCTTCTCCGCTTCGACTCAGCTCGTCCCTCTAAGTTGCTACAGTGACAACTCCGATCTGTTGGTGGTTTGCACTCCTTGTTTTGTCGTCTACACCTCCGCTAAAAGTATTTCTTCTACCTTTTCATGTTTTTAGGTTTCTTAACCTAGGTTTTTTCTCGTTTATCTTGTATTTTTCAAATTAAACTTTTTTCAACCGTAAAAATTCGATTTTTATTGGGGGCTTTTGTTTTGGTGACTCGAGGAACGAAAGCCCTCAAAAATATTTGAGTTTCAACGGTTGGTTATCGAGAAACTCAAAATTTACTCTTTTTGCCCTAATTTTGTCAAGATTTTAAATTTCTTGAAATTTCTTCCAATTCAATCTCTTTAGTTGAAATTTCCTACTGTATGAGTCTTACATGATAGTTTAGGATCTATGTAAGTCCTCCTGCCCACGTGTATGAGTGAGAAGTGAGGCTTTTGTCCATTTTACGTCATTATTATGTCAAAATTTTGGGTTTTTCCTCTCTACTAAGCCATTATCTGTTTTTTTTTCTTATTTGCAGATACTATGGCCCGTACCAAGGTACCCAGAGTTCGCGACCGTCTTCGCTTCGGTTCCAATGAAGCCGAGGCACAGTATGCCCACTACGCTCGCAAGAAGGTAGAGGGAGGCCGCAAAGTGGACTTGGCTAGCTTAGCCTTGTTCAATGTGAAGGGGGCCTTTGGTGATATGGGATGGCTTTCCGTCATCACCTATGACGCATGTACCCGTCCTGACTTGGTACGCCAGTTCTACTGTAATCTCCAGGTGGTGGGAGATTACAATGATGTTGAGAGGGGTGGTGAGCTTCGGATCACCAGCTACGTCAAGGGGGTTGATGTTTCATTTGATTATCGGAAGGTGGCCGACTTGTTGGGAATTTCCTATGCTGGCCCCTTGGTGTTCTGTGCTCCTAGAGAGCCCTAGTTGTTTTCTCTACAGATGAGAGCTAAGATAGATCGTCAGCTCATCAGACCTGATCGCTGGGAGATGAAGGCGAGTTATCTGCATTCAGATCCACGGGTATACTGCAAGATCATTCAGCATAACCTGATACCACAGAGTGATCATTACGAGAGGGTCTCCCAGTTGACCTAGTATCTGCTAAACTGCATATGCACTAGGCAGTCCGTCTGCCTTCCCTATATCATCATGCGGATGATGATTAGTGCCACGTTGCCCAGTCACACTGGCAACCTTCCTTATGGACGCATGATCACTACCTTGCTTATCCGCCTGGGGATTGATTTGTTGGATGAGAAGATTCAGGAGAAATCCTTCTCATCTTCTCTGAATTAGGAGGCTATTTGTAAGATGGGCATGCGGGATGCCCAGGTCAGCGATGAGGAGAGGAACGCGATGGTGCGCCCTCGCACTCGAGTGGAGATGGCTGACGCTGAGGTAGCAACAGCTGCCATTGGAGCAGGGGTTCATGGGGATGATGACGACCGGCTATACATGGATGTAGATGCCATACCTCCTCCATCACCTACTCATGCTACTGGAGCTGGTCCGTCTCTTCAACTGGTCCTTCGCATGCAGCTGGTCCTTCGTATTCTCCATCTGATGACACTATATCGATTACTTGAACCATGGGGAGTTAACAATGAGATTCATTGTTCTAGGAGTTCAATGATAGCATCAAATCACTGTATATGAAGAGATTTTCTCTTCACCCTAGGTGACTAAAACCTTCGGGCAAAAAATATTTTTAGACTAGACCAATTAGAAAGGTTTTCTAAGGTGGTGTACTTATTCTACCGTGTGGAAACATTGGATATTGGGGAATGATATAGATTGGACAATATAAATTTTTAAAATCAAATTTAATCAAGTATCTCAAGTATATATGCATCCTTGTATTTGTCAACCGTTCAGATTTTAGTACGATCTTCTTTATTGTCCTTAATTTTGTTACTTGGCCAATTCGGATTGAGATGAAACTTGATATGTCAATAGATGACTTGGGATCCATCCATAAACAAAATTAAACCAAAGCCCTTTTTTTTTTTTTGGGTGAATGACCGCCTACAGACAACTTTTAGGTTCTATGGTTGACCGGTGAGGGACAATTTGACCTATGCACACGTATGGCAAGTAATGATGCGGATGGTTCGGACTAATTGTTGGTTGCATTATGGTTATACAATTCGCCTTCCTCGGTTGAGGATGGGTAAAGAGAATCGCCACCTAGGATACAGGCCTAAGCCTTGTAGGTGTTTCTTCTCCATAAGGAAGAGCAATTGAATTTAAAGGCTAGGAATATAATTAAGGGTCAAGTTACAAAGACGGGAATATTTTATTTATTTATTTATACTAAAGATCAAGAAGAAAACTTTAATAAAAAGAAAAAAGAATAAAAGACACTAATATAACAATCAAATCCAACCATAATTAGGGAAAATTAAATAAACTACCTTCAACATTACCATCCAGAACTATAAAACCAACCCGGCATAGCAATATCTATCAAATTCATAAATTTTTTTTTCTCTCTCTCTACCTTCCATTATTTTGCATGGTACACATGATATTGATTAAAGACAAAGATATATATATATATATATATATCATATCATACAGATATTTTGGTATATTGTTGAAAGTATTTTATGCAAGAAATTTATGCCATTGAATCAAATTTTTTTTTTTCTTTTGAGTACATGGAAGTCATTAAATGGAGTAACAACATGGGAAATTTGGGGTGTATTACAAATATAAAGATGATTCTTGAGAGTAAAAGGCACCTTTGACTTTTTTTTTCCAATAGATGATAAGTCATTAATTTTTCCAAGTCTCTCAAGCATTCATCCTTGTCTTAATTTACAAAATCTACTTCCCTGTCTATCAATTAACAATGATAATCAATGATAATTAATTCTACCATTACTCTCTATGATAATAATAGATTGGGAAGGTTGCCCTTCCGGGTTCTTTAGCTATGGCTCCTATATTATATTAGTGCGGAGACCAATGAGACGGTAAGTACAAGCATCTAACAAGGGAACGGGTACTCATCATTTCACTTCTCCTGTGTTTGGATACAGGAACACCTGTGGGACAAGAACCTTTTCCCTTGCATGTTTATTACTCTTGGGTATCTGTGTTTAGGTGTGTTTGGGTACAGGAACACCTGTGGGACAATAACCATTTCCCTTAATATGTTTATTACTCTTGGGTATCGAGGATCCAAAAATTGAAGGAGATGAAATTCTCTGGAATTGGTAGAATATTGTTTGGGGGGAAAATTTATTCCTATATTGTATGGTATCATACATTTTCTCACATGAGCTTTTCTTTATTATTTTATTATTTTATCTGTCCTCTCTATTGACCATATGGGTCCCATGTGAATAATACATTTTCTCAATACATTTTCTCAATCTATCATTGATGTAGCCTGCGATATTATTTCTTTCACTCTGACGGTGGAGGAAACCCTCATTAGTATGTTATAAACAAGTAAACAATCATTTCTTCAAAACCCACCATATCCATTCCTTGAATTCAAGACATGTTACTTCTTGATCCTTTGGTTGTATCTGTTTTTAAGTTCAATAGATTTTGCATTTATCAAAATAAAGAAAAATTCAAGTCTCATGCCAATTGGTCCGACCAGGCATCTAGCCATCAGATCACCTGCACATATTCGTATCTTTTTTGAGATCTATCACTCTCGATAGAGTGTGGAACCCACCTCTGGAGTGTGAAACCCACAAGGAAAGATACAAATAACTATTGCAATCATATACAGTCAATGCTACACATGTTTTATCTTGGATCACTCGTTTTTTGGCCAGAAACAGGAATAGAATGCTGGATTGTAGCATTGAATTTTTCTTGGTTTGTGGAACCTAGGGCATGGTCGGCGAATCAGGGTTTTTTTTTTTCTTCTTTTTTCTTTTTAACTCGATTTGTCCTCCTAAAATATAGATTCTGGTGAGTCACAGGCGAGAAAGATGTTTGATGAGTTCCATAGAGAGATTTGACCTCTTGCACTGGTTATGATAAAAAGCAGTACAACCCTAAATGACCTAATGTTGTGGTGGGAAATCGTCCCGTCGATCTACAACGAAGATGACCTGTAATTACAAAGATGAAGGCAAAAGTGTTTGGGCGACTCAGTCCGGAGGACACTCTGATGTCTAAGTCAGATTCCGGATACAAGCAGTCAGGAGTCGTCAGGGACGAGCTCCAGTTTAAAGAGGGGGCCATAGACAGAATTCACACATAAAAGAGAGATCGATCAAGTAATTAGTGAGTAGTTGATACTTTTAGGGGGTTGTTTGTATTTATAGAGCGAGACATGAAATGTTGGAGTCTGGGTCCAATACTAAATCTGAAGGACGGAGTGTTAATGTAAGCACCCCATTTTTGTCATCCCTAGCTGAACAAAGTCTACTGAAGTGTAGATAGCGGAGTGGGAGATGTGAGAAACAGTTTGAAAAATACAGGGAAAACGAGTGAAACTCTCTCACAAATGATAGGCAATCAGTCCCGGCATGCTATCTATAGTGTTTTGAGAAGAACTGAGATGATCCCCAGTGTCCAAAAGCCTAAGTGAAATCATATGGCAAGTTGGTGGATCCCAATGCGTGTTTTAGATTTTTGGCTGTACGGTTTTTGACGGGCCCCACAGTAAGGTCATGGGCTGCAACCTGGATGGATGCATAGGTCGTGGAAATACTTCCGAAATGAGACCAGAATCGTTCAATTCTGATATTAAACGAAGAAGATATAGCGATTTTATTCTAGGAATAAGTACAAGGGTATTTTCTGAAATTAATAATAAATATCTAGGGGCTTGCATGCAAATTATTATAAGTTTAATTATTTAAACTTCATCTTCTCATATCTTGCTCATCCAACGTCCAAATGAAGTGATTTCAACTCCATCATTTTGAATTTTGTGGTGCTCTACAAAGTGGACGTGGAAAAATTAAGGCAGAGGTCACCAAGGCATCCCATGCAGTGTTGCTAGTCGAATTATCGTAAATTGGCTTGTTTAGACTTCAAAAATTTATAAGTTAGTCATTTTACATCTAAATTAGGTGATTAAAGCTCCAGTATTCCTCATTTTTAGTGTTCTACAAAGTGAATGTGAAAATTTTGAGTCAGAATTCGTCGAAAGATTTTGTAGTTTTCCTTTTCTGATGGCCCCTAAAATGATAAAGAGAGGGAACCCAGTCCTCCACCCCCCCCCTCTATCATCAAAGTTGTTAAAATCACCTACACTTACAAGAATGCGAAACATCATTAGGTCCCAAAACTTTGGGTAATCGGGTAATAAAGAAGTCCACTCCGTCACTTGATTCTGTTAGATGTCGACCCCCGCCGAAATAAAAATTTTCATAGACAATCCCCCCCCTATATAAAAATAAAAACCCCACCCCCCCCCTCTTTTTTTTCTTCTTTTTCTTTTTGGACCCCTAAACTCGCTCCAAAGGTTTGAGAATTGGACGAGATTTGGCTCAGAAACTTCAATCCGAGAGTGAAAGAAGGTCAAAATTTATGTTATTTGAAGCTTTTGTTATTGATTGATCATTGCTTCTTCTCTTCATCTCGTGGAAGGTTCTTATTTGATTTTTTGCTCATCCGGACTTCTTTCTAGGGTTCAGTCTTTCTTTTTGTTAATAGAGTGAGAAAAAAGCTTCAAAGTCTGATTTGGAGTTTCACCGTCATAATCAAAGATTTGGAGGAGAGAGGGAATGAGATCATTGATGAATCTTGGAATGTTTTCTTGAGAAGGAGATGGGGAGATTGTTGTAAGTACCACTACCTGATTTTTAGGGTGGTTGTTACGGGAATTGGATCAGGCGCCATAATGGAATTGTACAAAGGAAGAAAATTTTTGCGGTTTGGTGGTTGTAGAAAACGGAACACGCCAAAAACCCATCCCGGGTATCGTTGATATTAATGTTGTTTCCAATGACATTCATCATTTCTCCGCAGATTCAATTCAATGGAGATATTGAAATACGAACAAGAAAAGAACAGAGAAAGATTTCAAAAATCAAGAACAGAGGTGTAGAGAGAGAGAGAGAGAGAGAGAGAGAGAGAGAGAGAGAGAGAGAGAGAGAGAGAGGATGTAGTAGTAGTGCCTCTTCCCAATTAGTTGGGAGGGGAAGAGATTGAGATACCATGCTTCTACGGCCATGAAAATGGACCCGTAACAAAGGAACCAAAAACCAAAATCCCCCCCTCCCCCCCCCCAAAAAAACCCCCCCCCCCCCCCTTCAACTCCCCCTCCCTTCCCCCTCCCAAAAAAATATAAAAAAAAAAACCAAATTTTAAAAAAATGAAAAAACCTCACGTTACCTGAAGTGTATTATGTGGATTATATATTTTAGTTTTTTATAAATTAAATGGATAAAATTTATTATAAGGGTAAAATTGTATATAAATTTTTTTAGTGAGATTGGTATTATGTTGTGTAGATGATGTTAACAATCTTTGATGGGGTGTAGATGAAATTTTTTCTATTATATATTATAATTTTATACATTATATTATTTATTATATACTATTATGATGAATATTAATATATGTACGTTGGGTTGTTTTTTTTTATTATGAGGAGGGAGGTGTCAACTAAATAGACAAAAGGAAAGAAATATGGAAGAAGTTGGTCGTAGCCATATTGAAAGGGAGCGAGGAGCCAAAGAGCGGCCAAATAAGAAAGAATAATAAAGAAAAGGAAAGAGGGCCAATCGGTTTCCAGAAGGAGAAAAGAAAAATAATTAGGAAACCCAAAGATAGAATCGGACTGAGAGGATATTGAGAGATTGTGAGCTTTTGAAAGAAATAGAGAGGAAAGGAAAGAAGGAGAATCAAAAGAAAAAAAGAAAAAAAAAAAAGATGCTGGCCGACTAAGAGAGAATTAAAAGACAGGGAGAGAGTCGGTAGGGGAGATGAGATATGGAAAGAAAAATAAAAGGGAAAGAAAATAAAAAAGAAAAAGGAGAGATTGTGAGCTTTTAAAAGAAGGAGAGAATTAGCTAAGAGGAGAATCAGAAGGAAAGAAGAGAAAAGGAATATCCAAGAGAGACCGACAAAAGGAAAAAGAGGAGAGAGAGCCTGGAAAAAGGAGATTGAGAGAGAGTAGGAGATCCGGAGGTTAAGAGAGGAGAAGAAAGAGAGTAGAGAGGAGTGGGTGGAGGATTCCAAACAAAAAGGAAAGAATGGAAATAGGAAAGGCAAGAGCTCTGTTTTGGAGCTAATATGGGAAGAAATCTTAGACTAGAAGAGAAACCGACAAAAGGAAAAGAAGAGAAGTGAAGAGAGAGAGAGGACTCTAAACAAAAAAAAATCTGAAACGAGGGAGAGGATCTACAGAAGCAAAAGAAAAGCTGAGGAAAAAAAAGAAAGGAAGAGAACTCGAGAAAGAGAAGACATTGAGGAGAGGCCGACTGATCGGGGTAGAAGAAGAGGACTGGGAGAAGGCTGAAGCAGCAGAACAAGAAGAAGAAGAAGAAGAGGAGGCCAACGAGGCAAGAGCCTTTACCTTGTGGGTTTTTATTAATGAAATTTGTTTTTGCAACCTGCTTGTTTGTTTTTTGCTCTGCTTTTTTCTGCTCTGCCTTTGCATTACTTATCTTTATGTTATACCACCCCTACCCATGAAGTGTAGTCTACCTGAATGTTGAGCAAGCCAAGGACACTTGATGTCTATGTGAATTGACTAAGGCATGGGGAAAGTTAGGACATACCCCTAACGGTTTGCCTTGGGCACTTTAGCGTTGTGGTTTCTCTCGGCGCGTACCCCTGAGTGCTCTGCATGCTATTCATCCTACTTGTGGGTATGAGCATGCAAATGTTAGTGAGGTCTGCATGCTAATCATACCTACTTGTGGGAATGAATAGGTAGAGCCACTAAGGACCAGCATGCTACTCGTACCTCCTTGTGGGTATGAGTAGGCTGTGTCAAGTATGGTCTGCAGGCTACTCATACCTACTTTTGGGTATGGGTGGGCAGATGCTAGTGAGGACTTCTTGTTACTCATACCAGCTTATGGGTATGAATAGACAGAGTCACTGGGAACCAACATGCTACTCGTACCTGCTCGTGGGTATGAGTAGGCTGGCTGATCCGAATGGAATGGCTGGAAAGAGATCTGTGGCACATAATGGCTCGTATGTGTGGATGCAATGAGAAGACTTCATGCATTTTAAACTGTATCTTAGCAGATGCCCCTAGCGGGTCTGGCTTACGACTGAGACTACTTGTTATGAAAAGAAAAATTACATAACGGGCCTAGACTGTTCGACCGACTCAACTGAAAGGAATCCTACTTAATCGAAAAACTAAGGAACAAGAAGTAGTAAACTAGGCTAGTGCCGAAGTAGGCTCACTGGTAGTATTTACGAAGATTGGTGGCGTGCCAAGTGCAAGGGATCTCTTCTCCGCTGAGGGTGGCCAAAGTGTATGATCTAGGTCGGCCTGTATTGATGACACGGTAAGGCCCTTTCCAATTTTTGGCCATCTTGCCCTGGTTGGTTGGCTCAGAGACTGTTGCTTTTCGGAGGACTAGGTCCCCTACTCAGAATATCTTGGGCCCCACTATTTTGTCATAGTGTCG
Source organism: Protea cynaroides (assembly GCA_028583415.1). Classification (NCBI taxonomy): domain Eukaryota; kingdom Viridiplantae; phylum Streptophyta; class Magnoliopsida; order Proteales; family Proteaceae; genus Protea; species Protea cynaroides. The sequence goes on along the minus strand of CM053272.1, from coordinate 18,629,074 downwards.
GGCCTTCACCTGTTGGTATTCGGCCACTCGAAATGCTACCGATTCTCTGACATCCTCTAAGTCATCCAAATTGGTTCGGAGATCATCAGAGTTAGTTTCCTCATTGAAGTTCAAGATCCGGTAAGTGGGGTGAAAGACTTCCACTGGGATGACTACCTCTGTACCGAAGGCAAGCATAAAATGAGTTTCGCCAGTGGGGGTTCTACTAGTGGTCCTGTACGACCAGACAATGCTTGGTAGCTCGTCGACCCTCTTCTCCTTTTTGTCGGCCCCCATCATTTTCAGTCCTGACAGTATGGTTTTGTTAGTGGCCTCTGTCTGCCCACTGGTTTGTGGGTGGCCGACTGACCCAAAGCAATGATTTATCAAGAACTCTGCATAGAACTATGTGAAAGACGTGCTGGAGAACTGTGTGCCATTGTCTGTCACAAGGATTTGGGGCACGCCAAACCTATATATCACAGAATGTCACAAGAATTGCTCTACCTTGGCTGAGTCAATTTTTGCGATGATTTCTGTAAGACCCGTATTATACTAACTGGTCTTACCACCTTGTATCAGGTCTCCCTATCATGGTCGGACCAAGCGGACCAAGTGCGTGAAGAAACCACAAGGCTAGGTATGAAATTGAACCTAAAATCATCTATTAAGGAGTGTGTGGTCACATACCTAAACAGGTGTGGTCGACCACACCTCAGAATAAAGCGACCACAGAAGTCTAGGACGTGTGGTCGTAGTTTTTGGCTGTATGGTCGACGGGTTCTACGACCACACCTGCGACCACACGAAGTCAGACAGACTTTGTGATTAGGAAACCTTCCTAATCTGAAGGGGATTTTTTTCTAATATAAGTAGGACTCTATATGGAGGATTTTTCTCTATATATAGGACGTCCCTTAGCCTCTTTCATCCTTTTAGAACTCAAACTGAAAGAGAGAGAAAGAAAAGAGGAGGAAGAGAAGGAGAATTGAAGAGGAAAACTAAGAGAAGAAAATTTAGAGAGAACTCTGAATCTTCAACAAGTATAAGGTATGAAACCATCCCCCACATCTATTGAATACCTAAAATAGATCATGAAGGAGATAGTGATTCAAAGTGAGACCCCAATCATCAAACCATGGACAAATTCTAAGAGATCCATGGAGGGAATCTATTAGGATGATGGATTGTGTAAAATATGAATTTTAAGTCATAGAACAATCATAGAAGGATCATGATGATAAGCCAATGAATCAAAACATGAAGGAATTGAGTTGGTAGTGAAAAGTCAACCATCACATTTGTGGTCGCATGTGTGGTCGCAGGATATGCGACCATACGAGACCCACATAACAGACCACACACCCTCGGGAAAGTTTCAGGGAGGGTGTGGTCGCATGTATGGTCGCATGATATGCGACCACACATAGCGACCACACGCCCTCGGGGAAAATTCAGGGAGGGTGTGGTCGCATGTATGGTCACATGATATGCGACCACACCTTGCGACCACACACCCTGTGGTTGCAGAAACTGAGACCAAAAGTGCAGCCGCACCTGTAACCACTCAGCTTCTGGAAGTCTGAATTAATGGAAATAAATTCTAATTTAAAATCTATAAATTTATTAGGTTTTCAAGTGGTCTAAAAGTGATTTACAAATCTTGGACGAGGAACAACCATCGACCAAAGGTGAGAAAACAAGACCTAAATTATTTGGCTAATAATAAACTGTTTTACTATTTGAGTCCAATGCCATGAATAATTTTATGCATATATGCTTGTAATGTGCATTTCACATGTCATCCAATATTTCTGTTATTACTGCTCATGCATATTTAATTTGGTTTATTTATAACATGATGATGATGATGATGATGATACTAGGAATAGGCATGTGAATGTATGTGTGTGGTTAGTGTACTTGATGCGAGTAAAGCATCAGGGGGAGGACGTAACATTGTGGTTCATCCTGGTCACTAGACTTTAGCTCTATCTCTACTCAAGTCTTGTCCACTGACATCGTCATATCGCCATTACCTTAGCAAAACTATTACGTCGTAGGGCATCAGGGGAGGTGGTCACGGACCGTGTAGTCTCTGACTCTACCGGGGGGGGCTTAGCTCTATCTCTATGGACGTATTGAGGGATGCTAGGGTGTGGCCTTGGATACACTGTTTGACATTAGGATTGGTTAGTTACGAGCCCAGTTTGCAAGCCCTCGCCAATAGGGGATTACGTTGGTATGAGTAGGGCATCAGGAGAAGTGTTATGCGGTGTTTGATCCGAACACTTTAGCTCTATCTCTATTCCATGATGGGTGCATGTGGGTTGGCAATGGTGTTTGATCCATTGGGCGGCTTCACACACTCGTGTATAGAGGTGTGGCGGCCACCATTGCAAACTTATAAACTAGACCAAAGATATGAATTAAATGCATGCATATATTTGTTGCATTGTTTTGTTTACTCACTGAGCCATGATGTGTGCTCACCCTTTCGACGTCGAATATTTTAGTTGATGATGCAAGTCCTACCGTGGAAGATTATATGAATGCACCAATGTATGAGCATGTTGCTACGATGGATGTAGAAGCTATGGTGGAGACGCATGATTCGTCGTGCAAGTGCAACTCATGTGATTTCGATTAGATTTAGTTGTTGGTTTATCAGAACATGTAATTGATTTATTTAGTTTATTTTATGTCTTTAGTCGTTTGGAGATAATTGGATTATTAATTATGTTATCACTGTTAGATACTCAGTTCATTAATATTAAAGACTTCTGCTATTGTTTATTTACTCTGATTATGGTTGTGATTGTATCTGGTTTAATCAAATAGACACGGCCTATACGAGATCTTGGTTGAACCGTTGGTTCATAGACGGTTCATCACACCATTCTGTTTGGTCCAGAATTGGGGTGTGACAACTTCAATCTTGATCCACTTCATGAAGTAGTCAATGGTCATGATCACATACTTTCGTTAATAAGTTGCCTTAGAAAAGGGACCTCATAATGTCCATACCTCAGATGGCGAAGGGTAGCAGGCTGGTGATCGACTGCAGGGGGGCTGCCGAGGCATGTGGTACCGGTGTATAGAACTGACACTTCTAGCACTTGCGCACCAGCTCGATGTAGACATCGTGCATACCTGGCCAGTGATAGCCTTGTTGGAGGATCTTTTGAAATAGTGATCGGCCTCCTTGGTGCCGACCGCATATACCTTCATGGACTTCTTTCATTACCTGCTCATCTTCCTCCTATTGGAGACACCGAAGTAATGGCATGGTGTAGGATCTCTTGTACAGCACATCTTGGTGGATGGTGTATTGTCTTGACTTGGCCTAGATGCATCGTGCTTCCTTTCTGTCCTCCAAAAATGTGCTTGTTCGAAGGTAGATGTAGATAGGGTCATACCAGCTGGGGGTGACCTAGATTGGTACAACTTCTTCGGCAGTGCTGCTTGCATGCTCCAGTAGCTCGACATATACGACAGTGTCTAGCTCAGAGTTGTCTGCCAGGGACAACCTAGATAGCGCATCTGCTTCAGTGTCCTCGTCTCGACTTATTTATTGTAGTTTGACGCTCCTGAAGGCCGTTAGGGCCAAGTTAATTTTCTCCAGGTACTTCTGCATCCCTGGATGCCTGGCTTCCTAGTCCCCCTGCACTTGGCAAATGACCAGCTATGAGTCACTATGGACTATGAGTCATCGGACCATGAGACTTTTCGCCAGTCTGAGACCGGCCCATAGGGCTTTATACTAAGCCTCATTGTTTGTTGTGCGAAACCCAAACCTAATGGCCAATAGGACTTTAAATCGCTCTAGACTGGTGAGTATCACCCCTGCACCAGATTTTCCATCCATGGGGGACCCGTCTACTTGCAGTGTCCACGATGCTTCGACCTGTGTGGGTCTGTCCCCTTGTTCTAGCTCCATTACATCCCCCTCTGGCAGGGTGCTTTCCACTATGAAGTCTACCAAGGCCTCTGCTTTGATGGTGGTTCTGGGCACAAACTTCAAGTTGAACTCACCAAGTTCCACTGCTTAGTTGATCAATCGACCAGAAGCATCCGGTTTTGATAACACCTTCTTCAGGGGTGTGTTAGTGAGTACAGAGATGGGGTATACCTGAAAATACGGTCGGAGTTTTCGTGCAGCTATGACGAGGGCGAGCGCTAACTTCTCGATCGGCTTATATCGAGTCTCTGCATCTAACAGCACCTTACTGACGTAGTATATAGGGCGCTGGACTCTGTCTTCTTCTTTGAGAAAAATTTCTCTCACCGCTAGGTCTGAGACTCCAAGGTACAGTTGCAGGTTATCCCCAGAGTTCAGCTTGACCAACAATAGTGGCGAGGCCAGGTAGGTCTTGAGATCTTTGAAGGCCTTTTGGCACTCGTTAGTCTACTCAAATTTCCCAGCTCCCTTCAGTGTCTTGAAGAAGGGTAGACATCGCTCGATCGACTTGGACATGAAGCGACCGAGGGCAATTATTTAACCATTCAGCTCCTGAACTTGCTTTGGTTTGGTCAACGCCAACATATTAAGTATGGTTATGATCTTCAAAGGGTTGACCTCTATGCCCCTTTATGAGACCATGAAACCTAGGAACTTACTAGAGGCGACTCCAAAAGCACATTTCGTGGGATTCAACTTCATGTTTTGCTTACGAAGGAAATTGAAAGGCTTCGTCCAAGTCGGCTAGATGCTGGTAGGCCTGTTTACTCTTCACCAGTAAATCGTCGACATATACTTCCATGTTACAGCCGATCTGGTTCTTGAATACTTTGTTCACCAACCTCTGATAGGTGGCTTCTGCGTTCTTTAGGCCAAAAGGCATGACCGTATAACAGAAGAGTCTCTGGTTGGTGATGAAGGAGGTACACTTCTCATCGAACTTCTTCATCTTGATCTGGTTGTACCCTGAATATGCATCAAGGAAGCTGAGCTGCTTTTGTCCGGCCGTGGCATTTATTAGCTGGTCTATGCACGACAGTGGGTAGCTATCCTTAGGGCATGCCTTTTTGAGGTCTATGAAGTCAATCCAGATCCTCCACTTTTCGTTCGCCTTGAGGACCATGACCATGTCCGCGAGACAGTCCGGATATGTCACCACACATATGAAGCCGGCCCTCAGCAGTTTATGGACCTCCTTGTCTATGGCAGACTGGCAGGCTGGCACGAAGCTCCTCTTCTTTTGTCTAACCTAAAGGTGCTGAGGGTCTACCGTGAGGTGATGCTCCATGACCTTTATGGGGATTCTTGGCATTTCGAAGGCTGACCAGGTGAACACATAGAGGTTTTGCCTTAGGAATTCAATCAACCCCTCCTTCTTGTTCTCAGGTAGCAAGGAGCTGACCTGGAACGTCTTCTCTGGCTGGTCGATTGACATAGGGACCAGCTGCAACTCTTCGGTCAGAGTCCCCCTTTCCAGACGATTAATATCCTAGACATCCTCTATGTCCATTGTATGGACTGGAGCTGACTTCAGAGCCCTCTGACTGTTTCTCAGCTCTATAGCGTATCATCTTCTAGAGGTTACCTGGTCGGATCTGCATTCGTCGACTCCATTCTATGTGGGGAATTTCATCACCAGATAGTAGGTGGACATGCAGGCCTTGAGCTTGTTTAAAGACGGGTGACCGAGTATCACATTGTGGTTCGATGGTCGGTCCACTACCATGAATTCGACCAGCACTCTCTACTGCTTGGGTTTTTGGCCGAGTAGTACAGGCAACTGGATGCCTCCTTTCATTGTCACTTGGTCCCCTGAAAAACTAATGAGGTCAAAGGTGATGGGCTACAGCTGATCGTCCCCTATCTACATTTTCTGGTACGTGAGGTAGAATATAATATCTACTAAGTTGTTGGTGTCCACCAGGCAGTTGGCTACATCACAATGCCCCATCCCTGCAGTGAAGACGATGGCATCCTCATGGGGGACTGCCACATTGACGAAGTCCTCATCGCTGAAAGGGATGACTTCTTTGGTTCTTGCCTTCATGGACGGCCACTCCATTTTCGCTACCAGGTTGCAAGTATGCTTTGGCTGACCTGTTAGACTTGTTTTCAACCGCCGGTCCTCCTATGATCGTGAGGACTATTTTTCCTTCAGCTTTGGGTCCCCTAGTGATCGAGTAGACACCGCTGCCGCCTGGGATCCTCAATCCAGTAGAGGTGCAGGGTCGACTTTCTAGTGGAGGACTAGCTACCAATCACCGACTAGAATGTTGCCTTTTTTATGCCGAGCGGGATCTCCGCCTACTTCTACCAACCCTCTCAGGTTCTAACCAGGTCGAAAAGTACCCGAACTGGATATGTTGTCTACCGCCTAGGCGTTCTTTCATTGATACCCTAGCCGGCTTTTCTCCAGATGCGCCTCTGAACAAGCCGAACTAAATGGTACCAACCCACTGCCTGGGTGTCGCTGAACCACCCTCGGGATCTTTGTCGTCTCTCCTGTTGGTGTTAGGATCCTCACTTGCTTCTGTCCGACAATCGTTTGGCTATGATTTCTTAGGGGTAGAGGAGGCAGATCGCAGTCTGACCGAGCAGGTGCTGGTCCCTGGCCAGCATCTCTGATGAAGTTACAGTAATATCCTCACCGGATGAGAACTTCAATTTCCCCCTTCAGGTACTTGCACTCATCAATGTCGTGGCCATAGTCGCAATGGAAGTGACAATATCAGGAGAGGTCTTTGTTTTTGTTGTCATCGAGTGGCTTCGGTGGAGGTTGAAGGTTTCGATCGTTCTTGATTACCTCCAGAATCTCTGTCATAGAGGTGGTGAGTGGGGTGTAGTAATCAAAAGTCTTTTAGGGGTGTTGATTCACCTGTTCTTTGCAGGACCTTTGCTTCTTGGGATCACTAATGTTTTCGGTCTGATCCGTCAGGTCGGATCTCTTCTTGTCGGCTGGCTTTTGTTCAGCCTTCAAATTGTTAACCGCATTGATTTTCTGGGCTTTGGTTGTCTCGTCGGTGGAAGCGTACTTCTCACACCTGGCGACCAGGTCGTCCTAGGTCTTTGGAGTCTTTTTGGCAAGGGACCAATAAAGCTTCTCGTTTGTCACTCCGGCCTACAGACTGGACATATGTACTACTGGCTCGACGTCTTTGATCTCTAGTACTTTTGCATTAAAACATTTGATGAAGTCTCGTAGGGACTCGTCTTTCTGCTGCTTCACCGTCGACAGGTGGTAGGACGTCTTTTTATGCACTCAACTAGCCTGGAAGTGCGTCAGGAACTTATTCTATAGCTGCTTGAACGAAGTGATGCTCCTCGGAGGCAGGTTATTTAAACATGTACCAGCGAAGCCCCTAAGCGTTGAAGGAAAATCTTGGCTTATCAGGCTGTCGCTTAGTGGATAAAAAAGTGTAGAGGAGACGAACGCTTCTAGATGATGCTCTAGATCGGTTGTCACATTGTAAGAGTCGTGAACCGGCATCTTGAAGTTCTCTGGAGGGGGAGCTCTTATGATCTCATCGGAGAGTGCTGTGACAACCATGTAGGCGGTCCTTTGAGGTGCTACTCGGTTCTGCTCTACTTGCTGGAGCCAAGTGGTCAGCTCCAACAATTGTCTCTCGACCTCAATTTACGGAGTTACCGACGGAGGGACTGCTGCAGTGGTTAGGGTCTCCAAGTTGGCTCGTTGATGGTGGATGGCGTTGAGGAAGGACCTCGCATCCTGTTCAGGCTGAAGTTGTGGACTGCGCATGCCCTGTGCTGGTTGGCAGTCGGCCAGATGGTGCCATGCGGAGGATCCTGCCATGTTACTGGCCGGCACTCTAGGAGCCATGCTGCGATCATGAGATCCGACAGGGGGGTGTGGATTACTTGGTGGTGCTCTGACTGATCCCACAGGCTCAGGATGGTGAGCGACCGAGTGGGCAACTAGTGGTGCACTCGGCACTGGTGCGGGTGGAGGATTCGCTCCTGCTCCTCCTTCCTCCTAGTTACTTGCACGAGCGTCTCTCAGTGTTTGAGCCAGCTGTTTGATCTGCTTCCTCAACTCATCAAACTGTTGGCAAGTCACATACTGGGGAGGAGGTGGAGGTGCCGTGGCTGTCGGAGCAGGTGTTGACGTTGGGGTGTGGTTTACCCCTGCCATGCTAGCACTGCTGTCTTCATGAACTTGCATAGATGGTTCAGAAGGGGGTGGCTAGGAAACCTGAGCACGAGTTGCTCTCCGATGGGTCATCAAATCGTTGTTAAAAGCCCTTGTACACTGTTCGTCAAACTCAGTCAAGAGGTCCCACGGTGGGCACTAAACTGTTATGATTGGAAATCACCCGCTGATCTGCGATCTGAGCAGCTTGCAATCACAGAAGTTAAATAAGGGAGTCGGACGAATAAACCCTGGGTACACTCCGATGCCTAAGTTAGATTCTCAATGTAAACAGTCAAGAGATAGCTAGAAGCTATCTATAGTTTAGAGAAAGAGGGGAACGAAGAGAGAGTTTGAGCGTAAGAGAGAATTGATAGTGAATAGTGAGATAATTGTGAGATAATTTACCTTAAAAGCTCATCCTTTACTTATAAAGATTGGGATAGCATGGAGGTACCAGGACTCAGGGAAGTATATAGCCAATAGGACTGCCATGTGTCGTTCTATGGGACACCCAAGTCATAGACTCCGAGTAGGAGTAGGGAACCTCAACGAAGGACGTTGAGTTGGTCATGGTAAGGATGACATGTGTCGTCATCCGTCTGGTCATGTGGCCATGATGGTCGGCGATGTATTGTAATAGGAGAAGGACTCCCGTGACATAATCTAGTCGCCTTAGGACTCTGGACTCCGATCGAAAAACGTAACCCAATGGGATTATACCTCTGACCAGGCGCCGTGTCCTGACAAGACTGTGCCTCCGCCCAGGAGACGTATCTGAATAGAATCATGACTCCAAACAAGAAAGGCCAAGTGTCATTTTATCAAGCCTGGTCGGCCTAGGTGATTTTTGGATGCCACGTGTAAGATTTTCATTGGGTGATGTTTTTTCCCCATAACACATCCTTGTATTTGTCAATGGTTTAGATTTTAGTATGGATCTTCTTCTCGGTCCTTAATTTTGTTACTTGGCCAACTCGGATTGGGGTGAAACTTGATATCTTAGGATCTCTTTGGTATATTTTATATTTATGTTTATGAATTATTTATGGTAAATCATTTATGAGAATAAATTATGAATCATAAATAATAACAGTTTAATACCACTAGACATTAAAAAGTAATAATAGATTATCACAATAATGATAAATACCTTCTAACCTATTTGTAGATTTTAGATTATATCAATTTATTTTAAATATAAATAAGTACCATAAATCATACCAAACAACTACATATGTAGTAATGTATTATATAATTAATTCCATAATACATACCAAAGAGAGCCTTAATAGATGACTTGGGATCTATCCATAAACAAAATTACAATCCCTTGCTTTGTTAGAAACAAGGCCTGCCTAAAGAGCTTTCTCCAGACAAGCCCGCCTAGAGACGCAACTTGTAGGTTCCATGGTCGATCGGGGAGGGATAATCTGACCTGTGCACACGTCTGGCAAGCAATGACACAGATGGTTCGGACTAACTGTTGGTTGCATAACGGTTATACAATTTGCCTTCCTCGGTTGAAGATAGGTAAAGAGAGTCGCCACCTAGGATACAGGCCTAGGCCTTGTAGGTGTTCATTCCCATAAAGAAGAGCAATTGAATATAAAGATCAGGTTATAGAGACGAGAATATTTTTTTTATTTTTTTTTACTAAAGATCAACAAGAAAACATTATTGATCTTTAAAGCTAACCTCAATTAGAGAAGATTAAATAAATTACCTTCGACATTGTCATCAGCAGAACTATAAAACCAACTTGGCATAGCAATATTGATCAAATTCATAAAATTTTATTCTCTACCTTCCATTATTTTGCATGGCACACCATATATTGGTTATAGACAAAGAAATATATATCATATCGTACAAAAGTTTTGGTAATAATGTTGAAAGTACAGAAGGTTGGGTAATATTGTTAAAAGTATATTTTACGCAAGAAAGTTAAACCATTTTTTTTAATACATGAAAGTCATTAAATAGAGTAACAACATGGGAACTTTGGGGTTGTATTACAAACATAAAGATAGATCTTGAGGTTAAAAGGCACCTTTGACTTTTTGCTTGCAATAGATGATACAGTCATTTACCCAAAAAAATAAAAAAAGGAAAAGATGATACAGTCATTAATTTTTTTTCAATTCTTTCAAGCATTCATCCTTGTCTTAATTTACACAATCAACTTCCCTGTCTATCAATCAACTATGATCATCAATGATAATTAATTCTACCGTTACTCTGTTCAATAATAATAGATTGGGAAAGGTTCCCTGTTGGGTTCTGTAGCTCTGGCTCCTATATTAGTACAGGGATCAATGAGAATGTAAGTATGACCATCTAACATTGTCACATGAATTTTTTTTATTATTTTATCTATCTTCTGTGCTGATCATATGGGTCCCATGTGAGGATCCATGTCGTCTCATCCCAGTAGTTGGGGAGGTGGGGCGGCAATCTCAATGGTTGGTCACCACGTGGATGTCAGATGAATCTGACCCCTCCGTTCGAGTCAACAAGCCGAGCCTACAAGGGAGTGTCAGCTCGAACGGAGGGGTCGGATTCATCCGACCCTCACGTGGCGACCATCCACTGGGGTCGCCGCCCCTCCTCCCTGAAGTACAGGGAGGAGACGATTTGAATCCCCCATGTGAATAATACATTTCCTGATCCATCATTGGTGTGGCATAAGATATTTTTTCGACACTAACAGTGTGGGAAATCCTCTTTGGTATATCTATAAACAAGTAAAAAATCATATTTTTCAAAATCCACCATATGATGTGGTTTTTTGATGGCATTGAAGTGGAAACACTCCTAGTCCTAAGCATGCATGGTTCAAAGTATTGGTATCAGTTCGAATCGATTCGTATCACTTTTGGACTTGGCCAATTCCTGATCCTAGTCTATTTTAATATTATTTTACTAAGGATAGAACATGTGTCGGATTTCTATTAGATTTGTTCATCGATATACAATTTTAATATGGCCGATACTGTATCTGATACGTGAATATACAACCATGGTACTAAAAAAATAAAAGAAAAAAATTAAATGAGAAAAACGTCCATTTAAAACTCATAAAATAACAAATTAAACAAGAAATTATCTTGGGTACGACAGGATCACCAACCGTCCTTGGAAATTTATTGAACCTCAAGTACATAAAATTTCTTTAAAAAATAAAAAAGCTAATTAAATCAGAGATGATTTCAAGTGACCCTCCATGAAAACCATCTCCTTAATATTAATTCTACTGATTACCTTTTTTTTCCCTAGTGCATAAATTGGTAGTTAATAAAGTTAATATTATAAGTGGAAGAATATTATTAACTAAACTTTTAAGGACTACCAATATCCCACAAAAGAAAATAATAATATTAATAATTAATTAAGCAAACATTATAAAGTTTTAGAAGAATAAAATTTATAAGTAGAACAAATTTAATTCAAGTATTGCAAAAATTAATTTTCTGAATTTAACAAACTAACCTTTTGAATATAGTTACAAACATGACCTAACAGATCAATGTCATAAATTGAGCAAATTGAAGATGAATCAAATTTTGGTACTTCAATTCACTAATAAAATCTATTAAGAATTTAGTAACTATAAATGATTGAATGCATGGAAATTTCGAGGGGGAGAGAGAAAGCAAGATATGATAAGTTATTTTTTTATGCTTAATGTTCTATGTACGGTACATTTGGATTGTCATAAATTTGTCTCTCCCGTAACACCTAAACTGCTCTCTACTCGTTGAAATGTTCAATCGCGAAAAGTGATATATTGTTGTTGAATCTTTTTGCATTTTTATTTTTATTTTTTAAATTACATTAAAAAAAACAATGCAAATATATAATCTATTGTATTTCTCTAGTAATTTAAGGGTTCAAATGTTGAGATGTGTAAATCATAATAATAATTTTAATTTAATGGTCTTCAAAATTAATTAATTGGTAAAAAAAGGCAATTTGTTTTGGCCAAAATGTTGAATCCTCAATTTCTCTTCACATGTGAGGTGGACCACACCATGTGGTTGTCAAGGTGTCAAATCATTATTGGCTGCTGGTTTTGGACAAAAAGACTTTAAAGAAACCTAACATACTGATAAATATAGTAGAACATGATGAATTGATGGTGGTCTTACCAAAAATAAATAAATTTTGATGATGGAAACCGATGAGTAAAAGGACCCTATGAAAGATTGTTGTTGAATTTTTGAAGGTATACTATTTCCATGTGAGTGGTGACGTTAGGGGCATGTGATGGGTTTCATTGCCATAAGACAATCACAAATGCTACCATGCACGCACCTCTTAATTCTCTAGAAAGGTACAACTCATTTATAATAATTTAAGTTTGTTGTTTGCTAGCAAGGTGCTTCGGATGCCTTTAATTTCTAAGGTTTTTTTTTTTTTTTTGTGGGTAAATATTAATTTCTAAATTCTCTTTGACATTTGATTTATGTTAGAATAGAATAGTTTTAATTCTCTTCTACTCGAATTTTTGGTCGGCATCTGTTTCACAAAAATAAATAAATATATAAAATAAAATAAAAATAAAAAATAAAAAATTGAGGGTTAAGAAAATTTGAGATGACATAATAGTCCTTCAATCTCCAATTAGCCCACAACTAAATCTCATTCACATTTTCTATCTTCTCTTGTAGATTGAGGGGTTAAGTGAATCCTAAACAATACGATTTTTCACAAAGTTGTGGCAAAACGCAAAATATTTACAAATCTTTCCATTTTCAAATTGATCCAATCCCTTTGTTCGTAGAACTATTTACTGGTTCGCAAATATTTTTGGAACACATCAAAATAGATGGGCAAGAGATAGAATCAGACTAATTGCCAAAATGCTTTTCCGGATATTCCTCAATGTTCTGGCTATTCATAGAACGTGAGAAAAGTAGATGATTATTCATATGCTTCCGGAAGAAATCGAAGATTCTTGGGGGTTTCCTACAAGATCAATTCATTCTGTGAACCAGAACCCTAAAGCCTGATTGAAATCGGTTGTAAAACACTAGGTTGAATTGACTTGATTCTTTGTCAGACTAGTATTGGGTTTGGAATTTAGAAATCGATGAAATCCAAAACTAACCCGACCAACCAATAAGACCAAAACTCATAAAACTTGAGAATGACTATAGATATACAATGAAAATTAATGAACCAATAACAACAAAAATGTAGATCGATAAGAGCTTATTTAATCAAACTTGATAAAACCCAAAACAAAACTGGCTGATACCAAACACCTACTTAATGGTTTGATTTCAAACTATGTTGGCATATACAAAAATCAATTCAAACCGATCAAATCGGACCTAACCAACCATTTGACACCCCTTCCAAACAAGAGAAGAACTATGTTTGCACTTCTTATCTTCTTTTTTTTTACCTCTCTCTTCTCTACATGTAAAATGACAAAGATATTATTCTTAAAAGTTTTGTTTTAAAATATTCATAAATACTCTTAATAAAATTGTCTTTACCCTTCCCAAATAATTGTCTGATTGTCGGGGTACATAAATGGTACATATAAATTATGCAATTTTTTTTTGGTAAAAACAAGTCATGAAATCTATGGGTTAATTACTAGCATTTCTTGCTACTTGGCATGGGTCGGTGTATATAGAAACTATTGCAAAAGTGTCAGAGTTAGGTATTGAAATTTATGTTTCAGATATATCCATCTCTCCAAATGTTTCTTTTAATATTATTATTATTCAACATTCATTACACCTGATGGTAAATATTATTGCTTTTTTTTTTAATGTGAGTTATATTTATATTAATGTGGTCCTCATTATTGTGGATCATAATGTTTTGGTCCTTTGAGTATGATTCTTTTATTCTTTTGAAAATAGGGAAAGAGAATTATTAGAAAGACAATTAATTGAAAAAGAATCCGAGCAATATTATTCAAGGTTTTAAATTCAGGTATTAGATATGAATCACTTATGCCCAAAATCAGCACATATCCAATGGAAAACTGATATGTGATGGGAATTGTACATAATAATATTAAAATAGAATTATATCGAAGACCAAATTGAGGATCAATCAAGTTCAAAACTGATACAAATAGGCTGTTAACTGATCCGATTATTGCCCAAAATCATGGCTTTGATGCATTTACGTAAATGCCCATGAAGCTATGTTGTTTGATCTACCATGTATGCGGATAACTAATTTTCTATATTTAACAAGCTAAGAAAATTTGTTTTGCAAAAATATTCTCTCTTATAGTAATTTTTGTTTAGTGAACTCATAAAATCATTATTATTTTATGGAGTGGCTTTTTATATGTAGTCTTAGGGTCCGTTTGATAAAACTTCTGCTTCTGGATTTCGGATTCTGGTTTAAATTTGGATTCTACTCCAAGCTACTCTAGGATTATTTTGGAGTAAAAATTGTTTGATAACGTAATTCTAAAATGGATTCTAGAGCATTTTTGAATTAGAAACACGTTTGATAACACACTATCCCCCTAATCCGAATCTAGAAAAATAGTCGTGGTAGTAGTGAGTGATGGTAGTGGGTGGTGGCGGTGGTGGGTGGTGGTGGGGTGGTGGTGGCGATGATGGTGGTGGTGGGTAATGGCAATGGTGGTGGGTGGTGGATGATGGGTGGCGGTGGCGGTGGCGGTGGCAATGGCGGTGATGGCGGTGGTGGTGGTGGTGGTTATGGTGATGGCAGTGGTGGCAGTGGTGGCTGTGGTGGCTGTGGCGGCGGCGGTGGTGGTGGTGGTAGTGGCAGTGGCGGTGACAGTGGTGCTGGTGGTGGTGGTGGTGGCGATGGTGGTGGTGGGTGGCGGCGGTGATGGCAAGGGTGGTGGGTAGTGGCGACGGTGGTGGTGGTGGTGGTGGTGGTGGTGGTCAAGTGAGAGTCAAGTTTGAGTTGACTCTTATCTTTCTTTCAAAAAGTTGATCCAACAGTTTGGAGCAAGTATTTATGACTCCAAAATTTTGGATTCTGGAGTCATTTTGAATCCGGTTCACTCTGTGGGAGTTGGAATCCAACCAGACTTATCAAACGTACTTCTACTCCAAAATGGCTCACTGGTAGCCAGAATCCATAGAATCCAAAAGTAGAAGTTTTATCAAACAGACCCTTACATGTCCCATGCATTGACATATTTGTTTTATGAGTAATTTTGATATTAGAAATGAGTTAGTTTATGTACATTTGATGATGTCTATGATTGTACACACAACATGTTGTCACGTGTTTCACACTCTTTAATGTATTTATATATTCTTTTATAATATTAGAGTGCATTGCTTCTTAGGAAAGTCAAAAATTTTCATTATACTTCAGAGAATTATTTTGCAACTTGATTCAACTCATTTTTGACTAAATTTTGAAATGTAAGCAAATGCTTATTGATCCATTTGTTCACCAAATTTCTTTTATTTTAAAGAAATTAAAAATAAGAACCCTTTTGTTTGAAGAAACATGTCTATTTTCACCGTTCAAGACAGGAAACGATAAGAAATGTACTATAAAAAATAATAGACCCAAACTTCAACATGGATTTTTTTACATAACAAAAAGTTCTCTTAGTAGTAGAGTAGTGAGTTACATTACCTTCTATGTGTGTCTGTCTTTTTCCCCTGACATTCTCTCTCCTCTTTCTAACAGATATCTCATGCCCATTGATACGGTCATGCAACCCTATTGCTCAGAAAACCTTCTCCTTTTATATATTTCTATGCTATGTGTACTTATTTAAAAAAAATGATATTCATTCTCCTCTAAGTGAGACTGTGGGGTTACTTGTTCTTCATTTACTTCCCTTCAAATATTTGATACCTAATCCAAAAAAAAAAAAAAAATTCCATTATATGATTTGTTGGCTTGATTTAAATAAATTAAACTCAAGAAAATATTCTGGTCTTTTTTTTTTGGGTTGTTGTCCATGACCCCTCCTTGTCTCAAGGAGGTTTCAACACTATAAGGAAAAAGAAGATGGTAGGATGAGAAATTCATAAAAAAAATTTATTATGAATAACTTCATAAATTAAAGGATAGAATGAAAACCCTATAAAAAGAATTTTTGCTTTAGGTGTCAATCGCTATGACGCCTAAAGAGGGGACATAGAGATTAATTTTTTTTTTTTGGTGGTAAGCTGTTCTAAGTGCCTTGTTACCTTTTATTTGTTGTCTACGTTATTGCGTTCCTTATAAACACCATAAAAGGAAGTGACACTCAATTTCATGGTACTACTCATTTGCTCTCTTCTTGCGTGGGGTTGTAATGCAATTCAGTATAATCCTAGATAATATTTCTTTAATCCTCCACTTCAGCCTACACACTTTTCTTTTGTTGGTGCAAATAAGGCTTATATTTCCAGCTTTTCCAAACATTCTTGTCATCTCCCATCCAGCAAATAATGTCATAAAAACTTGCCATCATTGTGGTAAAATCTGAAGTTACAATGGTGAAAAAAAAAATCCCCACAATTTAAGTGATAGTTTTGATGTTGGTAAGGTTGATCCATTACGACCTACAGATTCAAATCGAGAAATATTATTTTCAAATTCCAAAGAATAGGATACGTCTGCATACATTTATCCCTCTTAATTTATACCCTGAAATGATAGGGGAGCCTTATGCATTGAGTATGCTCTTTATGCGTGCATGAGGATCCCTTCCCATGCCCTTTCATATAATGAACTAGGGTTTCAATAGGATCAGGTTGGATCGAGCTTTCTTAAACCCTAGCCCAGAATTAGCTTGTCCTTGACTCAGAGCTTGGAAATTCAATACTAGCTTGCCCTCAAGGTTAGGCTGAACTGACCCTAATTCACCTTGACCATCGGGAGGGGAAAGGGAGGTGTAGAGGCTGGACCAAGCTGAGGGGAAGAAGAAGAAGAAGAAAACAAGGTTGGAGTGGGTTCAACCCAAGGCCTCAACCTTGGCCTGGCCCGGCCTTGACTCAAGGCTAGAAATTCTTAGTCCTAAGTCCTGACATGCCCTTAGGGCCGCTAGGGCCAAACTTGTATCCCTAAAATGAGCTATAAGATTCACTACTGACACTCTCTCTCCTCTAATAAATATATGAGTTCCCTGTAAATGATTTTGTCTCTCAACTTCTCATTAGTCTGATTACCCTTGCCCATTTATAAGTTGCCATTAACTTGCTTATTTCTATACTTAAGTATTAGACAATCTTTAACAAAGCAATGCGTGCCTGCACGTTACACTCTTTTCTCAAGCCTTTTGGTTAAAAGAGGAAAGAGAGGAAGAAAGAGCCTCTTTCCTTCCGCCAAATTTCCTCTTAACGGAGCCATGTGACTTCAGCAGCTTTTGCCCCACGTTAAGTAAGGCGAGATCTGCTTTAATGTTGCCTTGATCATTTTAAGGGTAATTTAGTCATCTCACACTAATGAAATGTTTGTTGTTTCGTTTTCTCTAGATCTCGTTTTGTGATCTACTTGATTTCCATCAACCAAATTTATAAAACAAGTACATCAATATACATTCAAGTAGGGATCACTCAAACAGATTAGGCTGGGCTAACATTTTGTGCCTGGTTTTCAAAATTTGGACCGGCTTCTGAACCACAAAAGTTAAAGAGTTGGACCAGTTTTTACACAATAACTAGTTTGTTGGGAAAAAGATCATCTCTAGTTGTTCAGTTCGTCAGTCGTCTATCGGACAGACTGAGATGTATTGGCATGCTTGCCGACCATCCCAGCATGTCTGATGGACAACTGACCGAACTAGACTACAAGAGAGGATTTAGGTCTAGTTGTTGGCTAATTTTCTCTAATTTTGTTTACGGATGTTTCACTTGATCTTATTAGTTTGTTGGAATCTAGGTTTTAGGACCGACTGATTAGATCGGTCGAAGCCAGACTTGGAGCAAAGTGTTCTGGTGAAATTTAACCAGAGAACTGGAAAGTGCTCGCCAACCATATACTATTTCTATTGATCCAGATTCTAGATAAGTTTTTGCCCAAAAGATTGTTTCTCACAATGCCAATGTGGGAAAATCTCTTAAGAAACACGAATAGGAATGTGAGAAATTGTATATCAAATGAGGACTCACATGGTGTGAAATAAGAGGATGCCCCAGGAGAGAGAGAAAATACAAGAATAGGAGAGATAATGGGAAGAGATTGCTACACTGATGTCTGTGGGGATTTTTTCCTATAAAAATATTAAGAATTTGTTTTTAATAATAATCAAACAATAATAAATAGTGAACAAGGTTAAAATGCGCCAAGTGTGAAAAGGGGCCATGACCACATGAGAGTATGAAACAGCTAGTCTCAGTTAAGGCTGCCTTTAACTGTCATTTCTCAAATCTTTTTTCCTACTTTTTCATGTACCATTCCGACCCATTCCGTTAAGTGTCTCTCTCTCTCACTCTCTCTCTCTCTCTCTCTCACTCTCTCTCACTCTCTCTCTCTCTTTTCATTTATTTCAGAACCTCTCATCATCACAATCTCAAAGGCTATCTCTACACGCGTAAGATCCTCGTTCTTCCTGTCTTACAACACTTTCCACCACCACCTCTCTCAGGTTCTCACAATGAAGCTCTGATCTTGAGTTATCTCCACCATAATTCCACTCTTTGACAACAAATCACAAATGGGTCTAGAGATCGCAGATGAATTCCGGCCAATTTCGCTGATACAGACGATGCTGCCGCCGCCGCTGCTGCTTTGCCAACCTTCCATGAACCTTAAGTTCTCAGATTTGAATGTGGAGACACCAGAATTGGAAACTGAAGAAGACTGTGAATGTCATACACCAAAGTCATCACAGTTGAAGAATAATCTAGTCTGCCCGCCGGCTCCAAGAAAACCCCGGCCAGCCAAGCGGAGAGTTGGGCCACCGCCAGAATTCTTCCACGTCCCATGCGATCTGGCTTCATTGTTTGTCGCTGTCTCCAGTAATTCCAAGAAAATTAGAGCATGTTGAATTTTTAACTCTTTTTTTTTTATTTGTTAATGTAAGTTTTGATGCCAGGTAGAGAAAACATATCAAATGATATGATTTATTCTTTTTTATGGAATAGATCTTAGATAGGTTGCCTTTCTCTCTCTCTCTCTAGTCTCCACCTGAATTTTTATGTTGTTTCATGTATAGAGTTTGTTGGAAGACCTCCACCTCCGTCCTCTTCATAATGCTCTTGCTTGTGTAACTTGTGTTTAATGTAAGAATTGAGATAGATTGAGATAGAATGTGTTATGTGTCTTGAATTCTTTGGTAATTTTGGATTCATGATCTGGCTCAAAAGATTCATTTGCTCCAATAAATTTGGTGGCGATTTGAATAAATTTTTTTTGAGGTCTATGATGGTAGCGGAAGGCTCCCATCGCTGATCACGTTTGGGGGTGTGGGGGCTTCAAGCCTTCAATTCAACCAGACCCAATGAACAGACTCAATGGATCTGCTCACCTTTGGAAGAGGTCATATATAATGTTTTTTCTTGCCTTGTAGCCTTAGCTGCAGAAAGGAAGAGAAAATGGGGAATTTCGAGCTTGGACTTGGGAGAGAGTTTGTTCTTAAGCGATCTCCATTGTAACTTCATTCGACATAGTGAATTATCTTCGTCTTCTTCCTTGGAAGTAGCACATTGTATTAATGTATAAACCACCTTGAATCTCTGTCATTTTATTCGAATCATTTTTTTTTATTGATTTCTTGATGTTTGTTGGGGAGATTATTTTTGGGTTCTGAATCTAGTCAGTTTTCATTTCGACATGTTGGTTGGGATCCTTTTCTAGGATCAACAGATTTTGTCGCTGCTGTAAGGACCCAAAAGGCAACTTAGATGGTTAAGTTCAAATCAGGTGCTTTCTTGATTAGAGAGATTAAAAACTGATTTAGGCTGAATAAATAAATAAATAAATAAATAAATAAACCAAACCAAACTGATCCCGGCTTAACGGTGTTATAGAGTATGGTTTTTTTGGTTTAACGGTGTAGTGTGTAGCTCTGGTTCGCTTCAGTCGGTAAAGGGGTAGTATTAAAATCGAACAGTTTGTTAAATAATTTCAAAACGCTTTCGAAAATTGATTATTAATTGGATATAGTTTATTGATTTTTAAGGTTTTTGGTTTAACAATTATTAATGGTTTTACCACTTAGTTAAAAGTGAAGTCTCGAAAGAGAGGACTATTGGGAAACATATTCATTTCTCACTTTAATATAAAATTGTAAATAGATTCCCTTTAAGAACATCAAGTATCAGATTTTGGTTGATTTTAAATTATTTAATTGCTTAGCCGATTCAAAACTGTAACGAACCGTTTTGTTAAATGATTTTATTTTTGAATTTAGAATCAAACCATTTACCAGTTTAATCGATTATAATTTAAATGGTATTGTTTGATTTTGATAAATGATTTTGATTTATTTGTTACACCTTTATCTAAGATAGCAGAAAAGCAAAAATCGAAAACACCACAAGTTCATGACCTCGGTGAATAGCAAAGTGATGTGAGAGATTTTCCCATAGATCTTTTCCAGCGGCTGATGAGCCCAATAAGTGATATGTCGGCTTTGGATCACTCGGTGTGCAACCTCATGCTGAGTGATTTGAGTCCGTCTGATTATTCACTAGGCTCTCCAACCAACCATTGAAGAGGATTTGCGCTTGAGATTTTCTGAGTAAAAGAAATATAGAAAATAATTTATAGCCAAAGATAAAAGTAGAAATGACAATGATATAGGAAATATCAAGATTTGATGGTAGTGGAATTTTATGGTAGTCATGAGTGGATTAGTGGAAAATTTCAAGCCAGGTTGTACCAATTTGGAGCTGACCTAATTACAAGAGTGAAAACTACAGCCTTAACCAGCCCAGCTAGACATCAGCTCTAACCCTTCCCAAAATTTTGTTGGCAGGTAATGCTTAAGATCTTGTAGTCACATGTATAAGTTTCAATAAAATATTGTTGGCAGGTAATGCTTAAGATCTTGTAGTCACATGTATCAGTTTCAATAGAATAGAGTTTTGAAATTCTAAAATCTTTTTTAAATAGTTGAAAAGGCAAGGGTGGTTTTCCATAATGCTAGTGTGGGAAATCGAACCAATGAGAGGGTGAGAGTCAAGATAATTCAGTGAGAACACACATTTGTGAAGAAGAGAAAGAATGTCAATAGTGGACCAAAAGGTCCATTATGTGAGAGGGCGTAGGAAGCGATCCCCACTCTCGTGTTCTACAGACTTTCGAAAATAGTTGAAAACAAATGGACAGCTGAAGATGAAGGAAAGGTTAATCATGGGTCTAAGAATAAGGATTGAGTTGGCCGAAATGGAGGAGTCCGCCCCCGATTCGACACTGATTTCCTGTCTTGTTAATGGATTGGGCTTGCAAATTACAAGGCTGATTGATCTCTTTCCTGTTTTCAAGGTCATCCTACCAAAAAAAACTTGAATGGGGAAGAGTTGCTGAAGTAGGTTAGATCCTAAAATTATGTTCTCCTGGTCTGTTGGTTATTTGACTTGGGAAAAATGCCCAAACAGTAGTTTTCACTAAAATAAGTAAAGGTTCGCCCAAGAAAAAAAGGCTACCTTTTATGCAATATCTTTGAAAGGTATGAGCTTGTTTAATTTAGTTCGGAGCTGCAAATTTTATATAGTGATGAGCTTGTCTTCATTAACGATTGCCGGCTACATAGTTCTCCTTCATTCATATATCTCAACTGGTGCAAGCGCCAGCGTTTTGGTTTTCTATCAGCACATTATTGCCACTTCCCTTCTCTTCCCACTAGCTTTCCTCTTTGAAAGGTATGTTCACGCCCTTAAACCCATCTCTCTCTCTCTCTCTCTCTCTCTATCTC
The DNA here is from genome assembly GCA_028583415.1 of Protea cynaroides. NCBI lineage: Eukaryota > Viridiplantae > Streptophyta > Magnoliopsida > Proteales > Proteaceae > Protea > Protea cynaroides. The sequence goes on along the minus strand of CM053272.1, from coordinate 18,607,165 downwards.
TCTCTCTCTTTCTCTCTCTCGTTTTTACCTTTCTGCAACACTTTTGATCGCAGAAAAAGAAAAAGAAGGCCTCCCCTTACATTGCAGACAATTAGCTGGGCGTTCTTGTTGGGTTTATCACAGTAAGTTCTCTCCCTTCTTTATAGTCATTAGAGGATTAAAGAAAGAGCAATCTAGCTTTTGTTTGAAGCTAGATAGTTGTGGCCATAGTTTGAGTAATCGGATCGGAATCAGCAGAATCAAAAGATCCCGATTTTGGAATCAGCATGAATGCACTTTGATCTTTAAATTTTGAACCTTTTTCTTTTTTCTTTTTTTTTTGGTCAGGGAACTAATAGAAAATCAATGAAACCTACCTTTGTAGCGAGATTGACGAGACTTGTGAATTAAAATTACAAAAACTACATAACAATGGACACGCTCTCTTCCTCTTGGCTCTCTATGATTACAAAGAATTCTCATAACCTTAATAACCTTCTTCCCTAACTATTTTATAAAGGGACACAAAAAGTATAAATTCAAAATTACCCATGTAAACCTTAATAATTATTTTCCTAAATTGATAAATTTCTATACCACTAAAGTTGGGTTCTATATTTATATTCTCCAATCTCCAAATATCCTTCAGATTTGTCATGTGTTAATATATTCATGATCCATCTCATACTCTTTCATTGTTCTCCTCCGGCAAACCCCCGAAGTCCTCTTTGACATTGGCTTCCTTCGAAATGCTACTTTTGGCCTCATTTCATTGCTCTCTTGGTCTTCTGAGTAGCATTTACTAATTTGGTTGGATTGTTCATTTAGAGTAGTTATCGCCGGCAAACCTCCGGTAGTCCGGTGCTACTTGTTATAACCAAAGAGTTTAACTTAGGAAGATGTAACCTTCTTTTATTACCCCTTATCAAAATTAATTTGAAAATGACTTGTCATTAAATCATTTTCTATGGTGATGTCATGCATAATTTTCATATATAAATGTGAAATTATCAAATTTTATCTTTAAAAAAAAAAGAAATGTATCATTCTAAAAAGGCCAAAAAGTAAGATTACATCTTTTTCCCCCACTGTGGTCACAACAAGATTTTCCCCTTACTTATTGGGGTTTAAAAAAAAATCCAAACCTAACTAATGAATAGTTGTGGTTTTTATATTCCATCGTTGATGGGTTCTGCATTAAGCTCCTAAATTCAGAAATTAAAATGTGTTGAACTAGGGCCACTTTGGATTGGACAATTGGCAAGTTTTAAAATGGAGGAAGCTTTAGCCTAGCCCAGAAGGCCAACCTGGCCCATTAGACAAAAGGGTTGTGAGGACCAGACCCATGGGCCGGTTCAGGAACTCCAATCTAGTTTTACTTCATTGTCTTCTTCACTGTTTGGATGCCTTTTATTATCTGTATATGTATGTGTAATGGTGTACAGGATACCATTGGGAAATTACTCTTGACATGAAGTCTACGGTTTATATCCGCAACATGCCAAAGCATCGCTATGAATGCAAAGACCGCACTCGTTTTGGTCCTCGCGGTGGCTTTCAGGAGAGAAAGATTCAGGCCAAGTTATGGGGAATCACTTTGTCGGCCATCAGCACCACCATTATGATACTATGGAGGGGGTCAACAACCGCGATTTAACTGCCCGAAGGCACATTTCAGGACCAGCTTACTGGGTGGATCATGACTGGTTCTTCACTTCTCTCCCTTGCATTTGCAAATCTATTAATGGTAAGGAGAATTCTAACTTGAAATAAGAGTCTTAGAATCATGGGCTATCTTCATTTCTACGCCCATAAATCTTCTGTTTTTCATAAACAAACCCATGGACCTATTTTATGCATTTTCAGGCCTTTCATAGCATTTATAGCAATAAGACTGAAATACCCTTCAAATTTAGATAAAATCCTTATTATATGGATAGGCCTATTTTCATAAACAAACCCATGGGCCTATTTTATCCACTTTCAGGCCTTTCATAACATTTATAGCAATGTTTGTGAGACGAGAAGACTGAAATACCCTTCAAATTTAACTAAAATCCCTATTATTACCTTCAGAACCTAAAACTAATAATGGAAGGGAGCAGAGGATAGAGGGGGGTTGCAGAAGTTGGAGAGAGAGAGAGAGAGAGAGAGCTATCCATGGGGAAGACAATGGGTAGGCCCAGTGGTGCTTCGCTCCTTCTAGGTAGTGACAAGAGAAACTGCATCTGACTCTCTTCGGTCGAAATATCTCATCCATATCATTGTCGCCGTTAGTGGCTTTGGTGAGAGGAGTTTTAAAGGTGGTGGAGTTTTAAAAATCTTGGATCAAATCATGCCTTCACCTATTTGGGGGGGGGGGTTTACTTTCTTTCTTGTGAAAAAGGTTAAATTACATCTAAGGTACACAATGATTGAGAAAATGAGGTTTAAGGTACCTCATTCTTTAAAAATGACGTTTGGGGTTCCAAAATCAGGTTAACACTAGTCTGCCTTAATCAATTCAAATCACTTGACTTTAAAAAATTTTAATTTCCTACTTTGCCCAATGGAAAGAAACTAATTCACATTTTAATTTTATGTTCATTATCGGATTCACTTAAGCTGGGAATCCCAATGATACCTCTCTAGCTGCCATGTGTTCTGAAAAGGATCCAACGGCTGAGGTCTGCTTTGATGGTGCACTGCAGCTTCTCCTTCTCTAGTGAGTCAATGTGAGAATTAGATGGGAAAACAGTCTCAGTGGGAACGGCGGAGGACTAGCAGGGTTTTGGTTTTAATGTGAAGAGTAGGGATCCATTGAGGAGAGGAGGTTGTCGCAGTAAGGTTGGAGGTTCCGTATCACCATGAACATTGTCACTATCATCAATGTAGCTAAGGGTGTCAAATCTGGGCCCAGTCCAGTAGCACAGACCGAGCCGATGGAATATAATCCGAACCCAGCCCAAATGAGCCCTTAATGGACAGGTTTCCATCTTGGCTTATAAAGCTCGACATCATTTCAGTCCGGATGGAAACCATACTAGATCGGACGGAAACTGGACAGGACCAGACCGGATCCTAAAGAAGCCCAAACTAGCACGAACCAATAATACCCGATACGAACTCTGGTAAGGCCCTTTAAGAAACCCGAGCTAGTCCGAATTCATTCTTTTTGCTGCTCAAATAATAACCAATTGAACAAGGAATTACTTAGTCTTCTAATCACCTTCTATGATGACAATAGCATCCATTAAAGTCATCGATATGATATAGGATCTAAATGTTAGATGGTAATTCCTAATGAAGCACATTTGATTTTACTTATATTATAAAGCCCAATAGCCTGGCTACAGAAATGAATTACTGCATGAACACAAAAGAAGATATAACATATATGGATCAACTCTACGTATTTAAAGCAAACTGTGATCCAATTAAAATTTTGGTCATTTGAACCAATTCTGTTCTTGATCCTTGATGTATCATGTCAGCCCGATAAGTCCCATCCGTCCCGAGTTAGCCTGAAATCAGCCCGATAATAAATCGATACTAGACCAACTAGTTAGTTATTGTGTCCAATGCAGCCCAATCCAGCCCGAACCCCTAATGGACATGTTTCGGTTAAGGCCTGTAAAGCCCGACACTATTTCAGCCAGGACCGAAACTGGACCGGACCGACCCATTGACACCCTGAAATGTGGCCACCAAAAGTTTGGCCTCAAAGCATACAAAAAAGATTTGGAGCCAGTAGCACCTAATATCTTAATCACCTTTATATTTATAAACTATTGTTTACAAATCTAGTTACCTTTCCTGCAGCCACACACAATATAGGGGCATTTATTTAGATATTTTTAGTACTACGACATGCACTATGAACTAAGAAAAACAAAAGTAAAACATACACCGTGAATCGTCGCCTCACCCCCTCCCTGAGCGATGTCATTTCATTACTTACAATTGTTTCTCGTTTTTTTAGGGCATCATTGAAGAGGTAGAATTCCAAACTCCAGAGAGGAGATGGGCCCTGCTCTAGACACTAAGAACAAAACCGAAGGAGAAGGAGAAGTCGTTACTCCTCCACCGCTCCTATTGCCACAGCCTCTCCTCCATCTGTCATATTTCCTCCTCCGCCCCTCCTACCATCACCTTCTGTTAGAAATTTATGCGTTTAGGAATTCAGCCAAACCCATCCCAATCCATACAATTACCATAGAACACAATGGGAAAACCATAATTTATGAATCATAAAGATGTACATATTTAGAGAAATCGATTCTAATATGCTCTAAAACCCTCCAAGCTTTAATCGAAATCCCTCGGTCACAGTCTTCTATATCCTCTACAGGATATCCTTATATCTCTTGCTAATGGGTCCAGAGAGAACTTGATTAACTGTGGTTGTGGGGACTCTAACCAAGTATTTATAGAATACTGTTGTAACCCTAATACCTTTCCCACAATAGAATTAGAGTTATCAAACCTATCTCATACCGTGTAACGAACCAAACCAAAACAATTTTACCGTGCTAATTAGACTCCCACTGAATAACTAGTTTAGATAATTAATTAAGCCCACAAAAGTCTAACAATCTCTCACTTGGGCTACATTAATTACAAAACCATCATCAATCAGTATGGTCATGGAATCCAACACATTAAATCGTTACTAACTTTGATTCATCCATTAAGCCTACCAATGCTAGCAACAATAGATAATATACCTCGATATAAGGTGTATAATCTTCTGTCAGCCACAACAGAGGTTTACTCAATACATGAATCGTTTAAGATATTGCATGAAAGTAAACTCTCATGCGAGTCCAAACTTAATTAAAAAACCTTAATCAAAATACCCCAAAACCTTTATGGGCAATAAAACATAGTATTTAAATAAAATGAAAGCATAATACCACACATTGGTCAGATACCGTCTTCATTCTTTGATTAAATATTGCCTTGTACTTTCTGACTAAATATCACCTTGTACTCTTTAGTTAAATATTACTACAATAACTCTAGTTGAATACTGCCTTGTTACATTGACTGAATATCGTTTAAATTCTTTGACATGTCAAATACATAACTATACGAGCAAAATAACAATAATGCAAATAGTAAAATAAACAAAACCATGGTAATTAAGATTTGTACCCAAAACTATAGGAAATATAAATTAACATAATAAAATAAATTATCACTAATATATGAAAAGGCCATAGTAACCCCAGCTGAATACTACCTTGTTACATGGGCTGAATATCATCTAAATTCTTTGATATGTCAAACACACAACTGTATGAACAAAATAACAATAATGAAATAGTAAAGTAAACAAAACAATGGTAATTAAGATTTGTATCTAAAACTATAGGGAATATAAATAAACATAATGAAATAAATCATCACTAATATATGAAAAGGTCTCCCACTAACTAAGCACATTTAACAATTCAATAACTTGAATATTGGACACATGTTCCTTGAAGGCTCCCATTGACAAAACCTTCGTCAGATGGTCTGCTGTCAAGTTGTTCATCAAAATGTGCTCTATAGTGATATGATTTCTTTTGACCTCTTTATTCACCTAAATATACACAATCTCTATTTACTTTAAAATGCTAGATTTCTGATTGTTCTTTAAGAAGAGTACATTTGAAACGCTATCACAACATATTTCAATAGGTTCAGAAGTATAGTTTACAACCTTCAAGTTTGAAAAGAAACTCTTACACCAGATACCTTGCTTGTTATTTTTACATAAAGTTACAAACCCTACCACCATGACAGAAAATGACAATAAACATTGATGTTGATTTTCTGTCATCAATGCAAACATAAAAAATTATATCAAAATATCCTAGATTGTCACTATTATCATAAATGAGCATGTAATCCTTGGTCTTTTGCATGTACCGCATGATTTTCTTTTTTCCTATTGTCTAGTGACCTATACCAGCATCTAACTGAAAATATCCCATAACACTTAATAAAAAAGTTATATAAAAAATGACTACAACCTTAAGCTTATATTAAGATTCCTACTTCATTTGCTCTCTCTTAACATCATTCCTTCGACAATGTTGCTTATTCAATTTGTCTCATTTGCTAACGGATACATTCTTAACTAAACATTTATGTACACATACTAAATTGTTTGAAAACACGATCAACATATGCCCTTTAAGACAATCCTAATAGTCATCTATTCTTGTCATGAGAAAGTTTAATATCAAGTACAAAAGTACTTCCTCCCATATTCTTCATCTTGGAGTTATTAGATAAAGAACTCTAAACTGTAGCTAGTAAACCCATATCATGTTGGTCATTGATAAATGATCAACATGTATAACTAGAAATTGAATCTGCTCCCACTGATCTTTAGATATTTGCAGTGATCAATGTCAATCTAAAAATCAAAAGAAGATACAAATCTATCAATTTTCAGATACCATTACCAGAATGCCTGTATGATCCATAGATTGACTTATTAAGTCTATAAAATATATATTCCTTATACCTATCTAATGGAACCCCAAATCAAAAGCACAACTAATATCACAAAAATACTAAAAGAATTTTCTTAAAGCCAATACCTTCACTCTGTGTAATTCCTTTTTGTTATAAGTTTTACTTTGTAGCAATTAATTCTTCCACTGGGATCACACTTCTCTTTATATACTCATTTTTGAGCCTATGAGTACACCGCTTATTGACAAAAGCAAAGATCCCGAATCTTGTTGTTGTCCATAGACAACAATACATATTTTATGACCAATAACCACTCAAGGTCAATTTCACTACCTATAGCTTACTGGAAAAAAAAAATCATTGGGATCTTTTTTTTGTCTAATGTCAAAAATATCCATTATGAAGTCTCCTCACCGCTTCCTCTGGCTTTGCAACTATGGCTAGGATATCAGCCTGAATGATATCATCCTCATAAATTAGTCCATCATTCATGATAATATTCTTATTATTCAACTAGTTGCTCTACAACTATTTTCATGTGGTCTCATCAATCTCTAAGTTTTTTCATTGTGACAGCTTACCAACATCATCAATGAATCTTGCATTATTTATTTATACTATCTTATTTACCGAGTTAAGACAGTAAAATCAAAAACCTTTAGATCTGAAGGCATCCTATAATTAATCACTCAATGTCCTGAAACAACCACTCTCTCTTGAGGGTTATGAAACCATGTTAGCTCTGTAGTCCTAAACAAGAAGATAATTTAAATTGGAACTAACTAACTAGACATCCTATTAATAATATAGGTTGCAATATCAATTCTTTTCCTATAGGATCAAATACATTTTCAGACTTTTATAAACAGTTGTTCAAAATTATCAAGGAATAGACCAGTATCCTTAATCTCCCATAATACTTACCCTCTCATTCAGATCCAACAGTTTTAATTCTTTTAATAAAAGTTTTTTCAACTTACCTTTCATTATTTTAGAAAACACCAATGGAATAAACTATGACAATAAGTCCTAGATGAAATTTCAATGTCCACCAAATTCAATAAATCTTTATTGTGAATAATCTTCATGTACACTAATCTTGTTATCTTTTCTTTTAATTAATTCTTATATATATACATATTATGAACTTCAGAAGATTTTCAGAATACTATTCTTTACAATTTTTTAAACAATAGTCCTCAACACCTTTGACAAGGGTGAAAGATGAGAATATACAGTCTAACTCCTAAAGATAAGTAAACTGTAAAGAATAAATTAAAAATTTTGGTACTCTATAAGTTTAGACTATAATTAACGCTTAAGTGTCCAATTTACTGCCTCTTCTAGCTTGAAAGTTTCATAATCCTTATTCTTTTTTCACTTAAGCTTGTCCAACTTTACAACCTTTCTTCACTTGTCCCTTCTGAGTCACACTACAAAAATTTTATTTTATTTAAATCCATTTTATCTTTCAGTTCCTCAATATTCAATTCTTTGTCATAAAGTTTTTTACTATTGCATGAAAAAGCATATTTCTTTCTGTGGGTTTCCACCCCTTTCGTACATTATCTTTGTCTGGATATGTCTTATGTACTATGACATCAGCATTTATATTTTTTTTCTTTGAATTTCAATCCTTAATTCTTTCATTTTAGGTTCACTATTTCTTTTGAGTGCTATAGGTCACTAGGATTTAACTCTACAGTTCTTGTAAAGAAGTAAAAATCTAAAGTGTCACCTATAAATGTTTACTTATCCTTGAGCTTATTAGTAATAATTGACAGCTCTACCTTATGTTTCTTTATACTCCATTACCATTTGTTATCATCAAAATTGATACTGATGGGTTTGAGTAATAAAATATGTCTCCGTCCCTTCTGAAATATCAAATATTTCTTTGGATTTTACTAGGAATATCTTTTTTCAATGTTCCTCATCTGAACATTGCATTACCTGATCTTAGAGACTGAACACCCTTAAGGATCAGAATACAATTTCTGCTAAGTACATCTAGGTTAAACAGTCCTAGATTAGTTTTTAATTTCTATGTCAATTCATAGAACTGACTGTCAATAATAGACATCTTAAGGTATTTAATTATTATATGTGCAAAACTATATTACAGTATAAATAATTATAAATCTACGATTAATACCAAATAAAATTAGCTAGTAAATATATATATATAAAGCTAATTTATATCTTTGAAAAGTCAATCGAACTACACATACATCATTTGAGACAATATATGCACTGGTCCTCTCAATAATTGTGCAACTGTGAAGAGATAATGATTTTTGAAAATTACACCACCTTTGGATGGATGAAACCCCTAAAGCCAAGATCCTTCCCCCATGTGCATGAGTTTTATATAATCTTTGATAATATTATCTTTGGGTAGACAGTGCCTCTCTTTGCTGCATCTATAAAAGTGAAAGTTTATCACAATATCACTTTTGGGTGAATATTGTACTTCCTTGCTGTAGCTTGTAAATATATAAATTTTGAATTTGAACATATTATGATAGAATCAAGTGTGCCACTTTAGCGATCTCGCGAAATTCTTATACAACAGCTACAAGCCCTAATTTGAACAAACTTGGACAATATCATTTTTGGGTGAACATTGTCATACTGAAGCATTTACAAAGCATAGACCTTTGAATTTGAACACATCATAATGAAAGAAGGTTATTATTTTGGTAGTCATATCAAATTCCACTATTATATAAACAAATCCCAACTTGCAGTTCGTGTGGGATATATATTTTATCATAAATATTTTAAAAATACAACTTTATAAGGTTAAATATTCAAATAACTATGCACAATAGCTCAATAATCAATTTGGTACAATAACTTTTAAGAAAAATTAACAGAAACATTTTAAATCGGATCCCCATAGGGCATTCTTTTATTATAACACGCTTTCTAATGTATTAAAATATACCAAACTATATACCAGATTGAAGAGCATAAAAAATAGAGTATACTGTAAAAAAAATCACGGTCTAAACGGACCTTCCACGAGCCTACATGAGTGAGTTAATGCCCTTTTATTAAAATAAGTAGCCAAACAAGCCCTTAAGAACCCTGTTAGGGTCGGATCGGTTCTGTCTGCCCAGGATCGGCTTGGCTCGATTTGAATTGAACTAAATATCTCAATTTTTTTTTTAAAATTTCTTCCCTCGCAAGTGAGATCCACTCACCCCTATTGTCCACTAGTGGCGGCGTGTTCGGCAACCGGTGCTGGTGATTTTTATATCTTCGGAATCATCTTGTTGTCCTCTTTCCAACATTATATGGCTTGACCTTTTTTACTTGTCGAAAAAATTTCGTCTGTGGAAAACTCCGATAGATTGGATCTAAAATTCTAAAAAAATTTCTCTTTCTAATTTAATCAATCATGGTAGGTCATTATAATTAATCCCCATTGATCATAAGTTTGTAAAGTTGACTCTGATACCAACTGTTAAAATTTTATGTATTAGGATTTTAGCCAAACCCATCCTAATCCATACCAGTACCATAGAACACAATGAGAAAACCATAATTCATAGATCATAAAGACATTCCTGTTTGTAGAGATTGATTTCAGTATGCTCTATTGAAATCCCTAGGTCATAATCTTCCACAGTCTCTAGAGGATATCCCTATGTTTCTTGCTAATGGATACAGAGAGAACTTGACTAACTGTGCCTGCGAGGACTCTAATCCAATAATACTGTTATAATCCTAATACTCTTCCCATAATAGAATTAGAGTTACCAAACCTATCTATATGACGAATAAAACTAAACTGGTTTTACCGTACTAATTAGACTCTCACTGAATAACTAGTTTATGTAATTAATGAAGCCTATATAAGTCTAACACCTTTTCTCACTAGATTCTCCCATTAACTCACCAGAGGAGAGGGAAAAACTACTTCATCAAAACAAAACCCTTCCCACAAAAAGTAGACTCCAACCATTGCTCTTCCTTCCCTATCCTTATCATAGAGTTAAAATAAAGGTGGAAATTTGTTGTGAGGGAAATTTTAGTAAATTTCAATTGATTATAAACAAAGATTAATGTTAACTTAATCTTGAAACTTCAAATGTCACTTTTAAAAGAAGAGGTACTTCAAACGTCCTTTCTTCAAAGATTGAGTAGCTTAGATGTAGTTTACCTTATCCAACAAGGAAAAACAAAAAAGAAAAAAAGAAAAAGTGTAGACATCTCATTTTTACAGTCAATTTACCAATGAATATTTTAATATATCTTAGTTGTGTTTAATATATCTTAGTTGTGTAGGTTTTAGTCCCACTTCTTCTAGTCAAGTAGTTATAACCGATTTTCTCCATCATTGTAATAATGAATGGGAGAAACAATTACAAAACAAGAAATATAAAAATGGATTCCATTTGGTTAAACGTAAAAGAAGGAATCGATAAAAAAATAGAAGTTTCTAGAAAAAAAATTGTTTGGACATAGAGGAAGAAAGGGGTCTTTTGATTTTTTTATTAGAAAAAAAAGAAATATCTTTTAATCCTTAGGAATGTTCTACACTGATATGGGTGATAACGGAGACAAATGGGGCCATGGTCAACAAGTGTAAACAAAAGGGATCTGGTGGATTTAAAAAGGTAATACAATCTGATTTGTTTTGAGGAAAATGCTCCAGTTATAAAAGAGTCCCTTGAACACACGAGAGCGGAGAATTTTTCATTTTTTGACGAATGGGAAGAGATAAATGAGAGCGAAGAGTGGAGAGAAAAGAAACTCAGAGCGGGGAAGTGAAGTTAGGGTTTCAAAAGAAAAAGGAATTGCAGGGAGCTGTTCTGATGAAAAATCTAATGCATTTCAACAAATCAACTCATCTGATTGGATCAGAAGGGAAGGAGATCAAGAGAGGCGGTTACGGTGGGAGGACTTCATTTAAAGATTCGAGAGAAAGAGAGAAACAGAGAGAATCGAGAAGAAAGGGAAGTTTTTCAGATCTGGAAAGAGAAAGCGAGAGCAGAAAGAAGCTTGAAAAGACATTGACAAATTTCTAAACTAGAAATTCCTTATAGCAGCAGAAATTTAAAGGCTACGACCGTGATTCTCAGTTCAAGGGTTTCGAATCGATTTTTGTTTCAAGTTCAGTCCAAAGTTACCATAGATCTCAGTTCAAGGCTACGATCATGTTTCTGATTCCATTTTTTGCGAAATTCTCTGGTTCAAGTTCAAGGTTATGATTGATTCTCCAATTCAAGTCTAAAGCTAAGTTTCTGGATCATTGGTTTGATTTCGATTGAGTTTTTTTTGTATATTCTGATGTGATCATTCAATTTCTAGAATTCAAGATAGGGTGACCAGCGGTGAGATTTGTGATGTTAGCTACGGCTCCATCGTTTCTGGTGATCTACGGTATTTTGTTTCATTTCATTAATTCCACTCCAGCAGAAGGTATTTCGTTTCATTTCATTCAGTCCATCGCCTCAGCTTTCAAACTCTTCCTTTATTGAATTTGCGGTTTAGTCGTGTTTTGGTTCATTTGCTATGGCATTTGACATTCACCCAGGCGAACTACGTGGGGAGTTGATTCTCAGATATGTCTGAGATTTGTTAGGTAGTTTGGAGTGTCCAGATACGGTTCCAAGATTTAGGTAGTTTGGAGTGTACAGATACGGTTTCAAGATTTCAAAACATAGTTTTGGAGAATTGTGCAACTTGGTATAGGTCCCCAAGTCTTAGTCATCCATTAATCGTAAAGTGTCACAACAATAGAATTAGGAAATGAATATTATAGGAGATTAATTTTCGGATTGGGTAATTTGGGTGCCTAATACCTTCCCAAGTCATAATTTTGACGTTTATCCGAACTCTGAAGTGACCAAAACTAAATTCTTGGGATGCGAGTCATTAGATCTTTCTCCTAGTGAGATGACGTTTTTAGAGGTTCTAAACCTTATTCTAGGTGACGATTCCAGTTAAAAAAAAAATCCATTGTCCTCGCAAAAGGCTTAACTTAAATAAGCTTCTAAGTAGCCTATCCATCATAAAAACTTTTCTCCTCATTCTATACTCCTAGTTACTCAGAAGGCTATGTTTGGATGTTGAAAAAAGAATAGAGAATTAAAGAATTTTTTTGAAATAGATGAGAGGGATACACATAAATTCGTCATTATTCTTATCGTATTATGCTTTTTTATTAATAAAAATTCTCTCCTGTCATCGGATAAGTGCTAGTTGTGGTCGCATAGTTGGTCTTCATGATCACGGCTGGCATAATTGGGTGACCGAAGATGATTTCTACCCTTACTCTTATGTTATTATGCCTTTTCTTTTTATTTTATCGATATCCAAACATAGGAGAAGCACGAAGCCAAACCCATTGTAATTCAAATTTGATTAGGGCCGAATTTTCCCTTTTTGTCCAATACCAAATTCAACCATAGCTATCTAACTCAGTTTTAAATGATATCCAATTCAATTGAGCATGATGGAATACATGATTTGTAAAACGTGCATGGGAAATATCGTACAGGAAGATGTGGCAGCCAAGTATCGTCGAGTCATGTCATGGGTAGCCATGATTAGCTTTTGTGGGACCATTCAAAGAGCAACTGTTGCAGCCTTTACAGAGAGAAACCTCACTGCTTGGAAGATACAATGGCAGGGGAGTCTTCAAGTTTTGGTCATTCTTTATGGGGTAATTTATTTCACTTCTAATTTAATAATTTTACAAAAAGGGGAGAAAGATTCCCACATGTGTCAATTGGTGCGGTATTCAGTATGGTACGGTTTATTAAGCAAAATAGTGAAATCGAGATACCGTATCATGCTGATTTTGGTTCAAAATTTTCATATGTTTCCAGAAGACAAAGGTTCCTTATATATTGGAACTGAAAGAAAGAATTAATTAAAATTTATTTTATAGAATAATCTAGACCCACTAAAACCAAATAGGCCAGCTGTCATTCCAATTGGCAGTAAGCAAGATATTATAATATGCCCCCTCCAGTTGGAGGGGAAGAGGAACATAGCCCCAACTTACTAAGTAGAGATTGAAAGGAGGATTAACCCAATGCTTTGGTGATTATATTAGCCGGTTGTATGGACTTGCGAACATGAGCAGTATAGATACTTCCGGATTGAATCTTTTCCCAATTAAGATGACAATCAAGCTCAACATTTTTAGTCTGTTCATGAAATACTGGATTAGCGGCATTATGAAGTGTGGCTTGATTATCATAGTAAAGATGCATTGGCAAGGGATGAGTAATCCCAACATCTAAAAAAAGTGCATGGAGCCATGTGAGCTCACGAATAGCAACCACCACAGCTCTGTATTTGGCTTCTACGAAAAATCAGAAACTATAGTTTGTTTCTTAGTCCTCAATGATACGGGCTATGGCTAAGGAATGTGATGTATGCAGATGTTGAACCCGAGTGACAGGACAACCGGCCCAATCGGAATCACAATAAGTTGAAACATGTAACGAAGAGGCTGATGATATGAAAACACCAAGACCTAGACCACCTTTCAAATAGTGCAGAACTCTTTCTTTGATTAAGCTGTTGTAAAACCAATATATGACCATTAGGTTATATTGCTCTCAAGCTTGAACATCCAATGGAAGAGCAATCAGCTTTGGGAGCGAACTGTCGACAAATCCGTATTTATTCTTTGCCCCAAGAGAAACTCGCACAGCCCGATGCCATGTACCATAATTATTCCCATCTAGCAATTGTGCTACCAGTACATGGCCTAGATTATTGGATGCATACAATAAGTATGGACTACAAACAAAAGAGGTTTCAAGATCACGATGAGTCTCACGGGTTTGAGAGTGATCATCATAAGCCATTGAAAAGAAACTGGCCTGAGAATTTCTGAGTAGTTGAAGAAGATAACCAATGAAGCCTGTTTAAATGAATTGAACTTCTGAGATCTAAATGACAAACAAGAAATCAAAGAACCGAAAAGAAATTTGCAGAGACAAGAAGACCATTGTATAAATCTACTGATAAAATCACTGAAGGAGATTTCACAAACTTGAATTCTCAAATCATTGATAGATTTGCGATCTATTAATCATCAATAAAGGAAGTTGCAGAGAAAAAAAATATTTATGCTCTGATACCATGTTCAAAGGGAGTTTTCATTAAAATGTAATGAATTGAATACTGAAGACAAATGTTCTTTATATATTGGAACTGAAAGAAAGAATTAACTACAATTTATTCTATAGAACAATCTAGACCTATTGAAACCAAACAGCCTAGCTATCATTCCTGCAGACAGTAAGCAATATATTATAATTCCTAATTGATTATGTTTATTTTTCTTTTGTTTAGTTTTTTTTTATTTTTTATTTAGACTCGATCAGAGTTTCTTGCTTGTAATTGGACTATATCCCTTGCATGTTGACTCCTTTTATGAGTCTTTTCTTTTCTATAAATGTAGCATGAATTGAGGGGAAGAGATACAAATTAATTCTCTCCCCTCTATAGATTATATCTTTCCCACAGTTTTCTCTCACTTTTGACTCCACGTCCTCCATTGTTACATGGTATCAGAGCCTTTCTTATCATACCAATGTGCCCCCTTTCTTCGTTATTGCTTTAAAAATCCTCTCAACTCTCTACCCTTCATTCTTTCTCTTTGTTTTATTTGTGGCTGTAATTATGGAATAAAGAACAAATTCCAATTTATGAAAGCCCACCAACAATGGGATTAATGTTCCACATATTATGAATTTTTCTCATAGCAAAGCCATGATTATGAGAGTTGATTGAATGTCTGTTTTTTTTTATTCATGAGTAGATCGAGACAATTTTTTTTTTATGTTGTGTGTTGGTTCTACAATAACAATCAATTTCTATTTTGGATCGATTTTTTCTGGTTCAACATGAGTAGATCGAGTTTACCTTAATCAACTAAATTTCTTTGATCAAGATTGCAGTAGCAGATTGCACTTCCTGCAGTAGATCGATAGTTTTTTAAGTTCCCTAGATTTAATTTATAGTTAAATCCAGATTGATATTCAACAAGATTGAGCTTCAGATTCAGATTTACATTCTGATCGATATTCAGATCTCTATTTTGATCGATATTCAGATCTATATTCTGATTGATATTCAGATCTATATTTTGATCGGTATTCAAATCCAAATCAAAATTCAGATTCGGTTCCAGATTGATATTCAGATCCAGAATAAAATTCAGGTTCAGTTTTAGATCGAGATTCAAATCCAAATCAAAATTTAGATTCGGCTCCAGATTGATATTCAGATCCAAAATGAAAGTCAGGTTCAGTTTCAGATCGAGATTAAAATCCAAAATGATATTTAATTTTAGATCTAGATCGGTATTCAGATTCAGATCCAGATTCAGATTGATATTACGATCCATATTGATATTCAAATTTAGATATAGATCAATATTATAATCCAAAGACTAATGTTGACTCTTTCTACGTCCAAATCACTTCCATAGAGTTATTGTTGAAGTCTTTTGTGAGATATGAGATACTCTATTTTCTAATTGGTTTTGAAGAATCTGTCAGTTTCTTTTTTATCTTTTTATTGTTTAAAAAGTTTCTCAAAAAAGTTATCATTTTTTTTTATTGTTGCTGACTCTGCAAATGCTGTCTGTCTAACAGGGTTTTCCTTGACCTCACAGCGTCTTAGCATATCAACCTTAATGTAGAAATTTGATATGCTAAGACGACTTGATTTGTATCTATTCTCTATTAATTGATTTGTAGATTTGATATGCTGAGACGACTTGATTTGTATTTAATCTCCATTAATTGATTTATATTTGATCTCACAGGAGAATCTTCTCTTGTTCTTAAAATCTAAGTTGCCACCGTTATTTCTTTTCATCTCTCACTTTCCTCTCTATATTATTATTTTCGATTATAATCCAGATCGATATTTAACAAGATTCAGTTTCAGATTTAGATCTACACTCTGATCGATATTCAAATCGATATACAAATCCAAATCGAAATTCAGATTCGACTCCAAATTGATATTCAAATCCAAAATGAGATTCAGGTTCAGTTTTAGATTGAGATTTAAATCCAAATTGATATCTAATTTTAGATCTAATCGATATTTAGATACAGATCCAGATTTAGATCGATATTACGATCCATATTGATATTCAAATTTAGATATAGATCAGTATTATAATCCAAAGACTAATGTGGACTCTCTGCACGTCTAAATCAATTTCATAGAGTTATTGTTGAAGTCTTTTGTAAGATATGAGATACTCTATTTTCTTACTAGTTTTGAAGAATCTGTCAGTTTCTTTTTTATCTTTTTATTGTTTAAAAAGTTTCTCAAGAAAGTTATTATTTCTTTTTATTGTTGCTGACTTTGCAAATGCTGTCTGTCTAACAGGGTTTTTCTTGACCTCATAACATCTTAGCATATCAATATTAATGTAGAAATTTGATATGCTGAGATGACTTAATTTTGTTGGGTTGGTGTCTTGTATTCTGTGGGGTCCACGTAATTATAAGGGGTAGTATTTGTATTAGGGTATGAGTCTATTACATGTATGGGAGTAAACTTATAATTGTTGTGGGATTAGGGTTTTTAGGTTTCCCTATATATTGTCTCTGTGTGGGAAAACCTAGGTAAGGTCTGAGCAAAGGAGGATACTGTGTCAGGTGGAGAGAATTGTAGAGAGTTTTCTTGGCAATAAAGAATCTCTGTTTCTCTGTGGTGGAGGTAGGCATTCCGGATTGAGTGCTGAACCACAACAAATCCTGTGTTGTGTTTGCTTGATCTTCGTTTCTTTTTCGTGGTTACGCGTTCATCCCTAACAAGTGGTATCAGAGCTAGGGTTCTTTGAAGAACGAAGGAGGTATGCAGATCTGGGAAGAAGCGAGTATCTTTTGCTTCGGATTTTATGAGTGGAAGTGATCTCTCCGGTGATGCTGCAGCAGTGCGAGAGATGGAGACACATCACATCGTGCGGCGGTGAGCTGTACGGGACACCCGGATGGGGTGTGGGCTATGCTGGTTTGGGTGTAGCGGTTTGATAGAGACAGATTTACAGAATCAACATCAACGAGTTTTCTTCAAGGTGGTTTGCAGAATTCAAGCCAGGTGGAGATTTGTTGGGTTGGTGTCTTGTATTCTGTGGGATCCACGTAATTATAAGGGGTAGTATTTGTATTAAGGTATGAGTCTATTACATGTATGGGAGTAAACTTATAATTATGGTGGGATTAGGATTTCTAGGTTTCCCTATATATTGTCTCTGTGTGGGAAAACCTAGGTAAGGTCTGAGCAAAGGAGGATAATGTGTCAGGTGGAGAGAATTGTAGAGAGTTTTCTTGGCAAAAAAGAATCTCTGTTTCTCTGTGGTGGAGGTAGGCATTCCGGATTGAGTGCTGAACCACACCAAATCCTGTGTTGTGTTTGCTTGATCTTGGTTTCTTTCTCGTGGTTACGCGTTCATCCCTAACAAATTTGTATCTATTCTATTAATTGATTTGTAGATTTGATATGCTGAGACGACTTGATTTGTATTTAATCTTCATTAATTGATTTGTAAGTTTCTCCTACTCCATTAATTAATTTATATTTGGTCTTACAGGAGAGTCTTCTCTTGTCCTTAAATTCTAAGTTGCCACCGTCATTTCTTTTCATCTCTCTTTCTTCTCTATATTATTATTTTCAATTGTAATCCAGATTGATATTTAACAAGATTCAGCTTCAGATTTAGATCTACATTCTGATCGATATTCAGATCTATATTCTGATCGATATACAAATCCAAATCGAAATTCAGATTCGACTCTAAATTGATATTCAGATCTAAAACGAGATTCAGGTTCAATTTTAGATCGAGACTCAAATTCAAATCGATATTTAGTTTGATATTCAGATCTAAAACGAGATTCAGGTTCAATTTTAGATCGAGACTCAAATCAAATCGATATTTAGTTTTAAATCTGGATCGATATTTAAATTCAGATCCAGATCTAGATCAATATTACGATCTATATCTACATCATTTAGATTTAGATATATATCAATATTTTGATACAAAGACTAAAGTGGACTCTCTCTACGTTCAAATCACTTTTATAGAATTATTGTTGAGGTCTTTTGTGAGATATGTGATACTTTGTTCTCTAACTGGTCTTGAAAAATCTGTTAGTTTCTTCTTAATGATTTTATTATTCAAAATATTTTTAAGAAAATTATCATTTCTTTTTATTGTTGTTGACTCTGCAAATGTTGTCTGTTTAACTGAATTTTTCTTGATCTCAAAGCGTTTCAGCATATCAACATCAATGTAGAGTTTTGATATATTGAAACGACTTGATTTGTATCTACTCTTCATTAATTGATTTGTAGATTTGATATGCTGAGATGACTTGGTTTATATTTACTCTCTATTGATTGATTTATAAATTTTTCCTACTTTATTAATTGATTTGTATTTAGTCTAATAGGAAGATCTTCTCTTGTCCTTAAAATCTAAGTTATCATTGCCATTTCTTTTCATCTCTCCTCCCTTTCTAAATTATTCTTTTCAGTTGTAATCCCCATATCGATATTCAACAAGATTCAGTTTCAGATTCAGATCTATATTCTGATCGATATTTAAATCCAAATCAAAATTCAGAATCGACTTCAGATTAATATTCAGATTCAGAACGAGATTCAGGTTTAATTTCAGATCGAGATTCAAATCTAAATCGATATCTAGTTTTAGATCTAGATCGATATTCAGATTTAGATCTAGATCTAGATCGATATCTAGATTTAGATATAGATTAGTATTATGATCCAAAGACTAATGTGGACTCTATCCACGACTAAATCACTTTCATAGAGTTATTGTTGAGGTCTTTTTTGAAATATGAGAAACTCTGTTTTCTATCTGATCTTAAAGAATCTGTTAGTTTCTTTTTGATCTTTTTGTTGTTCAAAAACTTTTTTAGGAAAATTATCATATTTTTTTTATTGTTGCTGTCTCTGCAAATGCTATTTGTTTAACTGGGTTTTCTTTGATTTCATAGCATCTCAGTATATCAACATTAATGTAGAGATTTGATATACTGAGATGACTTGATTTGTATCTACTCTCCATTAATTGATTTGTAGATTTAATATGGTGAGACGATTTGATTTGTAGCTACCCTCCATTAATTGATTTGTAAGTTTCTCCTACTCCATCAATTGATTTGTATTTAGTCTAATAAGAGGTTTCTCTTGTCTTTAAAATCTAAGTTGCCACCGTTATTTCTTTTCATCTCTCTCCTTACTCTCTATATTATTTTTTTTAGCTGTAATCTAATCGATATTCAACAAGATTTAGTTTCAGATTCAGATCTATATTCTGATCGGTATTCAGATCAATATCTAGATCTATATTCTGATCCATATTCAAATCCAAATTGAAATTTAGATTCAGCTCTAAATTGATATTCAGATCTAGAACGAGATTTAGGTTCAGTTTCAGATGGAGACTCAAATCCAAATCAACATCTAGTTTTAGATCTAGATCGATATTCAAATTCTGATCCAAATCCAGATCAATATTACGATCCATATTAATATCTTAATTTATATATAGATTAGTATTATAATTCAAAGACTAATTCGGACTTTCTCCACGTCCAAATCACTTTCATAGAATTATTATTGAGGTCTTTTGTGAGATATGAAATACTTTGTTCTTTAACTGGTCTTGAAGAATTTGTCAGTTTCTTTTTTTTTTATTGTTCAAAAGGTTTGTCAAAAAATTATCTTTTCATTTTATTGTTGTTGACTCTGTAAATCCTGTCTGTTTAACTTGGTTTTCCTTTATCTCATAGTGTCTCAGTATATCAACAACAATGTAGAGATTTATTATGTTGAGACGACTTGATTTGTGTCTACTCTACATTAATTGATTTGTAGATTTGATATGCTGAGATGACTGATTTGTATCTACTCTCCATTAATTGATTTGTATGTTTCTCCTATTCCATTAATTGATTTGTATTTGATATGATAGAAGGATATTTTCTTATTTTTAAAATCTAAGTTGCCTCCATCATTTATTTTCATCTCTCTCATTATTTTCTATATTATTCTTGTTAGTTGTAATCCATATCGATATTCAATAAGATTCAACTTCAAATTCAGATCTATATTATGATCGATATTCAGATCTATATTATGATCAATATTCAAATCCAAATCAAAATTCAAATTCGGCTCTAAATTGATGTTCAAATCCAGAACAAGATGCAGGTTCGGTTTTCGATTGAGATTTAAATATAAATCGATATCTAGTTTTAGATCTAGATTGATATTCAAATTCAGACCTAGATCTTGATCGATATTACGATCCATATTGACATCTAGATTTAGATATAGATCAGTATTATGATCCAAAGACTAATGTGGACTCTTTCTACATCCAAATCACTCATAAAGTTATTGTTGAGGTCCTTTGTGAGATATGTGATACTCTGTTCTCTAACTGGTCTTGAAGAATATTAGTTTTTTTTTTTTATCTTTTTATTTTTTAAAATGTTTCTTGAGAAAATTATCATTTTTTTTTATTGTTGTTGACTCTACAAATGTTATCTGTTATCTAAGTTTTCTTTGATCTTACAGCGTTTCAGCAAATCAAAATCAATGTAGAGATTTGATATGCTTAGACGGCTTGATTTGTATTTACTCTGATGAACTTGATATGACACTGAGAGGGGGGTTGAATCAGTGTCTGAAACTTTTTCCTTATAAATTCAATGCTGCCCAGAGCTATTAGATATCTGATTTGTCAATACACATAATCGTATGCAAATCCACCTCGCTACCACTCAGTGGCTAGGTCTACCAGATTTGCACATCCATCCTGCAAACCATTCCACACATTCTGAAATATATCAGAAAAACAAACACACAGAACACAAAGATATTATGTGGTTCACCACCACAGTATGTGATGGCTAATCCACGGAGTAATGTCCCACGGGCTCCGTACTTACTCAATACTCAATTTTTAGTCTCTTACAGACAAGGATACTAACCCTAGATTTTCCCAGCATAAAACTGAGAGGGCGTTAACGCCAGAATTCAGGCATAAAGCCAGTGTCCAGCACCCACTGAACACACCACAAATAAAATATTTTGGGGCTTATAAGACTTGCTCTACAATGAAACCCACAAGCTAGATAGGTATTCTACTATTTTTCTTTCACCTATACTAGCATACAGTGCATAAAAATTATTTAAAGAGATAGGGAATGAGAAAATTTCACAACCAATATTCTTGAATTGCCAGCAATAATTTTTGACGCTCCACACTGCCTTGAAAAACTCTGAACAGCCTTCAATGATAGTAAATCTTGAACCATAGAGCTCGTCTTGATCATAGGCTTCCCATCTCCTCCACAATCACCATGAATGAACAATAAACAGCCTACCAACCTCTCTCAGGGATTCAGCAATCCCTTGATACACAGAGAATGAGTAGATGGTGATAAATCATCTCACTGGACACACAGACTGGCAAAATCCCTCTCTGTAGCTTCAAAGCAAATTTTTTTAATTTTTTTCAGCACATACATGACTCCCAACGACGCCCAATAGGTAGGGCATCCAAAAATATGAAAGCTACAATTTGAACGGACCGATTTGGAGCTCGAATGAAGAAGATATGGCAATTTAAACATCGACGAATCACAGATAAGGAAAGATTCTCTTTCCTTATATAAACACATACCCGCGCAGCACCGTAGCCGCGCCGCGCCGCTTAGCTATCGCGTTCTGATTGGCTGAGGAGAGAATTAATGCATTTCGCCGTCGGATCTGAGAAGAAAAGGCGGGATCGTCTGATGCCCATCGGATCCGAATAAACCACGTCAGCGAACCTCAGATCCAATATTGAGCGCAGGATCTGGATCAATAGTGCCACTGCACTGTAGGCGCGTCACACTTGATCACTGCTCTACTTCCATGTGACGCGGCGCATTTCTTTAAATTGTGTCTGGCCAATCACGAACCGTGCGGGAGTATCTAGGCGCAGCGTCAGTGATACACAGTAGCCCGCCTTCGCCAGAACCATCGATCTGGAATCTGGCATGCGTGGCTTCATTTGGGCGGCCGATCTCGCATCTTTTCCATATTTTTCTTCCTAAAATGCCCCTGAGAATATAAGCAAGGACGCCTGTAACCAATGCATTGCAAAAAAACCCTGCAGGAGATGTTTTGGCTGAATGGTGCTTCTCTCTAAGCACCCCATCCGACACAGAGGTTTCTCTCTCTAGAAAATTTCTCAAACAGTTAGAATGCATCAAGAGGGGATAGCATGGCCATGCGACAGCGGGCCTGTGGGCGGGCCTGTGGGCCTTGCTGCCTTGTGGGCCTACTGCTGGGCATGCCATGGCTGTTGCCTAGCATGCAGCTGTGGCATGCCAAGCCATGGCTAGCCTCGGCAATGTAATGCCGCGGCTGGTCCTCGGCCAACCTGGCTAACGGTCGGTCCCACCCACACCTGGGTCCCATAATTTTCTCTCTCCTCTCTCTCTCTACAGGCTTCTCTCTTCTTTTTCTCTCTTTTTTCTCTTTCTTTAATTGCATGACTAACCACAAGAACACTACCAGTATCAATCATTGCCACATTAGAGAAATCCACAGACACTCTCTCTCATCAAACTTGGTCCGAGTTGCCGACAATTACAATCCAAAGTGCAACAATCTACCCCTTTGGAATTTTTGGCAACTCACTCTGCGCATGAAATATTTCTCCCCCTTTGACAACAAGAACAAAGGGATATGCCACATAGGAGTGCCCACCGCATCTTTCCAATCATATGGGCGCTCCAGAGACACAAACTCAACACCATAGTAACACAGAAAAATACCAACGGACTCCCCCTGAGTCTACATAGGGAGCAAAAAAGATAGAACCATCAACCACTGCTCCCCCTCACTCCAAGCTCCTCAATGCTTGGGGAGAATAACCACTCCCAACTTTTGTCGTAAGTAATCAAACTGTTCTCTGGGAAGTGGCTTTGTGAATATATCTGCAATCTGCTCTGCTGTAGGAATGAACTCTAACTGAACTTCTCCTTCTAGGACCTTATCTCTCAAGAAGTGATACCGAATGGCTATGTGCTTCGTCCTGGAGTGCATAACTGGATTTTTGGATATATTTATGGCACTAGTGTTATCACAAAACATAGAAATAGGGTTCTTTGATTCAATGCCTAGATCCTTCAACATCTGCTTCATCCATAATACCTGTGTACAACATGAGGTAGCTGCAATGTATTCTGCCTCTGTCGTAGATAATGATACTGACTCCTGCTTTTTACTGTGCCAAGCCACCAAATTTTTTCCAAGATAAAAAGCACCTCTACTAGTGCTCTTCCTATCATCAACACATCCTGCCCAATCTGCATCTGAGTAAGAAGATAATTCCAGATCCTTGCTTTTTGCATACCAAAGACCATAGTCCATAGTCCCCTTTAGATATCTGAAAATTCTCTTCACAGCTACAACGTGTGTCTCTTTTGGGCCAGCTTGATATCTAGCTACCATGCAAACAAACTGTAAAATATCTGGCCTTGTAGCTGTTAAGTAAAGCAGACTTCCAATCATTGACCTATACATAGTGTGGTCAACTGATGGAGAGTCATCCTCTTTGCTTAGCTTACAGCTTGTCATCATTGGAGTGCTCATTGGTGTACAGTCTTCCATTATGAATTTCTTCAATATTTCTTTCACATATTTAGTCTGAGATATAAAGAAGCCATTCTTTAACTGACTGATCTGCAGACCTAAAAAATAAGATAGTTCCCCAATCATGGATATCTCAAACTCATCTTGCATTCTCTGAGCAAAGTCCTGACATAATTCATCCTTTTGGCCTGCAAAGATGATATCATCTACATATACAACCACAACTGTCTGATTGCCATCAATAGATTTAACATATAAATTGCTATCAATCAAACCATTCTTGAAACCCAACTTACAGAGATAAGTATCCAGTCTTGAATACCATGCTCTTGGTGCTTGCTTCAATCCATACAATGCTTTCTTCAGTTTACAAACAAGTGTAGGGTCCTCACTCAGTTGAAATCCATCTGGTTGCTCAATATATACCTCCTCTTCCAAGTCACCATTTAAGAAAGCTGACTTTACATCCATCTGATAAACTTTGAAGTTTTTATGCACTGCAAAAGCAAGAAACATCCTGATGGTTTCCAACCTATCCACATGAGGAAATGTTTCTTCAAAATCAATGCCCTCAACCTGAGCATATCCTTTACAAACCAATCTGGCCTTGTTCCTTACAATTTTGCCATCTTCATTGAGTTTGTTCCTATAGACCCATTTAGTGCCAATGACATTCTTATCTGTAGGCCTTGGCATAAATTCCCAAGTTTTATTTTTCTCTATTTGATCAAACTCTTCATTCATTGCCTTGAGCCAACTAGCATCTTTACATGCCTTTGCAACTGATTTTGGTTCAATGTGCGATAATAAAGAAAACATTTGTTTTGGTTGTCTCACCTACCTTGTTTGCATACCAGCTGATGGATCACCAAGAATTAATTGATCAGGATGATTCTTTTTTACTCTGCTTGAGCCACTTTTGTTCTGCCTATCTGCCTCTGAATCTGACTGCTCTTCTCTTTCTTCTGTATCAACCATTGCTCTCTGTTCTGGCACATTTGTCACATCTTGCTCTTTTTCTATTTCACTGTCATTTTTCTCACTATCCAAATCTTAAAAAATAGAAGGATCACTGTTTGACTCTGTAGTTGAATTTTTGTGCTCATCAACTCTCACATCTACACTCTCAACAATTTTACCAAGCTTCTAGTTGTAACATTTATATGCTTTGCTCGAGGTAGAGTAGCCAAGAAAAATTCCTTCATCTGCCCGATCATCAAACTTCCCTAAATCATGATTGGTGTTTTTGATATAACATTTACTACCAAACACCTTGAAGTGCTTTGCTGTGGCCTTTTTACCGAACCATAATTCATAGGGAGTTTTGTCTTCATGTTGTCTCAACATACACCTGTTCTGAACATAGACTGCTGTATGCACTGCTTCTCTCCAGAATTTGTTCCCCATGTCATTTTTTGTCAACATAGTCCTGACCATCTCTTGAACAGTTCTATTCTTTCTTTCTGCAACACCATTCTGTTGTGGTGTTCTAGGAGCTGAAGTCTGTCTCTTGATGCCATTCTCAAAATAAAAATCTACAAAATTAATCCAGGTGTATTCTCCTCCCCTGTTAGACCTTAAACACTTAATTTTCTTTCCTGTCTCATTCTCAACTTGAGCTTTGAAGATTTTAAACTTTGCACGAGCCTCTGACTTATTTTTTAAGAACATCACCCAAGTCATCCTGGAGTAGTCATCTATGAATAAAATAAAATACCTCTCTCCTGAGATGCTCTGTGTTCTCACTGGCCCACATAGATTTGTATGGACAATCTCAAGTGATTGAGTAGTATGGTAATCTTTTGGTTTAAATGATACTCTTGTCTGCTTCCCTTTCTGACAAGATGCACATATGCCATTGGTGGACTTCTTCAAAGAAGGGATATCTCTCACAACATTTTTATTGGAAATCTTTATTAAATTTTCAAATCCAATATGCCCCAGTCTTTTGTGCCATAGCCATGTTTCTTCTTTTTGGCTCAACATGCAATTTTCTTGAAAATCTTCAGACAATGTATAAAGATTTCCTGACGTTCTCGTTCCAGTTGCCATCAATTTACTACTGTCAGTTCTTCGAATCTCACATCCTTGATCACTGAAAATTAATCTATGGCCCCTATCACATAGCTGACTGACATTCAATAGATTATGTTTCAAACCTGAAACATAGAGAACCTCATGAGATTTTACCTTCCCATTGTTAAGGCTAATGCTTCCTTTCCCAACAATCTTTGCACCAATATCATTACCAAACTTGACTGAGCCTCCTTCATAGTGTTGAAGCTTCTGAAGCCTCTTACTATCTCCTGTCACGTGACTCGAACATCCACTATCAAGAATCCATGATGTAGAACTATTTTGTGCCTTAAAAGCTGTCTGTATAACCAAAGAGCTATTTTTCTGAATCCAAACTCTCTTATTTGATTTTGATATTTCATTTTTCTTCTGTCTTGAAATCTTGCTTCTAATTCTGTCATACTGGCTCTGTGATGGTGGCATAGGGGAAAAGATGGTTCTGCAGTTCCTTGCTATATGCCCAAAATTATTACAATTATAACACTCAACAAAATTTTCTTCCAGGGGAGCAAACTGATTTCTACTTTCAAATCTAACTTCTCTCAGATTGAATTTGCAAGTAGCTATTTTGTGACCATAAGTATTGCATTTATAACAGTAACCCTGAAAATAAGATCTTGACCTAGAAGGAGCCATGTACCTCATCTTTCTCTGCGATGCACTGGGATAATTTCTTCCATAGATGTTGCTCTTCTCCACTCTCATACCTTGCCTTGCATTATTTGTCAGTAGAGTAGGAGTATGATTTTCTTCTTGATCATAAATCATAGCAGCCTTGCCCTTTCCACTCTCTTTCACGAAAGAGATGGGACCTTTCCTATTTGAATTTGCATTATTAAAAGTCTCTCCCTTATCAAAACCAAGATCAAATTTTACATTGAAAGGTCTTTGAGAATTTATAATCCCATCTAGCTTGCTGCTACTAGGGTGTATTGTTGTGTTGCTTGGCTCAACAGATTTGTTCAATTTTTTTTGTCTTTCAAACTCTTCTTTTTCATATTCATTCACCTTTGCTTTTAACAAAATAAATTCCTTCTCAAGCTCTTTAAATTTACTCATCACAAGGGCTTGTATTTCAAGTTGAGCTCTCAAACCTGTATTCTCAGTCATTAGTTTGGAGTGGTCTGTAGATACCTGTCCAAGCTGAGTCTTGAGATCTTCAATAATTTTCTTGGATTCTACAATTTGAATTCTCAAATCTTGAATTACCTTTTTCTATTTTTTAACTTCTTGTGAGGCAAGCTTGTTATATTTCCTTTCTTTCTTGAGTTCCTTCATAGTTGCAGCAAACTCTTCTTCAAAATTCACCTCACCTTCTTCATCATCACCAGAGCTTAAAATTTCATTCCCTTTTTCTTCTTCACTACTAGAGATAGATTCCACAATGTCTTCTTCATTGTTTTTTGAGGAGAATTTTTCTTTATCTGTGTTCTTCTCTTGATCTTCAATGTAAACCATGAACAAAGCCTCACTAGGCTCATCTTCTGAGATTTCATCAGAGTCATCATCTGAGGTTCCAGTGCTTCTCTTAGAGATAAAACTCTTTCTGTTTGACCTGTTTTTCTTTAAGTTGTAGTTTTTCTTTTCCTTAAACTTGCTTTTTCTATCATCTTCATCATCACTGTCAAACTTACTCTTCATTGGGCACTTTGTAGCGAAGTGTCCAACTTTACCATAATTGAAGCATTTGAATGGAAGCTTGTTTTTATACTTTCCTGTACCCTTTTTCAATTTTCTAGTGAAATGAGCTATGGCTTCATCTTCACTTTCTTCCTCATTTTGTTTTTCAAAAATCTTCAGCTTCTTCATAGCCTTGAAAGCTACCTGCTTGTCACTAGTGGTTTCTGGATCAACCCTCATCTCAAAAGCTGTTAAAGCTCCATGAATCTCATCAATAGTAACCTGTTCCAAGTCCTTGGTTTCTTCAAGAGCTGATACTTTTGACTCAAATTTTAGAGTGAGAGACCTCAAAATTTTCTGACAAACAATATGACCTTTTAAATCTTCACCAAATCCTCTAATGGAATTAACCACTTCATTAACCCTGTTCATGTATTGATCAATGGTTTCATCCTCATTCATCTTCAGATTCTCAAACTGACCTCTGAATGTTTGTAGCTTGATGGTCTTGATCTTCTTATCTTCTTCATATATGTTGATCAATCTATCCCATACTTCCTTTGCTGTCTTACAGTCTATGATTTTAGCCAGTTTACTATTTGTCAGTCCCCCTTGAATGGCATTGAGAGCCTTTCTATTATTCTCAAAATTCTTCTTGTCTACAACTGTGGGAGCATTTGTGTCATGTGGAGTGTAGTCATTTTCTACAGAAGCCCAAACATCATAACCAAGAGATCCTACATAGACCTCCATTCTTCTTTTCCAAAAGACAAAATTTATCCCATCAAACAATGGGGGCTTGTTTGAACCTTCTCCTGGTGCCATATCTTTTATTCTGATCTTCTCAGTTGCTGATTAAGCTGTCACTGAACCTGGTGCTCTGATACCAATTGATGAACTTGATATGACACTGAGAGGGGGGTGAATCAGTGTCTGAAACTTTTTCCTTATAAATTCAATGCTGCCCAGAGCTGTTGGATATCTGATTTGTCAATAGACACAATCGTATGCAAATCCACCTCGCTACCACACAGTGGCCAGGTCTACCAGATTTGCACACCCATCCTGCAAACCATTCCACACACTCTGAAATATATCAGAAAAAAAAACACACAGAACAAAGATATTACGTGGTTCACCACCACAGTATGTGATGGCTAATCCACGGAGTAATGCCCCACGGGCTCCGTACTTACTCAATACTCAACTTTTAGTCTCTTACAGACAAGGATACTAACCCTAGATTTTCTCAGCATAAAACTGAGAGGGCGTAACAATGCCAGAATTCAGGCATAAAGCCAGTGTCCAGCACCCACTGAACACACCACAAATAAAATATTTTGGGGCTTATAAGAATTGCCTTACAATGAAACCCACAAGCTAGATAGGTGTTCTACTATTTTTCTTTCACCTATACTAGCATACAGTGCATAAAAATTATTTAAAGAGATAGGGAATGAGAAAATCTCACAACCAATATTCTTGAATTGCCAGCAATAATTTTTGACGCTCCACACTGCCTTGAGAAACTCTGAACAGCCTTCAATGATAGTAAATCTTGAACCATAGAGCTCGTCTTGATCATAGGCTTCCCATCTCCTCCGCAATCACCATGAATGAACAATAAATAGCCTACCAATCTCTCTCAGGGATTCATCAATCCCTTGATACACAGAGAATGAGTAGATGGTGATAAATCATCTCACTGGACACACAGACTGGCAAAATCCCTCTCTGTAGCTTCAAAGCAAACTTTTCAAAAAATTTCAGCATATACACGACTCGCAACGGTGCCCAATAGGTAGGGCATCCAAAAATATGAAAGCTGCAATTTGAACGGACCGATTTGGAGCTTGGATGAAGAAGATATGGCAATTTGAAGATCGACGAATCACAGATAAGGAATGAAAATCTTTCCTTATATAAACACGTACCCGCGCCGCACCGTAGCCGCGCTGCGCCGCTTAGCTGTCGCGTTCTAATTGGCTGAGGAGAGAATCAATGCATTTCGCCGTCGGATCTGAGAAGAAAAGGCGGGATCGTCTGATGCCCGTCGGATCCGAATAAACCGCGTCAGCGAACCTCGGATCCAATATTGAGCGCAGGATCTGGATCAATAGCGCTGCTGCACCGTAGGCGCGTCACACTGGATCACTGCTCTGCTTCCATGTGATGCGGCGCATTTCTTTAAATTGCGTCTGGCCAATCACGAACCGCGCGGGAGTATCTAGACGTAGCGTCAGCGATACACAGTAGCCCGCCTTCGCCAGAACCATCAATTTGGAATATGGCATGCGTGGCTTCATTTGGGCGGCCGATCTTGCATCTTTTCCATATTTTTCTTCCTAAAATGCCCCTGAGAATATAAACAAGGACGGCTGTAACCAATGCATTGCAAAAAAACCTTGCAGAAGATGTTTTGGCTGAATGGTGCTTCTCTCTAAGCACCCCATCTGACACAGAGGTTTCTCTCTCTAGAAAATTTCTCAAACAGTTAGAATGTATCAAGAGGGGATGGCATGGCCATGCGACAGCGGGCCTGCGGGCCTTGCTGCCTTGCGGGCCTGCTGCTGGGCATGCCATGGCTGCTGCCTAGCATGCAGCTGTGGCATGCCAAGCCATGGCTAGCCTCGGCAATGTGATGCCGCGGCTGGTCCTCGGCCAACCTGGCGAACAGTGGGTCCCACCCACACCTGGGTCCCACAATTTTCTCTCTCCTCTCTCTCTCTACAGGCTTCTCTCTCTTCTTTCTCTCTCTTCTTTCTCTTTCTTTAATTGCATGACTAATCACAAGAACACTACCAGTATCAATCATTGCCACATTAGAGAAATCCACAGACACTCTCTCTCATCAAACTTGGTCCGAGTTGCCGACAATTACAATCCAAAGTGCAACATACTCTCTATTAATTGATTTGTAGATTTGATATGTTGAGACGATTTAATTTGTATCTAATTAAAATTAATTGATTTGTAAGTTTCTTCTACTCCATTAATTGATTTGTCGTTAGTCTGATAGAAGGATTTCTCTTATCCTTAAAATTTAAGTTGCCATTGCCATTTTTTTTCATCTCTCTCCTCCCTCTTTATATTATTCTTTTCAGTTGTAATTCATTTCGATATTCAACAAAATTCAGTTTCACATTCAGATCTATATTTTAATCAATATTGGTATCTATATTTTGATTGATATTCAAATCCAAATTGAAATTTAGGTTTGATTCCAGATTGATATTCAGATCCAAAATGAGACTTAGATTCAGTTTTAGATCAAGATTAAAATCCAAATCGATATCTAGTTTTATATCTAGATCGATATTCAGATGCAGATCTAGATCCATATCAATATTACGATTTATATTTGATATCCAAATTTAGATATAGATCAGTATTATGATCCAGAGACTAATGTGGACTCTCTCCACGTCCAAATCACTTTCGTAGAGTTATTGTTGAGGTCTTTTGTGAGATATGAGATATTTTGTTCTCTAATTGGTCCTGAAGAATTTACCAAGATTTTCTTGATCTTTTTATCTTTCAAAAGATTTTTTTAGGAAAGTTATCATTTTTTAATTGTTACTGACTCTACAAATGTTGTCTGTCTAACTAGGTTTTCCTTGATCTCACAACGTCTCAGCATATCAATATCAATGTAGAGATTTGATATGCTGAGACGACTTTATTTGTATCTACTCTCCATTAATTGATTTGTCAATATGATATGCTGAGACGACTTGATTTGTATCTATACTCTCTATTAGTTGATTTATAAGTTTTTCCTACTCCATTAATTGGATTATATTTGGTCTGATAGGAGGATCTTTTTGTCTTTAAAATCTAAGTTGCCACCGCCATTTCTTTTCATCTCTCTCCTCCCTCTTTATATTATTCTTTTCCATTGTAATCGGATTTGTTTCATATTGCCATGTATGTAGTACCCATTCCTTGTTTCCCATGCATTCATATGCATGTATTTATGATGGTATGAATTACGACCCTATTTACGATTTTGCCTTTCTACCCTAAACCCTTCATCCCATCATAAAGACCCAGACTTCCTCCAACTTCCCAGAAAATAATTCCCTATCCTCTATCTTATTCCTTCCTCCCCTCTGAATCTCTCTCTCCCTATCTTTTCTCTTCTGGTTCATTACCTTCTATAAAAGCAGGCTGTGACCATGTATATCACTGCCTAAGATAAAGTGGCTTATTTAAATGATGATCCTCCTGATTCTAAGGCTGCAACTTGTGATACTTAGACCCATGAGAGTGTCACAGTCTTGGTCTGGCTATTTAATAGCATAGAGCCCTCTGTGGTTGCCAATGTCATGTTCTACACCACTGACACGAGTGTTTGGACAAACTTACAAGGGAGCTTTTCTCAGGATACTAACTTGTCTTGTGTTTATGATTTATATGAACGTCTGTTTAATTGCAAACATGGCGATAAATCAATTGTCAAATTTTATAGTACTCTCAAGGGTATTTGGGAATAATTAAATTTCCACCAACCTCTCACTATGGACCTCACTACTCTAAAGGCTCAGCGTATAGAATTTTAGGTTACTACCTTTCTCTTTGGATATAGTTTTGAGTTCAAAAGCCAACTCCTTGCCAATGATAAAGTCCCTACCTTAAATGGGGCCTTTTATCGTGTTCAGCACATTGTTAGTCCCACCTTCACCAAATCTCATGAGGCCTCTACCATAGATAAATCCGCCTAATTCACTACCAGTATCTGTGTGGTCGTAGCAATTCTAGTAAAGGCTGTGGTGGACATGGCTCTTCTAATCAACCTATGCGTCTCTGCTGTCACTATTGTAAACAGTTTAATACGATCAATAGATGTTGGGTAAAGCATGGTAACCCTCCTCAATGGGGTTTTGGGTCTCCTTCTCAGTTGGCAGGTGCGGCTAATTCTTATGGTTATTCTCATACACCACTACTTAAACCGACAAAGACTTGTCTTCCTCAGTTACCGTGTCTAAACAAGATTTTCTTAACCTGCTTACTCATCTTAATTGACTAGACAATTAGGGCTCTACTTCTTCTTTAACTTCTACTTTGGCTCATACATGTATTACTTCCTTACTTACATGATTGGTAAGGCCATAGTATTATTCTCTTTTAACCATTGTCCTCAACCATCCAATGTTTACTTGGTTGATGGTTCTACCACCCACGTTTTTGTCAAGGGTGATGTATCCCTATTACCTACTTTATCCTTGGCTTCTGTTCTTCATGTCCCTTGTATACCCATGAATTTATTTTCAGTTAGTACTTTGGCAAAATCTCATAATTGTTGTGTACTTCAGGATCTATAGGCAAATGCGACGATTGGTGGGGGACATGAGAAGGATGGGCTGTACTATCTGGACGTCATTCCATATTCCACTACTGCTCACTACTGTTACTGGTGTTTCTCCACCAAAATAGAATTTTTGCCTAGGTTATTTGTCTCTCGCCAAGTTACAAATCATGGTTCCAAACTGTGAGTTCCATTTCTATCCTTGAATGTGAGGCATGCCAATTGGAAAAATACCATCGCCCATCCTTCTTTTCCTGTGATGTGTTCATAAGTCCACCCTCTTTTCCTTGGTTCGTTCTGACATCTAGGGTCCTATCAAAGTAAAGAGTCATGCTGGTTTTAATTATATTGTCACCTTTGTGGACGATTCTTCTCGTACCACTTGGTTATATTTGTTAAAGAATTGTTTCGAGTTCCTTGCCATTTTTAAACAATTTTATTTAGAAATCAAGAATCAGTTTGGTGTTAACTTTAATCTTTCGGTCAGTTTATGCGCTTGAATCCACTCAATTGGCTATTTCTTTCTTTTGTGTGCCCATTGGTATCCTTCATTAGACCAGTTGTCCTTACACCCTTCAATAAAATGGCATTGTGGAACGTAAAATTGACATTTATTAGAAATTTCTCGTTCTCCCTTTTTTCATATGCACTTGCCTTGTTATTTTTTGGGTAGTGCCGTCTTAACTGCCTACTACTTAATCACGCATGCCATCATCAGTTCTTCAAGTTGATTATGTATATCATTAGTTTCATCCTCCTCTCCATTGTTTTCCTTACCACCTCATACCTTTAAAAGCATCTACTTCATTCATGACCTTTGGCTTGGCCTAGAAAAGTTATCCCCCTGTGTGGATCTTATGTATATCATGAGTCTCTTATTCGACGCCAGGTTGTTAGTGCTGACATCACGTTCTTTGAGAACACCCCATATTATTTGGCTCTTGGTTCCGATTCACTGATTCCGAGCCATGGTTCCATTCACTGATGTAGCTTCCCCACTCATACCTAGACCAACCCCTGTTGCTGCTCCTCTACAGGTGTATCATCGTCAACCATAACCTGCATTGACACCAGCTCTTGCTCCACCACTTGCCCTACTCTCGGCTCCCTTCTTGTCATCCTCCTTACCAGAACATATCCTATCACTTAGTATGTATATGCATCACATCTCTTGTTGTCCCACCAATCCTTTACTTATGATTTATGCCAAACTGATATTCCCACTTCTCATACTGAGGCTTTAACTCGGCTTGAGTAAAAGAAGGCTATGGATGTTGAGATAGATGCCCTCCTTTCTCGACAGACTTAGTCTTTGGTTGATTTACCTATGGGTAAGGAGGGGTTATACTTCACAGTATAAGTATATGTAAGACCCGTGTCAAACTAACCCGGTCTTACCATCTTGAACCAGGTTTACCCATCATGGTCGAGTCAAATGGACCAAGGGCATGAAGGAGATCGAGATCCCAGGTATAAAATCGACCCAAAAACACTTAATTTTAGGGAAGGGTCGCACACCCAGCTAAGCAGGGTCGGACGTCCCAAAACAGAAAGTAAGACCCTCAGTTTTTAAGGGAGGGTCGGACAGCTTAAGACCCTAGGGTCGACGGGATCATCGACCCTCCCATCGACCCTCGGTTTCTGACGAAAACTGAAATTAGGAAATTTCCTAATTTTCGGTTGGGATTCTTTCCAAATCTCAATGGGATTATTATAGGACATTCCTAGTCTATTTAAAGGACGTTCCTAAGCCACATTCACTCCTTTCACAACCCTAATTGAATTGAGAGAAAGAGAGAAGAAGGAAAAGAGGAAGAAAGGAGGCAAGGAAGAAGGCTTAGCAAAAAGGAGAAGAATTTGCAGAGAAAAGTAATCTTCTCAGGTATGGATACTAATTCCATGAGTTTCTACAGACCTTAGGTTAGATATGGTTGAGTGTAGGATTTCGGAGAAACCCAAACCATCCATCCATGGTTAGGTTTTCATGGAAAACCATAGGAGGATGCACGAAAGCTATCTAGATGGATTATACATGGTTCTAGACCATGGAACGACTGTTGAAGGAATGTAGGAAGCAAGCCATAGGACCCCAAACACGAAGAATGGATTAAAAGTGGAAATTGGACCGGAGTGCACCAAGGGTCGCACCGAGGGTCGATAGACCATCCGACCCTAGGTGTTTCGACCATCGACCCTCGGCATTCGGGAAGTTCGGGAATGGAGGGAGGGTCGATAGACCCATCGACCCTAGTATCGACCCTAGTATCGACCCTCAATTGACAGAATGGTTTTTAAATTCTGAATTAATTCTAATTAAATTCTATCGACTTTGTTAGGTTTGCTAGCAATATAATAACATTATAAAGGTGATTTTAAAGCTTGGAAAAGTATCTATTAGCAAGCTAAGGTGAGGAACTTTAATTCCAAACTAAATTGGTTAATAATAAACTGTTTTCTATTTCTTGAGTCCTATGCCATGTGTGATTCTATGCGAATATGTTGTAATGTGCATACAGCATGCCATCCAATATTTCTATTACTTGTTCATGCATATTTACTTTATTGTTTATAACATGATGATGATGATGATGATAGGAATAGGCATGTGATTGTATGTGTGTGGTTGATGTGCTTGATGCGAGCGAGTATCAGGGGAGGTGTGATGAGAACGTCAGTAAACGTTAACCTTTGGCGGGTCTCAGCACTTTAGCTCTATCTCTAACTCAAGTCTTGTGCATTGACATCGTCGTATCGCCATTACCTTAGCAGAACTATTATGTCGTAGAGTATCAGGGGAGGTGTTTCGGTCCTTGTAGTCTCTGACTCTACCGGGGGGCCTTAGCTCTATCTCTATGGATGTTCTGAGGGATGCTGGGGTGAGGCCTTGGATACACTGTTTGGCATTAGGATTGGTTAATAGCGAGCCCAGTTTGCAAGCCCTCGCTAACAGGGGCTTACGTGTTGGTATAGCATTATATAGCAATAAACGTTAACCTTTGTTGTATAATGTTATGGTAGGGTGGATGGGGACGACGATAAACGTTAACCTTCGGGCGGGCTTCCACACCCTGTGTATAGAGGCAGTGTCAATAAACGTTAGCCTTTGACCACCCAACCTTTCTATTGCACATTGCAAACTATAAACTAAGACCAAAGATATGAATTGACTTTTTACAAGCATATGTAATGTTGCATTGTTTTGGCTACTCACTGAGCAGTGTTGTGTGCTCACCCCTCGACGTCGAATATTTTAGTTGATGATGCAGGTTATACAGTTGAAGATTATCTGAACGTGTCGGCATAAGGAAATGTAGCAGCTATGGAAGTTGGAGCTGAAGACGATACACACGACTCCTTTTGCGAGTGCAACTCGTGTGTATTCGATTAGATATTTTTGTAGGTTTCTTTATTGGATTTATAAGACATGTATTTGGTATTTAAATATTTATGTCTTAGTTAAACACAGAATAATTTGCTATTATTTATGGGTATCATTTTAGTTCTCAGTTCATATTATTTATAAATTTTTCGCTATTGTGTATTACTCTGATTATGATTGTGGATGCGTGTAAAGTTTGGATAACGCGGGGATAGCCTATTAGAGATCCTGGTTGAACCGTTGGTTATTTGGCAGTTCATCACACCATTCTGAACAGTGTGGAATTGGGGTGTGACAACTTGGTATCAGAGCTCTCAGGCTTTGCCCGCCGAACTGACACACATTCAAGACCATTGTGAACTGAGATAGGATAAAAGTAAAAGCTTTAATATAAACACATTGTAAGAACCTGTGTTGGTTGAGACAGAAATTAAACAAGACGATAATGTACATATAAAAGGTGGAACCATATATATACACTCACACAGAAAGAGAAGACCAAGAATTATCCTAATAAACAAATAATTTAGGGTATTATCTATAAGTTGGGTAGTTATCCAAGTATACAAGGATATAGTACAGTAGCAAGAAGGGAGCTTCTGTAAAGCAGAAAGTTGGAATACCGAGTTGGTACTCACAAGATGTGAAACTTGATGTAAGACAGAGGAAGAAGGAAAATGGCTAGTAATGCCAAAACCCCTGTAGAGATAAAGGAAAAGATCTCGGGCTAAATCGAAACAGAGATAAGAGGATAATGGCCATGAAAGTAGATATGTTTATATAGGATGCGGTGCATTATTGATTTACTCTTATGATTATAGAGGATGCACATACCAGATTTTAAACTCTCGTGTCTTGACAGGATACCTTCTTGATTTAACCTGTCAATTGGAGTTACATATATTGTTTCTTTAGTATTAGTCCTGATTATACCAATCTGCACCATTCTCATGATCGACAACATGAACAGAGATACGAACTGAATGAACAGTTAAATGCTTAATCATGTTGAGCGTACATCTACTGATTTATACCTGATTTATTGATGTACGAAAATTTTCTCCAGATTTATACCTGATATACTGATGTATGAAATCTTCTCCAGATTTATTCCTATAGTGCCTTGATCAATGGCATTATATACTCGATAGAACCGGTAACCATGAGGTTAAGAGCTGTAGAACCTCTATTTCCATGTATTTAGACCACCGTGCAACCTAATGATCTTTTGATGCCGGTTGGATTACCACAGATTTACTCCTGATCCTTAAAACCTTGATTCGCTAGATAAAGCAAGTGGTTGTCATTATGATAATTGAAAGAAGAAAATAAATTGTTTTGGACAAACATTCTGAATTATACACTCCCTGATCATGGTTGATAAAGATGTGTAGTGATAATGGAATTATTGGAAGAAAGATGATTGGATTCAGACTAAATGCTATAGCCAATGAACCTCAGATGAAGTAATGGAGAATCTATTTTGAGATTTCTAAATGGATGGAATTTGGACGCAACCTAATTAGACTTGAGATGGCAGACTTTGATGTCATCTTGGGAATGGACTGGTTAGCTCGGCACTCTGCAAATCTGTTATGCGCCGAGAAGAAGCTAACGTTCAAGGACAAAAAAGGAGCAGAATTCAGTTTCTCGGGAACCAAACTTCCCAGGAGACGCAAGCTCATACTCTCAGCATTAAAGGCTAAGAAGTGCCTTGAGAAAGGAGCGGTCGGATATCTAGTATCAGTGGTCGACCTAACTAAGGACGTGCCACAAATGGAAGATATTAATGTCGTGCGGGATTTTCCTGATGTATTTTCGGAGGAATTATCCGGATTACCACCCGACCGAGCCACGGAGTTTGTAATAGACCTTATACCTGGAGCCGCACCAGTATCAAAAGCACCTTATAGAATGGCTCCTACTGAACTGAAGGAATTAAAAGTGCAATTACAAGAACTGCTGGATAAGGGTTATATTAGACCCAATATATCCCCATGGGGAGCACCGGTGTTGTTCATAAAGAAGAAGGATGGTAGTGTTCGATTATGCATCGACTATCGAGAGTTGAATAAACTGACCATTAAGAATTGATACCCACTACCCAGGATCGATGACTTGTTCGATCAGTTACAAGGAACGAAGGTATTTTCAAAGATCGATCTTCGATCGGGGCTATCATCAATTGAAGATTAAAGAAGGTGACATTCCGAAGACAGCTTTCAGGACAAGATACGGACATTATGAGTTCCTAGTGATGTCCTTCGGACTAACTAATGCACCGGCAACGTTCATGGAACTTATGAACCGGGTTTTCCACGATATGTTGGACACGTCGGTTATAGTATTTATTGATGACATATTGGTATACTCCAAGGACAAGGAAACCCATGTCAAGAACCTAAATGCAGCCCTACAGCGTTTAAGGAAAGAGGAGTTATATGCCAAATTTTCAAAGTGTGAGTTTTGGCTAAGTGAAGTCGCCTTTCTAGGCCATGTAGTATCCGCGGAAGGAATCAAAGTGGACCCCAGTAAGATCGAGGCTATTGTGAAGTGGGAAGCACCAAAGAGCGTCTCAAAAATTAGAAGTTTCCTGGGTCTAGCTGGATATTATCGGAGATTCGTAGAAGACTATTCTCGGATTGCCGTACCTCTCACCAGTTTGACCAAGAAAGGAGAAAAGTTCGTATGGACGGATAAGTGCGAAAAGAGTTTTTAAACACGGAAGACCGGATTGATATCCGCTCCAATTTTAACCAATCCCGTTCCGGGACGGACATTTACCTTATACACCGATGCATCGGGATTGGGATTAGGATGTGTGCTTATGCAAGGAGAACAAGTAGTTGCGTATGCATCGAGACAGTTTAAAGGTATATGAGAAAAATTACCCCACTCATGATTTGGAGTTAGCGGCGAGTAGTACATGCTTGTCAAGATATGGAGACACTACCTATACGGAGAGAAATTTCAGATTAAGTCGGACCATAAAAGCCTTACGTATCTATTTAATCAAAAGGAGTTAAATATGAGACAAAGAAGATGGCTGGAACTATTGAAAGACTATGATTGTGATATCCAGTATCATCCGGGAAAAGTGAACGTAGTAGCAGATGCAGTGAGCAGAAAAGCAATGATAAAATCTCAAGGAGAAACTAGCACAACTGCAGCAATGTGTACTACCGGGATGGTATTCAATCACGGTAATGAGCAGTATGTGATCGATACAATGGATGGACCAACCAACCAAGGGTTTATTCATCGGTTTTCAAATATGTTCGCGGCATTGAAGATAATACCGGATTTAGTGGATGAAGTGAAGACAACTATCAAAGCAGATCCTTATCCGAGAACGGTACAAGAAGATATTGAGAAAGGTAGGACTAACCCCCGAGTTCACCTTGGATGACGAGAAGGTACTAAAATACAAAGGAAGAATATGTGTACCCGGAACTAGAAAATATGGACATTAGACACCGACTCATGAAAGAAGCCCATACCACCATTTACTCGGTACATCCCGGAAGTACAAAAATGTATCATGATCTAAAGAAACTGTATTGGTGGAGGGGAATGAAGGCGGATGTAGCCAAGTTCGTGTCTCAATGCCTAAATTGTCGAAGGTAAAGGCGGAATGACAAAGACCCGCAGGGACTGTTACAAACATTACCGGAACTAGCATGGAAATGGGACTGCATCACTATGGACTTCGTCACAGGACTACCATTGACTCCTCGAGTAGTTGACGCAGTTTGGGTGATTGTGGACCGTCCGACTAAAACAGCTCGCTTCATACCGATATGACCCCAATATACACTCGGAAAGGTTAGCAAAGCTGTATGTGGATAATATTGTTCGGTTACATGGTGTTCCGAAAAGCATTGTGTCCGATAGAGATCCACGATTTACTTCCAAATTTTGGGAAGGACTGCAAAAGGCCATGGGTACAACATTGAAGTTCAAGATCGCATTCCACCCACGCATGGACGGACGGTTGGAGCGTAAAATTCAGATTCTAGAAGATATGCTACGAACATGTGTGATTGATTTCAAGGGATCATGGGACGAAAAGTTACCATTGATCGAGTTCGCTTACAATAACAGCTATCAGGCTACTATACAGATGTCACCTTATGAAGCACTGTATGGTAGGAAGTGTCGAACTCCCTTGTTTTGGAATGAAGTTGGAGAACGTAGTATTGTTGGACCGGAATTTGTTGAAGAGACTTGTCGAGTGGTCGACATCATCAAGGAAAGAGTAAGAACAGCTCAGAACCGTCAAAAGCAATATGCGGATACTCGACGAAGAGATCTAGAGTTCGCCGTAGGTGATAAAGTATTTTTGAAAGTATCGCCTATGCGAGGATTGAAGAGGTTCGGACGGAAAGGAAAACTAAGTCCAAGATATGTCGGGCCATATGAGATTCCGGCTAAGCGTGGGAAAGTAGCTTATCGGGTTAGCACTACCACCATCTATGTCAAGTGTGCATGACGTATTTCACAAATCCTTATTGAAGAAGTATGACAAAGACCCAACACATGTGTTGACAGTGGATTTGCCAGAATTGACTAATGATTTGACATTTGAAGTAACACCAATGGAAATCACTAGTCGAAAGGTTCAACGTCTACGTAACAGAGATATCCACTATGTTAAGGTCACATGGAAAAGTAGAGACATGGAAGTGGATACATGGGAAGAAGAAAATGCTATGAGAAAGCAATACCCTGACTTGTTTGATTCAGAAGGTACGTACAATTTCGAGGATGAAATTTTTATAAGTTGGGGGGAGTTGTAAGACCCGTGTCAAACTAACCCGGTCTTACCACCTTGAACCAGGTTTACCCATCATGGTCGAGTCAAATGGACCAAGGGCATGAAGGAGATCGAGATCCCAGGTATAAAATCGACCCAAAAACACTTAATTTTAGGGGAAGGTCGCACACCCAGCTAAGCGGTGGTCGGACCTCCCAAAACAGAAAATCAGACCCTCGGTTTTGAAGGGAGGGTCGGACAGCTTAAGACCCTAGGGTCGACGGGATCATCGACCCTCGGTTTCGAGAAACCGAAATTAGGAAATTTCCTAATTTTCGGTTGGGATTCTTTCTAAATCTCAATGGGATTATTATAGGACATTTCTAGTCTATTTAAAGGACGTTCCTAAGCCACTTTCACTTCTTTCACAACCCTAATTGAATTGAGAGGAAGAAAGAAGAGGGAAAAGAGGAAGAAAGGAGGCAAGGAAGAAGACTTAGCAAAAAGGAGAAGAATTTGCAGAGAAAAGTAATCTTCTCAGGTATGGATACTAATTCCATGAGTTTCTACAGACCTTAGGTTAGTTATGGTTGAGTGTAGGATTTCGGAGAAACCCAAACCATCCATCCATGGTTAGGTTTTCATGGAAAACCATAGGATGATGCACGAAAACTATTAGATGGATTATACATGGTTATAGACCATGGAATGACTGTTGAATGAATGTAGGAAGCAAGCCATAGGACCCCAAACACGAAGAATGGATTAAAAGTGGAAATTGGACCAGAGTGCATCGAGGGTCGCACCGAGGGTCGATAGACCATCCGACCCTAGGTGTTTCTGACCATCGACCCTCGGCATTCGGGAAGTTCGGGAATGGAGGGAGGGTCGATAGACCCATCGACCCTAGTATCGACCCTAGCATCGACCCTCGGTTGACGAAATGGTTTTTAAATTCTGAATTAATTCTAATTAAATTCTATCGACTTTGTTAGGTTTGCTAGCAATATAATAACATTATAAAGGTGATTCTAAAGCTTGGAAAAGTATCTTTTAGCAAGCTAAGGTGAGGAACCTTAACCCCAAACTAAATTGGTTAATAATAAACTGTTTTCTATTTCTTGAGTCCTATGCCATGTGTGATTCTATGCGAATATGTTTGTAATGTGCATACAAAGATGCCATCCAATATTTCTATTACTTGTTCATGCATATTTAGTTGATTGTTTATAACATGATGATGATGATGATGATAGGAATAGGCATGTGCTTGTATGTGTGTGGTTGATGTACTTGATGCAAGCGAGTATCAGGGGAGGTGTGATGAGAACGTCAATAAACGTTAACCTTTGGCGGGTCTCAGCACTTTAGCTCTATCTCTAACTCAAGTCTTGTGCATTGACATCGTCATATCGCCATTACCTTAGCAGAACTATTATGTCGTAGAGTATAAGGGGAGGTGGTCTCGGTCCTTGTAGTCTCTGACTCTACCGGGGGCCTTAGCTCTATCTCTATGGATGTTCTGAGGGATGCTGGGGTGAGGCCTTGGATACACTGTTTGGCATTAGGATTGGTTAGCAGCGGGCCCAGTTTGCAAGCCCTCGCTAACAGGGGCTTATGTGTTGGTATAGCATTATATTGCAATAAACGTTAAGCTTTGTTGAATAATGTTATGGTAGGGTGGATGGGGACGACGATAAACGTTAACCTTCGGGCGGGCTTCCACACCCTGTGTATAGAGGCGGTGTCAATAAACGTTAACCTTTGACCACCCAACCTTTCTATTGCACATTGCAAACTATAAACCAAGACCAAAGATATAAATTGATTTTTTTTGCATGCATATGTAATGTTGCATTGTTTTGGCTACTCACTGAGCCGTGTTGTGTGCTCTCCCCTCGACGTCAAATATTTTTAGTTGATGATGCAGGTTATACTGATGGAGATTTTTTGAACGCGTCAGCGTTAGGGAATGTAGTAGCTATGGAAGTTGGAGCTGAAGACGATACACACGACTCCTCTTGCGAGTGCAACTCCTGTGTATTTGACTAGATATTTTTATAGGTTTCTTTATTGGATTTATAAGACATGTATTTGGTACTTAATTATTTATGTCTCAGTTAAACACAAAATAATTTGCTATTATTTATGAATATCATTTTAGTTCTTAGTTCATTTATTTATAAGACTTCCGCTATTGTGTATTTACTCTGATTATGATGGTGAGTATATAAAGGTTCAGGTAACGCGGGGATAGCCTATTTGAGATCCTGGTTGAACCGTTGGTTATTTAGCAGTTCATCACACCATTCTGAAATGTGCGGAATTGGGGTGTGACAACTTGGTATCAGAGCATCTCAGGCTTTGCTCGCCGAACTGACACGCATTCAAGACCATTGTAAACTGAGATAGGATAAAAGTAAAGGCTTTAATTTAAACACACTGTAAGCACCTGTGTTGGTTGAGACAGAAATTAAACAAGACGATAATGTACATATAAAAGGTGGAACCATATATATACACTCACACAGAAAGAGAAAACCAAGAATTATCCTAATAAAGAAATAATTAAGGGTATTATCTATAAGTTTGGTAGTTATCCAAGTATACAAGGATATGGTACAGTAGCAAGAAGGGAGCTTCTATAAAGCAGAAAGTTGAAATATCGAGTTGGTACTCACAAGATGTGAAACTCGATGTAAGACAGAGGAAGAAAAAAAAATGGCTAGTAATGCCAAAACCCCTGTAGAGATAAAGGAAAAGATCTCGGGCTAAATCCAAATAGAGATAAGAGGAAAATGGCCATGTAAGTAGATATGTTTATATAGGATGCGGTGTATTATTGATTTACTCTTATGATTATAGAGGATGCGCATACCAGATTTTAAACTCTCGTGTCTTGACAGAATACCTTCTTGATTTAACCTGTCAATTGGAGTTACAGATATTGTTTCT
The DNA here is from genome assembly GCA_028583415.1 of Protea cynaroides. Taxonomy (NCBI): domain Eukaryota; kingdom Viridiplantae; phylum Streptophyta; class Magnoliopsida; order Proteales; family Proteaceae; genus Protea; species Protea cynaroides. Next base: position 18,562,951 of record CM053272.1, on the reverse strand, counting down.
TTAGTATTAGTCCTGATTATACCAATCTGCACCATTCTCATGATCGACAACATGAACAGAGATACGAACTGAATGAACAGTTAAATGCTTAATCATGTTGAGCGTACATCTACTGATTTATACCTGATTTATTGATGTACAAAATTTTCTCCAGATTTATACCTGATATACTGATGTATGAAATCTTCTCCAGATTTATTCTTATAGTGCCTTGATCAATGGCATTATATACTCGATAGAACCGGTAACCATGAGGTTAAGAGCTGTAGAACCTCTATTTCCATGTATTTAGACCACCGTGCAACCTAATGATCTTTTGATGCCGGTTGGATTACCACAGATTTACTCCTCATCCTTAAAACCTAGATTCGCTAGATAAAGCAAGTGGTTGTCATTATGATAATTGAAAGAAGGAAATGAATTATTTTGGACAAACATTCTGAATTATACACTCCCTGATCATGGTTGATAAAGATGTGTAGTGATAATGGAATTATTGGAAGAAAGATGATTGGACTCAGAATAAATGCTATAGCCAATGAACCTCAGATGAAGTAATGGAGAATCTATTTTGAGATTGCTAAATGGATGGAATTTGGATGCAACCTAATTAGACTTGAGAAGGCAGACTTTGACGTCATCTTGGGAATGGACTGGTTAGCTCGGCATTCTGCAAATCTGTTATTCGCCGAAAAGAAGCTAACATTTAAAGATAAAGAGGGAGCAGAATTCAGTTTCTCGGGAACCAAACTTCCCAGGAGACGCAAGCTCATACTCTCCGCATTAAAGGCTAAGAAGTGCCTTGAGAAAGGAGCGGTCGGATATCTAGTATCAGTGGTCGACCTAACCAAGGACGTGCCACAAATGGAAGATATTGATGTCGTGCGGGATTTTCCTGATGTATTTTCGGAGGAACTACCCGGATTACCACCCGACCGAGCCACGGAGTTTGTAATAGACCTTATACCTGGAGCCGCACCGGTATCAAAAGCACCTTATAGAATGGCTCCTACTGAACCGGAAGGAATTAAAAGTGCAATTACAAGAACTGCTGGATAAGGGTTATATTAGACCCAGTATATCTCCATGGGGAGCACCGGTGTTGTTCGTAAAGAAGAAGGATGGTAGTGTTCGGTTATGTATCGACTATAGAGAGTTGAATAAGTTGACAATCAAGAATCGATATCCACTACCCAGGATCGATGACTTGTTCGATCAGTTACAAGGAGCGAAGGTATTCTCAAAGATCGACCTTCGATCAGGCTATCATCAACTGAAGATTAAAGAAGGTGACATCCCGAAGACAGCTTTCAGGACAAGATACGGACATTATGAGTTCCTAGTGATGTCCTTCGGATTAACTAATGCACTGGCAACATTCATGGAACTTATGAACCGGGTTTTCCACGATATGTTGGATACGTCGGTTATAGTATTTATTGATGACATATTGGTATACTCCAAGGACAAGGAAACCCATGTCAAGAACCTAAATGCAGCCCTACAGCGTTTAAGGAAAGAGGAGTTATACGCCAAATTTTTGAAGTGTGAGTTTTGGCTAAGTGAAGTCGCCTTTCTAGGCCATGTAGTAACCGCAGAAGGAATCAAAGTGGAACCCAGTAAGATCGAGGCTATTGTAAAGTGGGAAGCACCAAAGAGTGTTTCAGAAATTAGAAGTTTTCTGGGTCTAGCTGGTTATTATCGAAGATTCGTAGAAGACTATTCTCAGATTGCCGTACCTCTCACCAGTTTGACCAAGAGAGGAGAAAAGTTTGTATGGACGGATAAGTGTCAAAAGAGTTTTCAAACACTGAAGACCAGATTGATATCCACCCCAATTTTGACCAATCCCGTTCCAGGATAGACATTTACCTTATACACTGATGCATCGGGATTGGGATTAGGATGTGTGCTTATGCAAGGAGAGCAAGTAGTTGCGTATGCCTCAAGACAGTTAAAGGTACATGAGAAAAATTATCCCACTCATGATCTGGAGCTAGCGGCAGTAGTACATGCTGTCAAGATATGGAGACACTACTTATACGGAGAGAAATTTCAGATTAAGTCGGACCATAAAAGTTTTACTTATCTATTTAATCAGATGGAGTTGAATATGAGACAAAGAAGATGGCTGGAACTATTGAAAAACTATGATTGTGATATCCAATATCATCCGGGAAAAGCGCACGTAGTAGCAGATGCATTGAGCAGAAAAGAAATGATAAAATCTCAAGGAGAAGCAAGCACAACTGCAGCAATGTGTACTACCGAAATGGTATTCAATCACGGCAACGAGCAGTATGTGATAGATACAATGGATGGACCAGCTAGCCAAGGGTTTATTCATCGATTTTCAAATATGTTCGCGACATTGAAGATTATATCGGATATAGTGGACGAAGTGAAGACAGCTATCAAAGCAGATCCTTATCTGAGAATAGTACAAGATGATATTGAGAAAGGTAGGACCAACTCTGAGTTCACCTTAGATAACGAGAAGGTACTAAGATATAAAGGAAGAATATGTGTACCTGAAATAGAAAATATGGACATTAGACACAGACTGATGAAGGAAGCCCATACCACCATTTATTCGATACATCCTGGAAGCACAAAAATGTATTATGATCTAAAGAAACTGTATTGGTGGAGGGGAATGAAGATAGATGTAGCCAAGTTCGTGTCTCAATGCCTAAATTGTCAGAAGGTAAAGGCGGAATGACAAAGACCCGTAGGACTGTTACAGCCATTACCGAAACTAGCATGGAAATGAGACTGCATCACTATAGACTTCGTCACAGGACTACCATTGACTCCTCGAGTAGTTGACGTAGTTTGGGTGATTGTGGACCGTCTGACTAATACAGCTCGCTTCATACCGATACGACCCCAGTATACACTGGAAAGGTTAGCAAAGCTGTATGTGGATAATATTGTTCGGTTACACGGTGTACCAGAAAGTATTGTGTCTGATAGAGATCCACGATTTACTTCCAAATTTTGGGAAGGACTGCAAAAGGCTATGGGTACAACATTGAAGTTCAGTACTGCATTCCACCCACAGATGGACGGACAGTCGGAGTGTAAAATCCAGATTCTAGAAGATATACTACAAGCATGTGTGATTGATTTCAAAGGATCATGGGACGAAAAGTTACCATTCATCGAGTTCGCTCACAATAACAGCTATCAGGCTACTATACAGATGTCACCTTATGAAGCACTGTATGGCAGGAAGTGTCGAACCCCCTTGTTTTGGAATGAAGTTGGAGAACGTAGTATTGTTGGACCGGAATTTGTTGAAGAGACTTGTCCAGTGGTCGACATCATCAAGGAGAGAGTGAAAACAGCTCAGAATCGTCAGATGCAATATGCAGATACTCAACGAAGAGATCTAGAGTTCGTCGTAGGTGATAAAGTATTTTTGAAAGTATCGCCTATGAGAGGATTGAAGAGGTTCGGACAGAAAGGAAAACTAAGTCCAAGATATGTCGGGCCATATGAGATTCTGGCTAAGCGTGGAAAAGTAGCTTATCAGTTAGCACTACCACCATCTATGTCAAGTGTGCATGACGTATTTCATAGATCCTTATTGAAGAAGTATGACAAAGTCCCAACACATGTGTTGACAGTGGATTTGCCAGAATTGACTAATGATTTGACATTTGAAGTAACTCCAATGGAAATCACTAGTCGAAAGGTTCAACGTCTACGTAACAGAGATATCTACTATGTTAAGGTCACATGGAAAAGTAGAGACATGGAAGAGGATACATGGGAAGAAGAAAATGCTATGAGAAAGCAATACCCTGACTTGTTTGATTCAGAAGGTACGTACAATTTCGAGGACGAAATTTTTATAAGTTGGGGGGAGTAGTAAGACCCGTGTCAAACTAATCCAGTCTTACCACCTTGAACCAGGTTTACCCATCATGGTCGGGTCAAATGGACCAAGGGCATGAAGGAGATCGAGATCCCAGGTATAAAATCGACCCAAAAATACTTAATTTTAGGGGAGGGTCGCACACCCAGCTAAGCAGGGTCGGACCTCCCAAAACAGAAAGTCAGGCCCTCAGTTTTGAAGGGTGAGTCGGACAGCTTAAGACCCTAGGGTCGACGGGATCATCGACCCTCGGTTTCTGACGAAACTGAAATTAGGAAATTTCCTAATTTTCGGTTGGGATTCTTTCTAAATCTCAATGGGATTATTATAGGACATTTCTAGTCTATTTAAAGGACGTTCCTAAGCCACTTTCACTTCTTTCACAACCCTAATTGAATTGAGAGGAAGAAAGAAGAGGAAAAAGAGGAAGAAAGGAGGCAAGGAAGAAGACTTAGCAAAAAGGAGAAGAATTTGCAGAGAAAAGTAATCTTCTCAGGTATGGATACTAATCCGATGAGTTTCTACAGACCTTAGGTTAGTTATGGTTGAGTGTAGGATTTCGGAGAAACCCAAACCATCCATCCATGGTTAGGTTTTCATGGAAAACCATAGGATGATGCACGAAAACTATTTAGATGGATTATACATGGTTCTAGACCATGGAATGACTGTTGAATGAATGTAGGAAGCAAGCCATAGGACCCCAAACACGAAGAATGGATTAAAAGTGGAAATTGGACCAGAGTGCATCGAGGGTCGCACCGAGGGTCGATAGACCATCCGACCCTAGGTGTTTCTGACCATCGACTCTCAGCATTCGGGAAGTTCAGAATGGAGGGAGGGTCAATAGACCCCTCGACCCTAGCATCGACCCTAGCATCGACCCTCAGTTGACAGAATGGTTTTAAATTCTGAATTAATTCTAATTAAATTCTATCGACTTGGTTAGGTTTGCTAGCAATATAATAACGTTATAACGGTGATTCTAAAGCTTGGAAAAGTATCTTTTAGCAAGCTAAGGTGAGGAACCTTAACCCCAAACTAAATTGGTTAATAATAAACTGTTTTCTATTTCTTGAGTCCTATGCCATGTCTGATTCTATGCGAATATGTTTGTAATGTGCATACAGCATGCCATCCAATATTTCTGTTACTTGTTCATGCATATTTAGTTGATTGTTTATAACATGATGATGATGATGATGATAGGAATAGGCATGTGCTTGTATGTGTGTGGTTGATGTACTTGATGCAAGCGAGTATCAGGGGAGGTGTGATGAGAACGTCAATAAACGTTAACCTTTGGCGGGTCTCAGCACTTTAGCTCTATCTCTAACTCAAGTCTTGTGCATTGACATCGTCATATCGCCATTACCTTAGTAGAACTATTATGTCGTAGAGTATACGGGGAGGTGGTCTCGGTCCTTGTAGTCTCTGACTCTACTAGGGGGCCTTAGCTCTATCTCTATGGATGTTCTGAGGGATGCTGGGGTGAGGCCTTGGATACACTGTTTGGCATTAGGATTGGTTAGCAGCGAGCCCAGTTTGCAAGCCCTCGCTAACAGGGGCTTACGTGTTGGTATAGCATTATATTGCAATAAACGTTAACCTTTGTTGTATAATGTTATGGTAGGGTGGATGGGGACGACGATAAACGTTAACCTTCGGGCGGGCTTCCACACCCTGTGTATAGAGGCGGTGTCAATAAACGTTAACCTTTGACCACCCAACCTTTCTATTGCACATTGCAAACTATAAACCAAGACCAAAGATATAAATTGATTTTTTTTGCATGCATATGTAATGTTGCATTGTTTTGGCTACTCAACCGAGCCGTGTTGTGTGCTCACCCCTCGACGTCAAATATTTTTAGTTGATGATGCAGGTTATACTGATGGAGATTTTTTGAACGCGTCAGCGTTAGGGAATGTAGTAGCTATGGAAGTTGGAGCTGAAGACGATACACACGACTCCTCTTGCGAGTGCAACTCCTGTGTATTTGACTAGATATTTTTATAGGTTTCTTTATTGGATTTATAAGACATGTATTTGGTATTTAAATATTTATGTCTTAGTTAAACACAAAATAATTTGCTATTATTTATGGATATCATTTTAGTTCTCAATTCATTTATTTATAAGATTTCCGCTATTGTGTATTTACTCGATTATGATTGTGGAGTATATAAAGTTTGGATAACGCGGGGATAGCCTATTTGAGATCCTGGTTGAACCGTTGGTTATTTAGCGGTTCATCACACCATTCTGAAATGCTCAGAATTGGGGTGTGACAACTTGGTATCAAAGCTCTCAGGCTTTGCCCGCCGAACTGACACACATTCAAGACCATTGTGAACTGAGATAGGATAAAAGTAAAAGCTTTAATATAAACACATTGTAAGAACCTGTGTTGGTTGAGACAGAAATTAAACAAGACGATAATGTACATATAAAAGGTGGAACCATATATATACACTCACACAGAAAGGGAAGACCAAGAATTATCCTAATAAACAAATAATTTAGGGTATTATCTATAAGTTGGGTAGTTGTCCAAGTATACAAGGATATAGTACAGTAGCAAGAAGGGAGCTTCTGTAAAGCAGAAAATTGGAATACCGAGTTGGTACTCACAAGATGTGAACTTGATGTAAGACGGAGGAAGAAGGAAAATTGCTAGTAATGCCAAAACCCCTGTAGAGATAAAGGAAAAGATCTCGGACTAAATCCAAACAGAGATAAGAGGATAATGGCCATGAAAGTAGATATGTTTATATAGGATGCGGTGCATTATTGATTTACTCTTATGATTATAGAGGATGCACATACCAGATTTTAAACTCTCGTGTCTTGACAGGATACCTTCTTGATTTAACCTGTCAATTGGAGTTACATATATTGTTTCTTTAGTATTAGTCCTGATTATACCAATCTGCACCATTCTCATGATCGACAACATGAACAGAGATACGAACTGAATGAACAGTTAAATGCTTAATCATGTTGAGCGTACATCTACTGATTTATACCTGATTTATTGATGTACGAAAATTTTCTCCAGATTTATACCTGATATACTGATGTATGAAATCTTCTCCAGATTTATTCCTATAGTGCCTTGATCAATGGCATTATATACTCGATAGAACCGGTAACCATGAGGTTAAGAGCCGTAGAACCTCTATTTCCATGTATTTAGACCACCGTGCAACCTAATGATCTTTTGATGCCGGTTGGATTACCACGGATTTACTCCTGATCCTTAAAACCTTGATTCGCTAGATAAAGCAAGTGGTTGTCATTATGATAATTGAAAGAAGAAAATAAATTGTTTTGGACAAACATTCTGAATTATACACTCCCTGATCATGGTTGATAAAGATGTGTAGTGATAATGGAATTATTGGAAGAAAGATGATTGGATTCAGACTAAATGCTATAGCCAATGAACCTCAGATGAAGTAATGGAGAATCTATTTTGAGATTTCTAAATGGATGGAATTTGGACGCAACCTAATTAGACTTGAGATGGCAGACTTTGATGTCATCTTGGGAATGGACTGGTTAGCTCGGCACTCTGCAAATCTGTTATGCGCCGAGAAGAAGCTAACGTTCAAGGACAAAAAAGGAGCAGAATTCAGTTTCTCGGGAACCAAACTTCCCAGGAGACGCAAGCTCATACTCTCAGCATTAAAGGCTAAGAAGTGCCTTGAGAAAGGAGCGGTCGGATATCTAGTATCAGTGGTCGACCTAACTAAGGACGTGCCACAAATGGAAGATATTAATGTCGTGCGGGATTTTCCTGATGTATTTTCGGAGGAATTATCCGGATTACCACCCGACCGAGCCACGGAGTTTGTAATAGACCTTATACCTGGAGCCGCACCAGTATCAAAAGCACCTTATAGAATGGCTCCTACTGAACTGAAGGAATTAAAAGTGCAATTACAAGAACTGCTGGATAAGGGTTATATTAGACCCAATATATCCCCATGGGGAGCACCGATGTTGTTCGTAAAGAAGAAGGATGGTAGTGTTCGATTATGCATCGACTATCGAGAGTTGAATAAACTGACCATTAAGAATTGATACCCACTACCCAGGATCGATGACTTGTTCGATCAGTTACAAGGAACGAAGGTATTTTCAAAGATCGATCTTCGATCAGGCTATCATCAACTGAAGATTAAAGAAGGTGACATTCCGAAGACAGCTTTCAGGACAAGATACGGACATTATGAGTTCCTAGTGATGTCCTTCGGACTAACTAATGCACCGGCAACATTCATGGAACTTATGAACCGAGTTTTCCACGATATGTTGGACACGTCGGTGATAGTATTTATTGATGACATATTGGTATACTCCAAGGACAAGGAAACCCATGTCAAGAACCTAAACGTAGCCCTACAGCGTTGAAGGAAAGAGAAGTTATACGCCAAATTTTCAAAGTGTGAGTTTTGGCTAAGTGAAGTCGCCTTTCTAGGCCATGTAGTATCCGCGGAAGGAATCAAAGTGGACCCCAGTAAGATCGAAGCTATTGTGAAGTGGGAAGCACCAAAGAGCGTCTCGAAAATTAGAAGTTTCCTGGGTCTAGCTGGATATTATCGGAGATTCGTAGAAGACTATTCTCGGATTGCCGTACCTCTCACCAGTTTGACCAAGAAAGGAGAAAAGTTCGTATGGACGGATAAGTGTGAAAAGAGTTTTTAAACACTGAAGACCAGATTGATATCCGCTCCAATTTTAACCATTCCCGTTCCAGGACAGACATTTACCTTATACACTGATGCATCGGGATTGGGATTAGGATGTGTGCTTATGCAAGGAGAACAAGTAGTTGCATATGCATCGAGACAGTTGAAGGTATATGAGAAAAATTACCCCACTCATGATTTGGAGTTAGCGGCAGTAGTACATGCTGTCAAGATATGGAGACACTACCTATACGGAGAGAAATTTCAGATTAAGTCGGACCATAAAAGCCTTACGTATCTATTTAATCAAAAGGAGTTAAATATGAGACAAAGAAGATGGCTGGAACTATTGAAAGACTATGATTGTGATATCCAGTATCATCCGGGAAAAGTGAACGTAGTAGCAGATGCGTTGAGCAGAAAAGCAATGATAAAATCTCAAGGAGAAACTAGCACAACTGCAGCAATGTGTACTACCGGGATGGTATTCAATCACGGTAATGAGCAGTATGTGATCGATACACCGGATGGACCAACCAACCAAGGATTCATTCATCGGTTTTCAAATATGTTCGCGGCATTGAAGATAATACCGGATTTAGTAGATGAAGTGAAGACAGCTATCAAAGCAGATCCTTATCTGAGAACGGTACAAGAAGATATTGAGAAAGGTAGGACTAACCCTGAGTTCACCTTGGATGACGAGAAAGTACTGAAATACAAAGGAAGAATATGTGTACCCAAAACAGAAAGTGTGGACATTAGACACCGACTCATGAAAGAAGCCCATACCACCATCTACTCGGTACATCCTGGAAGTACAAAAATGTATCATGATCTAAAGAAACTGTATTGGTGGAGGGGAATGAAGGCAGATGTAGCCAAGTTCGTGTCTCAATGCCTAAATTGTCAGAAGGTAAAGGCGGAACGACAAAGACCCGCAGGACTGTTACAAACATTACCGGAACCAGCATGGAAATGGGACTGCGTCACTATGGACTTCGTCACAGGACTACCACTGACTCCTCGAGTAGTTGACGCAGTTTGGGTGATTGTAGACCGTCTGACTAAAACAGCTCGCTTCATACCGATATGACCCCAATATACACTCGAAAGGTTAGCAAAGCTGTATGTGGATAATATTGTTCGGCTACATGGTGTTCCAGAAAGCATTGTGTCTGATAGAGATCCACGATTTACTTCCAAATTTTGGGAAGGACTGCAAAAGGCCATGGGCACAACATTGAAGTTCAGCACTTGCATTCCACCCACAAACAGACGGACAGTCGGAGCGTACAATTCAGATTTTAGAAGATATGCTACGAACATGTGTGATTGATTTCAAGGGATCATGGGACGAAAAGTTACCATTGATCGAGTTCGCTTACAATAACAGCTATCAGGCTACTATACAGATGTCACCTTATGAAGCATTGTATGGTAGGAAGTGTCGAACTCCCTTGTTTTGGAATGAAGTTGGAGAACGTAGTATTGTTGGACCGGAATTTGTTGAAGAGACTTGTCGAGTGGTCGACATCATCAAGGAAAGAGTAAGAGTAGCTCAGAACCGTCAAAAGCAATACGCAGATACTCGACGAAGAGATCTAGAGTTCGCCGTAGGTGATAAAGTATTTATGAAAGTATCGCCTATGCGAGGATTGAAGAGGTTCGGACAGAAAGAAAAACTAAGTCCAAGATATGTCGGACCATATGAGATTCTGGCTAAGCGTGGGAAAGTAGCTTATCAGTTAGCACTACCACCATCTATGTCAAGTGTGCATGACGTATTTCACATATCCTTATTGAAGAAGTATGTCAAAGACCCAACACATGTGTTGACAGTAGATTTGTCGGAACTGACTGATGATTTGACATTTGAAGTAATACCAACGGAAATCACTAGTCGAAAGGTTCAACGTCTACGCAACAGAGATATCTACTACGTTTAGGTCACATGGAAAAGTAGAGACATGGAAGAGATTACATGGGAAGAAGAAAATGCTATGAGAAAGCAATACCCTGACTTGTTTGATTCAGAAGGTACGTACAATTTCGAGGACGAAATTTTTATAAGTTGGGGGGAGTTGTAAGACCCGTGTCAAACTAACCCGGTCTTACCATCTTGAACCAGGTTTACCCATCATGGTCGAGTCAAATGGACCAAGGGCATGAAGGAGATCGAGATCCCAAGTATAAAATCGACCCAAAAACACTTAATTTTAGGGAAGGGTCGCACACCCAGCTAAGCAGGGTCGGACCTCCCAAAACAGAAAATCAGACCCTCAGTTTTTAAGGGAGGGTCGGACAGCTTAAGACCCTAGGGTCGACGGGATCATCGACCCTCGGTTTCTGACGAAAACTGAAATTAGGAAATTTCCTAATTTTCGGTTGGGATTCTTTCCAAATCTCAATGGGATTATTATAGGACATTCCTAGTCTATTTAAAGGACGTTCCTAAGCCACATTCACTCCTTTCACAACCCTAATTGAATTGAGAGAAAGAGAGAAGAAGGAAAAGAGGAAGAAAGGAGGCAAGGAAGAAGGCTTAGCAAAAAGGAGAAGAATTTGCAGAGAAAAGTAATCTTCTCAGGTATGGATACTAATTCCATGAGTTTCTACAGACCTTAGGTTAGATATGGTTGAGTGTAGGATTTCGGAGAAACCCAAACCATCCATCCATGGTTAGGTTTTCATGGAAAACCATAGGAGGATGCACGAAAGCTATCTAGATGGATTATACATGGTTCTAGACCATGGAACGACTGTTGAAGGAATGTAGGAAGCAAGCCATAGGACCCCAAACACGAAGAATGGATTAAAAGTGGAAATTGGACCAGAGTGCACCAAGGGTCGCACCGAGGGTCGATAGACCATCCGACCCTAGGTGTTTCTGACCATCGACCCTCAGCATTCGGGAAGTTCAGAATGGAGGGAGGGTCGATAGACCCATCGACCCTAGTATCGACCCTAGTATCGACCCTCAATTGACAGAATGGTTTTTAAATTCTGAATTAATTCTAATTAAATTCTATCGACTTTGTTAGGTTTGCTAGCAATATAATAACATTATAAAGGTGATTTTAAAGCTTGGAAAAGTATCTATTAGCAAGCTAAGGTGAGGAACTTTAATTCCAAACTAAATTGGTTAATAATAAACTGTTTTCTATTTCTTGAGTCCTATGCCATGTGTGATTCTATGCGAATATGTTGTAATGTGCATACAGCATGCCATCCAATATTTCTATTACTTGTTCATGCATATTTACTTTATTGTTTATAACATGATGATGATGATGATGATAGGAATAGGCATGTGATTGTATGTGTGTGGTTGATGTGCTTGATGCGAGCGAGTATCAGGGGAGGTGTGATGAGAACGTCAGTAAACGTTAACCTTTGGCGGGTCTCAGCACTTTAGCTCTATCTCTAACTCAAGTCTTGTGCATTGACATCGTCGTATCGCCATTACCTTAGCAGAACTATTATGTCGTAGAGTATCAGGGGAGGTGTTTCGGTCCTTGTAGTCTCTGACTCTACCGGGGGGCCTTAGCTCTATCTCTATGGATGTTCTGAGGGATGCTGGGGTGAGGCCTTGGATACACTGTTTGGCATTAGGATTGGTTAATAGCGAGCCCAGTTTGCAAGCCCTCGCTAACAGGGGCTTACGTGTTGGTATAGCATTATATAGCAATAAACGTTAACCTTTGTTGTATAATGTTATGGTAGGGTGGATGGGGACGACGATAAACGTTAACCTTCGGGCGGGCTTCCACACCCTGTGTATAGAGGCGGTGTCAATAAACGTTAATCTTTGACCACCCAACCTTTCTATTGCACATTGCAAACTATAAACCAAGACCAAAGATATGAATTGACTTTTTGCATGCATATATAATGTTGCATTGTTTTGGCTACTCACTGAGCCGTGTTGTGTGCTCACCCCTCGACGTCGAATATTTTAGTTGATGATGCAGGTTATACAGTTAAAGATTATCTGAACGTGTCGGCATACGGAAATGTAGCAGCTATGGAAATTGGAGCTGAAGACGATACACACGACTCCTTTTGCGAGTGCAACTCGTGTGTATTCGATTAGATATTTTTGTAGGTTTCTTTATTGGATTTATAAGACATGTATTTGGTATTTAAATATTTATGTCTTAGTTAAACACAGAATAATTTACTATTATTTATGGGTATCATTTTAGTTCTCAGTTCATATTATTTATAAATTTTTCGCTATTGTGTATTACTCTAATTATGATTGTGGATGCATGTAAAGTTTGGATAATGTGGGGATAGCCTATTAGAGATCCTGGTTGAACCGTTGGTTATTTGACGGTTCATCACGCCATTCTGAACAGTGTGGAATTGGGGTGTGACAGTATAACATCGATGGTACTGTGGAATGTCTGAAAGCTCACTTGGTTACCAAAAGCTTTACCTAGACTTATGGGATTGATTATTTTGAGACTTTTTCCTTAATTGTCCGTCTCAATTATGTTTGGATTTTTATCCCTTGCTGTTAATCTAGACCGGCCCCTTTTCAGTTGGATATTAAGAATGTTTTTTATATAGTGACTTACATGAGGAGGCCTATATGGAGCAACCTCCAGGGTATATTGCTCAGGGAGAGATTGCTGCCCACAGAGTTTGTAAACTTCACAAAGCAATATAAGACCTGAACCAGCCTCATCATGCTTAATTTGACAAGTTCACTAAAGTCGTGTTTAATTATGAGTTCAAACCACGCTATTCGGATCACTCAGTTTTTGTCCATCATTGCAATTCCAAGGTTATGATTCTTGTGGTCTATGTGAATGACATTATTGTTTCTGGAGATGACTTGATAGGTATTGATGAAGCTAAAACCTACCTCCATCAACATTTTCAGATGAAGGATTTGGGTTGTTCTTCGTTTCTTTGTTGGCATTTAGGTGGTTTAAAGCTCCAAAGGTAATAGTCTTTCTTAACGGAAGTATATTCTTGATCTTTTGATTGAAACAGGTATGCTAGGCTGCAAACTTATCGATATTCCTATGGACGCTCATCTAAAACTGGCTATTTGTGACGATGTGGATTTTATTGATGTCCATAAGTATTGTTGTCTTGTTGGCAAGCTTTCCTATCTCACTGTTACTCGACCTAACATCTCCTATTCTGTTAGGGTTATTAGTCAGTTTATGTAAGGTCCAAAACAAATTCATTGGGATGTTGCTTGTTGAATTTTGAAGTATCTTAAGGGAGCTCTCGGTAAAGGGTTGCTCTATCATCCTCATCAAAATATTGATTTATGTGTTTATTTTGATGCTGATTGGACTGGTGTTGATGATGATCGTTGTTCTACTATTGGTTATTATACTCTTTTTGGTGGCAATCTTATTACATGGCATAGCAAAAGATACTACAGTTGCACAATCTAGTGTCGAATCAGAGTATTGTGCTACGGCTCAGACTATGGCAGAATTGATGTGGGGGAAGAATATTTTTGATGAACTGGGCTTTTCAATTACACAACTTATGTACTGTGATAATCATGCCACTCATATTGCTAACAACCCTATTTTCAAAGAGCGTACCAAGTATATCGAAGTAGACTATCATTTCATTTGAGAAGCTGTTCTGCGTAATGTGATATCTACTTCGTTCACTAGTTCTAGTTCTCAACTTTGTTGGGTTGGGTTTCCCTCTTATGTAGAGGATGGCCCATTACTTATAAGCCCATTAAGAGTAAGGGGGTCTTAAGTAACTTTCCTATTTATAGTTGAATTAGGGTTTTATCTCTTTAACCCTATAAGAATGAAACAATGAGAGAAAGGAAAAAAAAAAAGTGAGTTGCTGTCCGCCCAAAACAGAGAAGAGAAGAAAGCTGCGTGGTTTCAATCAAGGTGAGGAACGGAAGGTCATCCGTGGTCCGATTGAGCTGAAATTTGGACAGCAGATTCGTAACTGAGAGTTCTTCATTCTGAACGGTGCGATTGACGATTGGAGTCTTCTAGATCAGTCCGATAATCAACGTTTTCACCTATTCGGGTGAGATCTCTTTCAATCTTCATCTTGATATTTGGGTTGTTGATGGTGTATTCCTAGAACATGTTGTTCTAGATGTTTTAGATGATATATGCCAAGAATATTATGTTCTTGAGGAATGATGTTATTGTAAGCCTCTAGTTCTAACTAGAGAAGACTCTTGTATTCCCATATTTTGGTGATAGTGAAGAGATTTGAGTGGACTACGGTCCCGTGGTTTTTACTCCTCACATCGGGGAGGTTTTCCACGTAAAAATTTCTTGTGTTATGCGTGTGGATTTTATTGTGCTTGAAATATTATTCTCTATTTGATTATTTCCTATCACGTTCACTCAAGAGTGGAAAGAGATTATCACTCCCTTTCCTATCAAGTGGTATCAGAGCTTGGTTATTATTTAAAGTTCTTCTTGAGTTGAACAATGGAAACTAATACAAGTAGAATGGTTACTCTGAAGGGTTCAAACTATCATGTTTGGAAAGGAAAAATGGAAGATCTCCTTTATGTAAAAGATTATTATCTACCCGTGTTTGCTAGTGAGAAACCTGAAAATAAGACTGATGATGAATGGAATATTTTTCATCGACAAGTGTGTGGGTACATTAGACAGTGGGTGGATGATAATGTGTTGAACCATATAAGTGGAGAGACACATGCACGTACTCTTTGGACCAAGCTTGAGCAATTGTATGCTAGGAAGACAGGGAATAATAAATTATTTTTGATTAAACAGATGATGGCCTTAAGATATCAAGATGGAACTCCGATGACACGATCACTTGAACTCATTTCAGGGAATCATCAATCAGTTGTCCTCGATGGGTATTAAATTTGATGAAGAGATACAGGGATTATGGCTTCTTGGTACTTTGCCGGACTCATGGGAGACGTTTAGAACGTCATTATCAAACTCAGCTCCAGATGGTATAATCTCAATGGATTTGGCTAAGAGCAGTGTTTTAAATGAAGAGATGAGAAGAAAATCACAAGGTTCTTCTTCACAATCAGATGCTTTGATCACTGAAAACAGGGGGAGGAGTAAGAGCCGTGGTCCGAAGAATAGAGACAAAAGCAGAGGCAAATCTAATAAATTTGCAAATGTTGAGTGTCATTACTGTGGTCTAAAGGGCCACACCAAGAAGTATTGTCGAAAACTGAAAAGAGATAATAAAAAGGAAAAAGGTAAAGAAAAGAAGAAAGATGATGAAAGTGATGATGAGCGAGTTGCCACCACTTCTGAGGAATTTCTTACTGTCTATGATAGTGATATAGTCAATCTTACAAGCCATGAGACAAGTTGGGTGATTGACAGCGGTGCTTCCGTTCATGCTACATCTCGAAGAGACCATTTTACATCTTACACGTCAGGTGACTTTGGTGTTGTAAGAATGGGCAATGATGGTTTGGCCAAAGTTGTTGGCATTGGAGATGTTTGTCTGGAAACCTATATCGGGACAAGATTAATTCTTAAGGATGTGAAACATATTCCTGACATCCGTTTGAATTTAATTTCTACAGGTAGACTTGATGATGAAGGCTTTTGTAATACCTTCTGTGAAGGTCAATGGAAGCTCACTAAATGTGTTATGGTTGTAGCAAGAGGTAAAAAGTGTTCAGCATTATACTTATTGCAAGCAAAGCTTTCTAAGGACTTTGTAAATGCAGTTGACAATGAAGGTACAACTGAGTTGTGGCATAAGAGACTTGGTCATATGAGTGAGAAGGGAATGATGTTGCTATCCAAGAATAAACTCCTATCTGGAATGAAGAATGCACATTTGAAAAAGTGTGTTCATTGCTTGGCAGGGAAGCAGAACAAAGTCTCCTTCAAGAGTCCCTCTTCTTCAAGAAAATCAAATGTACTTGATTTGGTGCATTCTGATGTGTGCGGTCCTATGAAGACGAGAACACTTGGTGGTTCTCTCTACTTTGTAACATTCATTGATGACCACTCAAGAAAGTTATGGGTTTATACCTTGAAGACAAAAGATCAAGTGCTAAATATATTTAAGCAATTTCAAGCTTCAGTTGAGAGACAAACTGGTAAGAAATTGAAATGTATTCGCACAGATAATGGGGGAGAATATACAGGACCATTTGATGACTACTGCAAAGAACATGGTATTCGACATCAAAAGACACCTCCAAAGACTCCTCAGTTGAATGGTTTAGCTGAGAGAATGAACAGGACACTGGTAGAGAGAGTCAGATGTTTACTTTCACATGCAGGGCTGCCTAGATACTTTTGGGGTGAGGCTTTGAGTACAGTTGTACACTTATTGAATATGTCACCATGTGTTCCACTACAATATGATGTGTCAAATAAAGTTTGGACAGGTAAAGATATTTCTTATGATCATTTGCGTGTCTTTGGATGCAAGGCATTTGTGCATATTCCCAAAGATGAGAGGTCTAAACTTGATGTCAAGACACGACAGTGTGTATTTGTGGGTTATGGTCAAGATGAGTTTGACTACAGGTTTTATGATCCGGCTGTAAAGAAAATTATCAGAAGCCGAGATGTTGTGTTTATGGAAGACCAGACCATACAAGATATTGATAAGGCAGAGAAGACAGTGTCTCAACAAAATGATGATTTGATTGACTTAGATCTAGTCCCTTCAAAATCAGTTCCTGAACAAGTTGGAGATGTGGATCAAAATGATCAGCATGATACAGGTGATACTGATATTCCCACACAGGTTGAGACAGAGCATGATTCTTATGAGCAGCTGCCAGTACCAGAATTACCACATGTTCCAATCAGAAGGTCTACCAGAGATAGACAGCCTTCCACACGGTATTCTACAAATGAATACGTATTATTAACTGATGGGGGAGAACCTGAGTGCTTTGAAGAAGCCATGGAAGATGAACACAAGGACAAGTGGGTTGAAGCAATGCAAGATGAGATGAAGTCATTGCATGAGAATCACACTTTTGACTTAGTGAAGTTGCCTAAGGGTAAGAGAGCTTTGAAAAACAAGTGGGTGTATAGAGTGAAGCATGAAGAACACACTTCGCATCCAAGGTACAAAGCTAGATTGGTGGTCAAGGGATTCCATCAAAGGAAAGGTATTGACTTTGATGAGATTTTCGCTCCAGTTGTAAAGATGTCATCCATTCGGGTGGTTCTTGGTTTAGCAGCTAGTCTTGACTTAGAGGTCGAGCAAATGGATGTGAAAACAGCTTTCCTTCATGGTGAATTGGAGGAAGAGATCTACATGGAACAGCCAGAGGGTTTTGAGGTAAAAGAAAAAGAGGAGCATGTATGCAGACTGAAGAAAAGTCTTTATGGCTTGAAACAAGCACCGAGACAATGGTATAAGAAGTTTGACTCAATTATGGGGAGCAAGGCTACAGAAAAACTACTTCTGACCATTGTGTTTTTGTTCAAAAATTCTCTGATGATGATTTTGTTATCCTTTTGCTTTATGTAGATGACATGTTAATTGTTGGCAAGAATGCTTCAAGGATTGACAAGTTAAAGAAACAACTGAGCAAGTCTTTTGCTATGAAAGACTTGGGAAAAGCAAAACAAATTCTTGGCATCAAAATCATTCGAGACAGGAATGTCAAGAAATTATGGTTGTCTCAAGAGAAGTACATAGAAAAAGTACTTCAAAGATTTAAGATGGACAAAGCTAAAGTGGTTAGCTCTCCTCTTGCTACTCACTTTAGATTAAGTACCAAGCAGAGCCCGTCTACCTCGATGAAGAGAAGGAAAACATGGAAAGAGTTCCATATGCTTCGGGATGGGAAGTCTGATGTACGCAATGGTTTGCACAAGGCCAGACATAGCACATGCAGTTAGCACCGTTAGTCGTTTCCTCTCAAATCCAGGAAGAGAGCATTGGAATGCAGTTAAGTGGATTATGAGGTATCTCCGGGGAACGTCTGATTTGAAATTATGTTTTGGAAGTGAGAAACCTTTATTGGTTGGCTACACAGATTCAGATATGGCTGGAGATGTTGATACTCGTAAGTCTACTTCGGGTTATTTGATAACTTTCTCAGGAGGAGCTGTAGCTTGGCAATCAAGATTACATAAATGTGTTGCTCTTTCTACTACCGAGGCAGAGTACATTGCAGCAACGGAAGCTTGTAAAGAGTTGCTCTGGATGAAAAAGTTTGTGCAGGAGCTTGGCTTCAAGCAAGAAAAGTATGTGTTGTTCTGTGATAGTCAGAGTGCTATCCACCTTGGTAAGAATTCTACTTTTCACTCTAGATCAAAACATATTGATGTGAGATATCATTGGATTAGAGATGTTTTGAATTCTAAGTTGCTAGAGATTGAGAAAATTCATACCGACCATAATGGATCAGATATGTTGACAAAGGCTTTACCAAGAGAGAAGCTTGAGGTTTGTCGTTTGATCGCTGGTATGATGGATTCCTCCACATAGTCGTGAGGGGGAGATTTGTTGGGTTGGGTTTCCCTCTTATGTAGAGGATGGCCCATTACTTATAAGCCCATTAAGAGTAAGGGGGTCTTAAGTAACTTTTCTATTTATAGTTGAATTAGGGTTTTATCTCTTTAACCCTATAAGAATGAAACAATGAGAGAAAGGGAAAAAAAAGTGAGTTGCTGTCCGCCCAAAACAGAGAAGAGAAGAAAGCTGCGTGGTTTCAATCAAGGTGAGGAACGGAAGGTCATCCGTGGTCCGATTGAGCTGAAATTTGGACAGCAGATTCGTAACTGAGAGTTCTTCATTCTGAACGGTGCGATTGACGATTGGAGT
Organism: Protea cynaroides; assembly: GCA_028583415.1. Classification (NCBI taxonomy): domain Eukaryota; kingdom Viridiplantae; phylum Streptophyta; class Magnoliopsida; order Proteales; family Proteaceae; genus Protea; species Protea cynaroides. The sequence continues at coordinate 18,543,601 of CM053272.1, read as the reverse complement.
CTTCTAGATCAGTCCGATAATCAACGTTTTCACCTATTCGGGTGAGATCTCTTTCAATCTTCATCTTGATATTTGGGTTGTTGATGGTGTATTCCTAGAACATGTTGTTCTAGATGTTTTAGATGATATATGCCAAGAATATTGTGTTCTTGAGGAATGATGTTATTGTAAGCCTCTAGTTCTAACTAGAGAAGACTCTTGTATTCCCATATTTTGGTGATAGTGAAGAGATTTGAGTGGACTACGGTCCCGTGGTTTTTACTCCTCACATCGGGGAGGTTTTCCACGTAAAAATTTCTTGTGTTATGCGTGTGGATTTTATTGTGCTTGAAATATTATTCTCTATTTGATTATTTCCTATCACGTTCACTCAAGAGTGGAAAGAGATTATCACTCCCTTTCCTATCAAACTTGGTGATGTATTTATGAAGGCCGTATTCAAGGCTTTATTTTTTCAAAACTATTCCGAGTTGGGTCTTGGTGATATTTGTACTCTAGCTCCAGTTTGAGGGGAGTGTTAAGATTATCAATTTGATAGTCTAAGTGTCACCTATTATACTGGTCTAAAAGTAACCTAGTTGGTTATTTTTATTTTTCTTTTGTTTAGTTTTTCCTATTTTGACTCATTAGAGTTTTCTACTTGGACACTATCTTTTGTATGTTGCCTCCTTTTATGAGTTTTTTTTCTTTCTTTTCTTTAAATATAGCATGGATTGAAGGGGAGAGATACAAATTAATTCTCTCCCCTTTCTCTCACTCTCGGTTTCATATCTTCCATTGTTGCAGTTACCATACTAGTTTGGTACGGTTTCAGTAAAGGACCAACCGAGAGCTTGCTTGATGTAAGAAAGCTCTTGTTGTAATTCAAAAATCCAGGAAACATCGTCTACATGCCCGTACATATCTTTCAAGGAATCTCAAAGCTCTTTAGAGGATTCAGATAGACAAAAATTTCATAGATCGAAGGATCCATAGAGTTGAACAGCCATGACATAACAAAATTATTAGTAGCCTGCCATTCAACAAACTTTGTACCAGTGGAGGTCAACACCTTTATGGTGCCGTTGATATAGCCCAACTTAGAGCGACCTCCTAGAGCAACTGTGACTTCCTGAGACCAAGGCAAGTAATTCCGACCACTAAGGATAATAGGTATGATTCAATTGCTCACATCATGTGAACCAGATTTACTCAGATCAAAAGCAGTGGTGGAGCCAGCCATAGGACACAATATAAAGACAGAAAAAAAACTTATCTGATGGCAAGAGGCGGAAGTTGTAAAAGAAGAATCAATAGAACCATTAAGCTCATTGCTCGAATCTGGCATGCTCTGAGACCATGTTCTAAACATACCAAACAAATGAAAGATAGAGAAAGAAGGAAGAACACACAAGAGTTTTAACGTGGTTTAGTCATGACAATATGTTAAGCCTAGTCCATAGTACAAACCCCAATTTGACTTCACTACTTGGGGGTATTGTAATCCTTAAATAAAGATTTAAGGAAGATACAATTGGATTGCTAAACATGCACACCCATTATTTAGGAAATTACAAATGCAACAAAGATAAGCATGATTTCCTACTATATCGGAATGATTTGGCATCTTAATCTCGCCAATAATTTCATCTTGATTCCCAAATTTGTGGATTAATTACTTTCCTCCACCTGAACAAGTTAATTTCAAGTGCAATTGAAAGTCATGAGGGGTATGCTGTACACCAAAGGGTGTTGAAATTGTTCCAAACCTTTTTTATCAATATCGAACCAAACCATTTAAACCAATACTGACAAACTGATTATAAACCTGTTATGTTCTTGTTGTAAAAATAGAACTGTTTATGTAAATAGTTTGGTTCAGTTTGATTTTGATCCGGCTAACCGATGATTTTGAAACAATTAGAAACCGTTAAATTTAATATGTTTAATACCAATAACAAGCTGTTTAAACTGTTTAAATCGAACCAAAATAAACCGTTTAACAAATAGCAAACTGTTTAAACCTTTTAGGTCAACCAATAATGTAATTGTTTGTAAAAAAAAATTTATAAAACAGAAAATGATAAAGACCATCAAATTGAAATCATTTAGAAACTGACAAACTAAAACCAATTAGTAATCGATTTTGGTATCAATGTTTTGAATCAATTAGTTATTGGTTTGATATTTTGGATTTACTCAATTACGCACCAAAAAGGCAAACCAAACCGGTTAACACTCTTAACTAAGCCCACAACAATATAATTCACAAGATGAACATTTTTGTAAATTAATATCTCGAAATTCATTAATCAGCAACTAAAATTCATTGATATAAACTTGTTTATGATCACAGATAACAACAAAGTTTTTTCCCAACTAAATTAAGGGGGTCAGCTATATGGATTCTTGTTCTTCAATTAGCTCTGTTCAATGTCATATTTGAAACAAGGCCTAAGCTATGCATGTCTTTCCTCACCACCTCTCCTAAAACCATCTTAGATGTCCCTCTCTCTTTTAAATCCTTCAAGTTAAATAAAATCTCTCCTTCGTACTAAAGCATCTAACGGCCTTCGTTGAATATGGTCGTACCATTTCAATTGATTTTCCCTTAGCTTATCATGTATCGGTGCTACTCCTAAATTAGCTCTAATCCGATCATTCGTTACCTTATATTTTCTAGTTTTGCCATGCATCCATCTCAACATTCTCATCTCAGTTAATCTAAGTTTATCTATATGATACTTCTTAACTACCCAACATTTCGCATTATATATTATAGTTGATTGAATGATTGTCTTATAAAATTTCCCTTTAAATTTTAAAGGAATCACACAGCACTCCACATGCACCTCTCTACTTCATCCATCCTATTTTAATCCTTTGTGAAGCATTATCCTCTATATCACTTTTTATTTATTTATGATTGAACCTAAATACCTAAAATAATCATTTTTTTGTATCTCCCTCTCGTCAATTTTCACCACCTCATTATCCATCCTTGTGTGACTAAAGTTATACACCATATACTCCTTCTTTGTTCTACTTATCTTAAAACACTTTGATTCCAATTTTGATCTCCATAGTTCCAACTTGGCGTTAATCCTTGCTTTTCTTATCCTCCAAAATAATGTCATTAACGAAAAGCATACACACCAAGGAACTTCATCTAGAATGTCTTTGTTTAAATCATCTATAATGAGGGCAAACAGATAAAGGCTTAAAGCTAATCATTAATGTAACTCAATTACAATTGGGAAGTCACTACTTTGACCCCCCTGGTACGTTTCTCACACTAGTCACCACATTATAATACATATCCTTGACTATATACACATATTTGCTTGAAACAGTTCTCTTCTGTAGCACTTGCCAGATTAACTATCTAGGGATTTTGTTAAAAGCTTTTTCTAGGTTAATAAAGATCATGTAGAAATTCTTCTTGTCTTCTCTAAATATTTCTTTGAGTTTCTTAAGTAAGTAAATAGCTTCTGTCGTAAATCTACTTGGCATAAACCAAACTAGTTCTCTATAATAATAATTTATTGTTTAATGCGAGTTTCAATAAGTCTCTCCCAAAATTTCATGGTATGACTCATTAATTTATGATCATAGAGAGATGGAAAAATCTATTTTGACATACTTGGCTTGTGCATGCCAAATAAGATTTCTAGTGATATCATATTAGTTTCTAATATTGTCACAACTCAAAGATAGTGGAAGAGAAGCATAAATCTTGGTCCTTATATTGGTGATGTTTTCCCTTCTATCTTTTTGTTTTTTGGAATGGATATTTATTCTTAGAAAAAAAAGTCTTGCTCCCTCTCATATTAAAAAAATAAAATTGTTTTAATTGATTGAATATTATAATAACTAAGCTGTGCACAGGGTGTCCTAGTGACAGGACTATGTTTTTATGTGACTTCATGGTGCATATATGAGAAGGGTCCTGTGTTCGCATCAGCCTTTCATCCACTGAATATCATCTTGGCCTTCTTTTTAGAGACAATCATCTTGTGAAAAGCAGCTCAGTTTGGGAGGTTGGCCTCAAAGTTCTATGATTTTTTGGCTTACATTATTTTGTTCTCTTAAGATATTGTGCTGTTTTGGAATTCTTGCAGCATTGCTGGAGCTGTGTTGGTGACATTCGGACTTTACCTCCTTTTGTGGGCCAAATCAAATGATATAGAGTTTAAAAAAGAAAAGGAAAAAATTGGAAATTCAACATTAGAATGTCCTCAAAAGCCATTATTAGCTAGATGAGCTATCTAATTGAGACTTTTTAACATTGCTTAATGGAGTTTGAATGACAACTATATAAGTTATATAAGTGTCTTTAAAACATGATTTTCTTTTAATTATCCATTGTCTTATTCTTAAAGGTGTTTTTTTTTAATCAATAGTTAATTTTCAGAATTTTTTTAAGTTCTTTGAATAAACATGTGAAATGATAAAAATTACCTTCACAATAAATATATATATATATATATATATATATATATATATATATATATATATATATATATATATATATATATATATATATATATATATATAAAAGGTTCTTAATTATTTGACCCCTTACAAGGTGTCAATAAGAAAATCCCTTTATAATTTACCTGTATAATTTAACGAGTATGCCACCTATAGTACCATTGTTTTATATTCTTTTTTTCCATTTCCCTCTCCTGAAAAATTAGTTGGCGCATCAAAGAATAGAAAACCATTTGCTTAATTAGTTTTAGCTAGAAAGATTCATGTCCCAGATAGAAAAGGGGTCAAATGACCACCCCACCCCCTAGTTAGATTCCCGTATTTAAATTCCCATTGGCCCCAGAGCAGGCATGGCAACCACGCAACCAGACAGAGAAACCATTGCCCTTAATTTAACTGTTGTGATTAGGAATAACTTTATATGACTCTAGAAATTCTCTTTTTTTCTTATTCCCTTTCCTTTTTGACTTGAGAATTTCAAACTTAATTAGACAAGCTAGTTCAGTGTAGTAGCATTTAAAAATTTATCAAACAAAATCAGTTGTTCAAATCCATTTCTTCTATTCTCCTTCTCAACCACCCAATGTCTTCTGAACTTCTACTTGAGCAAGTGTAAATCACCAGCAACAAACCCACGAATGTTCCCTCTCGCCTCTATACAGCTCCAGCCTGGTTTCTTCCTCAAATGCTTTTCATACATGACCATCCTCACAGTTTCAACTTTGGCCCAGCTCTCAATACTGGCATGGACATTACTCAATAATGTATGATAACCAACATTATCTGGCTCTAACTCCAAGATCCGCTCAGCAGCATAGGCACCAAGTTTGCTATCAGAATAAACCCTAGAAGCAGCAAGCAGAGCACCCCAAATCCGACTATCTGGTTTAACTACCATTTTTAAAATTATAGCCAGGGCTTCAAGGAGCTTCCCAGATCGACCAAGAAGATCTACAATGCAAGTGTAATGATTAATATCAGGTTTAATACAGCATCTCTGACTCATGTAGCTGAAAACTCTACAACCTTCAGCAACAAGACCAGAGTGGCTACAAGCAGAGAGTAAACTTAAAAAGGTGATACTGTTTGGTTTTACACCTTCCTTCTCCATCTGACAAAAAAGTTCCAGAGCTTCGTAACCAAGTCCATGGATCCCATAAGCCTCAATCATTGAACTCCATGCCACTACATCTTTGTCAACCATTTGATCAAAACACCTTTTAGCCAAAACAATACTGCCACATTTTGCATACATGTTTAGGATAGAGGTTTCCATGGCTTTAATACCCTCTTCAGAGCTGTAAATTATGTTCTTTGTTACATAACCATGAACTCCTTTCCCCAAATGTATCAAACCCAAATGGGTATACACAAGGACAATGAATCTTAACATGTCAGCCCAAGGTTTCATACCTGCAAACTGCATTTGCTGAAATAATTGAATTGCCTCCTCAAAATACCCATTCTGAACAAAACCTGACATCATTGCACTCCAAGTAATGTTGTTCCTCTTACAGGTTTCATTGAACAATTGAGCTGCTATCTCCAATTCGCCGCACTTGGCATAAAAATCAACTAGAGAAGTCTGCAAAACTACATCATTAAGTCCAGATTTTAATGCATAACCATGTACCTTTTCACCCTGAATAAGATCACCAGACTTGGCAAAGGCTGAGGTAACCAAGGTTAAGGTTTCAAGGCTGGGGACAGCTTCATTACACATTCTGTTGAAGTTCTCAGCTACTCTTATAGAATCTCCAGACAAGGAACAACCAGAAATCATGATATTCCATGAGACAACATCTCTTTTCCCCATTTTACCAAAAAAAATTTCTGCATCTTCAAGGTTCCCTGTATTAGCATACATTGCCAGGATTGAATTCTGTAGAGATGCAACATTCTCGAACCCTCTTTTGATCACATAACCATGAAGTTGTGTACCTCCAAATGGATTTTGAGATATAAAACATGCTTGTACCATGATCAACACCGTCACCGAATTGGGTTCAAATTTGTTCACTTGCATATCATGGAATAGCCTAAAGGCATCACCATAATTTTTAATCCAAACATATCCAGAAATCATTGATGTCCAAGAAACCAAATCTCTATGACACATTTCATCAAACACTTGATGAGCAGAACCAATACAACCTTGCTTTCCATACAACTCGATCAATGTATTGCAAAAATATAAATCTGATCCAAAACCTATTTGAATTGCAAGACAATGAACCATTTCTCCGTATCCAAGACTACTCCCAAGAGATGATATAGCTCTATTTATAAGAGGAAACGTAAAACTGTCATGAGGAACACCAAATTCTCGCATCTCTCGATAGAGGTAGAGAGCAGAATCAAAGGCGCCAGAATCCACATGGGCTTTTATGATTAAATTCCAGGTGAATGTATTGAGTCCTGGTAAGCCCTTGAATACCGATACGGCGCTTTCCAGATCGTCAAACACTGTGTACAGGGTTATCAGTTTAGGGGCTATAGAGATGGGTTCAAACCCCTTGGAGACTATGAGACCGTGGGCTTGTTTAAGCGATCGAAGATCAGTGCACGAACTCAGCAGCAAAGAAGAAGAGATGGTTTGGGTGAGATTTTGGTGATGAGGCCGATTATGGATTGTCAAGTGATGGATGTGAAGTAGTTGAGAAAATCTGGTGGCTGACGTAAAAGGAAAGACGCCATGTAGAAGAGAGATGGAGGACAAACGACCATGTAGGAAGCCATGAACAAGGACCCTAATATCGAAAAGCTGAAGACGAGAACTTTCGACGAAATTACAGTTGGTTGAAGCACAAAGCAGAGAGTATCGGTGTAAGCAGAACGCCAAAAACGATAGGTACAGCAGACTGTGAATCTGTGACTGAGCTCGGTAATGTCAACTATAACAAACGAACACAACAACGAGGAAAACAGACAGTCGACTGCTGCCAAAATCCTAGCTGATCATCCAGTAATCTATGCCCAACATTTCCATTCCTACGAACATGTCCATCTTCTCTGCCGCTCATCTGAGGTTCCTGTTCCTCCGATTGCGATCAAGACCCAGTTCATCAGTTTCGGTCCCAACGCATCAAAACATCGCCACCTCATCCTCAATCAGAAATTGGCCTCCCAAGCCCTCCAAACCTTCAGATGGGGCGCCAAGATCTCAGATTTCACCCACAATCAATCCATAAGAGAAATCAGGAGGCAGAGGACCAAATACGATCGACAGATCGACATAGAGAAAGGAAGACATGGAAGAGGCGCGCTTGAGATGAGCTAAACAGAAGAAACAGAAAGAACAGAGCGTAGTTTCCACGACGAGAAGGCCTCGGACATGGCCATTTCGCACTTTACTAAAGATACTTTGGCCATTACGTTTGTAAGGTTCTGCACGTCAGCAGTGTCAACTGTCAACACTGAACGGTAAAAACTTAATAGTGTGGGCTTCATTGTAAATCTCATTTAAATTTGGAGGTAGTTCAAGTAATTGTTTGAATGTTTTGAGAGTTGGTAGATTAAACCTGAAGTTGAAGGAAGGTATAAGTAAATTTTTCTAAATAATTTATTTTATTAGGTTCTTCTTAAGGGTGTTAACGGGCCGGTCCGGCCGATTTCGGTCCGGGCTGAATCGGTATCGGGTTTTATAAGCCCAGCCCAAAACATGTCCATTAAAAGTTCCCGCTGGGTTGGGCTGCGCTGGACACAATAACTAACGGACTGGTCCGATGTCGGTTTGTTATCGGGTTGGGCTTATTGAGGTGATTTCGGGCTGATTCGGTCTTCTTAACGGGCCGGCCCGGATGAACCTTACCGGTGTTCGGGCTAGTTCGGGCTTCTTAACGGGCCGGTCCGGTCTAGTTTCGGTCTGGGCTGAAACGGTGTCGGACTTTACAAGCCGAGACCGAAACCTGTCCATTAAGGTTCGATCCGGGCTGGATTGGGGTTATTTCGGGCCAGCTTGGTCCGTGCTATCGGGTCGGGCCCATTTTTGACACCCTTAGTTCTTCTCAATATAGCTGATCGATTATATTTTTTTTTTCCACTCAACATTCCATGGATATTTTCTTGAACTCTATCTAATTAAAAAGGATAGTTCTAATTAAAAAGGATAGTTTGGATTTTTTAAAGGGAATGATTTTTAAGATCCAATAATTGATAAAAATCGATCACAAAGTCTGGCTGTAACCCAATCGGTTAAAATCAAGTAAAACCTTGTATATTAAGGTGGACTAGGTTTGGCGCCAACCTGACCAGCTTGAACCCATATATATATATATATATATATATATATATATATATATATATATATATATATATATATATGTCAACATGTATAAATTGATTATGGGTTGGAGGCTTAGTTGTTGTTGCCATCTTCTTTGGGGGTGAGATAGAAAAAAAAAAATATTTATTCATGCAAATCCCTACTTCGTCAATATTGCAGGAAAAAAAAATATTATTGTGGATTTTTTTCTTCCTTTTTATCAACTCAACAGACCAAAAGGAATTGATTCTTATTCAGCACGCATCAATCCAATATTTGAGGATCACACAAGTGTGCATTGTTAGGACCATGCCAAAAACGGTTAATCAGCAAGAAAAACATGTTATCACATAGATTGGTCATTTCAGTGGACACCTATTTTCATCTCAGCTATCAAACCAAGTACATTTCGTGCCCTTGAGCAGTTTTGGCCTTGTCAAAATTAAGCACATACAGATAAATGATAGCTAACCCACTACAAGGTGGTTAGCTATGTGTCAGCCAGAGGAAGCGGCCAAAGTTGGACTAAACCACGTCACACAAGATTCCTAGGGCGGTTATAGCAAACCTAGCCCTTGGATCTAGATCTAATGGTTCGGAAGCTCTCCCACAATGAATACGTGTATTATATGCGTATCATATTTTATGATATATTTTTTTAATATTTTTATTAAAATACGCATAGATTCGTATAAAGTTTTTTATTTAAAAATAAATCATATTATACACATTTAATACACGTATCACGTATTAAACGTGTATAATATGGCTCCAATTTTTAAAAAATTAAAAATTAAAAATTAAAAAACAAAATGTAAAAAATACTCTACTCTAACTGGTAAGGTTTCCCAAAATGCAAAACAGCAAAACAACAAAACAAAGTCTTGTACTCTTTAGTCCCCAAATCCCTTTCCCCTTGTTAACCAAAACCCTTCCATCCATCGATGTACGAAGATCCTACAAGCATATAAGTGAATAAACCCATCTGATTAGTTGTCGGCGTGCCAGTAAACCCTTCCACAGCCGTCGTTGGTGTGCCCTGATAAATACCTCCTACCACGAAGGTAAACAGGTCGAACTTTTCGACCCTTATACTTACGTACTGCTGAATTCGTTACCAACACCCTCTCTACTTTGAACTCAACCTTCATTACCCGAGTTCATATGCTTAGCGCCCTTGAGCTAACTTAGGCAACTGAGTGGCCCCCGGTTATCCAACCCGCCCAACTCTTCTGTCTACCTTCTTTCTATGACAGGTGTCGCAATAAGAAGTCTGACCACTTTCTGGCCATAACATAAACTTATCCAGCAACAAGAGAATTAACAGCAACCCCCTGTACCAGCGCCTCCTAGACCTGCTAGGACAGCACCAACGCAGCTAGGGGATGGAGCTCTTAATAATCCTTAGCTCTAAAAATGGAACACAAGCACAACCTGCTCATAGCCGATCCCCATGACTTACAGGTCTTGATAGCAGCAAAGTTAGAGCTATCACTCCCATGGACGACATGTTTCGGGGCTTCATGCTCTGCAAGCCCCAGAGAACTCAGTAGCTCCTCCAGTGAGATGAACTCAGAGTGTGGCAGCCTACAGCAAACCACAACCCTTACCGCAACTCTCCATGCATGTCAGTCCTAGATCGGTTTGGCTAGCCAAAGGAACAGAATGCACCAGAAGGCGATGCATAGGCTCGTACGGATGCAGCTCCACAACAGCGAGCTGAGTCAAACATGGTCGTCCTTCCGGTAGCCCAGCATCAAGCTAACGACCTGCAACAACAGCTGTAGGACTTGACCTGATGACTTTGGCAGATTGAACAGGGCCTTGACATCTATGTGCAGCCTATGTTCAGCCTCAAGACTGCTCTATCTGATGTCATTATACGTTTCCCACTTCTCGTGGGATATGTCATCCCAGTGATCACCCCATACAATGACACTACGGATCCGGAGAAGCACCTTGACAACTTCAGAATGAGGATGCTTCTCTACGGTTACCATGACGCTATCTACTATCAGTCATTCCCGTTCACTTTGAGAGATGCTGGCTAAGTGTGGTTCAACAATTTGCCGCCATGTTCCATAAACACTTTCCAGGGGCTCAGCATTAGTTTTCTGACGCACTTTTAGTGTATTCAGGGAACCAAGAAGAAGGTCACCAACCTCATGGCACTTAAACAGGGGAAGGATGAGTCCCTTTAAACGTTTATCTCCCGGTTCAATAAACTTGTACTTAAGATCAAGGATTTTCAGCCCGAGGCAGCCACGGGAGCCCTCAGGGACTCTATTTGTGACAAGAAGTTGATATACTTAGTCACCAAGAAACCTCCCAAGAACCTCACCAATATTGTAAGACCTGTATCGAGCTAACCGGTCTTACCACCTTGTACCAGGTCTACCTATCATGGTCGAGCCAAGTGGACCAAGTGTGTGAAGAAACCACAAGATCAGGTATGAAATTTAACTAAAAAACAGTCAAATATGAGTGTGTGGTTGCATGCCTAAATAGGTGTGACCGACCCTACCTCAAAAGAGTCCAACCCATGACTTTTTAGTCGTGGGGTCGCACATTTTAAAAATGTAGGGTCACGGATTTTGCGACCCTACCTGCGACCCTACACCCTGGGGGTGCACATTTTAAAAATGTAGGGTCACGGATTTTGCGACCCTACCTGGGACCCTACGAAAACAAGCCAGAAACCGAAAATTAGGAAACCTTCCTAATTCGAAGGGGGTCTTTCTTAAACTCATTGGGGTTTATTATGGAGGATTTTCCTCTATAAATAGGACGTCCCTTAGCCTCTTTCACTCCTTTAGAACTCTAATTGAAAGAGAGAGAAAGAGAAGAGAAGGAAGAGAAGGAGAAGAAAAGGAAAGTTGAAGAAGAAGACCAAGGAAGAGGAAAGTTCAGAGAAAAACTCTGAATCTCAGCAAACCTAAGGTATAAACCTAATTCCCTACATGATAAGAGCCTAGAATAGTTCATGAAGAAGATAGGATTAGGAGGAACCCAAATCATCCATCCATGGATAAATTCCAAGATAATCCATGGAGGAAATCACTGTGGACAATGGATAGTGTTTAAAAATTGTAGTTTGAGCCATAGAACGATCATAGGAAGGACCATGATGGTAAGCCAAAGGATTCAAACATGAAGAAATGGACTTAAGAGTGAAAGGTCGACCAAGAACACGTGTGGTCGCACGTAGGGTCAAATGATATCCGACCCCACGAGACCTACATGATCGACCACATTCCCTCGGGAAGTTCCAGGGAGGGTGTGGTCGCACATAGGGTCGCAGTATGTTTGACCCTACCTGCGACCCTACACCCTAGGGCCGCATAACCTAGACCCTAGGTGCGACCCTACACCCTGTGGTGGAGAAACTGAGACCCCAAGTGCTACCCCACCTGTGACCCCTCAGTTTCTATTAATCTAAACATATTGAAATTAATTCTAATTAAAATCTATCGACTTGTTAGATTTTTCCAGTGATTTAAAAGTGAATTATAAAGCTTAAACGAGGATCTACTAGCGATCAAAGGTGAGGGAATAAGACCTAATCTAATTGGCTAATAATAAACTGTTTTTATTTATTGAGTCCAATGCCATGAATGATTCTATGCTTGTACAGGGCTACAGAGTTTGTAATAGACCTTATGCCAGGTTCGGTGCCAGTGTCTAAAGCACCATACAGGATGGCCCCTACCGAGTTAAAGGATTTGAAGATCCAATTGCAAGAATTATTAGATAAGGGTTTCATACAACCTAGTATATCGCCTTGGGGAGCACCTGTACTATTTGTCAAGAAGAAGGATGGAAATGTAAGGCTGTGTATCGACTACCGTGAGCTGAACAAGTTAACAATCAAGAATCAGTATCCTTTGCCTAGAATCGATGATCTGTTCGATCAATTGCAGGGTGCAAAGGTTTTCTCGAAGATTGATCTCCGATCAGGGTATCACCAACTGAAGATCAAGGCCGGAGATATTTCGAAGACTGCTTTCAGGACGAGGTATGGGCATTACGAGTTTCTAGTCATGTCTTTCGGGTTGACCAATGCTCCAGCGTCGTTCATGGAACTGATGAACCGAGTGTTTCATGATATGTTGGACACTTCGGTCATCGTATTCATCGATGACATATTGATCTACTCTAAGGACATGGAGACTCATACAGCACATCTGAGGGCAGCCCTACAACGGCTAAGACAAGAAAAGCTTTATGCTAAGTTCAAGAAGTGTGAGTTTTGGCTGAAGGAAGTGGCTTTCTTGGGCCATGTAGTATCTAAAGACGGTATCAAGGTTGATCCAAGTAAGATAGATGCTATAGTAGGATGGGAAGCACCAAAATCTGTTGCGGAGATTCGTAGTTCCTCGGGTTGGTTGGTTCTTATAGAAGATTCGTGGAATATTACTCCAGGATCACTGTTCCACTCACCAGATTGACCAAGAAGGGAGAGAAATTCATATGGACAGATGAATGCGAGAAGTGTTTTCAGACTCTGAAGTCAATACTAGTCTCTGCACCTATCTTGACCCAGAACCAAGCATACCGTTCACCTTATATACGGATGCTTCAGGGTTGGGTATTGGGTGCGTATTGATGCAAGGAGAACAGGTGATTGCTTACGCATCAAGGCAGTTAAAAGAGCATGAAAAGAACTATCCTACGCATGATTTGAAGCTAGCAGCAGTTATACATGCAATCAAGACTTGGAGAGACTACTTGTATGGTGAGAAGTTTCAGATCAAGTCAGATCACAAGAGCTTAACTTATCTTTTCACTCAGAAGGATCTGAATATGAGACAGAGGAGATGGCTGGAATTGTTGAAAGATTATGATTGTGACATCCAGTACCATCCGGGCAAAGCAAATGTTGTGGTTGATGCCTTAAGCAGAAAGTGGGCATCGAAACCTGAGGCAAGACCAAGTACAAATGCTGCATTATGTGTCGCTGCCTCAAGTTCAATTGAAGATGATTAAGAACATATTATTGAGACTGTAGAAGATCCAGTCGAGCAAGGATTAATTCATAAGTTCACCATGATGTTCGCAGCTTTGAAAATCTCACCGGATCTAGTTGATGAAGTCAAGATAGCAATCCTACAGGATCCACATCTCAAGATAGTACAAAAAGACTTAGAGAAGGGTACGGGCAATCCTGACTTTACCTTGGATTCAGACAAGGTACTCAGGTATCGTGGACGGTTATGTATACCTGAGAGTGAAGACTGCAATATCAGAGATCGAGTTATGACTGAAGCTCATTACACTCCATATTCGGTACATCCAGGAAGTACCAAAATGTACCATGATTTAAGAAGACTATATTGGTGGAGGGGTATGAAAGTAAATATAGCTCGTTTCGTGTTTCAATGTCTGAATTGTCAACAAGTTAAAGCAGAAAGGCAGAGACCCGTAGGTTTATTACAGCCATTATCGGAACCTGCATAGAAGTGGGATTGCATTACTATGGATTTCGTCACTGGCCTACCTTTGACACCAAGGTCAGTGGATGCAGTTTGGGTTATAGTCGACCAACTCACCAAGACAGCTCGATTTATTGCGGTCAGACCTCAGTATACCATGGAAAAACTGGTCAAGTTATATGTGGATAATATAGTTAGACTTCATGGCGTTCCAGAGAGTATAGTATCTGACAGAGATCCCCGTTTTACATCAAAGTTCTGGGAAGGATTACAGAAATCTATGGGAACAAAGTTGAAGTTCAGTAAAGCTTTTCACCCTCAGACAGACGGACAGTCAAAACGAACTATTCAAATTTTAGAAGATATCCTCCGAGCTTGTGCATTAGATTTCAAGGGAGCTTGGGATGATAAACTATCACTTATCGAGTTTGTTTATAACAGCAGTTATCAGGCTACAATTCAGATGGCCCCATATGAAGCACTCTATGGGAAGAAGTGTCGTACACCCCTGTTATGGAACGAGGTGGGAGAAAGAAGAATTAAAGGACCGGAGTTTGTTGAAGAAACTTGTCAAGTGATTGATCAGATCAAAGAAAGAGTAAAGACAGCTCAAGTTCGACAGAAGCACTATGCGGATAATCGACGTCGAGATCTGGAGTTTGCAGTGGGTGACAAAGTATTCTTGAAGGTGTCACCGGTGCGAGGTCTGAAACGGTTTGGTAAGAAGGAGAAGCTATGCCCCAGGTATGTGGGACCATATGAGATTTTGACCCGACGTGGTAATGTAGCATATCAATTGGCTCTACCACCATCTATGTCAAGCGTTCATAACGTGTTCCATGTATCATTACTGAAGAAGTATGTCAGAGATCCATCGCACATCTTGACCGCTGATCCCCCAGACTTGACTGAAGACTTAACATTCGAAGTGGTGCCTGTGATGCTCTCAAGTCGAAAAGTACAGCAACTTCGAACCAAGGATATCCATTATGTGAAGGTGCATTGGAGAAACCAAAATGTTGAAGAAATTACTTGGGAAGAGGAGGGTGCGATGAGGAAGGAGTACCCTAACCTTTTCGACTAACCTTTTCGACGATCAAGGTACGTTCAAATTTCGAGGCCAAAATTTCTTTTAAGGGTGGGGGAGTTGTGAGACCTACATGCAAATTTCGGGACGAAATTTCTTTTAAGGGTGGGGGAGTTGTAAGACCGCACTCCATAAACCCGGTCTAAACCTTGGTTTTGTTTCGTAGTAGGTCTTTCGATCATCACTGGGCCAGACGGGACGAGCGGATGACAAACAGGTACAAAATCAGATCGAAGACGGTTAAATATTCATCATTTTATGTTGACCGATCGATGGTACCGGTCGACCGGTCAGCTCTGCGCAGCTGAGTGCGGAGATCCAGAATTAGATCTCTGTGGGTCCCATTTTCCTAAACCCTAATGCCTGAACCTTCTTAATCCTAATAAGGTTACTAAACCCTAATTCTAGCCTATAAATAAACCTAAATAATTAATAGGATTTAATTAGAGTTCCATTCCGTCAAGTTACAATAATCAGACTCATTGTCCGGTCTGGTATTTAAGCCTTCTGGACATTTTCCAGTCGCGTGACTGACCTTGCATTGACTGATCGATTAACCATCCAGATAAACCCTGTCATACTTCTCGAGAGTGACTGGTCACGTGTCCTATCTGCCATTTGATCGACTGGTCCCAGGATCGGACAATCCTTGAGTCATACTCCAGGTTGTCTTTTAGTTTGTTTTCTTATCCTGACTCGATTCTTTGGCTCTCACATGGGATCCATCCTAGAGTCATTCTATGGCCATCATTCACTAGTTTTAAATCACTCCATATAACCCTAACAACTACAATTTACTACGAATTTATATGGGAGATCCTGTAATCACAATCATTGTGTTGGGTTTGATCTTTGATCTATAAAAAATGTGATTGATAACCCAAATCCTAAACCAATACTAATCTTCTACAAAGACAAAGGGACTTACCATTGGTTCCTCAATGTGGTGGGTTGGAAACTGACGGCAACTCCTCACTGCAGAGCTTCTTCTCCTTTTCCCAAGCTTCTTCCTCTCCAAACCTTCTTCTTCACTCTTTTTCTCACTTCTAGGGTTTAGGGATGATCAAAAAAGTTGGAAGAGGTAAAGGGACATCCTCTATATAGAGAGAAAATCTCCGTATAGAGTCCTTTCCAAATTAGGAGAGTAAGCTCCAAAAATTAAGAAATTTTCCTAATCTCGAATTCAGTTTCTGGGCTTGACTGGTCGACTGTACTATCGCCCAATCTGCAGACCGAACAAACAAATTTGTCCTACTGGACAGCCTATGAGAGATCAGTTTTCTTACCTGGCTTTGTGATTCCTTCATCCGGTTGGTTCACTCGAGCCAGTTATGATGGAAAGGCCTGGCATGACACGGTTAGACTGGGTTAGTGGAGTGTCGGTCTTACAACTTCCCCCTAAAATAAATTTCTTCTTCAAAATTTATACATACCTTCTGAGTCGAACAAGTGAGGATAATGTTTTCTCATGGCGTTTTCTTTTTTCCATGTCACTTCCTCCACATCTTGGCTTCTCCAAGTTACTTCAAAGGTTAAGTCATCCGTTAAATCTAGTAGATCCACAATCAATATGTGTGATGGATCTCTAATGTACTTCTTCAGTAGGAAAACATGGAATACACCATGTACACCAGACAGAGATGGCGGTAGCTGTAAGACCCGCACTTCGTAAACCCGATCTAAACCTTGGTTTTGTGTTGTAGCAGGTCTTTCGATCATCATTGGGCCAGACGGGACGAGCGGATGACAAACAGGTATGAAATCGGATCAAAGACGGTCAAATATTCATCATTTTATGTTGACCGGTCGATGGTACCGGTCGATCGGTCAGCTCTGCGCAGCTGAGTGCGGAGATCCAGAATTAGATCTCTGTGGGTCCCATTTTCCTAAACCCTAATGCCTGAACCTTCCTAATCCTAATAGGGTTACTAAACCCTAATTATAGCCTATAAATACACCTTAAACCTCCTCAAATCCTTTCCATTATCTCTCACAAACCTTAGAGAAGAGAAGGAGGTTAGAAAGGAGAAAGAGCTAGGAAGAAGAAGGAGGTGCCGCCATTGCCGTTTGACGACGCTCACTTTACGCCAGTGGACGGTAAGTGTTTTAATCATTCTTCTTACCCTTTGACTCTAGGATAGTTGAATGGGTGGATCAATACCATGCAAGTAGGTATTGATCTAAAACCCTAAATTGGCCAATAAACACTAAGTTGCCGTCAAACCTTAGATTCAAGTTCCGAGATGATATTCATCGAAATAAGACTTGAATGAGTTGGAGGTAACTCTAACTCAAAGCTCAGACTTAGAATGGATAGGAGAAACCCTGAAAATCCATAGAGATCGATCGACGGCAGTCGAAAAACTAAGTGTATGGTCTTCCGGAGACATACCGGTCGACCATACCGGTTGCTAGTTTGCTCACAGAGTTGCAACCGGTAAGTTACGACCGATCAGCTCTGAAAGGCTGGTTTTGGACTTTGTTGGTTTCTGACCAACATGAAACCCTAAGAAAAATATTTTAATGGAACCCTAATAATATTGTAGGACTTTGTGACATCCCGTTTGGATCTTGCGACGTGGAGCAAGCTATTAAACGAGCGTCAGGTAAGGGAATCTGACCTAAATCTAATAATTTATGGATAGTAAATCGTTGTTAATCACCTGATTATATATGATGTGATGTTTGTGCATATTCACATGCCATCTTTTAATTTCAGTTATTATTACTGTTCATGCATTGATAAGATGTGATTGTTAAGCATGTGATTGTTTTCGTTAGTGTATGGAGTGGGGCATGGGCCTGGGATCGCTCCTCACACTAGCACCTTTTGTAGTATTCTGTCTTAACATGCTTGGTACAGGTGGGGCATCAGGGGAAGGTCGTGGTACGGTGGTCTCCGATGTTGATGCTGGCCTGGCCATGGTTATGTGGCATTGTGGTCTCCGAGGTCGACGTTGGCTGGTGCACGATGCTTTAGCTCTATCTCTATGCCGTAGGGAGTTATGTTGGGATAGGGTCTACCTGCGTATTGTTTCTATCCTAGTGGGTTAGTTGCGGATAGGGCATCAGGGGAGGTGTGGAAATGCCTTAGCTCTATCTCTATGCCGTAGACGGCTGTGCTGGGATAGAGCATACATTGATGACATATAGGATTGGTTAGTTGCGAGCCCAGTTTGTGAGCCCTGGCCAGTAGGGGCTTAGGTACTGGTATGGGTAGAGCATCAGGGGAGGTACGGGGGTATCTTAGCTCTATCTCTATTCCATGATGGGTGCATGTGGGCCAATGGGGTTGTGATCCATGAGGTGTCACACACTCGTGTATAGAGGTGCGGGGGCCACCAAACCTTTCTATAGCACATTGCAAACTTAAACCAGACCACAACATAAAATTGATTGTTACTCATGCATAATATTGTGACACTGTCTGATTGTCTTACTGAGCTAAGTTGTGAGCTCACCCTTTGTATATATACATGTTTTTAGATGTTGATGCAGGTTACACTGTGGATGACTACATGAATGCTCCGGCTTATGGTGGTGTTGCTGCGTTGGATGTACAGGCAGGAGAGGACGAGCATGACGCTTCATGCTAGTGCCCTTTCTGCGTGTACCTTTGATTGGATTTTTATTTATTTTCATTATTTTTGATTGGATTAAAGAGATGTAATGATATTATATTATTTGTTTGGATTTATATAATTGGATATTTTATTTAAGTTTATCAATAGATTCTCAGTTCATTTTATTTAAAGACTTCCGCTGTATTATTTATATTCTGATTGTGGTTATGTGCAATGGTTTGTATGAGTGGACACGGTCTATTCGAGATCCTGGTGTGAACCATTGGTTCAATGACGGTTCACTCACACCATTCTAGTTGGATCAGAATTGGGGTGTGACAACTTGGTATCAGAGCCCTCGGGCTCTGTCCAACAAACCATATTGCACTTAACTAAGTCGATGAACTGAGTTAGGGAATATTAAATTTTTTTAATACAAACATACCCTAAGCATTGTTTGATGCCTGAGACTGATTAAGAAAGAGCATAATATACTGTATTAAATATAGAATTGTAATGATACCCATGCACTGGTTAGGAAAAACCATAAAAACTTTCATTAAATAGAAAATGAGTATCAAATGAAATAGTACTACAGGGTACAGTCCACAAACCGGACAGTTACCCTGTTATATAAACCATCAAGTGAAAGAAAATAAAGAGGGACAATCATGGGGTAGGGGGCCTAGGAGGAATAAGGTCTGCTATATCATAGTCTCGCTCGTAAGCGACCCTGAGCCAGTGCACCTGATCCTGTGTGACTCTGAGACTGCGAGCCAACTGCGCCAAGTCACGGCTCATCTCACGCTGAGTGTCCCTGATCTCCATAATCATACCCATCATGGTGTCGGGTGAAGGCTGAGATGGTCCAGCTGTAGAGGTAGAAGGTGGTGCTACAGGTGTAGGCTGTGGGACAGGCACTGGTGCTTCCCCAGCCATATCGTCATCATCACTCCCAGCCTCTGCCACATAGGCCGCATTGGCTGCTGACGTGGCTGCTACCCTCCGGAGTGGATGAGGGCAAGCCTCCAACTCGTCATCGCTAACGGGCAGATCGACCATCTGCATCCTCTGAATATCCTCCCAGTCAATGTCGGAGGTCATAGTATCCTCAACCGTCACCTCGCCTCTCATGCTCACACCCAGGCGACGTAGCAGGAAGGTAATGAGACGACCGTAGGGAAGGTTACTGGCCTGATCGGCCAGGGTCGCCTGATGCATGGTCCGGCTGATGAGGTAAGGGAGAGAGACCCACTCCCCGGTACAGACGCAGTAAGTGATGTACTGAGTGAGCTGAGATAACTCACTGTAGTGGCCGCTCTGGGGCACGATGTCGTGCTGGATGATGCGACTGTAGACACGAGCTAGGGGCTTCAGACTAGCCGCCTTCATAGGAGCCCCAGGATTGAGGATCTGCTCTGCGATCTCTCGGCATAAGTCCTCGCTAAGATAGCCCTTCACCATCGTTGGGTACCCCCAACAGATCAGCTAACTGGTGGGTGTTGAAGGAGATAGGTACACCCTTGACGTAGCTGGAGATGCGTAAGTCCCTACCCTGGTTGGGATCGTTAACATCCCCATGCAGCTCCAGGTTAGCATAGAAATGCTTAACTAGGTTGGGACTCGTGGTATCAGTGTAGGATATTACCGGTACCCACCCAAGCGCGTCGAAAGCGGCTCGCACATCGAACCTCTCCAGCTGATCCAAGTTAACTCGACGCCCGGATTCGATGTTTTTGCTATTGAACCATGGGAAACGAGATTGTGCCTCCAAGGATTGAAACCAGCACTCGTCGAGTTGTGAGGGCGGGTGGCTGAGAAGCGCGAACGCTTAAGCCATGAGGACGTTTGCCCAGAGCAAGTCGTGGAGCCATTAAACTGCAAAACAACAAGGAATTAGGAAGAAAATGTTAGATTTTATCAAAATTTCGACAGCATAACGACTGTAATTCGAGAAAAAGCCTCGAACTCACCCAAAAACATGGGGAGGAGGACTTACGTAACCCCCACACTCTTCAACAAATCAATCACAACAATTACAACAAGAAATTTCAGAAATTAAAGAAAAATCAAGATATTTCAAAAATTTTGAAAACCTAGGTCAAAAATTGTAAAAATTCGATTTTTCCAAAAACCGTTCGGTGGAACCTCAAATAGGTTGAGGGCGTTTGCTCTTGGGGGTCCCTAAACCCTTTCTAAGCCGAAGGAAAAGAGTTGCTACGGTTAAAATCTCTCAATCAAAGAAAAACCTAGAATTCTAGGTATAGACGATATGGAAAAATTGTAGAAAGTTGTTTAGGAAAGAAGAGACCTACCTGGAGACGATGTTCTAAGCTTTGAATGGAAGAAATCGGCTTCTAAGGTCACCGGTCGGACTGTAGCAACTCGGAGTCCAGAGTAGAATCGCCACCGGAGGAGAGGAAAGAAAGAAAAGTGAGAAATTTCTCACTTTTTGCGATTTTAAAGCCCTTTCTGGGCATACCGGTCGACATACCGGTCGACTGGTACCCCAAAGGGACTGCGACCGCTATGTCTCAGTCAGAATTTTCATTCTAACCAGTCAACTATACCGATCGTAGCACTGTCCACAGAGTGTCGTCCAGTATGTATCGACCGGTCAGCACCAGAATAGCCAGAAAAACCTCTGAAAAATTTTAAAATTTTGTAAAGTTATATACTCTTTGTTGCGACTGTTTCGCCTTATATTGTTCAAGACTAACACCACTATTGCTTCATTCTCATGTGTTATGTCTTCTTCTCAGATTCAAAGAGAATAGTCTGAGATGGTGGGCGGAAACGGTCGTAGGGGTCGGAAGCGTCACCAGGCTAGGATGCGCCTCGAGGAAGAAGAACAGGTTGAACCAGGCCATGTTAGAGAGCCAAGCCTGCAAGTTGAGGAAGAACAGGTTCCAGAAGTACCGACAAATTTGCCTAGCCCACCTCATAGGAATTCTGAGACCATTGTTACAAACCTGGTCTATCAGATGCAAGCTCAGCAGAAAGAATTCCTGAGCGAGATACTGAAGATGTTCAGGCCACCGGGTTCTGTTCCCACTGGAGGTACGCCCGAGTCTGGAGGGAATAATACTACACAGCCGACACATGGTAGTCCAGGACTGATGGGCCAACCCCAGAATGTACCACCACCGCACTAGTTTTCGTCATCTTCTGCTTATCAGGGAGCATATCTGTCACACCCCAATTCTGATCCAACCAGAACGGTGTGAGTAAACCGTCATTGAACCAACGGTTCACACCAGGATCTCGAATAGGCCGTGTCCACCCATACAAACCAATTACACATAACCACAATCAGAATATAAATATACAAATGGAAGACTTTAAATAGAATGAACTGAGTACCTATTGATAATTTAAATAAATATCCCATTATTCAAAATCAAACACATAAAAATAATATCATTACATCCCTTTAATCCAATCAAAATAACTGAAATAAATGAATAAAACAAATCACAGGTACACGCAGAAAGGGCACTCACATGAAGCGTCATGCTCGTGCTCTCCTGCTTGCACATCTAGAGCAGCCACACCTCCATACGCCGGAGCGTTCACATAGTCATCCACAGTGTAACCTGCATCAACATCTAAAAACAATGTACGTACAAAGGGTGAGCACACAACACAGCTCAATAAGACAGTCAGACAGTTTTACAAGATTATGCATGAGTAACAATCAATTTTATGCTGTGCTCTGGTTTTAAGTTTGCAATGTGCTATAGAAAGGTTTGGTGGCCCCCGCACCTCTATACACGAGTGTGTGGCGTCGCACAGTAATCACACTACCACCAACCCACATGCACCCATCATGGAATAGAGATAGAGCTAAGGTATACCCCCCACCTCCCCGATACTCTACCCATACCAGGTACCTAAGCCCCCTGCGGCCGGGGCTCGCAACCCGGGCTCGCAACTAACCAATCCTATATGTCAACAATGTATGCTCTATCCCAAAGACAGCCGTCTACGGCATAGAGATAGAGCTAGAGCGTGCAGGCCGGGTCGGAGACCACCACACCTCACCTCCCCCTGATACCCTATCCGCAACTAACCCACTAGGATAGAAACAATACGCAGGTAGACCCTATCCCAACATAACTCCCTACGACATAGAGATAGAGCTAAAGCATCGTGGACAAGCCAACGTTGACTCGAAATCCTCAGTACCACACAACAATGGCCGGAACAACATCAATATCGGAGACCACCGTACCACGATCTTCCCCTGATACCCCACCCGTACCAAGCATGTTAAGACAGAATACTACAAAAGGTACCAGTGTGAAGAACGATCCCAGGCCCATGCCCCACTCCACACACCAACGAAAACAATCACATGCCTAACAATCACATCCTATGAATGCATGAACAATAATAATAACTGAAAGTAAAGGATGGCATGTGAATATGCACAAACATCACATCATAGATATTCAATGATTAACAACGATTTACTGTCCATTAATTATTAGGTTTAGGTCAGATTCCCTTACCTGACGCTCGTTCAATAACTTGCTCCACGTCGCAAGGTCCAAACGATAAGTCACAAAGTCCTACATAATATTAGAGTTTCATTAGAATATATTGTTTAGGGTTTCATGTTGGTCGAAAACCAACAGAGATCACAAACTACCCTCACAGAGCTGACCGGTGGCATGTATCGGTCGCAGCTCTGTGGGAAAGACTGGCGACCGGTATGGTCAGCCGGTCCCCCACAAACAACCTCCCGAGAGGTAGCGGTCGCAACATACCGGTCGCACTATGTGCAACCGGTATAGTCGACCGGTATGTCTCCGGAAGACCATACATGGGTTCTTCGATTGCCGTCGATCATCCTCCATGGATTCTCAGGGTTTCCTCGATCCATTCTAAGTTTAGGCTTTGAGTTAGAGTTATCCCCAACTCATTCAAGTCTCGTTTCGATGAATATCATCTTGAAACTCAACTCTAGGGTTTGACGGCAATCTAGGGTTATTGGCCAATTTAGGGTTTTAGATCAATACCTACTTTGCATGGTATTGATCCACCCACACCACTATCATAGGGTAAGAAGAGGGATTCAAACACTTACCATTGACAGGCGTAGCGTGAGCTTCGTCAAACGGTAATGGCGGCACCTCCTTCTTCTTCCTAGCTCCTTCTCCTTTCCAAGCTCTTTCTCTTCTCTAGGGTTTGTGAGAGACAATGGAAAGGATTTGAGGGGGTTTAAGGGTGTATTTATAGGCTAGAAATAGGGTTTAGTAACCCTACTAGGATTAGGAAACTTCTACGATTCGAAATCAGGAAAGCGGGACCTGCAGAGACCAATTTCCAAATTCCCGCACATAGCTGTGCAGGCCATACCGGTCGACCGGTACCATCATCCGGTACCATCAACCGGTATCAAAAATCAGGTATAATTGGTCGACTTTGGTCCGATTTTGTACCTGTTTGTTATCCGCTTGCCCCGTTTGGCTCGGTGATGATCGGAAGACCTGTCACGACACAAAACCAAGCTTAGACCGGGTTTTCAAAGTGCGGGTCTTACAATATCCGTATCTACCACCATGGTACAGAATGAATACTCAGGGATAGCACGATCTGAGCAGGGCGGTGGATAGATTCCTAAAGTTGAAGCCTTCTTCATTCACAGGTAAGATAGGGAAACCATTGTGACCAGCACAGTGGATTGCAGAAATGGAGAAGAATTTTCAACTGATGGCTTGTTCAAAGGATGAAAAGGTCCTGTTTGCCACTCACATGCTGAAAGAAGATGCAAATGCTTGGTGGAATTCTACACGGGCATATTTGGAGACGAAGCATGCACAGGTAGATTGGGCAGTGTTCAAGGTTTCCTTCTTCGATAAGTATTTTTCGAAGAGGATCAGATGGAGAAGGAGTTCCTTAATCTACAACAGTCTCAGTCGACTGTGGATGCTTATCAGCAGAGGTACGAGGAGTTATTTTTCTTCGCACCGGCAAGTATGCAAGAAGAAGAGACCAAGACACGTAGGTTCACCATGGGACTACGTGGAAGCATCAGAGAGCACATATTGGGTATGGACAAGAAAATCTATAATGAGGCTGTGCAGGTTGCGAGGGTGATAGAGTCCAGTCAGCGGCACAACTTCTTCGCTCAGAACAAGGGAGTGAAGAGACCCGCTATTGAGAGTTCTGGTGGCGGTAACAATAGACCTTTTCGTCCATACAGGGCTCAGACCGCTACAGTACTTGCTAGAAACAATACGGCACCACCTGTGCCACAGAACTTCGGATTCAATCCGAATATCAAATGTTTCAACTGTTAGCAAGTGGGTCATATTGCAAGGACCTACACTCTACCTAGGAAGCAACCTCCCCAGCAAGGAAAAGTTTATGTGGTCACCACTGAAGTGGCAGCTGCATCACCTGATGTGGTCACTGGTACGACTCTATCCCTTACTATTTGGCTTACTATTTTCATTGTGTGTATGCGCATGTAGAACTAAGGGATAGTAAAAATTTCAGGATTGTAAATGTAGCTGGTATACCTGCCAGAGTACTATTTGACTCCGGGGCCATGCACTCCTTTGTTTCTATTTCTTTTGGGAAGCGAATGGAGTTATCAATTAAGCACTTGAATCCAAGCTTGATAGTTTGCTCCCCACTAGGATTCGAAGTGGCTTTGACTGAATATTATGGACCATGTATTGTATGTATTGAGGGCCGAGGCTTAGAAGCAAGTTTGGTGCTACTCGAGATGGCAAACTTTGATGTCATCTTGGGAATGGATTGGCTAGGCCATCATTCAGATATCCTATTATGTGGTGAAAGGAAGCTTGTGCTTACAAACAAAAAGGGAAAGGAGTATAGATTCACTGGGATCAAGCTATCTAGGAAGCGGAAGCTGATCCTCTCCGCCCTAAAAGCCAAGCGATGCTTAGAGAAAGGGGGAGTGGGTTATCTAGTATCTGTAGTCGACATCACTACTGAGGTACCAAAGATGGAAGATATAGATGTGGTTCGAGAGTTCCCAGATGTATTTCCAGAGGAGCTTCCGGGTCTACCATCGGACAGGGCTACAGAGTTTGTAATAGACCTTATGCCAGGTTCGGCGCCGGTGTCTAAAGCACCATACAGGATGACCCCTACCGAGTTAAAGGAGTTGAAGACCCAATTGCAAGAATTGTTAGATAAGGGTTTCATACGACCTAGTATATCGCCTTGGGGAGCACCTGTACTATTTGTCAAGAAGAAGGATGGAAGTGTAAGGCTGTGTATCGACTACCGTGAGCTGAACAAGTTAACGATCAAGAATCGGTATCCTTTGCCTAAAATCGATGATCTGTTCGATCAATTGCAGGGTGCAAAGGTTTTCTCGAAGATTGATCTCCGATCGGGGTAACACCAACTGAAGATCAAGGCCGGAGATATTTCGAAGACTGCTTTCAGGATGAGGTATGGGCATTACGAGTTTCTAGTCATGTCTTTCAGGTTGACCAATGCTCCAGCATCGTTCATGGAACAGATGAACCGAGTGTTTCATGATATGTTGGACACTTCGGTCATCGTATTCATCGATGACATATTGATCCACTCTAAGGACATAGAGACTCATATAGCACATTTGAGGGCAGCCCTACAACGGCTAAGACAAGAAAAGCTTTATGTTAAGTTCAAGAAGTGCGAGTTTTGGCTGAAGGAAGTGGCTTTCTTGGACCATGTAGTATCTGAAGACGGTATCAAGGTTGATCCAAGTAAGATAGCTGCTATAGTAGGATGGGAAGCACCAAAATCAGTTGCGGAGATTCATAGTTTCCTCGGGTTGGCTGGTTATTATAGAAGATTCGTGGAAGATTACTCCAGGATCGCTGTTCTACTCACCAGATTGATCAAGAAGGGAGAGAAATTCATATGGACAGATGAATGCGAGAAGTGTTATTGGACTCTGAAGTCAAGACTAGTCTCTGCACCTAACTTGACCATCCCAGAACCAAGCGTACCGTTCACCTTATATACGGATGCTTCAGGGTTGGGTATTGGGTGCGTATTGATGCAAGGAGAACAGGTGATTGCTTACGCATCAAGACAGTTAAAAGAGCATGAAAAGAACTATCCTACGCATGATTTGGAGTTAGCAGCAGTTATACATGCAATCAAGACTTGGAGACATTACTTATATGGTGAGAAATTTCAGATCAAGTTAGATCACAAGAGCTTAACTTATCTTTTCACTCAGAATGATCTGAATATGAGACAGAGGAGATGGCTGGAATTGTTGAAAGATTATGATTGTGACATCCAGTACCATCTGAGCAAAGCAAATGTTGTGGCTGACGCCTTAAGCAGAAAGTGGGCATCAAAACTTGAGGTAGGACCAAGTACAAATGCTGCATTATGTGCCGCAACCTCAAGTTCGATTGAAGATGATGAAGAACATATTATTGAGACTACAGAAGATCCAGTAGAGCAAGGATTAATTCATAAGTTCACCATGATGTTCGCAGCTTTGAAGATCTCACCGGATCTAGTTGATGAAGTCAAGATAGCAATTCTACAGGATCCACATCTCAAGACAGTACAAGAAGACTTAGAGAAGGGTACGGGCAATCCTGACTTTACCTTGGATTCAGACAAGGTACTCAGGTATCGTGGACGGTTATGTATACCTGAGAGTGAAGACTGCAATATCAGAGATCTAGTTATGACTGAAGCTCATTACACTCCATATTCGGTACATCCAGGAAGTACCAAAATGTACCATGATTTAAGAAGACTATATTGGTGGAGGGGTATGAAAGCAGATATAGCTCGTTTCAAGTTCCAATGTCTGAATTGTCAACAAGTTAAAGCAGAAAGGTAGAGACCCGCAGGTTTATTACAGCCATTATCGGAACCTGCATGGAAGTGGGATTGCATTACTATGGATTTCGTCACTGGCCTACCTTTGACACCAAAGTCAGTGGATGCAGTTTGGGTTATAGTCGACCGACTCACCAAGACTGCTCGATTTATTGCGGTCAGACATCAGTATACCATGGAGAAACTGGTCAAGTTATATGTGGATAATATAGTTAGACTTCATGGCGTTCCAGAGAGTATAGTATCTGACAAAGATCCCCGTTTTACATCAAAGTTCTGGGAAGGATTATAGAAAGCTATGGGAACAAAGTTGAAGTTCAGTACAGCTTTTCACCCTCAGACGGACAGACAGTCAGAACGAACTATTCAAATTTTAGAAGATATGCTCCGAGCTTGTGCATTAGATTTCAAGGGAGCTTGGGATGAAAAACTATCACTTATCGAGTTTGCTTATAACAACAGTTATCAGGCTACAATTCAGATGGCCCCATATGAAGCACTCCATGGGAAGAAGTGTCATACACCCCTGTTATGGAACGAGGTGGGAGAAAGAAGAATTATAGGACCGGAGTTTGTTGAAGAAACTTGTCGAGTGATTGATCAGATCAAAGAAAGAGTAAAGACAGTTCAAGTTCGACAGAAGCACTATGCGGATAATCGACGTCGAGATCTGGAGTTTGCAGTGGGTGAAAAAGTATTCTTGAAGGTGTCATCGGTGCGAGGTCTGAAACGGTTTGGTAAGAAGGGGAAGCTATGCCCCAGGTATGTGGGACCATATGAGATTTTGACCCGACGTGGTAATGTAGAATATCAATTGGCTCTACCACCATCTATGTTAAGCGTTCATAACGTGTTCCATGTATCATTATTGAAGAAGTATGTCAGAGAACCATCGCACATCTTGACCGCTGATCCCCAGACTTGACTGAAGACTTAACATTCGAAGTGGTGCCTGTGATGCTCTCATGTTGAAAAGTACAGCAACTTCGAAACAAGGATATCCATTATGTGAAGGTGTATTGGAGAAGCCAAAATGTTGAAGAAATTACTTGGGAAGAGGAGGGTGCGATGAGGAAAGAGTACCCTAACCTTTTCGACGATCAAGGTACGTACAAATTTTGAGGCGGAAATTTCTTTTAAGGGTGGGGGAGTTGTGAGACCTACATGCAAATTTCGGGACGAAATTTTTTTAAGGGTGGGGGAGTTGTAAGACCCGCACTCTGTAAACCCGGTCTAAACCTTGGTTTTGTGTCGTAGCAGGTCTTCCGATCATCATCGGGCCAGACGGGACGAGCGGATGACAAGCAGGTACGAAATCGGATCAAAGATGGTCAAATATTCATCATTTTATGTTGACCGGTCGATGGTACCGGTCGACCGGTCAGCTCTGTGCAGCTGAGTGCGGAGATCCGGAATTAGATCTCTATGGGTCCGATTTTCCTAAACCCTAATGCCTGAACCTTCCTAATCATAATAGGGTTACTAAACCCTAATTCTAGCCTATAAATACACCTTAAACCTCCTCAAATCCTTTCCATTATCTCTCACAAACCTTAGAGAAGAGAAGGAGGTTGGGGAGGAGAAGGAGCTAGGAAGAAGAAGGAGGTGCCGCCATTGCCGTTCGACGACGCTCACTTTACGCCAGTCGACGGTAAGTGTTTTAATCATTCTTCTTACCCTTTGACTCTAGGATAGTTGTATAGGTGGATCAATACCATGCAAGTAGGTATTGATCTAAAACCCTAAATTGGCCAATAAACCCTAAGTTGTCGTCAAACCTTAGATTCGAGTTCTGAGATGATATTCATCGAAATAAGACTTGAATGAGTTGGAGGTAACTCTAACTCAAAGCTCAGACTTAGAATGGAGAGGAGAAACCTTGGAAATCCATAGAGATCGATCGACGACAGTCAAAAAACTAAGTGTATGGTCTTTCGGAGACATACCGATCGACCATACCGGTTGCTAGTTTGCTCACAGAGCTGCAACCGGTATGTTGCGACCGGTCAGCTCTGAAAGGCTGGTTTTGGACTTTGTTGGTTTCCGACCAACATGAAACCCTAAGAAAAATATTTTAATAGAACCCTAATAATATTGTAGGACTTTGTGACTTCCCGTTTAGATCTTGCAACGTAGAGCAAGCTATCAAACGAGCGTCAGGTAAGGGAATCTGACCTAAATCTAATAATTTATGGATAGTAAATCGTTGTTAATCACCTGATTATATATGATGTGATGTTTGTGCATATTCACATGCCATCTTTTAATTTCAGTTATTATTATTGTTCATGCATTGTTAAGCATGTGATTGTTTTCGTTAGTGTGTAGAGTGGGGCATGGGCCTGGGATCGCTCCTCAAACTAGCACCTTTTGTAGTATTCTGTCTTAACATGCTTGGTACGGGTGGGGCATCAGGGGAAGGTCGTGGTACGGTGGTCTCCGATGTTGATGCTGGCCTGGCCATGGTTATGTGGCATTGTGGTCTCCGAGGTCGACGCTGGCTGGTCCACGGTGCTTTAGCTCTATCTCTATGCCGTAGGGAGTTATGTTGGGATAGGGTCTACCTGCGTATTGTTTCTATCCTAGTGGGTTAGTTGCGGATAGGGCATCAGGGGAGGTATGGGAATGCCTTAGCTCTATCTCTATGCCGTAGACGGCTGTGCTGGGATAGAGCATACATTGATGACATATAGGATTGGTTAGTTGTGAGCCCAGTTTACGAGCCCTGGCCAGTAGGGGCTTAGGTACTGGTATGGGTAGAGCATCAGGGGAGGTACAGGGGTATCTTAGCTCTATCTCTATTCCATGATGGGTGCATGTGGGCCAATGGGGGTGTGATCCATGAGGTGCCACACACTCGTGTATAGAGGTGCGGGGGCCACCAAACCTTTCTATAGCACATTGCGAACTTAAACCAGACCACAATATAAAATTGATTGTTACTCATGCATAATATTGTGAAACTGTCTGATTGTCTAACTGAGCGGAGTTGTGAGCTCACCCTTTGTATATATATACAAGTTTTTAGTTGTTGATGCAGGTTACACTGTGGATGACTACATGAACGCTCCAGCTTATGGTGGTGTTGCTGCGTTGGATGTACATGCAGGAGAGGACGAGCATGACGTTTCATGCGAGTGCCCTTTCTGCGTGTACCTTTGATTGGATTTTTATTTATTTTCATTATTTTTTATTGGATTAAAAAGATGTAATGATATTATATTATTTGTTTGCATTTGAATAATTGGATATTTTATTTAAGTTTATGATTCTCAGTTCATTTTAGTTAAAGACTTTCGCTGTATTATTTATATTCTGATTGTGGTTATGTACAATGGTTTGTATGAGTGGACACGGTCTATTCGAGATCCTAGTGTGAACCGTTGGTTCAATGACGGTTCACTCACACCATTCTGATTTGATCAGAATTGGGGTATGAAACTTGGTGTCAGAGCCCTCGGGCTCTGTCCAACAAACCATATTGCACTTAACTAAGTCGATGAACTGAGTTAGGGGAATATTAAAATTTTTTAATACAAACATACCCTAAGCATTGTTTGATACCTGAGACTGAATAAGAAAGAGCATAATATACTTTATTAAATATGGAATTTTAATGATACCCTTGCACTAGTTAGGAAAAACCATAAAAACTTTCATTAAATTGAAAATGAGTATCAAACGAAATAGTGCTACAGGGTACAGTCCACAAACCGGACAGTTACCCTGTTATAAAAACCATCAAGTGAAAGAAAATAAAGAGGGACAACCATGGGGTAGGGGGCCTAGGAGGAATAGGGTCTGCTATATCATAGTCTCGCTCGTAAGCGACCCTGAGCCAGTGCACCTGATCCTATGTGACTCTGAGACTGCGAGCCAACTGCGCCAAGTCACGGCTCATCTCACGCTGAGTGTCCCTGATCTCCATAATCATACCCATCATGGTGTCGGGTGAAGGCTGAGATGGTCCAGCTGTAGAGGTAGAAGGTGGTGCTGCAGGTGTAGGCTGTGGGACAGGCACTGGTGCTTCCCTAGCCATATCGTCATCATCACTCCCAGCCTCTGCCGCATAGGCCACATTGGCTGTTGCCGCGGCTACTACCCTCCTGAGTGGACGAGGGCGAGCCTCCAACTCGTCATCGCTAACGGGCAGATCGACCATCTACATCCTCTGAATAGCCACCCAGTCAATGTCGGAGGTCATAGTATCCTCAACCGTCATCTCGCCTCTCATGCTCATACCCAGGCGACGTAGCAGGAAGGTAATGAGACGACCGTAGGGAAGGTTACTGGCCTGATCGGCCAGGGTTGCCTGATGCATGGTCCGGATGATGAGGTAAGGGAGAGAGATCCACTCCCCGGTGCAGACGCAGTAAGTGATGTACTGAGTGAGCTGAGATAACTCACTGTTGTCGCCGCTCTGGGGCACGATGTCGTGCTGGATGATGCGGCTGTAGACACGAGCTAGGGGCTTCAGACTAGCCGCCTTCATAGGAGAGCCCCAGGATTGAGGATCTGCTCTGCGATCTCTCGGTGTAAGTCCTCGCTAGGATAGCCCTTCACCTTTGGGGGGCAGTATACTAAGTCTCCATCGTTGGGTACCCCCAACAGATCAGCTAACTGGTGGGTGTTGAAGGAGATAGGTACACCCTTGACGTAGCTGGAGATGCGTAAGTCCCTACCCTGGTTGGGATCGTTAACATCCCCATGCAGCTCCAAGGTTAGCATAGAAATGCTTAACCAGGTTGGGACGGGTGGTATCAGTGTAGGATATTACCGGTACCCACCCAAGTGCGTCGAAAGCGGCTCGCACATCGAACCTCTCCAGCTGATCCAAGTTAACTCGACGTCCGGATTTTTGCTATCGAACCATGGGAAACGAGATTGTGCCTCCAAGGATTGAAACCAGCGCTCGTCGAGTTTTGGGGTGGGTGGCTGAGAAGTGCGAACGCTTGAGCCATGAGGATGTTTGCCCAGAGCATGTCGTGGAGCCATTAAACTGCAAAACAACAAGGAATTAAGAAGAAAATGTTAGATTTTGTCGAAATTTCGACAGCATAACGACTGTAATTCGAGAAAAAGCCTCGAACTCACCCAAAATCATGGGGAGGAGGACTTACGTAACCCCCACACTCTTCAACAAATCAATCACAAGCAATTACAACAAGAAATTTCAGAAATTTAAGAAAAATCAAGAAAATTCAAAAATTTTGAAAACCAAAGTAAAAAAATTGTAAAAATTCGATTTTTCCAAAAACCGTTCGGTGGAACCTCAAATAGGTTGAGGGCTTTCGCTCTTGGGGGTCCCTAAACCCTTTCTAAGCCGAAGGAAAAGAGTTCCTACGGTTATAATCTCTCAATCAAAGAAAAACCTAGAATTCTAGGTATAGACGATATGGAAAAATTGTAGAAAGTTGTTTAGGAAAGAAGAGACCTACCTGGAGACGATGTTCTAAGCTTTGAACGGAAGAAATCGGCTTCTAAGGTCACCGGTCGGACTGTAGCAACTCGGAGTCCAGAGTAGAATCGCCACCGGAGGAGAGGAAAGAAAGAAAAGTGAGAAATTTCTCACTTTTCACGATTTTAAAGCCCTTTCTGGGCATACCGGTCGACATACCGGTCGACCGGTACCCCAAAGGGACTGCGACCGCTATGTCTCGGTCAGAATTTTCATTCTGACCGGTCGACTATACCGGTCGCAGTACTGTCTACAGAGTGTCAACCGGTATGTATCGACTGGTCAGCATCAGAATAGCCAGAAAAACCTCTGAAAAATTTTAAAATTTTGTAAAGTTATATACTCCTTGTTGCGACTGTTTCGCCTTATATTGTTCAAGACTAACACCACTATTGCTTCATTCTCATGTGTTATGTCTTCTTCTCAGATTCAAAGAGAATAGCCTGAGATGGTGGGCCGAAACGGTCGTAGGGGTCGGAAGCGTCACCAGGCTAGGATACGCCTCGAGGAAGAAGAACAGGTTGAACCAGGCCATGTTAGAGAGCCAAGCCCGGAAGTTGAGGAAGAACAGGTTCCAGAAGTATCGATAAATTTGCCTAGCCCACCTCACAGGAGTTCTGAGACCATTGTTACAAACCTGGTTTATCAGATGGAAGCTCAGCAGAAAGAATTCCTAAGCGAGATACTGAAGATGTTCAGGCCACCGGGTTCTGTTCCCACTGGAGGTACGCCCGAGTCTAGAGGGAATAATACTACACAGCCGACACATGGTAGTCCAGGACTGATGGGCCAACCCCAGAATGTACCACCACCGCACCAGTTTTCGTCATCTTTTGCTTATCAAGGAGCATATCCATATCCACCACCATGGTACAGAATAAATACTCAGGGACAGCATGATCTGAGCAGGGCGGTGGATAGATTCCTAAAGTTGAAGTCTTCTTCATTCACAGGTAAGACAGGGAAACCATTGTGGCCAGCACAGTGGATTGCAGAAATGGAGAAGAATTTTTGACTAATGACTTGTTCAGAGGATGAAAAGGTCCTGTTTGCACTCACATGCTGAAAGAAGATGCAAATGCTTGGTGGAATTCTACACGGGCATATTTGGAGACGAAGCATGCACAGGTAGATTGGGAAGTGTTCAAGGTTTCCTTCTTCGATAAGTATTTTCCGAAGAGCTTCAGAGATCAGATGGAGAAGGAGTTCCTTAATCTACAACAGTCTCAGTCGACTGTGGATGCTTATCAGCAGAGGTACGAGGAGTTATTTTTCTTCGCACTGGAAAGTATGCAAGAAGAAGAGACCAAGACACGTAGGTTCACCATGGGACTACGTGGAAGCATCAGAGAGCACATATTGGGTCTGGACAAGAAAATCTATAATGAGGCTGTGCAGCTTGCGAGGGTGATAGAGTCTAGTCAGCGGGACAGCTTCTTCGCTCAGAACAGGGAAGTGAAGAGACCCGCTATTGAGAGTTCTGGTGGCGGTAACAATAGACCTTTCCGTCCATACAGGGCTCAGACCGCTACAGTACTTGCTAGAAACAATACGGCACCACCTGTGCCACAGAATGTCGGATTCAACCCGAATATCAAATGTTTCAACTGTCAGCAAGTGGGTCATATTGCAAGGACTTGCACTCTACCTAGGAAGCAACCTCCCCAGCAAGGAAAAGTTTATGCGGTCACCAATGAAGAGGCAGCTGCATCACCTGATGTGGTCACTGGTACGACTCTATCCCTTACTATTTGGCTTACAATTTTCATTGTGTGTATGCGCATGTAGAACTAAGGGATAATAAAAAATTTAGGAATTGTAAATGTAGCTGGTATACCTACCAGAGTACTATTTGACTCTGGGGCCACACATTCCTTTGTTTCTACTTCTTTTGAGGAGCGAATGGAGTTACCAATTAAGCACTTGAACCCAAGCTTGATAGGTCGCTCCCCACTAGGAGTCGAAGTTGCTTTAACTGAATATTATGGACCATGTACTGTATGTATTGAGGGCCGAGACTTAGAAGCAAGTTTGGTGCTACTCGAGATGGCAGACTTTGATGTCATCTTGGGAATGGATTGGCTAGGCCATCATTCAGCTATCATATTATGTGGTGAAAGGAAGCTTGTGCTTACAGACCAAAAGGGAAAGGAGTATAGCTTCACTGGGATCAAGCTATCTAGGAAGCGGAAGCTGATCCTCTCTGCCCTAAAAGTCAAGCGATGCTTAAAGAAAGGGGGAGTGGGTTATCTAGTATCTGTAGTTGACATCACTGTTGAGGTGCCAAAGATGGAAAATATAGATGTGGTTCGAGAGTTCCCAGATGTATTTCCAGAGGAGCTTCTGGGTCTACCATCGGACAGGGCTACAGAGTTTGTAATAAACCTTATGCCAGGTTCGACGCCGGTGTCTGAAGCACCATACAGGATGACCCCTACCGAGTTAAAGGAGTTGAAAACCCAATTGCAAGAATTGTTAGATAAGGGTTTCATACGACCTAGTATATCACCTTGGGGAGCACCTGTACTATTTGTCAAGAAGAAGGATGGAAGTGCAAGGCTGTGTATCGACTACCGTGAGCTGAACAAGTTAACGATCAAGAATCGGTATCCTTTGCCTAGAATCGATGATATGTTCGATCAATTGCAGGGTGCAAAGGTTTTCTCAAAGATTGATCTTCGATCGGGGTATCACTATCTAAAGATCAAGGTTGGAGATATTTCAAAGACTGCTTTCAGGACGAGGTATGGGCATTACGAGTTTCTAGTCATGTCTTTTGGGTTGACCAATGCTCCTGCATCGTTCATGGAACTGATGAACCGAGTGTTTCATGATATGTTGGACACTTCGGTCATCGTATTCATCGATGACATATTGATCTACTCTAAGGACATGGAGACTCATACACCACATCTGAGGACAGCCCTACAACAGTTAAAACAAGAAAAGCTTTATGCTGAGTTCAAGAAGTGCGAGTTTTGGCTGAAGGAAGTGGCTTTCTTGGGCCATGTAGTATCTGAAGACGGTATCAAGGTTGATCCAAGTAAGATAGCTGCTATAGTAGGATGAGAAGCACCAAAATCTGTTGCGGAGATTCGTAGTTTCCTCGGGATGGCTGGTTATTATAGAAGATTCGTGGAAGATTACTCCAGGATCGCTGTTCCACTCACCAGATTGACTAAGAAGGGAGATAAATTCATATGGACTGATGAATGCGAGAAGTGTTTTCAGACTCTGAAGTCTAGACTAGTCTCTGCACCTATCTTGGCCATCCCAGAACCAAGCGTACCGTTCACCTTATATACGGATGCTTCAGGGTTGGGTATTGGGCGCGTATTGATGCAAGGAGAACAGGTGATTGCTTACGCATCAAGACAGTTAAAAGAACATGAAAAGAACTATCCTACGCATGATTTAGAGCTAGCAGCAGTTATACATGCAATCAAGACTTGGAGACACTACTTGTATGGTGAGAAGTTTCAGATCAAGTCAGATCGCAAGAGCTTATCTTATCTTTTCACTCAGAAGGATCTGAATATGAGACAGAGGAGATGGCTGGAATTGTTGAAAGATTATGATTGTGACATCCAGTACCATTCGGGCAAAGCAAATGTTGTGGCTGACGCCTTAAGTAGAAAGTGGGCATCAAAACCTGAGGCATGACCAAGTACAAACGCTGCATTATGTGCCGCAGCCTTAAGTTCAATTGAAGATGATGAAGAACATATTATTGAGACTGCAGAAGATCCAGTCGAGCAAGGATTAATTCATAAGTTCACCATGATGTTCGCAGCTTTGAAGATCTCACCGGATCTAGTTGATGAAGTCAATATAGCAATCCTACAGGATCCACATCTCAAGATAGTGCAAGAAGACTTAGAGAAGGGTACGGGAAATCCTGACTTTACCTTGGATTCAGACAAGGTACTCAGGTAACGTGGACGGTTATGTATACCTGAGAGTGAAGACTGCAATATCAGAGATCGAGTTATGACTGAAGCTCATTACACTCCATATTCGGTACATCCAGGAAGTACCAAAATGTACCATGATTTAAGAAGACTATATTGGTGGAGGGGTATGATAGCAGATATAGCTCGTTTCGTGTTCCAATGTTTGAATTGTCAACAAGTTAAAGCAGAAAGGCAGAGACCCGCAGGTTTATTACAATCATTATCGGAACCTGCATGGAAGTGGGGATTGCATTACTATGGATTTCGTCACTGGCCTACCTTTGACACCAAGGTCAGTGGATGTAGTTTGGGTTATAGTCAACCGACTCACCAAGACAGCTCGATTTATTACGGTCAAACCTCAATATACCATGGATAAACTGGTCAAGTTATATGTGGATAATATAATCAGACTTCATGGCGTTCCAGAGAGTATAATATCTGACAGAGATCCCCGTTTTACATCAAAGTTCTGGGAAGGATTACAGAAAGCTATGGGAACAAAGTTGAAGTTCAGTACAACTTTTCACCCTCAGATGGACGGACAGTCAGAACGAACTATTCAAATTTTAGAAGATATGCTCCGAGCTTGTGCATTAGATTTCAAGGGAGCTTGGGATGAGAAACTATCACTTATCGAGTTTGCTTATAACAACAGTTATCAGGCTACAATTCAGATGGCCCCATATGAAGCACTCTATGGGAAGAAGTGTCGTACACCTCTGTTATGGAACGAGGTGGGAGAAAGAAGAATTGTATGACCGGAGTTTGTTGAAGAAACTTGTTGAGTGATTGATCAGATCAAAGAAAGAGTAAAGACAGCTCAAGTTCGACAGAAGCACTATGCGGATAATCGACGTCGAGATCTGGAGTTTGCAGTGGGTGACAAAGTATTCTTGAAGGTGTCACCGGTGCGAGGTCTGAAACGGTTTGGTAAGAAGGGGAAGCTATGCCCCAGGTATGTGGGTCCATATGAGATTTTGACCCGACGTGGTAATGTAGCATATCAATTGGCTCTACCACCATCTATGTCAAACGTTCATAACGTGTTCCATGTATCATTACTGAAGAAGTATGTCAGAGATCCATCGCACATCTTGACCGCTGATCCCCCAGACTTGACTGAAGACTTAACATTCGAAGTCGAAAAGTACAGCAACTTCGAACCAAGGATATCCATTATGTGAAGGTGTATTGGAGAAGCCAAAATGTTGAAGAAATTACTTGGTAAGAGGAGGGTGCGATGAGGAAGGAGTACCCTAACCTTTTCAACGATCAAGGTACGTTCAAATTTCGAGGCCGAAATTTCTTTTATGGGTGGGGGAGTTGTGAGACCTACATGCATATTTCGGGACGAAATTTCTTTTAAGGGTGGGGGAGTTGTAAGACCCGCACTCCGTAAACTCGGTCTAAACCTTGGTTTTGTGTCATAGCAGGTCTTCCGATCATCACCGAGCCAGACGGGATGAGCGGATGACAAACAGGTATGAAATCGGATCAAAGACGGTCAATTATTCATCATTTTATGTTGACCGGTCG
The DNA here is from genome assembly GCA_028583415.1 of Protea cynaroides. NCBI lineage: Eukaryota > Viridiplantae > Streptophyta > Magnoliopsida > Proteales > Proteaceae > Protea > Protea cynaroides. The sequence continues at coordinate 18,504,991 of CM053272.1, read as the reverse complement.
ATGGTACCGGTCGACCGGTCAGCTCTGCGCAGCTGAGTGCGGAGATCCGGAATTAGATCTCTATGGGTCCGATTTTCCTAAACCCTAATGCCTGAACCTTCCTAATCCTAATAGGGTTACTAAACCCTAATTCTAGCCTATAAATATACCTTAAACCTCCTCAAATCCTTTCCATTATCTCTCACAAACCTTAGAGAAGAGAAGGAGGTTGGAAAGGAGAAGGAGCAAGGAAGAAGAAGGAGGTGCTGCCATTGCCGTTCGACGACGCTCATTTTACGCCAGTCCACGGTAAGTGTTTTAATCATTCTTCTTACCCTTTGACTCTAGGATAGTTGTATGGCTGGATCAATACCATGCAAGTAGGTATTGATCTAAAACTCTAAATTGGCCAATAAACCCTAAGTTGCCGTCAAACCTTAGATTCGAGTTCCGAGATGATATTCATCGAAATAAGACTTGAATGAGTTGGAGGTAACTCTAACTCAAAGCTCAGACATAGAATGGATAGGAGAAACCCTAAAAATACATAGAGATCGATCGACGGTAGTCGAAAAACTAAGTGTATGGTCTTTCGGAGAGATACCAGTCGACCATACCGGTTGCTAGTTTGCTCACAGAGCTGCAACCGGTATGTTGCGACCAGTCTGCTCTGAAAGGCTGGTTTTGGACTTTGTTGGTTTCCGACCAACATGAAACCCTAAGAAAAATATTTAATGGAAACCTAATAATATTGTAGGACTTTGTGACTTCCCGTTTGGACCTTGCGACGTGGAGCAAGCTATCAAACGAGCATCAGGTAAGGGTATCTGACCTAAATCTAATAATTTATGGACAGTAAATCGTTGTTAATCACCTGATTATATATGATGTGATGTTTGTGCATATTCACATGTCATCTTTTAATTTCAGTTATTATTACTGTTCATGCATTGATAATATGTGATTGTTAAGCATGTGATTGTTTTCGTTAGTGTGTGGAGTGGGGCATGGGCCTGGGATCGCTCCTTACACTAGCACCTTTTGTAGTATTCTGTCTTAACATGCATGGTACGGGTGGGGCATCAGGGGAAGGTCGTGGTACGGTGGTCTCCGATGTTGATGCTGGCCTGGCCATGGTTATGTGGCACTGTGGTCTCCGAGGTCGACGCTGGCTTGTCCACGATGCTTTAACTCTATCTCTATGTCGTAGGGAGTTATGTTGGGATATGGTCTACATGCGTATTGTTTCTATCCTAGTGGGTTAGTTACGGTTAGGGCATCAGGGGAGGTGTGGGAATGCCTTAGCTCTATCTCTATGCCGTAGACGCTGTGCTGGGATAGAGCATACATTGATGACATATAGGATTGGTTAGTTGCGAGCCCAGTTTGCGAGCCCTGACCAGTAGGGGCTTAGGTACTGGTATGGGTAGAGCATCAGGGGAGGTACGGGGGTATCTTAGCTCTATCTCTATTCCATGATGGGTGCATGTGGGCCAATGGGGGTGTGATCCATGAGGTGCCACACACTCGTGTATAGAGGTGTGGGAGCCACCAAACCTTTCTATAGCACATTGCAAACTTAAACCAGACCACAGCATAAAATTGATTGTTACTCATGCATAATATTGTGAAACTGTCTGATTGTCTTACTGAGCTCAGTTGTGAGCTCACCCTTTGTATATATACATGTTTTTAGATGTTGATGCAGGTTACACTGTGGATGACTACATGAACGCTCCGGTTTATGATGGTGTTGCTGCGTTAGATGTACAGGCAGGAGAGGACGAGCATGACGCTTCATGCGAGTGCCCTTTCTGCGTGTACCTTTGATTGGATTTTTATTTATTTTCATTATTTTTGATTGGATTAAAGAGATGTAATGATATTATATTATTTGTTTGGATTTGAATAATTGGATATTTTATTTAAGTTTATCAATAGATTCTCAGTTCATTTTATTTAAAGACTTCCGCTGTATTATTTATATTCTGATTGTGATTATGAGCAACGGTTTGTATGAGTGGACACGGTCTATTCGAGATCGTGGTGTGAACCGTTGGTTCAATGACGGTTCACTCACACCATTCTGGTTGGATCAGAATTGGGGTGTGACAATCATCATCACATCATGTTATAAATAAACGAAATTAAATATGCATGAGCAGTAATAACATGAATATTGGATGACATGTGAAATGCACATTACAATCATACACGCATAGAATCATTCATGGTATTGGACTCAATAAATAAAAACAGTTTATTATTAGTCAATTAATTTAGGTCTTGTTCCCTCACCTTTGATTGCTAGTAGATCCTTGTTCAGGCTTTATAATTCACTTTTAAGTCATTGAAAAACCTAAGAAGTTGATAGATTTTAATTAGAAATAAATTACAATACGTTTAGACTAACAGAAGCTGAGGGGTCGCAGGTGGGGTAGCACCTGGGGTCTCAGTTTCTACGACCATAGGGGTAGGGTCGCAGGGTAGGGTAGCACCTGGGGTCTCAGTTTCTGCGACCCCAGGGTGTAGGGTCGCAGGTGGGGTCGGATATTATTCAACCCTACGTGCGACCACACCCTCCCTAGAACTTTCCGAGGGCATGTGGTCGATCATGTGGTCTCCGTGGGGTGGGATATCATTCGACCCTACGTGCGACCACACGTGTTTTTGGTCGACCTTTTACTCTTAAGTCCATCCCTTCATGTTTGAATCCTTTGGCTTACCATCATGGTCCTTCCTATGATCGTTCTATGGCTCAAACTATAATTTTTATACACTATCCATTGTCCACAATGGTTTCCTCCATGGATTCTCTTAGAATTTATCCATGGATGGATGATTTGGGTTTCTCCTAATCCTATATTCTTCATAAACTATTCTAGACTCTCAATTCAGGTAGGGATTTAGGTTCATACATTGGGTTTACTGAGATTCAGAGGTTTCTCTAAACTTCCTCTCTTCCTTGGCCTTCTTCTTCAATTATCCTTATCTTCCTTCTCTTCTCTTTCTCTCACTTTCAATTAGGGTTCTAAAGGAGTGAAAGAGGCTAAGGGACGTCCTATTTATAGAGGAAAACCCTTCAAATATGCCCTAATGAGTTTAGGAAAGAACCCCCTTCGGATTAGGAAGGTTTCTTAATTTTTGATTTCTGCCTGTTTCCGTATGGTCGGATGTAGGGTCGTAGAATCCGTCGACCCTACGTTTTTTAAAACATGTGACCCCACGACCAAAAAGTCATGGGTTGGACTCTTTTGTGGTGGGGTTGGTCACACCTATTTAGGCATGTGGCCACACACTCATTTTTGACTATTTTTGAGTTAAATTTCATACCTGGTCTTGTGGTTTCTTCACGCACTTGATCCACTTGGCTCGACCATGATAGGTAGACCTGGTACAAGGTGATAAGACCGCTTAGTTCGATACGGGTCTTACACCACAACTGGTCTTCATCAGAAAATCGACGGCTATAATTAAAGCTGGAAGAGGAGCCTAGAGGAAGCTAGGATGTTTGGCTCTCGTGGGGGAAGCCAATTGGGAAACACATAATAAAAAACATAAGGTTTTCGGAATTTTAGAAACCAGAGTAACGTTGGATGGAGAGAGAGAGAGGGAGAGGATGTTCAATACAAACTTTCTGTAACCTGTGCCTATTAATAGTCCTTCTCTTTATAGAAGACTGAAATCAAAATCCAATGGGTATGATCAACAGGTGCACTCATTCGATGGGTCACGATGAGTGGGTGCATCTTTAGAATGGATGGTTACTCGTGCCCACGCCCATGCCCACCCCCCCCCCCCCGCCCCGCCTGGCCCTACAAGCACGTGTGTGTGAAAAGCACCCCAGACCCCCCTGGACCCTTCCCTCTACAGGCATCCTTTCATTTAAGGGCTCAAGATGTAATAGGTCACACAATATATATAGGATCCTTCCCTCTAGAGGCATCCTTTCATTTAAGGGCTCAAGATGTTATAGGTTACACAATATATATATATATATATATATATATATATATATATATATATATATATATATATATATATATATATATATCCCTCCAATCTTATCTCCCTAAGCAATGTGGGACTAAAAAAAGTCCTACAATTAAGCCAACCAAAAACAAGAGTGGGAAAATTTCCCTCCAAAACCAAAAAACCAAAATAGAATTAAATTTTGAAACTTCTAGTTTTTTATGTAAATTTGAAAAATTCCAACAAGAAACACAAGAACCTCCTTCTATGAGGAGCAATCTTTTAATATCTCAAACCATGAGATGCAGATTAATTACACAAAGAACAAGTAAAAATAATAAACAAGGGGATTGAACTTTTATAAAATTACAGAAACAATTGCAGAGAAAAACAGAGGAGAAATCTAAAAGAAAATCACAGATCCAGAAAGAAAGTACTAGAAAGTAGTGTAGCTGTATAACTCAACACCCAAAGACATGAGGAGACGAGAGGCGGAGGAGAAGATGGTCTGGCATAGTTGGGAAGCAGTGTAGCTGCACTAGTTGGGAAGTATTTCCAAACGATCATTTAGTTGTTGCTGCTTCCGCGAGAATGGAAGTATTTTCAAAACCTATTTCAAAATCAGTAGTTGGGAAGATAGATGTGCGGACAAAAGCATAATCAGTAGTTGGGGAGGAGAGAGAGAGAGAGAGAGAGAGAGAGAGAGAGAGAGAGAGAGAGAAAAGAAGAAGAAGAAGAAGAAGCAAGAGAGAATGTAAAATCAGCAATGGAGAATCGATAATGGAGAAGAAGAGAAAAGGAGAGAGAGAGAGAGAGAGAGAGAAAGAACAAGACTCAAACACAAGGGATCTTCGCACCACCGGTTATGCAATCACAGATTGATGAAAAAACGAATGAACGAGAAGGAAAAGAAAAAAAAAAAAAGCGATCATTTTTTTATGTAAGGGTTCTAGGATTATTTTTGTAATTTTGTCATTCTCCATTTGAGGATGTCAAAAATGTTTTCTTCTCCCATTTTGTTTGTAAATGCAACAAGATAAAATTGTCTTTAAATTTTTAAGCTTAACGGTGTTAGTCAATGGGGTGCGGTTATAATTATTGTCAACTCTAGAGTGTCTCTGTATTAGAATTATAGTTCAGGGGTGGTATGAATAATTTTCCCTAAAATTTTACATTGACAAAAATCTTTATGTAAATTACCATTTATAAAAAAGGAAAAATTTATTATGAAACAAACATGGATTTTATTGAACTTGAGCATGGGAAAGTATCGCATGAGACACACTCGTATCATTATGCATGATGATTTCACTTTAATAGATTAACATTCTAAATTTTTATGTATTATTTTTGTAATTTAATAACTTAATACCTGGTTTTTTTTAATTTATTTTTCATTTTTTATATTTGATAGATAGTCACTTAGCACCTGATCTTAATTTCATGGAAAAACGTTTCATGTCAACTGTGGCTCCTGCAATAGCATAAGAACCACACAACTAGTCCTCCAATTTCATGAAAAATGTTTCGGGCTTAGTTGGCTGCACTATGAATAGTAACAACCAAGCTGATCACATTTCAGCTTATTAATAGGTTGGGTTTAACGGGCTGAATTGGTTTGAGCCCAGTTGCCAACCCAGTAAGAAACGGTTGTGGTCCAATTATATGCAAAGCTCAAATAAATAAAATACATAATTAATCAAGATGAAATCTTCCTGAATAAACAAAAAAGGAAGCACATGCAGTTAATCACATAAATAATGATACACAGACGTTTAGACTAACCAAATGGCCGACCCTAAATGAAACACTTCGGAGAAAGGGTTCGGATTCAAGGATTGAAAACTGTGAAAAGGGAAAGGGGGTTACAAAAACCCTAGCCTTTTTAATAAATGGGTATATTATGGGGTTATATCAGTTTGGGATTTGGGTTTGGTCTAGACTACTATTGGGTTGGGCCTTATTGATCAAGCTTTCAAATTGTTCATCAGGCTGACCCAGACCAAAGGGAGACCAATAAGATTTAGAAACCTCAAACCGAATCTGGTCCAATACAATTTCGGTCCCATTTAGTCCAGGCTGAATCGGGTTGAATTGACTTCGGTTTCGGTTTAATCTCCATTTTGACACCCTACCACAAATCCTGAATTTAGTCCTAAATATATTTATACCGTAATGTTGAATATTATATACCCATTATCATTCCTCAATCCCATTCAATTGCAATGATTGGCTGTTGACTTTTCTCCCGAATCCCTAATTACTTTTCTCCCGAATCCCTAATGACTTTTCTCCCAAATCCCTAAGTAAGCTGGCCACCACACAGTTTCATAGTAGGGTCTACCTAACCGTCTATCCATATTATAAACTTGTCAATGTTAGTTCCACTGCCTCTTTTTGTCGTTTGAGTCTGATGGGAGTCTAAGAAATGATCTAGTTTGGTGGTTATCACGTGCTCATATCATCATCGTTAGCGGTTGTCACGTGCTTATATTGTGATCTACCAAGTTTTCTCACATTTTTTTGTGAGATAATAACGCCACGTTGAGAGGCTCATACTTTCTACCAAAAATATAAGCAAGCTAAAGCCACTGAAGCTTTTGAGAAAGCAGAAGCAGACAAATGGAGGTTAAGGGGCTTGGGTTTTGCTTCGAGACATGCAAACCCTACTTCTTGCTTACCTTAAACTCGTTCTTCCTTGCTGTTTTCATGATTCTCGTTCAATATATCCTCTCCAAAGGTGTCGCTAATGCCTTCGCACTTGTTGTTTATGAGCACATTATTGCCACGGTCGTCCTATCACTCTTTGCTTTCTTCTTAGAAAGGTATATTTTCTGAACACTTGGCTGTTGATATGTATTCTTAAAATGAAACTGTATTCTTAGAATGAAACTACATTCTAAATATAAAATGAGAATGAACTAAATAGCTAGACATATTCATTCTAGGCTTAGAATTCAAAATGGGTTGAAGAACATGCATTTCTGATCAATGAATTCAATTAGAGAAAACATTCTATGATCCAAGAATAAGAATGCACACTAAATATTGTTTATATCATCTCAAAATGTGTTCTTCACCTAGAATGCTTTTTAAAAATATATATATATATACCAAACACAGCTTCAGTATATCACCAGCATTACATGCATTCTCATAGTACGCTCACATTGGACATGCTGATTGATAAACATTTGAACGGTAGCCCTTTTTTTTTCTAACCATATGTGTAAAAAGTCAGTTTGGGGATAGTTTTCTCTAACGCTCCGTTTGATTGAATAAAATAAATTGAAATCACATGGAAAAGAAGAAAAGAGAAGGTGAAATTTAGTAACTAAATTTGATTTGTTTTGAAATTGGATACACCAGCATGTGAGATCATGACTACCAAAAATTCCACTCTTTCATTGATTTGATTAACTTCTCTTTCCTATATTTCTCTTTCAATCAAATAAAACTTGGAAAAAAATCATATCATAGTAAACAAAGTCAACCGACTCAACCCCAATAATAACAGTCAATGAAGCATTGAAGAGGCTTGCTAATTTTGCAAGGGACACATGAATATTGATAACCAAACTTACCCCGAAATCATTAAGTTTCATACCAACAGGGTTATCTTATCTTGGTGTTCTCCAATTTGATCTTGTTGGTTGGTAGCTATTTGTGGAATATCGAAAGAGATTATCCGATAAGATCATGTACCGTCTGTAGGTTTGGTCTCACACCAGGTGTGTGTACATTTCTATGGATTTATGACATTCTGCATCATCATAGATTGGTTAACCCTTTTAGTAGTGACATTTGTTCCTGTCCTACCCTCAAAAAAAAAATTTACCCAATGGGCCATTCTTATTAGGATCCACATTCTCTCCTCCTAGTGGTTCAAGAGGAGGGTGGTGACTCACTCCAATCGATGCCTCACACATTTCCCCCCTCGTTTCGCTCTCCCCCCTCGGGGGGTTGATAGTGCCGTGGGTGTCGGCTGGATCTGAGCCTTCCATCCCAGCCGATAAGGTGAACTGACAGGGGTGTTGGTTTATGCATCAGCTCAGATGGAGGGTTCAAATCCAACCGACACCCACATGTCGAGCATCGATTGGAGGGAATCACCCTCCTCCCGAGATTCGGGAGGAGAGGATTTGAAGCCTTCTTATTATTAGGTAAACTCTCGGGAGGAGAGGATTTGAAGCCTTCTTATTATTAGGTAAACTGTTATTACACATTTTTATATATTGCATGACATTTTCTCTCCCTTTCTTTTTCAGACAGAAGAGGCCCCCACTTTCCATCAAGATACTATGCTATGCCTTCATTTTGGGATTCCTACAGTTAAGTATCTCTATGTAAAAAATCCTACATGTTTCCTTATGTACATCACTAAAACCTTAATATATAGAGTAATTTGGTATTTGAGATGATAGGGGTTTCCGGTTTTTGTGTAATCCGATGGACATCAATTGACATTTAGATAAGAAAAACCCTTTACATATGGGTTGGTTTGTGTCTCATCTAACCAACATGAACATGCACATTCACTCATGCATGAATGTTTTTGCCAAACAAAATCTATCTTAGCCATGGCTGATAATTTATCAAGTTAGGACCGGTTAACTTTGAGTTGAACACAAAAAAGATCTTTTGCTGTAAAATATGATTTTCAGTGTTTGTTTTGATGTAAAAGGTAATGAAAAAAATTTTACTTCTAAAAAAATTTTCATATAAAATATTATGTATATGTTCATGTTTTACAAAGAAACAAACCTTGCCTAAACAAAGAAAAACTAAAGCTACGGATATGGATTAGGAAGTTCTTTAATGAGATTGGAATGTGAAGCTGCGGCCGCTTGAGCATAAATCATAAGACCTGCTTTAATCAAGAAATTGAAAATGTGAACCAGCTAGTTTTGGGCAGGTGGTCGAGCCAGGTGTCTTGGGCTTTAAGACCTGCTTTAATCAAGGAATTGAACTGCTTTGGACAAACTAAATGGTTTTGGCTGCACTTCTAAAGATTACATTAGCTAATTGTATCCAAGATTTTCGCTGAAGTCTAAAGAAATTAGTTATAGGTTACTAGGACAAACATGAATACATGACAATGAATCAGTAATTAATGGGTCGGCATGGCTGGCCATGCTGAAAATTGCATTCCCAATTATTTAGGGTTGGATTAGTGAGCCCAAAATAGCCAGTTTGGTCTAATCATATTCATTGATGATCATTCAATTGATTCAACATTATTTGTAAGGGTAAAAAAAAAAAATTTCAATTTTGGTTCAGTGTGAATGGGTAAACCCAAAATCGAACTATTTATAATTTATAAAATGGTTTCAAAATGGTTACTAAAATCCATTATTAATCAATTTCAGTAACTCAGTTTTTAAACCACTTCGTGAGAAGGAGAAAGAAGAAAGAGTTAAGAACAAGGGAGAGCCAAGGGAGGGGGAGAAATCATTAAGATAATTTTAATTTTTTATCATTGCCAGGAGTTATTCATCTCCCTTTGGTATGTATTATAGAATTACTTATATAATACATTATGACATATGCAGTTGTTAGGTATGATTTACGGTATTTATTTATATTTAAAATAATTAATATAATTTAAAATCTACAAATAAGTTAGAAAGTGTATCGTTATTGTGATAATCTAATTCTACTTCTTTATGTCTAGCGGTGCCTTACAGTCATTAGTTATAACTCATAATTTATTCTTGTAAATGGTTTGTTATAAATAATTCATAAACATAACTATAAATTATACCAAAGAGAAAAGGTGGGCTTGTGATTTATAATTTTAATTTACCTATATAAATTGACCTTCAACCCCATGGGATTGAAGTATAGGTTTAATTAGTTTTAACAGTTTCAAACCAGTAGTATTAAACGGCTTCATTCTTGAAATCGGAATCATTTAGGCTCTCTTTGGTATAGTTTATATTTATGTGTATGAGTTATTTATGACAAATCATTTATTAGAATAATTTATAGTCATAAATAATAATCATTTGGTATCACTAGATATAAGAAAATAATAATAGATTATCACAATAATGATAAACACCTTCTAATCTATTTATAGATTCTAGAGTATATCAATTTATTTTAAATATAAATAAGTATCATAAATCATACCAAACAACTACATATGTCATAATGTATTATATAATTAATTCTACAATACAAACCAAATAGAACATTAGGCTCTCTTTGGTATGTATTATAGAATTAATTATATAATATATTATATCATATGTAGTTGTTTGGTATGATTTATAGTAACTATTTATATTTGAAAAAAATCAATACAATATAAAATCTACAAATAAATTAGAAGGTGTTTATTATTACTTCTTTTATGTCTATTGTAATAAAAGATTATTATTTGTGATTCATAATTTATTATCATAAACGATTTATAATAAATAATTCAAAAACATAAATATAAACAAGACCAAAGAGAACCTTAATTAAATGATTTTATTTTTTTAAAACCAGAATCACACTACAAATAATGGAATTCACAATTTTGATTTAAATGATTCAATTTGGTTTTGATAAATAATTTTTTATTCATTTTTAACATCTTTAATTATTTATTATGTAATTAATTTTTGTTCCATTTTCCACAATGAATAGGATTACACTTTGCCAGTTGCTGTTGACAATGAGCCTGCAATACATTTCGTCGTCTTATCAAAGCATTTGTTTGAACTTAATTCCAGCAATCGTCTTCGTTCTAGCACTGACTTTTAAGCAGGAAGAGCTACGATTTTGCAGCACTAACGGTCAGGCCAAGATATGGGGTGTAATTTCATCTACTGCCGGAGTATTGGTTACAGTGCTTTGGAAGGGATCAATCATTCTGGAATCAACAAATTTTGGAAGTTTTCAAGCAACTAGTGAGGGCACTATTGGTGCCGTTATGCTCATCGTTGGGTTACTTGCAGCCTGTTTCTTGAACATTTTCGTGGTAAGAATGATAAATAATTTATTTTATTGGGTCTGTTAAGATGAGAAAAAAATCCTGTCTGGTCATCCTTTTTTTCTTTTTGGCACAAATAACTTCCATTTATTATAGTACAATTTTTTTAAAATGGAGGCAAAAATGTAAACCAATTTTCCATGTATATTTTCTTGAATCGGATGTAATTACAAGGGATAGTTTTGGTTTTTTAAGGAAATGATCTTTTAAGATGCAACGACTGATAAAAACTGGTGACAGAGTCTGACTGTAAATTGATTTGGCAGGGCCCTGTTTTACGATTGTATCCAGCAGAGTTATCATTGACGGCGATGATGAGCTTCTTCGGAACCATCCAAACAGCAATAGTCACAGCAATTGTGATCCCAAGTTCATCCTGGGAACTTCAATGGCTAGGAGGCTTAGTTCTTCTTGCCATCCTTTTCGGGGTAAGACATAAAAAATAATTTATTCATGCAAATCTCTACTTCATCAATATGGCAGGAAAAAAAATTTACTGTTGATTTCTTCTTCCTCTATTTATACTCGGCTCCTCTCTAACGCGCGTAAATCCAATAATTGAGGATCACTCAGGTGTGCATACCAATACATTAGAATGGACACTAGTAGAGGTGTTAACGGGTCCGTCCAAGATGATTTTGGACCGGACCAAATCGGTGTTGATCTTTATAGGGCCTGACCAAAACATGTCTATTAAGAGGTTCAGGTTGAGTGGGCTACATTGTGCACATTAACTAATAGACTGGTCCGATGTCGATTTGTTATTGGACTGAGCTTATCGGAATGACTTCAAGCTAGTTCGGTTTTGGGTCCATTTACTAGCTTAGTAAAGGATGCTATCTTATTTTGGTGCTAATGAGATTGACCACCATATGAAGTTCGGTTCAAGCTTGATTGGTCTACCTTAACGGTTCAGTGTGTCGGATTAACCTGGATTGAACTAGGACCGAAAAGTATTATGACAAGCTAATCTGAAACATATCCACCATCAATTTGGTTCGAATCAATTTCGAGTTAATTTGGACCGACTTAATCTGAACTACTATTTCGATCCCAAAATTGACACCTCTAAGACTAAGTCCCCCTCAGTTGTCTTTATCGATGAAGCCTTTCTAGCATTCCAGAGAACTTTTTTTCCAAAAAATTATAACATGCAGTATGCTTCTGTTGGACTTATATCTTGAAATTTGCAGGGAATTGTGGTAACAGCTTTCTCATCCTATGTAATGACGTGGAGCATACACAAAAGGGGGCCAGTCTTTACATTAGCATTTACACCACTACTCATTGTTTTCTCATTTCTATTGGACACAATTGTTTTTCGTGACTCTGCATATTTGGGGAGGTCAGTATACTCTTTCATTACAATTTAATGTAAAATCTGTTTGTTTTCATGTAAAAAGGTTAAAAATTAATTTTTCTTTCTCAGTAAATTATGAATTTCTATTGTTTATTTTAACATAAAATACAAAGTTAAAAAATAGAAAAAATTTCTTGTAAAATATCTTTTCCACGGAAAATTTTACAATGAAACAAACAAGACCATAGATTTAGAAACTAAAAAACAGAAAAATTAATGTTTATGAACGCTCTCTTTGGTATAGTTTATATTTATGTTCATGAATTATTTATGACAAATCATTTATGAGAATAAATTATGAATCATAAATAACTTTTGTACCACTAGACACAAAAAAATATTATTAGATTATCACAATAATGATAAACACCTACTAACCTATTTTTAAATTTAGATTATATTAATTTATTTTAAATATATATTAATACTATAAATCATACCAAACAACTATATATGTTATAATGTATTGTATAATTTTTATCAAAAAAAAAAGTATTGTATAATTAATTCTATAATACACTCTCTTTGGTATAATTTATATTTATATTTATGAGTTATTTATAATAAATCATTTATAAGAATAAATTATGAGTCATAAATAATGACCATTTAATATGACTAGACATAAAAAAATAATAAAATATAACAATAATGATAAATACCTTCTAACCTATTTGTAGATTTTATATTATATCAATTTATTGTAAATATAAATAACTACCATAAACCATACCAAACTATATAATTAATTCTATAATACATACCAAAGAGAGTATTATAATCGAATAAGATCATCTTTCATAAGGTTTGGGTTAATTCAAGCCAAACCAACTTAACACGTTAGAAAAAATAATAAAATAAAAAAAAAAAAAAAAAAAAGGAACCCCTAAACCCACCCTAATCCATGGATGATATTTGGACACTCGAAAATGAAACCAAAAGCCACAAGAGAATCAATCTGGGTTAAAAAGGGGCAAGCTGGTTCGTTTTCAAAAATTCATATCCAACATGAGATCCCATATCCTCCGTCCAAGCCTTTCCCTTGAGCTCGATCAAGATGAGAATTCTTCAACCTAATCTAACCCATCCCTTTTGCATATAACTTGGGAAATGAGAATGCAAATCAAAAACTGGTTCGTAACAAAAGTGTTAACTAGTACAACTGAGAAGGACATATGCTTAGGGGTGTTAACGGACTGGTCCAGGCTGGTTTCTATCCAGGCCAAATTAGTGTCGGGTTTTATAAGGCAATGACCGAAATATGTTTCTTAAGAGGTTTGAGTTGGGTTGGCTACACTGTGCACATTAACTAATGGGCTGCACAGTTTCAGATTGTTATCGGGCTTAGCTTATCAAGTTGTTATCGGACTAGTTTGGACTGGTTCGGGTTAAAAGCTCGATATGAAACTCATTAATAAGGTCATCCAAAAGGCTGAAGTAGTGAAGCTAGGGTTAATATTCGGTCTAAATTGGTTTGGTCTTGACCATTATTGAGTTCAGGCTCATCTGTCGGCCAGTTTTTTATTAGCTCAGACCGGACAAGGACTAGAAGGATATACCATACCTCAATCCAAACTTGTTCAGTAATAGTTCTGTCCGAATCAGTTTTGGGTTAATTGAAGCTGGCTCGGTCCAGGCTATCGATTGGGTCCCAATATCGACATCCTTATATGTGCCTATTGTCTCCACATCTTGACAACAAATGAGAGCCGGAGTAGTGGTTCTTCTATTGCCAAAAGATAAATAAAGGAATACAAGGCCCATGAGGTTCTAATACACAAGCTCAACCATCAGGACACGCACTAGTACATTATCTATCTATAATATCTGGGCTTGGGTTGGCTAAGCCCCTAATCCAGCTTGGACCAATGTTGGGTTGGGATCTGTCAAACCCTGGCTCAGCCCACAACCTGAAAATCCAAGCTGAGACCAGGGGAAATTTTCTGGTGGATTGGGTTTTTTGGGCCCAAGTTGCATCAGTAGTCCAATCATCAACCAATAATTCAAACCCATAAAAACTCACATAAGCTTACCCAATATGTCCTTCCTTCTCTTCTATTTTATTGTTTCCATCCTGGGTTGAACGGTTGAACCAATCATTGTCATCCTTATTAAAAACGCATTCCTAGCCATCTTTTTTAAGGCCCATTTGATTAGGTTTCAGGTTAGAATGACAATGAAAACCGTCTTATTGAAGGTGTCCATTAGTACAGCTAGATCTTGGCTAGTTGTAATCATGGTTCAAGTAATCAATATCACATCAGTTAGATTGATTGATTGGTATCAGATGTATGCAGCATAATCGATTCTGATCCGATACCGATTATTGACAGATTTTGAGGAATGTCGCTCTAATATTGTTCCAGATCCAACCTGATACACATTATTTTATTATTTTTTAATAATCCATATCACACGTCAATCATCCAACGGATAGGGTTGCCACATGATGATCATCCATGGTTACAAGGAATATAAAAATAATATTTTGAATGTATAAAAAAAATAATATTTAATTTTTTAATTAAATAATAATCGATCCATGTCATAAGATGGGACTAGTTCCAAAAAGATGCATTTCCAGCTAAATTGAACTGATAGTGTCCAATACTCACTGATCTGGATTGATAAAGGATTGGTTTTGAAAATGACCGATACCGTATCCAATACCTAGATTTAAAACCTTGATCGTAGCTAAGTCTTGGAGCCTCCCCCCCTCCCCGAGTGGGTTCAGAGAAGGTTGGGGCGGAGTGATAAAATGTAATATAGCTTTCCGAATCCCCAAAAGGAGCATTATTCTAATGAATTTGTTCAATTTTAGTAAAAGGTCTTGCCTGCTTTTTTTTCCCTGTATTAATAAATTTGTGTTTGAACTCTTTTTCTAAAGATTTGGGATTTATTCTTTTTCAATTTCTTCACAATTTCATGTCATTCATTTCTTAACTTCATTCGTTCTTTTAAATTTGAGGCCATGTTATCAAATTGATCATTTTGTGTCTATCATTATTGAATTCTTTTTCTATTTGCACAAAAAAAAAAAAAAAAAAAAAAAACTTTCTGTTCTTTTCTTTTATGAGCTTTCTATAGTTTAATTAAAATTTATAAATTATTTATGAAAAATAAATTATAATAATAAACTATAAGTCATAAATAATAATTTTTTTGGTAGCAGTACATGAACAAGTAATAATAGACTATCACAATAATGATAAACACCTTTTAATCTATTTGAAGATTTTAAATTATATCAATTTATTTTAAACATAAATAAATACCATAAATCATACCAAATAACTACATATATCGTAATGTATTATATAATTAATTCTATAATACATATCAAAGAGAGTCCAAATAAAAAAGAACACTAGAGTATATTCCTAATTAACTACATTCCCTTTTTTTTTCTTTTTTTTATTGTATCATTGGCAATCTAGTGGATTAAGTGATCAATTTGATTGAAGGGTAGGAATGATACAATAATAATTTCCAATTCTAAAAAGCATAAATGGTGGGAAGAGGTCAGGTAGGCATGCCTTAATAGATGCATGGCACTGAGAAAACCTTCTGAAGGAGGCACGTTGGCCCAACGAAAGCATGTCCAACCGATGCCGTGGCAACTGGCTGCCTTGTACAGCCACGCAAGCAAGGTTGGGTGCTATGGGCGGCCTTGCGGGTCCGGTAGGTCGTCGGCTGTACATAGCTACGTGCGAGTGTGCAGTTGGTCCCTCGTGCGTTTGATGTGTAGGTGTGTGGACCTACGGGTGAGCACATGACAGTTTGCACATGCATTAGTTGGGTTCGGACGAAATACGTGGCTGGACGCAAAATGGTTAATTTGAAAATCTATGTGGCATAGAATGAAATGAGTGACTGTATCTACAAGAAGAGTCTCATGCATAGTTTTAGTAAACGGTATTAGATCGATTGATCTTTTCAGAATCAACCAAGACCAAAAACCGATTTTCCCCATCCCCATTCCTACTTCCTAGTATCTAGGACTGGATATCGGGTCTAGGACTGGATCAACTTATCCGACACTATCTGATCGGTATTGTCCAGGTTATTGGATAGGGTTACCACATGGCAGTCATCCATGGTTACTAATAATATAAAACTATTTTTTATTGTTAATTAATAATATCTAGAGATCAGATCGTTATTGACTGGTCTGTATTGATATTGAATCAGTTTCGGCATTGGCAGATACCATGTTTGATATCGATTTTTTTAACCTTGGTCTCAGGTGTCATGAATTGGAATGAAAATTTTCAACGAGATGAACGAAGCCTATACTATAACAAGAAAAAAAAAATCAAGAATAATTTTGGTTATCTTATAAAATAATTATAAAGATATTTTGGCAAATCTAGATTCTTAACAAAGGAGATTGGATATACCTATATTTTGTGGATATGTAGATCCTACCATACCCTGCCCGTACATCAATTTTCAGCCCAAATAGAGTTTAAAGAAACCGAGAGGCAGATAAGCCTTTGCTAGGATCGAAGACGCAAACAAGAAGAAAAACATGAAGATTAACGTGGTTCAACACCCCATTGTGGGATGCCTACGTCCACGGAGAAAAAGAGAATTCTTTATTGCCAAGAAAACCTCTACAACTCTCCACCTGACAGAGTGTTCTCCTCTGTCAGCCTCACGACTGTCATCCAGCCTTACCTAAGGTTTTTCCCACAGAGACAATATATAGGGATCCCAAGAAACCCTAATTCCCAAATAATTATAGATTTACCCGTACATGTAGTAGACTCTAATACAAGTACAATCCAGTAACAGTGTGGATCCCACAGAATATAAGACACAACCCAACAAATCTCCACCTGCCTTAAATTCTATAAACCACCTTGAAGAAGAACTCGTTGACGTTGAGTCTGTAAACCTGTCTCTGTCAAACCGCTACACCCAAACGGGCATAGCCTACACCCAATCCGGGTGTCCCGTACAACTCACTGCCATACAAAGTGATGTGACTCTACCTCTTCCACTGCCACAACATCACCAGAAAGATAACATCACACACAACCTGCTGCAACTCCAGATACACCTGGAATACGAGCCTCTCACTTCTGCACTTCCAGCGCAGACCTAGAGAACCGACTCCTCACTGCAGTCCGCCAGTCCTTCTTTATCCCATGGTGCAGCATCAATTGTCCATTATGCGCACCATGCCGGGATTCAAATCCGCCGTCAGATCCAACACCCGATCCGACCAGGTCCACTGTTTTCAGACCCGAAAGATCCTTCTACTGACGCTACAACTCCAATAGCATCAACCTTCACTGACCTGCTGTGAGCCTCCCTGAGCAAATCTCACGAAATCCGATCACCGTCCAAGGTCAAAGCGCCCGAAAAACCTAAAAATGGCTGCCTCAATAGATCTCCACCTCGATCGAGGCCCTGTCACAACAACAAGACCCTTGTTGCACCAATCACTGTGTGCACACCATCCACAGAAACGGCTTGATCCAGCGCCGTCCATGTGTTTTGCCTCACTGGAGGGCCAACCTCCCCTGGCGTCCCACTTACACCTGCAACAAAGCCATCTTCCACATGTCCTATGAAAACACCTGCTGCCTTTTCGAATTTTAGTCCAGCAACCGCTTTCACTCCAGCACTCCTGGTTTCCTCGAATGGAGACTCAAAAAAATTTCCCAAGTCAACCTTGGACTTTCCATTCTTGTTCCCATACCATTCTGGCGAACCCAAACATTGAGATCTTCCAATCGCAAACCACCTGCAATAACTACATGCGTTGATATCGCATGCATCAGATGCTCCACCGTTGCCACATCTGGTCGACCAGATCTGGGAAAGATATCACCATCGGGTGCACTGGTCAATGCCGGCAGTCCTGCTCCACCAAAGCTGAGGAATCTCTCCGCTACAACCTGAAAAAGCCTCACATGCGATATCGCATGTATCACCTCCATCGGAAACTCTTCGATGCAAACAGGCTCATCCTCCCGCGAGCTGGCTCTGCAAAGAACCAAGGTTGTCTGCAACCTCACAGATCCACTCCGGTAACCTACGCCACATTTTCCCTGGGAAACGCTGCTGTCAGAATCTCTTAGATCCGCCACTGACCAGATCTGAACTGCACTTGGAGACCCCCGATGGTCATCACCCCTGCAACTAAATCGCACATGCGATGAACCCTTGCCACCGTCAACTGGATCTCCCTGATGAGATCCAACTCCCTTCGTTACGATTCCTTTCTCCTGGACAGAAAGCATCGCTTTAGGGATGACCTTCATCACCTCCATCTCGATTCTCAACAGAAAGAAAAACCACAAAAATAAAAACCAATGATGATCAACTTTTCCTTTTCCTTTTTTTTTTTTTTTTTTTTTTTCAATGGCAATGATGACTTCTGATTTAGGACTTTTTTTATTTTTTAATAATTCCAATGGTTTGTCAAAAGTAAAAAAAAGCTCTCCTTGGATTCTCACGTTTTCAAAAATTTTTTTTTTCTTCTTCATACCTTCACGCACCTCCTTCGTTCTTCGAAGAATCCTAACTTTGATACCATTTGTTAGGATTAGAGACACAAACAAAAAGAAAAAATACAAAGATTAACGTGGTTCAACACTCCATTGTGGGATACTTACATTTACAGAAAAAAAGAGAATTCTTTATTGCCAAGAAATCTCTACAACTCTCCACCTGACAGAGTGTTCTCCTCTGTCAATCTCACGACTGTCACCCAGCCTTACCTAAGGTTTTTCCCACAAAGACAATATATAGGGATCCCAAAAAACCCTAATTCCCACATAATTATAGATTTACCCCGTATATGTAGTAGACTCTAATACAAGTATAATCCAGTAACAGTGTGGACCCCATAGAATACAAGACACAACCCAACAGCCTTTATACTGACTAGGGGCCTCAACTGATTGAGATTCAGAAAAAAAGAAGTTTTCAGTGAAGGATCAAGAAATTAGGACTTTCAAAAGCATTGCATGTTCTCATTTCGGCCTTACATAAACGAATGATTGAACTTAGTAAGGATAATGAGCACTCGACCTGCTTGACGGGCAGAAAGAACAAGGGACAAGTGCTTAGTAGGCCAATAGCCCAGTGAACTGAGAGGGGCACTAACGAAAGGGGCCTACTGAGCAAGTACGAGAATTTGATCCGCTTTGATAAGTGGCAACATAGAGCTTTGAAGAATCAGGCCAATTGGGGAGAGTGTAAGCATGGTCAGATTATGATAAACGTGTATTGATATACATTAAAGGTATTTCATTGAATTTGAGACTGAATTTAATATGTCTAATCTAGATTATATCCTCTCAGTACCAGAACATTTGTAAGGGGCAAGGGTGTTAATATGAGTTTTTTCTCCAAAAAAAAAGTAAAAGAATATCTATACCACTTTGTAATATAAGTATGTAAAATCTGACTGAAACATTATCTTTACTAATTAAAGGGAAAACGAAAAAGGCATTTATTAGTTCACAAGAAAATACTTCTACTACAGTTTTCATCTGAGCAAGTCCTAAAGATATATTCATGCAATAGCAATACATGGGTTATCCACATGCATCTAAATATATCATGATAACATACTTCATCATTGTATTTATTATTCTTTAATCCTTCTTTTTCGTTTTGCTTTCTTATCGGTTTGTTTATTTGATTTGCAGCATTATTGGAGCTATTTTAATAGTTGTGGGGCTCTACCTAATATTATGGGCAAAGGCTGACGATAAGAAGAAAAATGAGATAAGGGATGATATGTCCATCGACTCACCTTTGATTCAACCATAATGGATCAAAAGTGTATTACAATTTTTAGGGAAATTTTCATCTATTCCCATTGTACTTTGCTTTTAAGTCATCTAACCCCTAACTTTAATTAAATTCACGTGCACTCTATGCCGTTAAGTTGACTAACAGAAAATGTAAAATTATCCAATTACTCTCCCTAATAACTTGACAGTCAAATAACAATTTGGGAATCCAATTGAAGGAAAAAAGAAGTGACTGTTTAAGATGGTAAACATGTCATTTATTAATGGTTTAGGAGAGGGTAAGTAACTTAACAAATTTGAAAGGATAGTTTTGCCATTAAAAAATTATAGACCATACCACGTCATCACTTAACGCACTGTTTGTTATGACATAGTCCTGTCCCGATATATATTTAACAAATGAGGGAGGTGTGCATGAAATTAATTGTGAAATTAGAGGTTGGGTAACTTAAAAACAAAGTACAGGAGGGATGAAATTTTCCCTTTGTTTTATGTAAGAGAATGAATATATATCTCAAAAAAAAAAAAGTATTATAAATACAAATGGTCAAAGGCACGACCTTCTTTAGCTCTTTTCGCTTTCGTGTAAACAGATATTCCAAGAAAAAAATTACCTGTAAAATAGGATTTCTATTTTAACATAAAATAGGCCATCACTACGATAGTCATTATCGGTAAAAACATCAATATATATATATATATATATATATATATATATATATATATATATATATATATATTAAAAAAAAAAAAAAATAAAAAAAAATAAAAAAAAAAAAATATATATATATAAAAAAAAATTTTTTTTTTTTTTTTTTTTTTTTTGAACATATATATATCTAACTCAAATGACATTTTCATCCCGGCTTTATTGAGTAATGGTCTCGAAACCAGGTTATGCCAAATCTCCGGCACATGAACAGCATCATTTAAGACCAACATCTTTCCCAAGGTAAGCTTCGGAGTAATTTTTCCCTTGCCAATAACACTTGAAGTTTGGGAGTTTCCCATAAAAACTTTCTCTTCGAAATTAATAACAAAATACTTAAAGAAAGAATTCTAGTCTCAACATATGTGCCTACTAGCACCAGTGTCAATTACCCATTTCATTGGATTCGCAGTGACCATGGCAGCAAAAATATCAGCCACACTAAGATTAGCCCTAGCATTATCAGAATTCTTCATTTTTTGACAATCTTTCTTGAAGTGACTCGGTTTACCACAAAAGAAATGGTTGCCCTTATTCTTTTAAACTCCTTGTCCTTCTATGGAATCCTTTCTTAAACTTTTCATGCTTTTGGTTTCAACACGATTGGTTTTGAGTTTGGCATACTCCCGATCCCTCGCCCTTGCAACTTTGTCCTTAACATAGTTTTGTCTTTCAATTTTGATCCAAATTACAATTTGCTCAAAAGTCCATTGGTTCCTCTTGTGCTTTCCCAAGAAGTTGGAAGTTTCTTAATCAAAGTTTAAGTTACAAAAGTATCAAGAAGAACCATATTCTCCTCAATCAATTTTCTAACTAATACTTGAAACTTGTCAGTTTGAGATAAAATTGTCATACCCCAAAATACTGGCTTGAAAATTTTTGGATTTTCTTTGGGATACAATTGGATCAACATCTTAGTTTGGATGTGATCCCACCAGGACCTCATAAGCAGTGTACATACATACCAATCACTGCCAACACAATGCTACAATCATAATTCAGAGTAATATATAGCGGAAGATACTAAATAACCATGAGCTCATTATTGATAAATAAAATAGTAAAACCAGTGTATTCATCCTCAAAACGAGGTTCATCCACTAACTTTCTACCAAAACTCTTAAGTAGCTTTGCCTTATAAATCATGGGCTATCGAATTGTGAACAAATAAATTTGAAAGATAAATAAAAGAAAACAAAAATTAATCATCATCCAAAATTTCTTTCCAAGATGATCATCCATCAAAGACACACGCATCACACTCGCAGTTAACGTCGTGTGTTTCGTCTTCATACAACATTCCACCTAGCATAGCCAACTGAGAGATCGTGGGTGCATTCAGATAATCCGCAACCGTAGTACCTACAACATCATCTAAAAAGAATGATGTACGCGAGGGTCAACTCTTCAATATGAGCTCAGTGAGATATAGACAGGCAAGCAACAATTATGCATAATTAGTTTTATTACACACAACAATGCAATAGTCAAGTATCATGTATGTCATGTGCTATGTAAGGCCTAGCCATACCTCTCAGAGGCTGACTACAACCTCCATGCACGGGAGTGCTAGGTACTCACCAGCCTACATTGACAGCTCTGGTGCTCCCACACGACATCCCGATCAGAATGGTGATAGGATAGCAAGTCCAGCCAATGATGCTTCAACGAATACTGTCAATCCTTTCCCCTCATCACTCCATCCTACCGTGACCGACCCCTACCGACCGGATTGCATACAGGGGTAGTGCCACTAACCAAAAATCTACATATCATCCGATGTATCCCTCTCACCAAACTCAGCAGAAATCCCAGACCATCCGTTTTGCTCTCTCCCCCCTCCATCAAGATACTGTCATCCCACGAAGGGTGAGTGACATACTCATCAATAATCATATTGCAAGTCAGATCTAGCAATCCTCGATCATTTCACCACTTTCTACTAGTTTTAGTCAAATACATTCACACCACAATCATAATATAAATGCAAATGCATGCACAAAATAGTTATTAGATGACATGTTATCACAACAAGCATGTGACACAACAATCATATATTAGAAACACTCCAAAATTAGTCAGGGGTTTTGTTCCTCACCTGATATTACTTAATTAAAATTATTCACGGTAGCAAAATATGTGCTCACGAGGTGTCCTATGCCTATACAAGATGTAAGGTCATTAATTTGAAGTCTTGCATGATTTTCTTTTGACTTTTACAAATCTGGAGCTTACTGGTCATTACATCGATCACTACAATCTCAATCAACATATGGTCTGACAGAAAGTCTAGGCCTTCTGCCATTAATCGGTCAATATATTGGTCGGTACAGAGTATCGACAATGACAACATCCGTCTATCTCCCAAGGCCTTTCTAGAATTGATTGGTCACTATGCCTGTTCTTACCATGTATAGTCCGGTGTATCAACCGCCCCTTCTCTATGGTTAATTTTCTATCTAGCAAATTAGGATTCTTTCCTATAATTTAGTTCATACCTTGCTAGCATAATATAGTCCGGTCGTAGGGTGTCTTTTAAGCCTTTGTGCTATCCTAGTAAGCATGAAATCAATTATTTAATTTAGGCCATTATCTAGAAAGAGATGTTCTCACTACCAACTTGCATTAATTCCATTATTGAAGAAGGATGAGTGTTTGTCACATTAGATTTACACTACAAGAATGTTTACTTTTATGACGGTTTTTTTCCGTCTTAAATAGTTTTTACCGTCTTAAATACTTATTTACGACGGTTATTTACCGTCGTATAAAATCATACAAGTGTCGTATAAGATGGTCACAAATGTTAACGACGGTAATAAGTAGCCGTCTGGAAAAGTTTATTGACGACGGTAAAATAAACCGTTGCAAATAATCATATATACGACCGTAACAATAAACCGTCGTCAATAGTTCATATACGACGGTAGCGCAAAACTGCCACAGAAAGGGTGTTTTTATAGGACGATATAATTCCGTCGTTAATGGTAATAATGTTTACAACGGTAGGTATACTCCGTCTTATAATATACATTTTGTTACGGATAAATATTACCGTCGTTAAAAGTTAAAATATTATCGTCGTTAAAAGTCAGTTAACGTATGACAGTTCCCCTCCACAAATAGCTTCTAACCCTACAGTATTTGGACTATTATATCGACCAGCCATTGTTTCCTCCCTTAACAATCTATGGTTAACCTCAAACCCTACCAATAAATGCATAAAGAAGGCAAGAGTCATGAAAAAGAATAGCATGCCATTCCAAACTATAGTTAACACTACTTTCTAAGGATCAACATGAAAGCACAAGAATATTGAACATCGTCTATTGGACCAAAATAATCATATTAAACTAGTTACACATAATGAAGAGGCCTACCTCATCCTTTGTGCCAGACTTCTGGTTCCATGGTTGTTTCTTTGATTGATAAGGATGGATGTTCTTGTGTTCTCACATTCACACTATACACTCCATTCAAACTAATTTTTGTGGTAAAAATAGAAAAAGGCATTTATCTATAAGTCAGAATCTAGAGCATGGAAAGATAAGCATTCCAAATTAGCAAATAAGTCTAGATTAGTTATAAATATAAATCAGATCTTTTTTCTTGAAGCAACATTGTCTAGAACTTTATTTCAAAACAAAAATCTGAAACTTTATTGCAAATGATTTTCTTCTTGGTAGTATTCAAACTGTTATAATCTAGTGAACACACAAAACAAAAAGATAAACATCAGACTGCAAACCAAGAAAAATTAAGAATCCCCAAAGATCCTTTTGACTCTCTCTAAGGAATCTGTGATGCATCCCAAAGGGTTAAGCTCTGGACTAAACACCACTAATAACCCTCACAATCTTCCAAAATGTAGAAGGGAAAAGAATAATTGAATAAATTAACCATCAATGCATTCATAATTCATAAAGCTTACTACTGACGCAAAGGATTTCTTTTTTCCTATCGAAGAGACCTCAAATATTTCCTAAGTAGTATTGATGCCATCGAACTTACAACATACAAGTTTCCGCCAGTTAAATGGTCTCCCTCACCTGCAGCAGTAGAACAACATTCAATTAATCAAGTATCAAGCAAATCCGATTAAAATTTCATCACGATGTCATGTTAAAAGATTACCTAATTTTTTGGATTGGAAATCCCAGAGGATATCTTTGTCAAGAGCTAGGATAGAAACCCCACGAGGACTGTAGACATCACCAGATATTTTTAGCAATAGTTTTCAAAGGCCTCTGCAATAAGAAAAGAGAAGAGATGCACAATATATCAAGAAAAAAAAGAAAAGAAAAAGAATTACACAAAATAAACATCCAAACAATAAAAACATTGTATGAATCATAAACCCATTAAATGGGAAAGGAGAAGAAGAAAGAAGCACAAAAACAGCATTGACAAACAAACAAATGTAATGTCCAATATGAAATCTCTTAATGGTCAATGGCTGGAACTTGATTAGATATATCCCTAAAACCTTTCAAACCAGAAATTACTAAAGGCCAAAATAAGTAGATAATAGTGTATATTTTTTTAGAGTTAATGGCCAATCATATATAGAAATGACGTAAGATCACAATATGTGCATAATTTAGCTTATTGGACAAATTAGTTTTCTTTACGAAGTTAACTTGTAGCTTCTTAAGCAAGTTTCTTTTTTAGCAAGTAATTTTTCATGTTCTCCTAGAATTTAAAAACTAATAGAAAAGGTTTATTATCTTAAGAAAATCTCAAGATGCAATTTTGGGTACCTAGAATTGGATTTTCAACTACATCATTTTTTATTTTAATCCATGAAGAAATTTCCTCCACCAAAAATTATCAACCTAATCCAATACGGGAATAAGCCAATATAATACAAACGAACTCTTACATGGAACATCTACACTACTACAATCAGGCTATACTTGCATCAGGATGGAACATAGCCGATTCAAAGAAAATTAATGAAAAGAGATCCATGATTACAATCAAAGCCAAAGAACACGCTAGGAAGAACTAAGTGAATTTGAGAAATGATTGAATAAAAAAAATTTACCATGAATGGCATCGAAACGTGTTGGGATGCTGTTTGAACAGGCTACTTTGCCTGACCTGCCATTTTCTTCATATAACAAGAGTGAGACCTTATATGATGTGGATCTTGTTCACAGGCTTTTGAAACATTTTTTGGTTCAGGAACAGACAGAACCTTTGAGTCCGAGCAGGCTGCCTTTCCCAGAGAAACACACAACACATATGAAGGGAATTCAAGAAGTAATGCACCTAATGCAAAGATGAGAGCAGCAAGGCTTGTGGACAGTGACAGAAACCCCTCGACAAAGTTTCAGGTCTTAGCAGAGGCCTTGCCTGACCTCGCGAACGATGAACTCTACAGGCAGTAGATTCATAATTCATATATTAAGGTAATTCAATTCTGAAGTTCCTCAACTCATAAGAATGTTTTGGCTTTCTCTTCACGGTATGCTTTTTACCCGACTGTACCTTGAGATTATTCAAGTCTCAAGTTCCCATTCTTATATATGATCGTTTTGGCCTTCTGCTCCTCTGACCAATATCTTATCTGCATTTTAAGACTTTCAAGGAAATGCAAGGTGATTCACAAGGTAGAAGAAATTTGCACATGATAAACATGTCATAACAAACAAATTAACAAGATAGAAAACCGATCCAGTGATTTCAATAGGACAGAAGAATGATATAATTAATTGATAACATGATTTAAAATATGAAAATACCTTTTTTGCGATGGTTAAATTTTACCAATGCTTCCTTTAATGAGTAACTAGTAACTCTATAGGCTCCATGACCTCTTCAATGAAATTCTGCAATCATCAATTAGATTACCAATTAGTTAACACTGAACAGAACAACAGCAGAAGGATTAAAATGTTAATTCCATATACCTTTCTAGTGGAAGATTTGATTTCATTAGGTAACCGAAGCCAAGCAGATAGACATTGACATGAGGAGAGTGGATATCGCTCTGTTCACAATATCATGATATACGAGCAACTGTTTCCTATCTCTTTCAGTAGCCAGATATTTTGATGCTGCTCTTGATATATCCTCCAGTTTTCTTTCCAGCCAACACATCCATCAAAGGAGTCTTACCAGATCAGTGACACCCATTAGAGCTGCGAGGACTCTTGGCCTAATCCACTCACTCCCTCAAGAAGCAACAACCAGTCCTCTGTAATAACTAATGCTTTCACTTCCTATATATTCAGTTTAACCAGTGATCATTAATGCATCACTTGGACTCTCAAGAAAGAATTCCTCAAACCCTGGAATTCTTAATAACTTCAAAAGTTAGCTATTTAATCAACCAACTCAATAAGACATACCAAAAAATATCTACTATCTTTTTGTTTTTCGTAATGAAATATAACTCACTTTTATTGATTCAAAAATGAAGCAATATTGCATTAAATAACCTATAAGAATGAATAACTAACAGAGAAAAGTGACAAAATTGGCCAATAAAATCTGAGCAAATCAACATAAAAAATGGGTTCGTTTAAAAGCCATATCTTGTCTAGGAAAATTTTAGTCAAACAGCTTTTTCTGTTGGATATGATTATATTTCCAAATCACCTCCCATTTTGCAATAAATTTCTCCACTTCAATCAACATATCTGGTAAGCACCGAAAATGTAATCTCAGTATCAGAACAATATTTATAAGAAAAAAAAACCTCATACCTAATAAGGTTTTGATGAAGTGGCTTCTTTAAATCCCAAAGTCCATGATATCATTGGTCAGCCTCACAAAACCATGCAATCCACTATATCTTCTCATCTCAAACATGCGCCGAAATAAGTACCACCATTGAAGGAAGAGTCCAACATGCATCTATGAAAAATATGTAAGAAATAAAATTAATCAAACATATCAATCTAAATAGTCAACTTATTAGTCTGAGAGGTTCCACCACATCACACTACTATACTCTTGGGCCTCTATTTTTACTTCTTTAAATCGTATATAATCAAATATTTACAATGGGAATATAAAAGCCGTCATATGTAAGTAGACATTTACGACAGTAATAAATAACTGTCGTTATTAGACCTCATTTATGATGGGAATATTATTGTGTCACATCAGATTGACTATTTAAGACAGAGCTATAGTGAAATGTAAGTCAACTTAATAACGACCATTTTTCCATATTTAGTTATTAACTTACACTTCACTTTACATTCAAATTCCTTACATTTAAAAAGTAAAATAAATTTTACATTTTATTAGTATCATTACTAAATATGAAAGTATCATATCCTCGTTATTAGCTTATTTTCAAGATGCAAGTTGTAATATGCTGTTGGAAAAAGAGATTGCAAGATGAATGAATTCCAGTAGTAGTTGCAAGAAATGAGATATGCTACCATATTAACTTCAACATTTCTATGATTAGAAGAAGGAACAATATTTGAATCACATGCAGATAAGGTCTTAAAGCAAGGCATGGATCATCCGACTTGGCCCAATTCGGATTTGCCTCAGCCAATCCGGTGATGCATGCTGAGTCAGCCTCTAAGATTGATAAAGCTACATATGAGAGGTGATTTAGGGCATCCGATCTGATTCAGCCTTATCCGAATCGGGATTACCAGAAATCGATTCCAGTCCAATCCAATGCACTTGAACCTTGCATGCAAATAAGATTTTTCTCAACTTACCCTACACTCTCTCTCAGAAAAAGATCATCTGTTGCACTTGTCTGTAGCAAACGAGATCTTGTCCATTGGAAATGCATCGAGATACATTTGACATTTTTGCCTCAAATTTGGGAACTATACTGTATATAAAGAAGGGTTACTTTAGAAAAAAAATATTAGGGCCAAAAGTCTACTATAATTTAGTCACACATTAACTCAAATTAAGTCAACATTTATATTAGTTCCCTTCCATTTTTATAGAACTTTTTTTAATGTTTACATTTTGAAAAATTTTATCATCAAAAAATTAGGGATGAGAGGTTGCAGTTCATTGTCGACAACTTATAAAACTATAATCTAATTTGGGAAGAGTGAATCCTAAACCAACAACCCTAAACCCCTATGTTACGGCTTGGTATTCAAGAAACAAGAATTACAGGGAGGAGAGAAATTACAAAGGGTTATATATAGCCTACTTCGAGTGTAGAGAACTTCCTAAGGAAGAAGACGATACTTAATACTTTTCTGAATGCCTAATCCCACACCTTTTCCTATCTTTATACTTTCTTTTAATGTCCTAACTGTATTCAGTTACATTTGTTATTACAGAATATTCTTAATGTAACCTTAATAACAACATAAGTAACATCTTCTTGTAACACCCTAGGTCAATCCGATTTGACCAAACCTGAGTTATGGCCCTTCTAGGCATGGCCAGTATCATAGTTGATTTCATCTGGACTCGATAAAAATATAAATCCTCTCATGCCCCTCATGCTGACATAAGGAAATCCAGTGATTGTAGTTTACTGTGTGCACATACCGATGTATTGGTATATGCACACAGTGGATGACAACAATTGAATTTCCTCATATCAGCGTGAGGGGCATGATAGGATTTGAATCCGACATGATAAACCACCGAATCTAACGATCTTCCAAGTTCCAACAAGTGAAATGAGTAACATATACTCTATAATAATTTAGAAACATGCAACTCAATGGGCTACCAGTTTGCTTCATCCAGAAGAGTTGGTGGGCTTGACCCTTCAAGTCAAGTCTCAAGCCAATTGGTCTGATCAGACATTTAGCCATTGTTAGAGAGTTTATATCATCTACATGTACTTGTATTTTCACTGAAATTCTATCAATATTCATATGGTGTAGAACCTACCTTTAAAGTGTGGGACCCCAAAAAAATGAAAAAAAAGAGTAACTATTGCAATCACCAATTTTGCAGTCTGTGCGTTTCTTTGCCTGAAAAAGGAATAGAATGCGTGTTTGAAACAGGAATAGAATGCTGGATTGTAGCATCGACTTTTCCCTAGTTTGTGGAACCTAATCATTTTTTACTCTTTGGGCAAGGTTGGCAAACCAAGTTTTTTTTTACTCGATTTATCCTCCGAAAATATAAACTCGGGCGAGTCATAAGCAAGAAAGATGTTTGAAGAATTCCCGTAGAGAGATTTGATCTCTTGCACTAATTATGATAAAAAGAAGTAAAACCCTAAATGATCTAACTTGGTATAGAAATCCTCTCCCGCCGAAGTTTGGGCGGGAGAGTTGGCGGCCCGGATGGATGGCCGCCACCTGGCTCTCGGGTGGATCTGAGCCCTCCATCCGAACCGACACCTGAGCCGACAAGCTGAGCCGACAGGGTTGTTGGCTCGGATGGAGGGCTCGGATCCACCCGAGAGCCAGGTGGCGGCCATCCATCAGGGCAGCCAACTCTCCCGCTCAAACTCAGGTGGGGGAGGATGTGGATCCCCTAACTTGGTGGTTATTGAATGACTCGGTCAAAAAATACGGAGCTGAGGAAAAATCAAACCGATTGGAACCGAGTCTTGTATTTTATAAGTCTGAACGAGTCTATAACTCTTCATTAAATTTCTGATTTTTTTATTCGACTCGCCCGATCCAAAACCTAATTTGCCAACCATGCTTTTGGGTGCAAGGGAACCTATAATGTTATTGCCTATAGGTGAGGGTTTCTCACAATGCCGATGAGAATGCTTCCCTCAGCTAAAATTTGTTATGACAAAAACACTTGGCAAAATTATGAAAGGGGTAGGTTTCATACCCCGTCTATGTATGTACACGGTCAGGGTATCAATCTTTCATTTAATAGGAGAGAGGTAGTTTTGAGAATACATTTCTTCATCCGACAGCTGATAGTACGACCGTATACGTACATGGCCATATATGAAATCTTTTTCCAATTATCAATAGGTACAAATTTTTAGATTGAGTTTTTCTTCACCCTTGATAAAGAGAGAATCTATTCATCCGGATCTGACCCTATGAATGAACTAAGGTTGTCACTGGGTCAGTTTTTTTCCTAGCTTGCCCGAGGTTGAGCTGGGATGTCTCAGCCCATGCCCAGGTTCCGTCCCGACTCAACCCGAAGAAGCTCGGCTTTAATTGACCCTAATTGGGCCGGGCTTGCCGGTTGACCTTAATTGACCCTGAAAATTACTTTCTAAACCCAAAATCTAAAAAAGAGGAGAAGAAAAATTGGAGAATAAAAGACAAGGGTTTATTACATATGTAATAATGTAAGATATATTTTATATATAATTATATATATAAGGCCGAGCTGGCCGGTATCAAACTGAGTCTTCTGACCAGGCCCAGCCCTAGCTTGGGCTGCTGGGCGTGAAAATTTGAACCCAAGCCCATTGCAGGCTGAAAAACACTGCCTAGGCCCTAACAGGGCTCAAGGTCGGCTCGGTACACCCCTAGATTAAACCTAGAAATAATATTTCAGACCTTCACTAATAGGGGGAGTCAATGGTCTAGCTAAATCCAGGTATGGATCCAGTGGGAAGCTGACATATGGCCGATACTGTGTATAATAGTATTAAAACAAGACCGAATCACAAATCAGTCAAGTCTAAAACAGTTACGAATTAGCCCTATATCGATTACTTGAATCATGAGCGAGTTATATCTATGCATCCTTATATTTGTCAACAGTTCAAAATTTAGCACGAATCTTCTTTTTGGTCATTAATTTTGTTACTTGGCCAATTCAGATTGGGAAGAAAGTTGATATGTTAGTAGATGACTTGGGATCCATCCATAAACAAAATAAAACCAAGGCCTGCTTAAAGAGCCTTCTCTAGACAAGCCCGCCTAGAGACGCAGCATGTAGGTTCCATGCACACGTCTGACAAGTAATGATGCGGATGGTTCGGACTAACTGTTGGTTGCATAATGGTTATACAATTCGCCTTCCTCGGTTGAGGATGGGTAAAGAGAGTCACCACCTAGGATACAGGCCTAAGCCTTGTAGGTGTTTCTTCTCCATAAAGAAGGGCAATTGAATCTAAAGGCTAGGTATATAATTAAGGGTCAAGTTATAGAGACGGGAATATTTTTTTTATTTATTTTTACTAAAGATTAAGAAAAAAACTTTATTAAAATGAATAAAGAATAAAAGACACTAATATAACAACCAAATCCAACCATAATTAGGAAAGATTAAATAAACTACCTTTGACATTCCCATCAGCAAAACTATAAAACCAACCCGGCATAGCAATATCTATAAAATTCATAAACTCTTTCTCTCTCTCTACCTTCCATTATTTTGCATGGTACCCCTGATATTGGTTAAAGACAAAGAAATATATATCAGAAGGTTTGGTAATATTGTTAAAAGTATTTTATGTAAGAAAGTTATTCCATTGAATTAAATTATTATTTTTTGGGTCCATGGAAGTCATTAAATGGAGTAACGACATAGGAAATTTGGGGTTGTATTACAAATATGAGATGAATCTTGAGAGTAAAAGGTACCTTTGACATTTGCTTTCAATAGATGATAATCATTAATTTTTTCAGATCTCTCAGGCATTCATTCTTGTCTTAATTGGATCTACATTTTCTCTTGCAGTAGGAGGACCTGCTGGCTGATCTAAGGGTTTGGGTTCAATCGACACGTATATCAATAGATCGATATATGTATTAGCTGAAATCCAACCCTTGACATTCCACAGGTCCATAGAAGAGGATTTATTTCCGTCTTAATTTACACAATCTACTTCCCTGTCTATCAATCAACAATGATTATCAATGGTAATTAATTCTACCATTACTCTCTTTAATAATAATTGATTGGGAAAGGTTCCCTGTAGGGTTCTATAGCTATGGCTCCTATATTAATGCAAAGACCAATGAGACTATATGTACAAGCATCTAACAATGGAACCGGTACTGGTCATTTCACTTCTCCTGTGTTTGGGCACAGGAACACTTCTGGGACAATAATCTTTTCCCTTAATATATTTATTATTCTTGGGTATTGAAGATCCAAAAATTGAAATAAATGAAATTCTCTCCAATTGGTAGAATATTGTTTGGGGGAAAAATTTATTCCTACGTATGGTATCATACATTGTCTCACATGAGCTTTTTTTTTTTATTAATTTATTATTTTATCTGTCCTCTCTATCGACCATATTGGTTTCAAGTGAATAATACATTTCCTGATACATTTTCCCAATCCATCATTGGTGTAGCGAGCGATATTTCTTTCACTCTGGCGGTGTGGGAAACCCTCTTTAGTATATTATAAACAAGTAAACAACCATTTCTTCAAAACCCACCATATCCACTCCTTGGATTCAGGACTTGTTACTTCCTGATCCTTTGGTTGTATATCTTTACGGTTTAGGTATCAATCCTTCATTTGATAGGGGAGAGGTAGTTTTGAGATTACATTTTTTCATCCGATGGTTGATAGTATGACCGTGTACATACACGGCCATATATGAAACATTTTTCCAATTATCAATAGGTACAATTTTTTAGACTGAGTTCTTTTTCACCCATGATAAAGAGAGAATCTATTCAACCGGATATGACCCAATGAATGAACTAAGGATGTAAATGGGTCGGGTTTTTTTTATTTTATAAAACCTTAGTCCAACTTTGAGTCCTTTAAACTTCGCCTAGCTTGCCAAGGTTGAGCTGGGATATCTCAGCCCAGGCCCAGCTCTGTCCTTACTCAAGCCCCCAAGCTTGGCGTTAATAGACCATAATTGGGCAGGCCTAGCCAGTTGACCCTAATTGACCCTGAAAATTATTTTCTAAACCTAAATCTAAAAAAAAAAAAAAAAAAAATGGAGAAGAAAATAAAGGGTTTATTACATATGTAATAATGTAATATATATTTTATAAATAATTATACATACAAGGCCGAGCTGGCCAGTCTTCTGACCAGGCCCAGCCCTAGCTTGGGCGTGAAAATTTGAACCCAAGCCCGTGGCAGACTAGAAACCCAGCCTAGGCCCTAAATGGGCTCAGGGTGGGCTTGGTTTGCTGGGCTAAACTGACACCCCTAGATTAAACCTAAAAATGGTAATTTCTGACCCACTTATGGGAGGAGTCAATGGTTTAAATCCAGGTACGGATTCAATGGGGAACTGACATGTGGCCGATATTTTATATAATACTATCGAAACAAAACCAAATCATGAATCAGTCAAGTCTAAAATCGATACGAATTGATCCATCCAATTAATTGTATATCGATTACTTAAACCATGATGGAGTTAATGATGAGATTCATTGTTCTAGGAGTTCAATGACAGCATCAAATCACTAAATCACTGTATATGAAGAGATTTTCTTTTTACGCTAGATGACTAAAACCTTCGGCAAATTTTTTTTTTAGACTAGACCAGTCAGAAAGGTTTTCTAAGGTGGTTTTCTTATTCTTCCATGTGGAGACATTGGATACAGGGGAATGGTCTGGATAGGATAATATTAATTTTTAAAATTGAATTTAATCAAATATCCCATGTATGTCTATGCATCGTTATATTTGTCAACGGTTCAGATTTTACTAGGGATCTTCTTCTTGGTACTTAATTTTGTTACTTGCCAATTTGGATTGGGATGAAACTTGATATGTTGGTAAATAACTTGGGATCCATCCAAAAACAAAGTTAAACCAAAGCCTGCTTAAAGAGCCTTCTCTAGACAAGCCTGCCTAGAGACGCAGCTTGTAGGTTCCATGGTTAACCGGTGAGGGGCAATCTGACCTATGCACACATCTGGCAAGTAATGATGCGGATGGTTCAACTAATTGTTGGTTGCATAATGGTTATACAATTCGCCTTCCTCGATTGAGGGTGGGTAAGGAGAATCGCCACCTAGGATACCGGCCTAAGCCTTGTAGGTGTTTCTTCTCTATAAAGAAGAGCAATTGAATTTAAAGCTAGGCTAGGTACATAATAAAGGGTCAAGTTATAGAGATGGGAATATTTTATTTATTTATTTTTACTAAACATCAAGAAGAAAATTTTATTAAAAAGAATAAAGAATAAAAGACACTAATATAACAATCAAATCCAATCATAATTAGGGAAGATTAAATAAAGTATACCTTCGACATTGCCCTCAGCAAAACTATAAAACCAACCTGGCATAGCAATATCAATCAAATTCATAAACTTTTTCTCTCTCTACCTTCCATTATTTTGCATGGTACACCTGATATTGGTTAGAGACAAAGAAATATATGTCATATCGTATGGAAGGTTTAGTAATATTGTTGAAAGTATTTTACGCAAGAAAGTTATACCATTTTTTTTAATACATCGAAGTCATTAAATGGAGTAACAACCTGGGAAATTTGGGGTTGTATTACAAATATAAAGATGAATCTTGAGAGTTAAAAGCACCTTTGCCTCTTGCTTGCAATAGATGATAAAGTCATTAATTTTTTCAATTCTTTCAAGCATTCATCCTTGTCTTAATTTACACAATCTACTTCCCTGTCTATCAATCAACTATGATTATCAATGATAATTAATTCTACCATTACTCTCTTCAATATTAATAGATTGGGAAAGATTCCCTATAGGGTTATATAGCTATGGCTCCTATATTAGTGGGGAGACCAATGAGACTGTAAGTACGAGCATCTATCATTGTCTCACATGAGTTTTTTTTTTTTTTCTATTATTTTATCTATCCTCTCTATCTAACATTTGGGTCCCATGTGAATAATAAATTTTTCTGATCCATAATTGGTGTATCATAAGATATTTTTTCGACACTGACAGTGTGGGAAACCCTCTTTTGTATGTCTATAAACAAGTAAACAACCATTTCTTCAAAATTCACCATATGATGTGATTTTTGATGGCATTGAAGTGGATGCACTCCTAGTCCTAAGCATGGTTCAAGGTATGGGTATCAAATCGGTTGATCCGGTTGATTCATATTGATTTTGGACCTAGCTAATTCCTGATCTTGGTCAATTTTAATATTATTTTAATAAGGATAGAATATGTGTCGAATTTCCATTAGATCCGTTATTGTTATACAATTTTAACATGGCTGATATTGTAAACGATACCTGAATATACAACCATGGTCCTAAGAAAAATAAAAGAAAAAAATTAAATGAGAAAAATGTGCATTTACAATTCATAAAATAACAAATTAAACAAGAAATTATCTTGGGTACGACAGGATCACCAACCTAAGTCTTTGAAAATTTATTGGACCTCAAGTATATAAAATTTCTTTATAAAAAATAAATTAAATCAGAGATGATTTCAAACGAACCTCCGTGAAAACCATCTCCTTAATATTAATTCTACTAATTACCTTTTTTTTTTCCTATTGCATAAATTGGTAATTAATAAAGTTAATATTATAAAGGGAAAAAAATTTAAGTACGATCATATTATAAGTGGAAGAATATTATTAACTAAACTTTTGAGGACTACCAATATCCCACAAAAGAAAATAATAATATTAATAATTAATTAAGCAAACATTATAAAGTTTTAGAAGAATAAAATTTATAAGTAGAACAAATTTAATTCATGTATTGCAAAAATTAATTTTCTGAATTTAACAAACTAACATATTGAATATAGTTACAAACATGACCTAATAGATCAATGTTATAAATTGAGCAAATTGAAGATGAATCAAATTTTGGTAGTTCAATTCACTAACAAAACCAACTAAGAATTTAGTAACTATAAATGATTGAATGCATGAAAATTTCGAGGGGGAGAGAAAAAACAAAACAAGATATGATAACTTATTTTTTTCTGCTTAAAGTTTCATGTATGGTACATTTGGATTGTCATAAATTTATCTCTCCAGTAATACCTAAACTGCTCTCTACATTGAAATGTTCAATCGATATGTTGTTGCTGAATCTTTTAGTTATTTTTATTTTTATTTTTTTAAATTACATTAAAAAAACAATGCAAATATATAATATATTGTATTTCTCTAGTAATTTAAGGGTTCAAATGTTGAGATGTGTAAATCATAATAATTTTTTTAATTTAATGTTCTTCAAAATTAATTAAATGGTAAAAAAAATAAAAAATAAAAAGCAATATGTTTTGGCCAAAACGTTCAATCCTCAATTTCTCTCAACATGTGATGTGGACCACATCATGTGGTTGTCAAGGTGTCAAATCATTATTGGCTGCTGGTTTTGGACAAAATGACTTTAAAGAAACCTATCATACTGATAAATATAGTAGAGCATAATGAATTGATGGTGGTCTTAAGAAAGAAAAAAAAAATGATGATGGAAACCGATGAATAAAAGGACCCTATGAAAGATTGTTGTTGAATTTTTGAAGGTATCCTATTTCCATGTGAGTGGTGACGTTAGGGGCATGTGATGGGTTTCATTGCCATAAGACAATCACAAATGCTACCATGCATGCATCTCTTAATTCTCTAGAAAGGTACAACCCATTTATAATAATTTAAGTTTGTTGTTTGCTAGCAAGGTGGTTTGGATACCTTTAATTTCTAAGTTTGTTTTATAGATAAATATTAATTTCTAAATTCTCTTTGACATTTGATTTATGTTAGAATAGAATAGTTTTAATTCTCTTCTCCTCGAATTTTTGGTCGGCGTCTGTTTCACCAAAAAAAAAAAAAAAATTTGAGGGTTAAGAAAATTTGAGATGATATAATAGTCCTTCAATCTCCAATTAACCCACCACTAAATTTCATTCACATTTTCTATCTTCTCTTGTAGATTAAGGGGTTAAGTGAATCCTAAATAATATGATTTTTTCACAAAGTTGTGGCAAAACGCAAAATATTTACAAATCTTTCCATTTTCGAATTTGATCCAATCCATTTGTTCGTAGAACTACTTACTTGATTGCAAACACTTTTGGAACACCTCAAAATAGATGGGCAAGAGATAGAATCAGACTAATTGCCAAAATACCATTTTAGATATTCCTCAATGTCCTAGCTATTCATAGAACATGAGAAGCATATGATTATTCATAAGCAGATGATTATTCATCTGCTTTCGGAAGAAATCGAAGAATCTTGGGGTTCCCTACAAGATCAATTCATTCTGTGAGCCATAACCAAAAAGCTTGATTGAAATCGGTTGTAAAAAACTAGGTTGAATTGACTTGAATCTTTTCCAGACTAGTATTGGGTTTGATTTTTAGAAATCGATGAAATCCAAAACTGACTGGACCAACTGATAAGACCGAAACTCATAAAACTTGAGAGTGATTATATATATACAACTGAAAATTAATGAATCAGTAACAACAAAAATGTAGATCAGAAAGAGCTTATTTAAACAAACTTGATAAAACCCAAAACAAAACCGACTAAAACCAAACACCTAATTAATGGTTTGGTTTCAGACTATGTCGGTATATATAGAAATCAATTCAAACCAATCAAACCTGGCCTAACCAACCGTTTGACACCCCTTCCAAACAAGAGAAGAACTATGCTTGCACTTCTTATCTTTTCTTTCCCTCTCTCTCCTCTACATGTAAAATGACAAAGATATTACTCTTAAAAGTCTTGTTTTAAAATATTCATAAATACTTTTAATAAAATTGTCTTTACCCTTTCCAAATAATTGTCTGATTGTCGGGGTACATGAATGGTACATATAAATTATGCAATTTTTTTTGGTAAAAATAAGTTATGAAATTTAAGGGTTAATTACTAGCATTTCTTGCTACTTGGCATGGGTCGGTGTGTATAGAAACTATTGCAAAAGTGTCAGTGTTAGGTATTGTAATTTATGTTTCAGATATATCCATCTCTCCAGATGTTTCTTTTAATATTATTATTATTCAATATTCATTACACCTGATGGTAAATACTATAGTTTTTTTAATGTAAGTTATATTTTTATCAATGTGGTCCACATTATTGTGAATCATAATGTTTTGGTCCTTAGAGTATGATTCATTTATTCTTTTGAAAATAAGGAAAGAGAATTAATTGAAAAAGAATATGAGCAATATTACTCAAGGTTTTAAATTCAGGTATCAGATATGTACCAGTTATGTCCAAAATCAATACAGATCCAATGAAAAACTGACAAGTGATTGAAATTGTACAAAATAATATTAAAATAGAATTATATCGGAGACCAAATTGGGGATCAATCAAGTTCAAAATGTAAGAATTTTTAGATCTCCTTTGGGTTTTTCCTATGGGATTTTGCATGAACTTAACGAATACTCTACACAGATTACTAGAATATAATGAGCATTAAAAAGAGATGATAAGACATATACCTCTTGCTGTAGATTATTTTCGACCGTTTCCTTCGCTTTGAATGCTTGGATGAAAGTCTTCCACAGCCTGTCGAAGATCCCTTGAATTCTCTCTGCGTATAGGAACAGGAGAAGAAAACAATACTGTGACTGTGGGGCCTAACCATTGGTATTTATAATACCACTCCAACCCTAGACCAGTCCCACAGTGAACCAGATTGGTCCATCTCTAATCATACTTAAACCGGTCTACTTGTAACCAGACCCCCATTGAACCAATTAACTGTTGGACTTTGTGTTGTCATTGTTGGC
This sequence comes from Protea cynaroides, assembly GCA_028583415.1. NCBI lineage: Eukaryota > Viridiplantae > Streptophyta > Magnoliopsida > Proteales > Proteaceae > Protea > Protea cynaroides. The sequence goes on along the minus strand of CM053272.1, from coordinate 18,465,676 downwards.
AACTTGATAGATGTGAAAGAGTTGATGAACATACAGTTAAAGAAATAAGGAGAGAGAGAGTCAGTGTAGGAGAGAGAGTGTCAGTGCAGTGGTAAAGATGGAGCAACCTTGTATGTGTATTCTACAGTGTTCTACATGTGTTTCAGATGATTTGTAATGAGTTGGTTGGGTTTCTACATGGGTTTCTAAACGTTTCTATGACTGGGCAGGAGCATTTTCGACAGTCGATAGCATTGTACATGTGTTCAGTGATGTTCTAAGAAGATCAAAGGTGGTAGACTATGTGTGGGAATGCTTGTGAGCATGCACGCAAAGTTTTGGGTCCGAGCAAAGTTTCAAGTTCGAATTCTAGGGTTTAATAGACTTTTGACTTTGAGGCTAGTTTTGATGGCTCCCGCAGCAGGTTCATGGCGATCCAGCATTGGAAAGACGTAGAGCGTCGAGTTAGTTTTTCAACGCAACTTAAATCGCTTAATTATGACTACGGACTAGGGAAATATCGCGATTCCCGTCAGATCAAGCGAATAAGGTAAAAAATCCTTGTTCTCGGTGAGTTTGTATACACAGGGAAAACCGTATAGTTTTCATATACTCTAGGGGCATATTGGAAATTATCAAAACTTGAAGGATTCGGTGAGTAATTATCATAAATGGAGTTAAATTCCATTCGGACGGCTGAGAAAGAGCCACGTCTGTCAGATCTGCATCTGACGGATCACAAAAATAAGGGATCCAATGGTTTATGGCGGATGGAGATTGATTCTCCCGCGAGCTATGTGATTGGTTGGATGCTGGTTATTACAGTGGTCTCTATTGCATGGAATACTAGGCTTGATTCTGTGTGGTACACGCATGGTACTACGGCAGGTCGATCCAGATCCTGCGGTCAAGATTGAAGCCGATCGTCGCCTGATGCGATTGAGACAATCTGACGGCCTAAATACGATCCCGCCTTTTTGAAGTTGATCTAATAGTGAATGACCCTGATTCCGTCTCCTCCAATGGGAACTCGACAACGCATCAGCGGGGCTCCGATTCCGTGTGGCCTGGGTGTGCAGTAATGCTCCAAAAGATTCCATTTGCTTATTTCTGATTGGCCAAACTTTAAACCGACATAACTTCTTCATCCAAGCTCCAAATCAGTTCATTCAACTTGTAGTTTCCATATTTTTGGCTCCTCTATTCATTGGGTGGTGTTGGGAGTCATAAAAACATTGAGAAAAATCATAAAGAGGGTTTTGAAGCTTGATAGAGGGTTTTTCTAGGATTTTGTGTCATGTAGGATGATCAATCACCAACTACTTCTTCTTTGTGCATCAATGGAGTGCTAAATCCCTGTGAGAGGTTAGTAGAGCTTTTATTTTTATATTCATGATGATTATAGGTTGCGTGGAAGAGAGTGAAAGCCTGTGAGCAAGACGTGCTTTTTGAATCAAGTTCTACCATCATTGAAGGCTGTTGAAGAGTTCCTGAGAGCAGTGTGAAGATTTAGAGATATATCTGCCATTCAAAAGCATTGTTTGTGGGATTTTTCTATTCCCTATCTGTCTATGCTTTCAATACATTGTATGCTAGCGTAGGTGAAAGTTGTTGAATGCCTAGCTAGTGGGGGAAAATTATAAGGTATTATTATAAGCCTAAAAATTATTATTTGCTTCCCATGGGTGCGGGTTAAGTGTGGTGTGTGTAGCGTGTGCTGACACTGGCTATTATAGCCTGAATCTTGGCGTTGTTACTGTAAGACCCGTATCGAACTAACCGGTCTTACCACCTTGTACCAGGTCTACCTATCATGGTCGAGCCAAATGGACCAAGTGCGTAAAGGAAATAGCGAGACCAGGTATTAAACTGACCCAAAAATAATAAAATAGGGGGTAAGATCATATACCCAAATAGGCAGGGTCGGACCCCCCTCATTAGGGAGCCAGACCCCTGAATTTTAGACCGAGGGTCAGACAATTTATACCCGAGGGTCGACGGGATCTCCGACCCCCTCATCGACCCCCTCATTACCGACAAAAATCGTAAATAGAAAACTTTCTAAATTTCAAGGGGATTCTTTCTTAATCTCAATGAGACTTATTTTGGGAGGTTTTCCTCTATAAATAGGACGTCCCTTAGCCTCATTCACTCCTTTTGAAACCCTAATTGAAAGTGAGAGAAAGAGAAGAGAAGGAGAAGAGAAGGAAAGTTGGAAATGAAGACTAAAGAGAAGAATTCAGACAAACCTCTGAATCTCAGCAAACCTAAGGTATGGGTATGCAGACCACATGATCAACCCCCAGCTTTCGGGAAGTCCAGGGAAGCTGTGGTCGTACCTAGGGTCGATGGAACATCCGACCCTAGCATCAACCCTACACCCTAGGGTCGCAGAAAACTGCTACCCTACCTGCGACCCGTCCTGCGACCCTCGCTTAACAGCAAGCTTAAAATTGTCGGAATGACTTTTAATTAAAATCTATCGACTTGTTAGGTTTTCCTATTGATATAAAGGTGATTCTTAGAGCTTGAAAGAGGAGTTACACTCAAGCAAAGGTGAGGGAACAAGACCTAAACTAATTGGCTAATAATAAACTATTTTTATTTCTTGAGTCCAATGCCATGATTGATCCTATGCGTGTATGCTTGTAATGTGCATTCAACATGTCATCCAATATTCCTGCTATTAATATTCATGTATATTTCATTCTACTTTATTTATAACATGATGAAGATGATGATGCTAAGAATAGATATGTGAATGTATGTGTGTGGTTAGTGTGCTTGATGCGAGTGGAGCATCAGGGGGAGGACGTGACATTGTGGTTCAGCCTGATCACTAGACTCTAGCTCTATCTCTACTCAAATCTTGTCCACTGACATCGTCGTATTGCCATTACCTTAGTAAAACTATTACGTCGTAGGGTATCAGGGGAGGTGGTCTCGGACCGTGTAGTCTTCAACTCTGCCGGGGGGCCTTAGATATATCTATATGGACGTGTTGAGGGATGCTAGGGTAAGGCCTTGGATACACTGTTTGACATTAGGATTGGTTAGTTGCGAGCCCAGTTTGTAAGCCCTCGCCAATAGGAGCTTACATGTTGGTATGGATAGAGTATCAGGGGAAGTGTGATGCGGTGTGGTCCTAAGCACTTTATCTCTATCTCTATTCCATACTGGGTGCATGTAGGACGACAATAAACGTTAACCTTTGGGCGGCTTCACACACTCATGTATAGAGGTGATGCGGCCACCGAACCTTTCTATAGCACATTGCAAACTTATATACCAGACCACATATATGAATTGAAAACATGCATATGTTTGTTGCATTGTTTTGTTTGCTCACTGAGCCATGATATGTGCTCACCATTTCGACGTCGAATATTTTTAGTTGATGATGCAGGTACCACTGTGGAAGATTATATGAACGCTTCTGTATACGGGCACGTGGCTGCAATAGAGGCTGAAGATATAATGGAGGCGCATGACTCCTCATGCGAGTGCAACTCATGCGTTTTCGATTAGATTTTTATTTGAACTATTAAGGAAATGTAATTTGATATTTTATTTACTTATGTCTTGGTTGATACAACATAATTTGATATTTTATTTATGATTATCACAGTTAGATTTCTCAGTTCATTTAATATTAAAACTTCCGCTATTGTGTATTTATTCTGATTATGGTTGTGGATGTGTATGGTTTAATTTAAAAGGACACAGCCTATTAGAGATCCTGGTTGAATCATGGATTTATTAGCGGTTCATCACACTGTTCTAAATGGTGTAAAATTGGGGTGAGACAGTTACACCCTCTCAGTTTTATGTTGGAAAAATCTAGGGTTAATATCATTGTTTGTAAGAGACTAAAAATTAAGTATTAAGTAAATATAGAGCCCGTTGGGTATTACTTCATAGACTAGCCATCACATACTGTAGTGGTGAACCACGTAATATCTCTGTATTTTTCTTGTTTTTATTTTTTAAAATATTTTGGAGTACGTGGAATGGCTTGCAGGGTGGTGTGTAAATCTGGTACACCTAGCCACTGAGTGGTAGTAAGGTAGTTTGCATGCGCTTGTGTATGTATGAAAAATTAGATCTCCATTAGCTCTAGGCAGTAGTGAAATTATCAGAAAAAAATTTCAAACATTGATTCACCCCCCTCTCAGTATCATATCAAGTTTATCGCTGAATTTATAATTAATTTAGCCAATTAAATATCTTACAATCTCCCACTTAGGCTATGTTAATTATGAAGTCACCATTGACCCAATATGACCATGGAATCTAATTACACAAAAAATCATCATTTATTTTGATCCAGTCATCAAACCTACTAATGTCAAACAACATCAAAAAGTACTCCTATACATCCGGTGTACCCTCTTCTGTCAGTTAGATACAGAGGTCTACTTAATAACATAAATCACTTTGAGATGAATATTTAAGTTCAATGATCGATTTACCACAATCTCATTATCTTAAAATCCTTATAGGTTAATGATGAACACATTTTATATGTGAATTTAGGGCATAAAGTGTGCATCTCTTATTCTATTTATGATGCTTCTTGGATATTTAATATTATTTTTATGTTTGTAGTGTGTAGGTGAAAAAATAAAAAAAATTAAAATTGAAAAGATCATTTTATGTATTTTTGGTGATCTTGTCCAAGTAACTCACCCAGTCAACTCAGTAGCCGGGCTTATGATGAATTTTATAAGGAGAATCACGAATTTTGTGTATAGGATCAGCCTTGGACCAAGTCAAAGAGTAGCCCAATCTCATATGGAATATACCATTCTCTTGAAAAAATATTCCTTATTTGGAATCAAATTTACAAGATTGGCATGACATGGAAGAATGAAAAGCTTCAATAGATTATGAAAGCTTTCAAGAAGAGATGATGATGCTAAAGATATGATGAGTTGGTGCCAGATTTTTTTTACTCAAAAATCGTCCATATACAATAAACCTACAAGATTGAAATTTGGTTACCAAAATTATCTCTACAAAATTTTTTGTAATCCAATTGTAAAGATTGATTGTGATATTTTCTCATTGTATATATATGTGATGCTCAGCAATAGAAAAATCATCCAAGAATTCTATTGTAAGTTTTTTTTTTTAGTTTTAAAGATTTATGAGAGAGTTTGAGTTTTAGTTTCTTCTTTTCAAGTTCTGTCCTTCTTACTTAATTTATTTATTTTTTTTTCTTTAATTTTTAATTTCAGTTATAGAACTTTATAGTAGGGTAGATAAAAATAGGTTGTACCCTATTACTAATTTAATTTAGGGGAGAAGGCTCCCTTTGTAATCGTTTGCACGTTGCCTTGGAGTGACAACAAGACGATAAGCAATGATAGAGGAATCTTCCAATAAGATAAGTTTTTCTTACAGTCTTTTACTTTTAATTTCGTTATCTTCTTGCAATAGATCTGTGTACTGTTATGAATAGTTATTATTATTTGATTAATTTTTATTTGAAGTGATTAGGGTGTTAATTCAATCAAATCCCTTTGGTACATTTTGCCTTATTTGAGTTAGGATAATAGCGATTCCTCCATGAGATCGATCCGTTACTACACGATACCGTGCACTTACAGTTACATACACAATTAATTTACATCTATTTTTTGGCGTCGTTGTCGGGTAAGCTAGCCTTTATTTTTTCTATTTTAAATAGTTCAAAGTGATTTAAAAAAATACAAAAAAAAAAATTCATTGAGTTCGAAGTGATTTAAAGAAAAAAAAAGAAAAAAAAAAAGGAAAAGAAAAATGCTAAAAAAAATTCATTGGTTTTCATGCCTTTCTTTGCACCTGGTTTCGAAAGTTATCTTCAAAATATTACTGTCCAAATTCTTCAATTGATGATATCTTGACCGAAGGTCAATCTTAGAAAATACCTTTGCTCTTTGAAGCTGATTAAACAAGTCATCGATCTAAGGTAGTGGGTATTGATTTTTGATCATTAGCTTGTTCAATTCTTAATAATCTATACACAACCGAACACTACCATCATTTTTCTTCACGAATAGCACTGACGCTCCCCATGATGAAATACTTGGCTGATTAGAACCTTTGTCTAATAACTCCTGTAGTTGAGTCTTCAGTTCTTTCTACTCCATAGGAGCTACTCTATAGGGTGCCTTTGACACAGGTGCCGTCCCTGGTAATAAGTCGATAACAAACTCGGTTGCATGATCAGGTGGCAACCTGGATAAGTCTCCTAGAAATACATCAAGAAATTTACGCATCACATCAATATCTTTCATCTATGGTGCTTCTTCGGTAATGTCTACCACATATATCATGTATCTAACTCTTTTCATCAAAGCATCTATTCGCCTTTAGTGCAGAGAGGATAAGCTTTCGCTTCCTAAGCAATATGCTTCCAATAAAACCAAATTATGGGCAGTCTTTATTCTTGAATGACAACTTCTTTTATGCATATAACAGCTTTATAGAGTGTTGAGACAACCAATCTATCCCCAAGATGACGTCGAAGTCTGTCATCTCAAGTTGAATTAGATTGTATCCAAATTTCATCCTTCCATATGATTCGGATATTATTCATAACACTTACCTAATACAACATGTAGTCCAAAAGGGCTTGAACTAGCAAAATCTGGTATAAGGTCTTAAGAGTATATCTAGCTCCTTCATCTCTTATGATTTTTCAAGGACTATCGTCAATAATCTCATATCCTGAAAAGCTCATTAGCTTACACCAATAATCTCATATTACACTTATTAGCTTACATTTCTTTTATCACTACTGCTTTATCATGTTTTCTCTATCATATACCTTAAAAAGTATCTTGTGATTGTTATTCACTTCATATCCCAAGTCTACCTGTAAGCATTAGGGTATATGCTTATATTGTCATTAATTTTGCCAAATTCACTTGATTTTTACTTAATCATCTTACTTGACATTGGGCATAACTTAGTATTACTTGTACTAATCTGAATACTATCAATGCCATGATTTTTTACTTCATCCTTGTATCCACTCTTAGATATGCTTTTAGAAACTTTTGCCTTATCAAAATTCATACCGATATAGCCATCTTTAACTCTGTTCGAGTGCTATCTATTCTGTACTAGCTACTCTTGATAGTTCTCACTTCTTGATCATGCACTCTTTTACAGGTCATGACTCAATCCATCCATTTAGCAATCTCAAAATATATTCTCCATTACTTTATCTAAGATTTCTTGGCTATAAAGATTTATCTGAATCCAATCATCTTCCCTCCAATAATTCCCTTATTAACTAAGTATATTTATCCACGGAGGTCAGGGAATGTAAGAATCAGTATGTTAATCCAAAAGTAATTTGTTTTCTTCTTTCGAATTCAGTATGATGACGGGCTTTTGTTTTATCTAGTGAACTTAGGTTTAGAGGATCAAGAGTAAATCTATGATAATCCAACTGGTATCAAAAGATCGTTAAGTTGTACGGTGGTCCGAATACATGAAAATAGAGGTTCTACAACTCTTCACCTCATGGTTATAGGTTCTATCGAGTATATAATGCCATTGGTCGAGGCACTACAGGAGTAAATCTAGAGAAAGTTTTGTTACATCAATAAATAAGGTATAAATCGAAAAGATGTTCGCCCAACATGATTAAACCTTTAACTGTTCAGTCAGTTCATATCTCTATTCATGTTGTCGATCATGAGAATGGCTTAGATTAGTATAATCAGGATTAATTCTAAGAAAATAATATCTATAACCCCAATTGACAGGTTGAATCTAGAAGGTATCCTGTCAAGGCACGAGAATTTAAAATCAGGTATGTGCATCCTCTATAATCATAAGAGTAAATCAATGATGCACCGCATCCTATATAAACCTATCTAATTATATGGCCACAATAGATTTGATCCCTTGATAAAAACATCTGAGCTTTATCTTTAGAAAACATTCCTCAATCCTTGTCGGATCATTCTGCCATGGGGCAATTATCCCATACACCGATGGCTGATAAGGGTATCCCACCTTGATACACTGTTTGTTGTGTACTAAGCTTCTACACTGGTGTATGCATTATTGTGACCTACTGTATGGTAGACACTGTGTTATGGTCAACAGATGCTGGAGGTACAGTGTTACTACTAACTGGTACTGTACTTGGTCTGACTCGAAGGTGTTGGTGTAGCATTGGCAACTTGGGTAGCATTCCCATGGTAACTTGCATAACCGGTATAATCTATTATTGCTTTTGCATTTTGCTAGACCAAATTCATTACAATCGTGGCCAAGGCATTTGGTGGTCCAGGTAGATTGGTTGGAGTGGCCTGGTTGTTCATCCCCTTTTACTTGCTCTAGTCTGATTATCATTATTTGGCATTTACTCAGATGGTTCTGATTATCCGTTCTCGACCCAGATAGTGGTGGGGTTAAGTTACAACCTCTTCTTAATGCTCAACGATGACGGATCAGCGTGTGAAGGATCTCACTCTGAGTCTCTACATCACTTAGGAGTATAACTTTATCTTCTTTTATAGCTACTCTTGTTTTTGGTGTATGGCCATGGTTCTCCTATCTCTGTTGGATTTGGCCTGAGATCTTTCCCTTTACCTCTGTAAGGATTTAGGCGTTACTAGTCATTTTTCTTCTTCCTCTGTCATACTTCGAGTTCCACATCTCGTGAGTACCAACTTGGTATTTTAATTTTCTACTTTACAGATGCTTCCTTCTTGTTACTGAACTATATTATTCGTATACTCTGACAATTGTCCGACTTGTAGACCGTACCCTATGTTATTTGTTTATCAGAATACATTTAGATTTTTTTTTTCTTCTGTCTGTATATACATATGGTTCCACCTTTTATATGTACATTATTGTCTTATTTAAGTTTTGTCTCAACCATCACAGGTGCTTATGGTGTATTTGTATTAAAGATTTTAATTTATCCTAACTCAATTCATGGACTCTTGTAGAAGTATTCAAGTTTAATGGGCAAGGCCTATGAGCTCTGATACCAAGTTATCACACCCCAATTCTGGACTAAGCAATGGTGTGATGAACTGTCATGAAAATCAACGGTTCAAACCAGGATCTCATATAGACTATGTCAACCATGTTAAATCAAAACATATGAAAAAAAAATCAGCCAAACCAGAAAACAGAGAAACGCAGCAGCACAGGGGAAGGGAAGAAATCCAGTTTGCATCATCTGAAATAAGCATAAGAAAGATGAAACATACCATGGAGGAGAAGTGTGTGGTATTGGTTCTTTCTTCTAATCCTGAGAAATCTCTTGCCTTTGTTTTACATTTGCCCTAAATCCTCTTCCAAAAAAAGCATTCTTTTCTCCCCCTTTCAATCTATAGCTTTGTCTTATAATGTTAAATTCGAAGGAAATTTCTTCCCCTTTCAATCTATAGCTCTGTCTTATAATGTCAAATTTGAAGGAAAGAAAATATGTTAATAGCTACCATTGATAATAATCTTTGGAAATCTCAACTTGAAGAGATTCAAGAAGCTTGTAACAGAATATTCATCCTTACAAACACGTGGTTGCCGTGGTGGTGGTGAAGACAGTGTCGAACGGAAAAACCATTTTTCCTCCTCTGGTCCAAAAGACCAGAAAAAAAAAAACAAAAAACAATTTTCCACCTGCTTCGTCCTTCACACTAGACTCGCAGGCTATGGCACAGAAAAAATATTCATGCAGATTGGGGAGTGGCGGGAGAGGTAATTCATTATCTTTGCTGCTTCTCCAGTTTAGGAATTAGAGAGAGTGGGGAGTGGCGAGATAGGTAGGGGAAGGAAAAGGGGGTGGCCAAAAATGGGGGGGAGGGGGGTATAGGAGAGAGGGGAGTGGCAAGGGAGGTGGGGGTAGGGATAGGGTGCGGGCGGTAGCGGTGGAGAGGTTATGAGAGGGGGAGGAGTGGCAGGGAAGAAAAGGTTTTTTTTTTTTAAGCAAAAATTGGGAAGCAATGGTTGGGAGAGAGAATTGGGTAAAATTGAAAATTTATCTAACCTAGGTAGAGTTATTTTGATTTAAGTACCCCAAAAACAATTCTTGAAACATTAGGTACCTTAGGTGAAGTTTTTTCAAATGTTAGGTACCCATCATGTCATTTACCCTATTTTAATCCTCATTTTTTTTTGGGCTTTCCCCAACGTTATCCCCCTCCTTTATTACAATTCCGTTTCCAAAAGTGAGGTTGAAATGTCGATTAAATTTTTCATCAACATTTCTTGAAATCGATGCAACTAAATGAGGTAATTTTTTATTTTTTAAAATGAATGATTATAAGATCTAATGGTCACAAAACTGGTGACAAAGTCCTGTTGTTACCCAATCACAATGAGACAAAGCCTTTAGAATATTTATAAACTTACAAAAAAAAAATAATAAAGGCCAACTTTCAAAGCCCTTTTATACTTTACTTGCTAAATTCTTTAATTAGAGTTGTCAACTAGCCAAGTTGGGCCAGGTTTCTTAAAACCCAAATTATACCCTAGGTCACTTTTTTTTTTTTGGTAAAAACCCTAGGTCACTTAAAAGCTAGTTAATCTAAAGTTGTTCTATGTACATGATAAGATGTACACATACCCTGGGTCCTTTTCATGGTGCATATGAAACCTATTTGTTGGCTTCTTCGGCTTCCCATGTAGAGTAGTGTTGGGAACTCAAAGACTTGACATATGGAATCTGTCTTCAATGAAAATGTAATTTTATTGTCTCTTAACTACCTTCATTTCCTCTTCCCTGTGGAAGTCATTTTATTACTGTCGATTATAATGTTGGGTATATTTGCTTTGTTGATTGTGTAAATTTTTGTAATATTGCTCTTAACAAAAGTGTAAATGGCAGACAAAAAAATCATGTTTATCATTATGAGGGTTGTGTAGAAATAAAGAGAATAAATATACACAAATACTGGTATACTGATATGGTGTGTGATGCATACTGTTCAGAATTTCTATCTATAGCAGAGGGAAGAACGATTAAGTTTATGGTTAAAGTAGTATTACCTGATGGTGTCGAAGAACTGGTGTTACTTTCTGATGCTGATGTGGTGAAGTTGTTTTGCCTTTTTGAATCAAAGGATAGATTTATTCCCTTATATGTCTTTGCAGATGATGTGCCTGAATTACCAAGCACAGAGTACATAGTCAATGGCTATCCCAGACCATCAGAAAGGCAATTAAGGAGAAAAGTGATCATAAGGCTAGACATGCTTATGACCACAGGGCCAAGAGTGATTTTGTCACGAACAACATGTCTGGATTCTTCAATCAATGGATTGATCCCTTTAAGTCAAAACCCATTCTCACTTTGATTGATCAAATTAGGCTCAAGTTAATGGTTAGATTGCAAAGTAGCTTCTAGAGTGGTTGTAGTTTCATAGGTAAGATTACACCTAGAATTAAGAAGAAGCAAGGTAAGATTCAAGATGCAACAAAATATTTTTATGTCTGTCAAGCTAGGAATGATGAATTTAAAAATCAGGGATGGAAACAGCAGGTTTGTGATTGACCTAACAAAAGAGCACTATGATTATGGTATTCGAGAGGCGTCCGGGCTCTCCTGTAAACATGTAGCAATAGCCATCATATTCAAGAGGAGATCACTTGAAGACTAAGTCCATGGCTATTTCAGCTATGCTAAGTTCATGCAAGCCTATAATGACATGATCCATCCTATGCCAGACCTATCACTGAGTGAAGGTAGGGGTGATGGGTTTGTATTACAACCCCCATGTCACACCCCAAATTCTGATCCAACCAGAATGGTGTGAGTGAACCGTCATTGAACCAACGGTTCATACCAGGATCTCGAATAGGCCGTATCCATTCATACAAACCATTACACATAACCAACAATCAGAATATAAATATTACAGCGGAAGACTTTAAATAGAATGAATTGAGTATCTATTGATAATTTAAATAAAATATCCAATTATTCAAATCCAAACATAAACTATAATATCTTTTACATCTCTTAATACCAAACAAAAATAACGGGAACAACTAAATAAAAAAAATCCATCACAAGTACACACAGAAAGGGCATTCGCATGAAGCATCATGCTCATCCTCCCCGACTTGTACATCCAGAGGAGCCACACCACCGTACGCCGGAGCGTTCACATAGTCGTCCATGGTGTATCCTGCATCAACATCTAAAAACAATGTATATACAAAGGGTGAGCTACCAACACAGCTCAGTAAGACAATCTGACAGTTTCACAAGATTATACATGAGTAACAATCAGTTTTATACTGTGGTCTGGTTTTAAGTTTGCAATGTGCTATAGAAAGATTTGGTGGCCCCCGCACCTCTATACACGAGTGTGTGGCACCTCATGGATCACACCCCCATTGGCCCACATGTACCCATCATGGAATAGAGATAGAGCTAAGATACCCATGTACCTCCCCTGATACTCTACCCATACCAGTACCTAAGCCCCTACTGGCTAGGGCTCGCAAACTGGGCTCGCAACTAACCAATCCTATATGTCATCAATGTATGCTCTATCCCAGCACAGCCGTCTACGGCATAGAGATAGAGCTAAGGCATTCCCACACCTCCCCTGATGCCTTATCCGCAACTAACCCACTAGGATAGAAACATAATGCAGGTAGACCCTATCCCAACATAACTCCCTAGGGCATAGAGATAGAGCTAAGCATCGTGGACAAGCCAGCGTCGACTCGAAATCCACAGTACCACATAACAATGTCCGGGACAACATCAATATCGGAGACCACCGTACCACGACCTTCCCCTGATGCCCCACCCGTACCGAGCATGTTAAGACAGAATACTACAAAAGGTGCTAATGTGAAGAGCGATCCCAGGCCCATGCCCCACTCCACACACTAACGAAAATAATCACATGCCTAACAATCACATCCTATAAATGCATGCACAGTAATAGTAACCGAAAGTAAAGGATGGCATGTGAATATGCACAAACAACACATTAATCAGGTGATTAACAACAATTTACTATCCCTTAATTGTTAGGTTTAGGTCAGATTCCCTTACCTGACGCTCGTTGGTTAGCTTGCTCCATGTCGCAAGATCCAAACGGCAAGTCACAAAGTCCTACAATATTATTAGGGTTTCATTAAAATAACATTCTTAGAGTTTCATGTTGGTCGAAAACCAACATAGATTACAAAATACCCTCACAGAGCTGACCGGTGGCATGTACCGGTCGCAGCTCTGTGGGAAAGACTGGCGACCGGTATGGTCAGCCGGTCCCCACAGACAACCTCCTGAGGGATAGCGGTCGCAACATACCGGTCGCACTATGTGCAACCGGTATAGTCGACCGGTATGTCTCCGGAAGACCATACATGGGTTTTTCGACTGTCGTCGATCATCCTCCATGGATTTTCGGGGTTTCTCCTATCCATTCTAAGTCTAGGCTTTGAGTTAGAGTTATCCCCAACTCATTCAAGTCTTATTTCGATGAATATCATTTCGAAACTCAAATCTAAGGTTTGACGGCAACTTAGGGTATCGGCCAATTTAGGGTTTTAGATCAATACCTACTTTGCATGGTATTGATCCACCCACACAACTAACATAGGGTAAGAAGATGGATTCAAACACTTACCGTTGACTGGCGTAATGAGAGCGTCGTCGAACGGTAATGGCGGCACCTCCTTCTTCTTCCTAGCCCCTTCTCCTTTCCAACCTCTTTCTCTTCTCTAGGGTTTGTGAGAGACAATGGAAAGGATTTGAGGAGGTTAGAAATAGGGTTTAGTAACCCTACTAGGATTAGGAAACTTCTAGGATTCGAAATCAGGAAAGCGGGACCCGCAGAGACTAATTTCTAGATTCCCGTACATAGCTGCGCAGGCCATACCAGTCGACCGGTACCAAGACCGGTACCATCGACCGATATACCTAAAATCAGGTATAATTGGTCGACTTCGGTTCGATTTTGTACCGGTTTGTTATCCGCTTGTCCTGTCTGGCCCGGTGATGATCAGAAGACCTGTCATGACACAAAACCAAGGTTTAGACCGGGTTTTCAGAGTGCGGGTCTTACAACTCCACCACCCTTAAAAGAAATTTCGTCCCGAAATTTGCATGCAGGTTCTACAACTCCCCCACCCTTAAAAGAAATTTCGGCCTCGAAATTTGAACGTACCTTGATCGTCAAAAAGGTTAGGGTACTCCTTCCTCATCGCACTCTCTTCTTCCCAAGTAATTTCCTCCACATTTTGGCTTCTCCAATGCACCTTCACATAGTGGATATCCTTGGTTCGAAGTTGCTGAACTTTTCGGCTTGAGAGCATTACAGGCACCACTTCGAAAGTTAAGTCTTCAGTCAAGTCTGGAGGATCAACGATCAAGATATGCGATGGATCTCTGACATACTTCTTCAGTAATGATACATGGAACACATTATGAACGCTAGACATAGATGGTGGTAGAGCCAATTGATATGCTACATTACCACGTCGGGTCAATATCTCATACGGTCCCACATACCTGGGGCATAGCTTCCCCTTTTTACCAAACCGTTTCAGACCTCGTACCGGTGATACCTTCAAGAACACTTTGTAACCCACTGCAAACTCCAGATCTCGACGTCGGTTATCCGCATAGTGCTTCTGTCGAACTTGAGCTGTCTTTACTCTCTCCTTGATTTGATCAATCACTCGGCAAGTTTCTTCAACGAACTCCAGACCTACAATTCTTCTTTCTCCCACCTCGTTCCATAACAGAGGTGTACGACACTTCTTCCCATAGAGTGCTTCATATGGGGCCATCTGAATTGTAGCCTGATAACTGTTGTTGTAAGCGAACTCGATAAGTGATAGCTTCTCATCCCAAGCTCCCTTGAAATCTATTGCACAAGCTCGGAACATGTCTTCCAAAATTTGAATAGTTCGCTCTGACTGTCCGTCCGTCTGAGGGTGAAAAGCTGTACTGAACTTCAACTTTGTTCCCATAGCTTTCTAGTCGATCCACTATAACCCAGACTGCATCCACTGACCTTGGTGTCAAAGGTAAGCCAATGACGAAATCCATAGTAATACAATCCCACTTCCATGCAAGTTCCGATAATGGCTATAGTAAACCTGCGGGTCTCTGCCTTTCTGCTTTAACTTGTTGACAATTCAGACACTGAAACACAAAACGAGCTATATCAGCCTTCATACCGCTCCACCAATATAGTCTTCTTAGATCATGGTACATTTTGGTACTTCCTGGATGTACCGAATATGGAGTGTAATGAGCTTCAGTCATAACTCGGTCTCTGATATCGCAGTCTTCGCTCTCAGGTATATATAACCGTCCACGATACCTGAGTACCTTGTCTGCATCCAAGGTAAAGTCAGGATTGCTTGTACCCTTCTCTAAGTCTTCTTGCACTGTCTTGAGATATGGATCTTGTAGAATTACTATCTTGACCTCATCAACTAGATCCGGGGAGATCTTCAAAGATGCGAACATCATGGTGAACTTATGAATTAAGCCTAGTTCAACTGGATCTTCTGCAGTCTCAATAATATACTCTCCATCACCTTCGATTGAACCGGAGGCTGCGGCACATAATGCAGCATTTGTACTTGGCCCAGCCTCAGGTTTCGATGGCCACTTTCTGCTTAAGGCGTCAGCCACCACATTTGCTTTACCCGGATGGTACTGGATATTGCAATCATAATCTTTCAATAATTCCAGCCATCTACTCTATCTGATATTCAGATCCTTCTGAGTGAAAAGGTAGGTTAAGCTCTTGTGATCTGACTTGATCTGAAACTTCTCACCGTACAAGTAGTGTCTCCAAGTTTTGATTGCATGAATAACCGTTGCTAGCTCCAAGTCATGCGTAGGATAGTTCTTCTCATGCTCCTTTAACTGTCTTGATGCGTAAGCAATCACCTATTCTCCTTGCATCAATACACACCCGATACCCAACCCCAAAGCATCCGTATATAAAGTAAACGGTACGCTTGGTTCTGGGATGGTCAAGATAGGTGCAGAGACTAGTCTTGACTTCAAAGTCTGAAAGCACTTCTCGCACTCATCTGTCCATATGAATTTCTCTCCCTTCTTGGTCAATCTGGTGAGTGGAACAGCGATCCTGGAGTAATCTTCCACGAATCTTCTATAATAACCAGCCAACCCAAGGAAACTACGAATCTCCGCAATAGATTTTGGTGCTTCCCATCCTATTATAGCAGCTATCTTGCTTGGATCAACCTTGATACCATCTTCAGATACAACATGGCCCAAGAAAGCCACTTCCTTCAGCCAAAACTCGCACTTCTTGAATTTTGCATAAAGCTTCTCCTGTCTCAGCCGTTGTAGGGCTGCCCTCAAATGTGCTGTATGAGTCTCCATGTCCTTAGAGTAGATCAATATGTCATCGATGAATACGATGACCGAAGTGTCCAACATATCATGGAACACTCGGTTCATCAGTTCCATGAACGACGCTGGAGCATTGGTCAACCCGAAAGACATAACTAGAAACTCATAATGCCCGTACCTCGTTCTGAAAGCAGTCTTCGGAATATCTCCGGCCTTGATCTTCAGTTGGTGATACCCTGATCGGAGATCAATCTTCGAGAACACCTTTGCACCCTGTAACTGGTCTAACAAATCATCGATCCTAGGCAAGGGATACCGGTTCTTGATAGTCAACTTGTTCAATTCTCGGTAGTCAATACACAGCCTTACACTTCCATCCTTCTTCTTGAGGAATAATACAGGTGCTCCCCAAGGCGATATACTAGGTCGTATGAAGCCCTTATCCAATAATTCTTGTAATTGGGTCTTCAACTCCTTTAACTCGGTCGGGGCCATTCTGTATGGTGCTTTAGACACCGGCGCCGAACCTGGCATAAGATCTATTACAAATTTTATAGCCCTGTCCGATGGTAAACCTGGAAGCTCCTCTGGAAATACATCTGGGAACTCTCGAACCACATCTATATCTTCCATCTTGAGTGACTCTGCCGTGATGTCGACTACAGATACCAGGTACCCCACTCCCCCTTTCTCTAAGCATCGCTTGGATTTTAGGGTGGAGAGAATCAGCTTCCGCTTCCTAGATAGCTTGATCCCCGCGAAGCTATACTCCCTTCCCTCTTTGTCAGTAAGCACAAGCTTCCTTTCACCACATAATAGGACGACTGAATGACGACCTAGCCAATCCATTCCCAGGATGACATCAAAGTCTGCCATCTCAAGTAGTACTAGGTTTGCTTCTAAGTCTCGGCCCTCAATACATACAGTACATGGTCCATAATATTCGGTCAAAGCCACTTCGACTCCTAGTGGAGAGCGAACTATCAAGCTTGGGTTCAAATGCTTGATCGGTAACCCCATTCGCTTCCCAAAAGAAATAGAAACAAAGGAATGCGTGGCCTCAGAGTCAAATAATACTCTGGCGGGTATACCAGCTACATTTACAATTCCAGTTACCACATCAGGTGATGCGGCTGCCTCTTCAGTGGTGACTGCATATACTTTTCCTTGCTGGGGAGGTTGCTTCTTAGGTAGAGTGTAGTTCCTTGCGACATGTCCCAGCTGCTGACAGTTATAACATTTGATATTTGGGTTGTATCCAGCGAACTGTGGCACAGGTGGTACCGGATTATTTCTCGCAGGTACTGTAGCGGTCTGTGCCCTGTATGGGCAGAAGGGTCTGTTGTTACCGCCACCCGAACTCTCACTAGCAGGTCTCTTTACTCCCCTATTCTGAGCGAAGAAGCTGTCCCTCTGACTGGACTCTATCACCCTTGCAACCTGTACAGCCTCATTGTAGATCTTCTTGTCCAAGCCCAAGATATGATCTCTGATGCTTCCACGTAGTTCCATAGTGAACCTACGTGTCTTGGCCTCTTCTTCTTGCATACTTGCCGGTGGGAAGAAGAATAGCTCTTCGTACCTCTAATGATAAGCATCTACGGTCGACTGAGACTGCTGCAGATTGAGAAACTCTTTCTCCATTTGATCTTTGAAACTCTTTGGACAATACTTGTCGAAGAAAGCAGCTTTAAACACTTCTCAATCGACCAGTGTATACTTGGTTTCCAGATATGTCCGTGTAGAATTCCACCAAGCATTTGCGTCTTCTTTCAGCATATGAGTGGTAAATAATACTTTTTCCTCCTCAGTACAAGTCATCAATCGGAAGTTCTTTTCCATCTCTGCAACCCACTGTGCTGGCCACAATGGTTTCCCCATCCTATCGGTGAATGTAGGGGGTGATGATGGGGATAGCGATGGTAGGGCGGAGGATGTACCAGTGCCAGCACCACAGCCTACACATGCAGCGGGACCATCTCAGCCTCCTCCCGATACCGTGATGGGTATGTTCACGGAGACCAGGGATGCTCGGCGTGAGATGAGCCGTGACTTGGCGCAGTTGGCTCGCAGTCTCAGGGTCAGACAGGATCAGGTGCACCGGCTCAGGGTTGCTTACGAGCGAGACTATGATATAGCAGACCCTATTCCTCCCAGGCCCCCTACCCCATGATTATCCCATTTATTTTTTTCACTTATGATTGTTTATAATACAGGGTAACTGTCCGGTTTGTGGACTGTACCCTGTAGCACTATATCATTTGCTACAATTTTTTCTTAATTAATGGAAATTTTCATGGTTTTTCCTAACTAGTGCATGTGTAAATGTTAAGTTTCATATTTAACATAGTATATTATTCTCTTTCTTAGTCCGTCTCAGGTATCAAACAATGCTTAAGGTGCGTTTGTATTAAGATTTATAATTTTTTTTCCTAACTCAGTTCATCGACTCAGTTAAGTGCAACATGGTTTGTTGGAACAGAGCCCGAGAGCTCTGATACCAAGTTGTCACACCCCAAATTCTGATCCAACCAGAATGGTGTGAGTGAACCGTCATTGAACCAATGGTTCACACTAGGATCTCGAATAGGCTGTGTCCATTAATACAAACCATTATACATAACCAACAATCAGAATATAAATATTACAGTGTAAGACTTTAAATTGAATGAACTGAGTATCTATTGATAATTTAAATAAAATATCTAATTATTCAAATCCAAACATAAACTATAATATCTTTTACATCTCTTAATACCAAACAAAAATAACGGGAACAACTAAATAAAAAAATCCATCACAAGTACACACAGAAAGGGCACTCGCATGAAGCATCATGCTCATCCTCCCCGGCTTGTACATCCAGAGGAGCCACACCACCGTACGCCGGAGCGTTCACATAGTCGTCCATGGTGTATCCTGCATCAACATCTAAAAGCAATGTATATACAAAGGGTGAGCTACCAACACAGCTCACCCATCATGGAATAAAGATAGAGCTAAGATACGCACGTACCTCCCCTGATACTCTACCCATACCAGTACCTAAGCCCCTCTCGGGCCGGGGCTCGCAAACCGGGGCTCGCAACTAACCAATCCTATATGTCATCAATGTATGCTCTATCCCAGACAGCCGTCTACGGCATAGAGATAGAGCTAAGGCATTCCCACACCTCCCCTGATGCCCTATCCGCAACTAACCCACTAGGATAGAAACATAATGCAGGTAGACCCTATCCCAACATAACTCCCTAGGGCATAGAGATAGAGCTAAGCATCGTGGACAAGCCAGCGTCGACTCGAAATCCACAGTACCAGATAACAATGTCCGGGACAACATCAATATCGGAGACCACCGTACTACGACCTTCCCCTGATGCCCCACCCGTACCGAGCATGTTAAGACAGAATACTACAAAAGGTGCTAATGTGAAGAGCGATCCCAGGCCCATGCCCCACTCCACACACTAACGAAAACAATCACATGCCTAACAATCACATCCTATAAATGCATGCACAGTAATAATAACCGAAAGTAAAGGATGGCATGTGAATATGCACAAACAACACATTAATCAGGTGATTAACAACAATTTACTATCCCTTAATTGTTAGGTTTAGGTCAGATTCCCTTACCTGACGCTCGTTGGTTAGCTTGCTCCATGTCGCAAGATCCAAACGGCAAGTCACAAAGTCCTACAATATTATTAGGGTTTCATTAAAATAACATTCTTAGAGTTTCATGTTGGTCGAAAACCAACATAGATTACAAAATACCCTCACAGAGCTGACCGGTGGCATGTACCGGTCGCAGCTCTATGGGAAAGACTGGCGACCGGTATGGTCAGCCGGTCCCCACAGACAACCTCCTGAGGGATAGCGGTCGCAACATACCGGTCGCACTATGTGCAACCGGTATAGTCGACCGGTATGTCTCCGGAAGACCATACATGGGTTTTTCGACTGTCGTCGATCATCCTCCATGGATTTTCGGGGTTTCTCCTATCCATTCTAAGTCTAGGCTTTGAGTTAGAGTTATCCCCAACTCATTCAAGTCTTATTTCGATGAATATCATCTCGAAACTCAAATCTAAGGTTTGACGGCAACTTAGGGTTTATCGGCCAATTTAGGGTTTTAGATCAATACCTACTTTGCATGGTATTGATCCACCCACACAACTAACATAGGGTAAGAAGATGGATTCAAACACTTACCGTTGACTGGCGTAATGAGGGCGTCGTCGAACGGTAATGGCGGCACCTCCTTCTTCTTCCTAGCCCCTTCTCCTTTCCAACCTCTTTCTCTTCTCTAGGGTTTGTGAGAGACAATGGAAAGGATTTGAGGGGGTTAGAAATAGGGTTTAGTAACCCTATTAGGATTAGGAAACTTCTAGGATTCAAAATCAGGAAAGCGGGACCCATAGAGACCAATTTCCAGATTCCCGCACATAGCTGCGCAGGCCATATCGGTCGACCGGTACCAAGACCGGTATACCTAAAATCAGGTATAATTGGTCGACTTCGATCTGATTTTGTACCTGTTTGTTATCCGCTTGCCCCGTATAGCCCGGTGATGATCGGAAGATCTATCATGACACAAAACCAAGGTTTAGACCGGGTTTTCAGAGTGCGGGTCTTACACCCCACCCCTAAAAAGATTGCCTGATAGGCCCCATAAAAATAGGAGGAGAGAACCAGATGAAGGTGCTCTTAGTGATTTTAAGAGGAGATCAGGATCTGTCAAATGCGTTATATGTAAAGAGATGGGTCACAACAAAAGAACATGCCAACGAGCACTATTGTCCCTGAATTTTGCCCGATGCACAAGATCTGCAGAACAGGAACAAGCAATGAGGTGGGTGGGTTTTACCCCATGGCCACTCTGAAGCCTAAGTAAGTATAGTCCAGGACAAGCAAAATGGAACTCAGGGATAAGATACCCAAGTTCCTTAGAGAGAGAGGGTATTGAGGTAGGGGAGTTCCTTCAAACCTTTCCTTTCCAGTTCACCATTATAACAGTGTAACAAGACCAGAATATGCTAAAGAGAGTGTAAACTCTTACTAGGAGAACAGTGAATTCTAGAAGAAATTGGGTATAGTAAGGATACCTTCTAGAGTGAAAATTCGGATGCCTTTCCTTTGCATTCTCCTGCTATTTATTGCCCAAATGTGAAACTTGCCGAGCAAGCTTCCTTTAGCCAGCTCATTCCACTCTTCAATGCACCATCATCAGGTTATAGGTAGCCTATGACCCCTACGACCCCCTAGGGTGTGGTATATCCCCAAGATCTTCCTTCCTCGACCCCTTACGTCTCTATCATCATGTTTATCTGGATCGAGAAGCCGCCATTTCTCTTTCCTCGTGTCCTGCGTATGCTTTTGTTTCCATCATAATCTTTGTTGAGGTGACGTGTCAGGTTGAGTCAGCCCACAATGTATCCAATGTTTCTTGCCACTATTTGTAAGCATTTATTGCAACACCATTAATGCTCACCTACTACAATTAATGTCATCAAATCCTTCCTCATATTATGCTCTTAGGGTCGAAGACAAATTGCTGCCACCAGATTTGGTTAATATCATCAACTCTATATACTGCTTACATGGTCTGAGTCGATGGATAACACGTGTTCGACCCCTACTGCTTCTATCTTGGTCCTCTGTGAACAATCTAGATTTAACCCGATATATTTTTCCCCAACAGAACCCCTTTGTCTCCTCTGGGTCGTTTCAACTAGAGGAGCCAACCTTTATGAACAATATATGCTTTCTAGACAATTGTCTGTAACATCTTTTGCCTTTATACTTATTAATGATTGTTTGTTGATTCCCTTACGATTCTAGTAGTTTCAAGTCCACGTGGCTACGTCTGAGCGCATCGCCACTTCTTAGACCATCGCACCTTCTCGCCTTCCTTCAAACAGTACTGGCCATACACGTGGCATCCGTCCGCACAAACGTCCCATCTATTGCTTTATGACCATCGGGTCACTCGAGAATCATCATGCCATTTTTTGGGAATGCACTCATTCGAGATTTTATAAATATCTCCCTCTCTTTCTCACTTTCTTCTTCCCCTTATTTTCACTTGCCTTCGCTGTGCTGCAACTCCTTCTTCCCTGTGCCTTCCCTGTCTACCTAGTTGTCCTCGCGCTCAACAATTTCACTACCTTTCGAGTGACTTCCGTCACCGTCTCACTGTCCCGAGTAAGTTCTGAGTCTTGATTTATCTTCTATTTTCTTATTTTGTATTTCTTGCCCTAAATCCCCATGGCCTATGACAAAGCTATTGTGCGTTTCCCCTCAGAACCTACCCACCACTGTGGTGTCTCCCATCCCTCCACTCGTGCTGAGGGTGAGGGTAGTTCTAGGGATAACACCGTTCGACCCTTTTACACCACTCCTAATAATTACAGCCTACATTATGTTGCTTCGGATATCACATCTTAAGTGACCGAGACCAAACTAGACGAGCTCAGGGCCAAATACCTAATTCTTGAGTCGATTGAGTTGTTTGCTCTTGGTAATGACGATCAAGCTTGCCATCCTCACTTACATAGGATGACTATCTCTTCGAACATGCTTTCCTCTAGTTTCAGATTCCCTAGTCACCCCTTAGTGTATGAAATACTAGGGTACTATGGTCTTGCACCCACTCAGCTTCCACCAAACTCCTAGGCCCACATCCACTCATTTATAATCTTTTCCTTGAGAAACCACGAACCTCCTACCTTGAGATTCTTCCAGTTTTTGTTCAATATCACCCTACGAACTGGACAAACCCTATAACGGACAAGTATGAACCCAACAAAGTGTACTATTTTTCTCGTAGATTCATGGAATATCCTTCTATGCTTGAAGAGCATCCCTCTTCTTCTCCTTACTGGAAGAAGCGATTTTTCCTGGCATCGATAAAATGAGGGTAAACTTTAATGGGTCAGTCTTCTCTCCCCCTAGGTAATCAGTGGCAGTTTATCGAGTACAAATATGTAGGTAACGCCCCCATACTAACTCCTTTAGAGAAAAAGATTCTCAAGAGACTAAACAAGAGTCATGTGGTTAAATACACGGATCTAAGCGACAACACCTTCTTGTTCAAATATGCACTGAGTAAGTGTTCCTTCGACCCCTCGAAAATCTTCTGTTTGTAGGTACAAGACCACTTCGACCCCTAATTCAACCTGTTTTTTCTACAGTGGAAGGCCTAGATGACATTGTATGGGAATCCTTGATGGGTGCAGATCAATTCTAGGGTCAAGCAATGGAGAGGGAGGAGATTGCAATCATAGTATATGAGAAACTGCAGGCTCTGAATGCCACAGCAGCAGTGGCCCCTCTGCTTCCCCAAGATCCTCCAGTGGTCCCATAGGAACCCCTCGCTCCCCCCGTTCTGGCCATACCTAAGGCTTCCTCTTCTGAAGCTCCAAACAACCCTCCCATTGACAAGGGCAAGGACGTGGAATGGCCCCCATTGACATTTCTGATGATGGTGAGTCTTTTTGACCCCTTGATTGTAATTCCTTCCGTAGTGATTTCATTATCTGGTACTAACCCACACTTGTCTTTTCTTTCACTTTTTAGACGATGATGATGATGAGATCCTCGCCACTCTCCAAAGGAAGAAGAAAAGGAGGATCTTACCTGAGGATTCAGCACAAGATATTCTCCGCAAAATACCTTATGGGCCAAAACCTCTCCAGATGATCATTCCCTTGACATTGGCTCCTACCACCATAGTAACTTTTTCTCCCTCCAAGTTATCTGGTTCCGCGAGTCTCGTGCTCCCCACAAGCTCGACCTCAAGCTCAACCACCTTAGCAGCCTCCTCTGCTATCATGACTTCGAGCCCACCAGTTGATGCGGTCAGAGCCTCCACCAATTCGAGCCTTTCTACCTCTTCGGTGTTTGCAACTTCGACAGCCTCAACCTCCATGCAAACATGCAAAGCCTTTCAATGGTGGCCATTGCTTCCGGCTCCCTCCCAAGAGTAAGTCAAACTTCCATGACCCTACTAGAGCAAACTTCATCCACGCTAGCCACAGGATCGACCACTGCTGCTCCTTTTGCCAAAGTGAGTGATGCCACCAGGGTAACTACTAAGGGTCCCATGCCCTCGTCTAGCCTCTGTTAGCCTGTAACTCGAGCATGCCCCATCCAATCTAGCCCACCTGCTACTACTGTTGCCAGCGCACTTCCCCAAGGTACAGGAACCGCCGTCTTCTTCTCCGCATCTTATGTGGTTGGCACATCTTCCAACGTTTCCAGTATGACCTCATCTAGCACCAGTAGTTCTACCTTGGGTGAGGGAGGCCCTTCGACCCCACCACCACAATTCGTTCCTAAGTGGGACATTTTGTCCACCAATCATGCCATACTAAACCATAAGGTGGCCCAAGAACTTGTGCACATCTGTCTCCTTATTGACCAAGCCATTATGGAGTACCCCTTTAGATAAGGTGGATGAAAGCCGGTGCATGGCTCTGATTTCAGTAAGGTTCCCTTCAGCTCTTCTTTATGCTTGTATGCTTTATATTTTCCTTTTTATTTTTTAACTCCTAGTTTTTCCTTGGCTCAACTTCTGAACGGCACCCATTTCTACCGAGATATATCAACCAAGTTGTTGTCTGATGTAACGATGCTCCAAAATATGCACCGTAACATGGCGCAAAAGAACACTAATGCTCTAAAAGCGCGCGACCAAGCCATTAGGGAACGCAATATTGCCATCCAGGGTCGTTCTAAAACAGAGGTAGCTATGGCAAAGGAGAAAGCATCTTTGCTAGCTGATTTTAATGCTGCTTGCCAAGAAAGAGATGAGGCCGACCAGCTTGCCTGCGATCACAAATTCAAAAGGGATCAAGCAGAAGCTGCATTGGATTTGACCAAGAAGTCCAATACGGTGAAGCTCCAAGATGCCAACAAGGGGCTCAAAGAATTGAGATTAGCAAATGATGCCCTAACAAACCAGAGCATGAGGATGTAAGAGGCCCATGATTGTCTAGAAGTGCAACAAAAGAAGGAGTTTCATACACCCAAAGGTGGTGGAATTTTGAGAGTCATTATCCCTTCGCAGGTTATGCACAGATAGTAGAAGGACCAGTGCGCTCTTGTCCCAAAGGATAATGGTGTAGTTTTGGTTGACTCTACACAGATAGTAAGAGGACCAGTGCACTCTTGTCCCAAAGGATAAGGGTGTAATTTCGGTTGACTCTATACAGATAGTAAGAGGACCAGTGCGCTCTTGTCCCAAAAGGATGAGGGTGTAGTTTCGGTTGACTCTTCAAAGAAAATGGACTTACATATATATTATAAGTTTAAATTATCTTGTGTGTATGTTTGCATTATATCACACATATTAGAGAACATATAATGATCAAACACCTCATGATGCCTGTTATGGCGGGCCAGTTCTATGAATTGGCATGAAAAAGTGAAAGCTAGTCTAGGAATGCTTAACCTAGTACTCAGCGGAGATTCTATTTTGATCTTTAGGAATATTCAATCCCTAAGATCAGGTAAAATAAAATTCAAATAAGAAACATTGAAAATAGATGTTCAGAGTGAAATCCAAAGAAATTTTGGTCTTTAAAATGGGGGGAGAGATGTTGTATTCTCAAGGTTGCCTGTACCAATTTTGATGGTATAGGATGATAATGGTGTGTGAGGAATAATGGTGTGTGAGGAAACACAGGTTAGAGCTATTAGCCATCACTAATAAGCTCTAAGATATGTGAATCTCTGTAGGTAACTCATTGAAATATTATAGATGATTCACTTGACTTTCACTTCCTCACCTGAACTACAAAGTTAGATCCTGGTGACCCATAAATCCAGTGGACAGAAGATGAGTTGATTTCCTTTACACTAAGAAAGAAATTTCAAAGAAAAGAGAAAGGAAGGAATGCAAATGTCATGATGTGTGAGCCATACTCTGACAAATGCAGTAAGTGAAATGTAGGGTCTTATAGAAAGAAAAACAAATTTTCAAGGAACAGTAAGAAACTTCTGACAAGAAAAATGATTTTATGGAGCTACAGGAACTCAGAAGAAACATGTGGAAAAGCTTATAACTGGAAGAAAAGTAGGATCATGAAACTTTCGAGTAAGAAGGTAATGGAGATTGGAGACTTAAGTAATAGAAGTAATCCAAACCTATAAGAGTAGAAAAAACCGTTATTTACTCTCTATAGTTTACCTGGCTATAGAAGTTAGACAGTATATCCTAATTTCATCCTTAGCATAGACATTTAAGACTCTTATCTAATGAAAGACTGTAAAAATGTTGTAAAGAATAGAATTCTGAAAACCCCTAAAGTTAATGACTTGTTTACTTGTAAATATGTTTAAAGGGAAAATATTTTTTATTAAAGGATTAAAGACTATTGGATCTGAAGGAGAATGTAAATTGTTAAGGTAGATTGGGTGATATTGATATACTCCCAATAATTTTAGCCAAATGTTTACAAGTGCTAAAACTTATGACTTAGCATCATGTGGATGAGACTCAATAACAAAAGAGTGACAAATAGATGTGATCAAGAGAACTCGAGAGTGTATTAGCTCATTTAGAGTGATCAATTCTGCAGCCTATAGTATTAATAGGGTGCCATGTAAGTTGTTTTCAGTTCAAGTTATCTTCTTGATTGGAACTGTAAAAGTAACGTATTTTCATAACACTCGTGGGAGAATAATTATTTTAGGACATTGAGTTATCATTTTTGGGATATCCTCTAATATCTGAAGGATTCAACAAGATTCATTGGTGATGTTGGTTAGCAGTCACATCCAAGAAACATAAGTTTAATGAAATCACATAGAAATTGATGTGGAACAATTAGTTGAGGTATCAAAAGTATTATCAGAGTGTAATGAGATAATTGTTGAAATTATCTTTATTCAGGTTGATGCATAGCCAAAATACCAGAGCTAGATATGGCAATGAGGTAATATAATAGACCATGTAGATCTGTGATTTCATCACAAGTTATACCTCAAAATAGATATTTTGGCATTAGACAAGATAAAGATCTCAATAGTTTTAAGCAAGTTGTCAATAATGAAATTGTTTTTGAATAGTTACCAGTCATAATTGATGTATCGTTATTTATGAACATCAATGAGATTTATGATTTTATGCTGATTTTATGCTCTTGTCATGAGCGGTGTACTCATAGGCTCAAATGGATATGTAAGAAAATGTATGATTCCAGTGGGAGAATTGATTGCTACAAAGTAAAACTTGTAGCGAAGTGGAATCACACAAAGAGAATGAAAAGGAATCACACAAAGAGAATGAAAAATATAGACTTCAAATCTTTGAGGTCTTAGTTATGCATTTTATTTTGGAGTTGCATCAGATAGATGTAAAGATCTTTTTGATCAAAGCAAATCTGAAAGAAGGTATTTATAGGCTTTACCCAGAAGGTTTTGAGGTAAAGAAAAAAGAAAATCTATTTTGTAGACTTATAAAGTCAATATGTGGATTAAGCAAGCATCCAGGTAATGGTACCTAAAGTTTTACCTGAAGTTTGACAGATTTGTATCTTCTTAACACTTTGTTGAGATTATCATTGATCATTATGTATATATAGAGAGGTCAGTGGGAGAGGATTCATTTCCTAGTCATATATGTTGATGGTTAATCACTGCCCAGCAGTGACATGGTTTACCTGTTGAAACCATAGTTTCAATGTCTGATAAATTTGAGATGAAGAATGTGTGAGTAAGTACCTTTGTACTTGACATTGAGTTTTCTCGTGACAGGAAAAATGAAACTCTGGGTTTGTCTCAAAGGGTATACATTATTCATGTTCTTGAATGATTGAATGTACATGCATAACAGTTAAGTTGCAGATGCTTAAATCAGTAAATGAGACAAATTGACAGAGTTATGTTTAAGAAATGATGTTCAAAGAGAGCATCTAAAGTACAGAGCTTGGTGTATGCTCAAGATTATATTTATTCTCACATAGCCTTTGTTTAGAGTGTATTGAAACATTTTTAGTTGGATACTGGTATAGCTCACTAAACAACGAGAATATAAAGGTCATGCGGTACTTGTAGAGGACCAAAGATTATCCACTCATTTGTGGTAGTAGTGACACTCTTGGCTATTGTAATGTAGTATTTGGTGATTGCATTGGTGACATGAATCCCATCTCAGATTTATTGTTATGATGGTAGATGTATC
This sequence comes from Protea cynaroides, assembly GCA_028583415.1. NCBI lineage: Eukaryota > Viridiplantae > Streptophyta > Magnoliopsida > Proteales > Proteaceae > Protea > Protea cynaroides. Next base: position 18,437,180 of record CM053272.1, on the reverse strand, counting down.
ATTTGAGGAAAAATGTAAAGAATTTTATCCATGCATCACCCTCTTGATAAGGTAAATTTTATAACTATATGTGAAACTAATAAGTAGCATATCTGGTTGAAGAGTTATCTTTCAGACCTGGAAGGTTGTAAGTTTAGCTTAGGCCTATTGAGATGTATTGTGACAGCGGTTTGACTGTGTTGTTCTCAAATAATAATGTGAAATCTAGTAATTCAAAGCATAATAGAAATCAGATTTCAAATCTCTTTAGGTGAGAGAAAAAGGTCAAAGAATTTATATCATTGTAGAGCACATTCGTTAAACATCTTGATTGTAGATTCTCTGACGAAGGTTTTGTCAAGAGGAGTCTTCAAGGGACTGTATGTTTAATATAGAAATAGTTAATTCATTAAATGTGCTTGGTTAGTGGGAGACTTTTCCCACATTGATAATGATTTATTTCATTATGTTTATTTACATTGCCTATAGTTTTGGCATGAATATTTATTACCATGGTTATTTTTATTTCAGCATTCATTTATTGCTATGTTGCATATTCATTGACATGTCATTGACAAAGGTGGTATTTAGCCAAATGAACAAGGTGGTATTAAGCCAAATGAACTGGGCGGTATTTAGCCATAGTTCACGGCGGTGTGCCAAAGTACGATATTGACCAAAAGGGTATGTGGCGGTTTGCTACGATCAATATCAAGGTTTATTGTCTCTGAGGTTTTATCAAGGCAATTAGTACAATATTAACCAAAAGGGTATGTGGCGGTTTGCTACGGTCAATATGAAGGTTTATTGCCTCTGAGGTTTTATCAAGGCAATTAGATCGAAGGTTATTCGATCTGGACCCACATGAAATAATATTTTCATGTATACATGTCTCTAGGCGATTCATATCATTAAGTAGACCCTTGTATGTAGCTGACAGAAGGTAGTACACCAGATATGTTGGAGTATATTCCGCTGTTGCTCGACATTGGTAGGCTTGATGAGTGGATCAAAGTTTGATGACGGTTTATTATGTAATAGGATTCCATGGCCACACTTTTCGACGGTGGTTTTGTAATTAATCTAGCCCAAGTGGGAGATTGTTATATTCCTGATGTGTGGGCTTGATCAATTACCTAACCAGTTGTTAAGTGGGAGTTCAATTACTGGTTTGACCGGTTCAGGTCTGGTTCATCACTGGTTAGAGACTACTAACCCGGTCCACTGTGGGAATGGTTCTGGGTTAGGGATTGTATTATAAATACAATGGTTAGGGTCCCCGCAGCCATTGGTTCAATCTCTCTGTTGCTCCCATACGCACAGAGGCAAAAGGGATCCCAACGAGGCTGTGGAAGACTCTAATCGAAGCATTCAAGGCACAGAAAACGGTTGGAAATCAATCTACAGCAAATGGTATATGTTCTATCATCTCTTTTATTGTCCATTGTATTCTAGTTATCTATGTGGTGGATTCGTTAGGGTTCATGGGAAAACCCATGGGAATAACCCTAACCTGCATTAAAAATTATATCACTTACAGCTCGCACATGAAAAGTTAGAGGGTGAGCATACCTCTCTGAAGACTGAACAAGACAATTTGCAGTCCAACTTGGATTTGGCAACAGGGAGAGAGGCTTCCCTTAAGGAAGAAGTTGTTCAACTCAAGAGTCAAGGGGTCGACTTGCAGGCTGAAATAGCTCAGTTAAGCTAAGATCTCACGAGAGCCCAAAATGTCCCAACTCCAGATACAAAGGATTGTTGATAGCCTTGGTGAAGTCCAAGGAAATGGAGAAGCAGTTCAGAATGGAAAGAGCTTGAGCTATTCGTGCAACCCTCATAGAGGTTTACGAGCACATGCACCCAAGTCTTCCTGACTACAATTTCTCCAGCTGCTCCCTCTTGATGAAAGTAATTCGAGACAAGCTTCTCCGAAAGCCTCCTTCTTCTCCTCCAGTTGCTTCTGGGTCTGAGCTGTCTACAATGGTGATATCTCCTCAGCCTTTGTCAATGGTTTCTCCTTCGTCGAGCACTTCACCAGCCCTTCCACAGGTCTCTCAAGGTATAGACCCTTTTCAGAACTCAAGCGTTGCCCCAAAGTCTCAACAAGGTCTTCAAGGCACCAAGTCTTCAAAGGATAGTCTGTAGAAGAAAATATATATATATATATATATATATATATATATATATATATATATATATATATATATATATATATATATATATATATATATATATATATATATATATATATATATATATATATATTTTTTTTTTTGCAGCACTAGGCGTTGCTTCTTTACTTAATGTTTACTTAATGAACCTAATTTTTGATTATATGCTTGTCTCCCCTTTATTTTCCTCTGCTATCTCCTCAAGCTGATTGGCTTAGCCTTTGTCAATGGTTTCTCCTTCGTCGAGCACTTCACCAGCCCTTCCACAGGTCTCTCAAGGTATAGACCCTTTTCAGAACTCAAGCGTTGCCCCAAAGTCTCAACAAGGTCTTCAAGGCACCGAGTCCTCAAAGGATAGTCTGTAGAAGAAAATATATATATATATATATATATATATATATATATATATATATATATATATATATATATATATTTTTGCAGCACTAGGCGTTGCTTCTGTACTTAATGTTTACTTAATGAAACTAATTTTTGATTATATGCTTGTCTCCCCTTTATTTTCCTCTGCTATCTCTTCAAGCTGATTGGCTTAGCCTTTAACTGAGGCTATCTGCTTGAAAATACCCCTCCTTTTTTTTTTTTTTTTGGTATCCTTAGATAAATACTATCTGGAGTCTTAAGTCCAAGACTAACCCCCAAGCTGGTAACCTAAGCCTTCAACTATGGATAGCAGATTGCCAGAACCCCTTTTTCCTTTACTTGGTCGAATTCCTCGATGGGCCTGTAGGCAGATTTCTTTTGAGCCTTAAGTCAAAGACTACCCCCCAAGTTGGTAGACTTAGCATTCGATTAAGGCAGCAGATTGCTAAAACCCATTTTTCCTTTACTTGGTCAAATTCCTCGTCAAGGCAGACAACTGTTGCATCAGGTGATCGAATTGGTCTCTGGTGACAAACTGGGAGGCAGGGTCGTAACCCCCCGTCCCCTCCTTCTTCAGGATAAACATCAGCGAGCTGGCCATTCTGGTCTCTGGGGATATCAACATACTCCTGGCGAATATCTCCTCCAGCACGTCGACCCTCAGTTTGACGGAGGTTATATGCACTTTCGGCCCTTCTCGTAAGAGCCATAGGTAAAACTTGAGACAAGAAAAGGTTGATGATAAACAAGGTTTAGGATACAATGAACCGGAAAGAAGGAAGGCTTTTAGAAGCAAAGTATGTCAGGCACCACGATGGGCGCCAATCTATTGTCGCTGGATTTCGCCTGGTGCATAAGATGTTGCCATGTATCTACAGACTAGGAACAAGTAATGAGGTGGGTGGGTTTTACCCCATGACCACTCCGATGCCTAAGCCAGTATAGTCCAGGACAAGCAGAATGCAACTCAGGGATAAGATACCCAAGTTCCTTAGAGAAAGAGGGTACTGAGGTACGGAAGTTCCTTTAAATCATTCCTTTCTAGTTCACCATTAAAACAGTATAACAAGACCAGAATATGCTAGAGAGAGTGTAAACTCTTAACAGGAGAATAGTGAATTCTAAAAGAAATTGGGTATAGTAAGGATACCTTTTGAGAGTGAAAATTCGGATGCCTTTCCTTTGGATTCTCCTGTTATTTATAGCCCAAATGTAAAACTTGTCGAGCAAGCTTCCTTTAGCCAGCTCATTCCACTCTCCAATGCACCTTCATCAGGTTATCGGACATGACAAGGAAGCCGGGAGGGACATAGCCGACTGAATCATTCCCCATCCAGCACTTAACCGACGAAAGAGAGGGGGACGCAGCCCGGTTCAAAGACAGAAGCCAATTTCATTTACTTTTTAGGAGTGGAATTCGGGGTTATGGGCGCAGGAGAGCACTGAAGCTTCTTTGGCGAGGGCAGGGCGATTATAGGTGACGTCTCGTGGGAGACCTCCCGACAGCGTAGAGCGCATCTATCTGACTCACTCGTGTGTTCAGCATAATGACATCGCCCGCACAATCATAGCCGGCAGTTTCTGACCCCATCTAGTCTGAATGAAAGGTAAGGCACAGAGCTTCTCCAAGCCAGACTCTCGTGATCGTGTGGATCGCCTTGTTACACAACTGAAGGGACAGATTTCGAGCGGCTTCTCTGGAGAAAGATAGGCTGGTCAGGCAGACCATGATGGAAGGCCAAGGACAGGGGGTCGTGGAAGTGTTTCGAGCCCAAATGGGTGGCCTGACGGACGAGGTCACCATACTAAAGAAGGCCGTAAGCAGTGGCCAAGGATTTTAGTGATAGGCAGGTAATTGTGTTATCGCCAGGTAATTGAGGGGGCGTAGGTAGCCTATGACCCCTACGACCCCCTAGGGTGTGGTCTATCCCCAAGATCTTCCTTCCTCGACCCCTTACGTCACTATCATCAGGTTTATCTGGAGAGAAAAGCCGCCATTTCTCTTTCCTCGTATCCTACGTATGCTTTTGTTTCCATCATACTCCTTGTTGAGGTGACGTGTTAGGTTGAGTCAGCCCACAATGTATCCAATGTTTCTTGCCACTATTTGTAAGCATTTATTGCAACACCATTAATGCTCACCTACTGCAATTAATGCCATCAAATCCTTCCTCATATTATGCTCTTAGGGTCGAAGACAAATTGCCACCACCAGATTTGGTTAATATCTTCAACTCTATATACTGCTTACGTGGCCTGAGTTAATGGATAACACATGTTCGACCCCTACTGCTTCTGTCTTGGTCCTCTGTGAACGGTCTAGATATAACCCGATATATTTTCCCCTAACAAGCACCAGTTAAAGGGAAGGGTCAATCTTCAACTGAAGGAACCAACAATAAGGTATCGTATTTGAAATTTGAAATTGTTTTAGGAACCAACAAGTAGATATTGTATTTGAAATTTGAAATTTTTTTCAACTTGCTCAAATCCATTTCACACTGGTACTAATGAATTATTTATCCTTATGTAGAAACAAAAAACAAAGGAAAGGCAAATGAGATCACAAGCTCTCAAATTCAGGCAAGATCCCAAGTACCAGCCACAAGCACACAGCTTGTTACTCTTTAATCCAAGAAAAGAGTTAGATGGCCTTAAAAGTAGGAGAAAAAAAAAAAAGCAAAGCCAAGGCAAAAGAACCATTTTCGAAATGATGCAATTTGTGTGTTTATGAAGAACAATTTGAAATGGTTTTGTAGATTTTTAAACAATGGTTTTTAATATGGGTTGAAAATAATGGTTTGGGTATGGTATGATGACAAAACAATGGTTTGGATATATTTGAAAACAATGGTTTCAGATGGTTTGAAAACATTCTTTTGGGTATGGTATGGAAATAATTTTTTGAGTATGGTATGAGAGAAACTAGTTTGTAATAGTTTAAATACATATTTAGCATGTTTCAATAAAGATGCTCCCTCCTCAATTTGGACTGTAGTTAAAACTTTATTTTTCCTTTATAATGTTTTTCTAATTCCGGAGGATTTTTATGTTCTCCTTTCACATTGGATTGGAATTCAGTTTATGTCAAGGAACTAAAATGAGTGTTAAAAATCCAAATGGGTGCTTGAATTGAGTAGATGGTAGATATCAACACAAGATTCAGTACATTGTCAAGAAACCAGTACATCTTTTAAGCAACAAAATTGGGAAACTAGTCCCTCTTGTCTTGGAGCATCAAAGCATCTTTATAGTTTTACAATTGCAACAACAAATAGAATTACAAATAAAATTACTAGGGATTCCATTAACTTCTCCAATTGCTTCAAACCATTCTTGAACTGGCGGCTCTCATTTCACAAATGTTGCACCCAAGGCTAGTATCACCCACAATGTTTATGGGTGCATCTGTAGGCAAATACAAGGATTTTTGATGATTCCATCGGTAAGCACCAACTGAAATATATACATATGTTGTCCGAATAAGAACGATATAAACGATATAATCTTCGCGGACCAGAGATCTTTTCCAGTTTTCTCTTACCACAATGACATTGCACAATTCTGTAGAGCGGTGTCCTGGTTGCATTGGAATCTGAAGAAGACGTTTAACCTGGATTTAGCCAAATAAGTGCTTAGTTGTGATTGGATCATGTTATAAAAATCAAATCAATTTAGAAAGAAAGACAATTTCTACAGTTCCAAGAACCAATTTTTTTTAACACCACTCGAGCATGGAAGAGGAAAGATTAATGGGTTTGGAATTTGGAAAAAGATGTAAAGAAATGTAGTCAAAGTATGAATCTGAGTAAGTTTAACTATCACAAAATTATAAAACAAGAATGATTATATTCAAAATTATTACAGAATTGAAGAATTATGAACAGAAATAAGGATAGGGTTGAGTCATGCCACCGGTCACTATCCTTAAGATTAAATTCACCCGTTACGTGCAAAGAGTTCCCGTGAAGTTTAATCCCCAAGATAAAACAGCCCAAAGATATGAAGCTTCTTCCAGTTAGGTAGCACTCTAAGAACTAGTCTTCGTCAGAAAATCGACGGCTATAATTGACACTTAATAAGAAACAGAAGGTTTTCAGAATTTTAGAAACTAGAGTAACGTTGGAGGGAGAGAGAGAGAGAGAGAGAGAGAGAGAGAGAGAGAGAGAGAGAGAGAGAGAGGTTGTTCAATCCGAACTTATTGTAACCTATGCCTATTAATGGTCCTTCTCTTTATAGAAGACTGAAATCAAAATCCAATGGGTATGATAAATAGGTGCACTCATCCACGGGTCATGATGAATGGGTGCATCTTTAGAATGGATGGTCTAGATTTGATCTTCCCAACGATCAAAAGATCAACGGTTGAGTTTAAACTCCCTTAGAGTTTTCTATGTATGAATGTACCCATTCATGTATGTAATACCTTTACGTATTCAAATACGTAGAAACATATTCTTTTTTAAAAAAAATAGACCAACGGATAGACCCGCACCCTCGCCCACGCCTACGCCAATGCTCGGCCCACCGGCACGCACGACATGACTCGGAGCGTGCACGCGCGCATGTGTGAAAGCACCCTAGACCCCTTCCCTCTAGAGGCATCCTTTCATTTAAGGGCTCAAGATGTTATATATATATATATATATATATATATCTATGAGGACAAAGATCGTAATCTTTTTTTGAAAGTTGCCACTTAAATTAAGGTCTAGGACCTTAGAAATGTGAAATCTCACCCTAAGGTAAAACTTCGATTGACTCATGACCCTTAGATTGGATTTCTGGTCTACCAGAGATTGGGTAAGCATCAAGTTACGATTATGGGAAGGGGTTAGGCACCCAAACCGTCCGATCGAGATCAGTCTCCTATACCTTTCCTATGCTAGACTATATCTGTTAAACCGAACCAAACCAAGTGGTTTGATATCATTGAACCGAATCTGTATCCATCAGATTGCCTACGTATCACGGAATTATTCTGAAAATCAGGTTCACCATCGTAGTTCAGGTGTGATTAATGTTTATGGTTGTGATTTATGCTTGTGCATGATTAAGTTCATTGTTCAAGTTGAAGTTTATGCTTGAAATGATGAGAAACCCTATGGGTTAGGATCTGGATAGTCCATGCGAACTAATAGAGTCTTAGTGGATCTAAAAATGGATAACCCTTTCTGGGTCAAAATATGGATAACCCTATTTGGGTTAAAATGTGGTTGGATATCCTAGTGGATTTATAGATAGTCCGAGTGGACTAAGGTTTGGATCCGAATTTGGGATTCTCCCAAATGATCTACGTATCCTAAGGTTTGACTTAGGAATCAGAATCCACATAGTTCGGATTGATTGAAATAACCTGTTCTAGGTTAATGATTGAGAACCTATTCTAGGTTTAGAGTTTACTGAGAGGTGAAAATCGTCCTGAGCTACCCTTTTCATCCTAAGTTCTAATTTTGGATGGTTTGACAAAGTATTCTCTTTCTTTATTAAGATTTTTATTATTTTCTATTATATCCTTTCCAAGAATGTGGGTGCCTAGATGCACGTCCCCACGCCTAATATGTTTGCTAGGTGTACAGATATGACAGTTCAACTAAGATGTTGCATAAATTAAATTATTACCAAAATAGAAAATATCATTCAAATATGACAACAAACAACATATATCATCTCATGTATGGCAAGAAAGCATGTGAATCATTATAGCAGTAAGAATGCGAGAGCATTCATCAAGATATAGCAGACAAATAAAATGGCATCTCATGTATTATTTACAATCAAATTATGTCTCAATGTGTCTCAGATGGGATTCTCTAGATCTATGGTTGGGATCTAATGTGAATCTCTCAAGATCAGATCCTTGATCAATGGTTAGATATCTTTTTATCTCCTCAATAATATATCCAGATCAAATTCCTAAATTTCATCAAAATAGCCAAAATCAATGGCTCAGATCTCATGTCAAGATATATTCATAATCAAACTAAGATCGAATGATTCAAATTCTTTTAAATCAGTTATGATCAAGATCCAATGGCTTAAATTCTTCTAAAACACAATATGAAGAAAATCTAACGGTTTACATCATTCCTGATGATAATCCAACAATTCAAGTTTATTCTACTCACTCCCAAAGATAATCTAACGGTTCAGATCGCTTATCATGATAATCTAACCGTTCATATCCATTTACATCGCTTTTAATGACAATCTAACAGTTTAGATTACTCAAATTAAATAATCTAACCATTCAGATTACTCAAATCAAGGTAAAATATGATCAACGGTTCAAATCAAAACTCCAAGATCAATGATCCAATTTATCAAATTCCAAGATCAATGGTTCAATTTAATCATATCATTCCAAGCATATGATCGGATTAATTTTCATCATAATGCCATAATCGAATCAATCTTTATCATAATGCCATAATCGAATCAATCTTCATCATAATGCCATAATTGGATCAATCAAAATTTCATATGATCGGATCAATTAAAATTCCATATGATCGGATCAATGTCATAGCAATATCAATATGATTGGATCGATTTCATTCCAATTTCCATATAATCAGATCAATCAAAATTCCATACCATGGTCTGATTTTAACCGCATCAATGGTCATATCAATGATCAACAATCAGATTTTCACATCAATGGTCAAGTTTTCATAAAATATGATATCATCATAATCAACATAAAAATTATATCTGATGGATCATAATATATGATATCAACATAAATGAGATAAAGAATCTACATCCAATGGCTTTGACATAATGAGGACAGAATCAATTGGTTACAGGAAGGATGTTGGGTTTGTGCATGCAGGGGATTGTGTAGAAGTGACGGATGATCATGTTTGAGTTTGTGGTTTTGAAGTGGGATGCAATGGTCATGATGGACCGGTAGAGGGATCTGAGGAATAGTAGCAGGCTTGAGGGGTGATGAAGGCATGTGATATGGTGCTCGGTGGTTGATCAAAGGACAGATGGACTGGGTTTTGATGACCAAATGGTGAGGGAGTGAGGATGATCAGATGGGTAGTGGTGCAGGTGGAAATAAATGGGCAAAGATGGATCGGTTGGTGGATGGCAAGGCCGCAGACAGGTGGTTGAGAGATGAAGTTGAAGGCGGCGACTATGTTACAGGTGTGGTTATTGGGTTTAGTTTGGGAGGAGGTTGGTTATGGAGGTGGCAATAGGCCATGTGAAGAATCTGTGATGTGGGGACTGATGAGGGTTGATAAGGTGAGTTAGGTTTCAATTTAGGTTCGGTGAAGTGGTGCGGTTTGCATGGATCTGCAGAGGATTAGTTGCATCAGAAGATGGTTGGCGCATGGCTACGGTGAAGTACCGATGAGAGGAGGTGGACAGGTGTAAGGTTGAGGGGTGATGAGGTGCAGTAGGTAAGTTATAGAGGTAAAGAATCTTACCTCATCAGCTTATTCCTCTTCTGCTTCTCCTGCTCCTCTCTTTCGATCTGCCATCTATCTGATTTTTTTTTCTTCTCTTTTCTCCCCATCTTTCCAGCTCCTGCTTCTTCTCGATCTCGCTTCTTCTCGATCTACCATCTCTTTTTATTTTTTTTATTTTTTCTTCTCTTTTCTCCCCATCTTTCCAGCTCCTGCTTCTTCTCGATCTCTCTTCTTCTCAATCTGCCATCTCTTTTTATTTTTTTATTTTTTCTTCTCTTTTCTCCCCATCTTTCCAGCTCCTGCTTCTTCTCGATCTCGCTTCTTCTCAATCTGCCATCTCTTTTTATTTTTTTATTTTTTTATTTTTTCTTCTCTTTTCTCCCCATCTTTCCAGCTCCTGCTTCTTCTCGATCTCGCTTCTTCTCAATCTTCCATCTCTTTTTATTTTTTTTATTTTTTCTTCTCCCTCCCCGCTCAGTCCATCTCTTTCTCTCTCTCGTTCTGAATTTTTCTCCCTTCTTCGTCTTTTTCCAATCTCCTCTTTTATTCTCTCTCTCTCGTCCAGTCGAGGAGAAGATCCTTTTTTCTTCTCTCCTCTCACTTTTCTTCTCCCCCCACTTTCCATTCTGGTCCTCTTTCTTATTTCCAATTTTTCTCGTTTTTTCCCTTCTCCATTCTCTCGGATTTGCCCTTTTTAGATCTCCACTCTCTCTCTCCCGATTCTCTCTTTTTTAGATCTCCACTCTCTCTTTTCGGCCCTTTCCTTTTTTAAAATTTTTTGGGTTTTTTTTCTTTTTTCCTCACTCTCCAACCGACTCTCCTCTCCTTTATTCCTTCTCGATTCTCCCTTAATTTCTCCGCCAATTCCTCTCCCTCTATTCTCCTTTTACTTTCCTTTCTCATCCCTCTCTTGGATTCTTTTCTTCCACTGTAATTCTCTCAATCTCTCTCTTTCTTTTTCTTTTTTTTAGATTTTTCTTCTTTTTTTTTTCCCTATAGAATCAGCCAGCTTTCCATTTCTTTCTTTCCTCGGTTCATTCCAAGTTTGTCGATTCTCTATTGGTTTCCCTCCATTTATATGTAGCTCCACATATCATATATGTATATATAATAATAATATTATAATAATATAACATAGATGTTAACATATATATATATATATATATATATATATATATATATATATATATATATATATATATATATATATATATATATATATATATATATATACCAAGATGCACATGGGTGAACCGGTTCGGCCTGGATTGACAAAGATTGACTGGGCTGGGCCAAGACTAGCTTGGGTTGAGCTGAGTTGACCGGGTTAGACTGGATTTCTCTCTCTGCCATTTCATTGGCTATTTCTGTTGCCATTCTGCATGGAATTTTTTGATAGCCTTTATTTTAAATTTTCTACGTTCACTTTGTAGAACACTAAAAATGAGGAATATTGAAACTTGAATCATCACATTTGGAAATAAAATGATCAACTTATGAATTTCTGAAGTTTAAACAGGCCAATTATCGATAATTTGACTGACCATTCTGCATGGGATCCTTTGGAGACTTCTATAAAAAATTCTTTACGTCCACTTTGTAGAGTACTAAAAATGAAACATAATGAAACTGAAATTACCTCATTTGGATATGGGGTGACCAAAATATGAATTTTCGAAGATTAAATGACCATTTCCATGTGTAATTTTGCATGGGATCCTTCAAAAACTTCTACCCGATATTTTTTACGTCCACTTTGTAGAACATCACAAATGAAGAACAATGGCATTGGAATCATCGAAATCCGACATAAAATGACAAAGATATAAAGCTTTGAAGTTCTAACGATAATTTTGCATGAAAGCTTGCATGAGGCCCACTAGTGACTTTTACCCGAGATTTTTCACGCCCACTTTGAAGAGGACTGAAAATAAGGAATATTGGCCTTTGAATCATCTGATTCTGATATCAGATAACCAAGATATGATGTCTTGAAGTTTGAATGATAATGCATGCATCATACGATAATTACGTAAATGCCCTTGCACTTTCAAACTGCGATATCTTCCTTGTTTGAAATCATAATTTATTGATTTCGATCTCATTTCGAAGATAATTTCATGACCTATTCATCCAAGTAGGTAATAGCCTATGACCCTACTGTGGGGTTCATTAGAGAATCACAAACCCTTGGGTTAAAAGCCAAAAACTTGCCATATTGGTTCACTTATGCTGAGGGTGGCAAAAATGGGGTGCTTACAATATCTCTTCAATCTTATCTCCCTAAGCAATGTGGGACTAAAAAAAAGTCCTACAAGCTAAGCCAACCAAAAACAAAAGTGGGAAAATTCCCCTCCAAAACCAAAAACCCAAAATAGAATTAAATTTTGAAACTTTTAGTTTTTATGTTTGGAAAAACCCAACAATCCCCCCACAAGTTTTGAAATTTTGAAAAACGGAATAAGTTTTAATTATATGAGGATATATAAGGGATGTCATTGGAGATGTCTTTTGGACTTGAATCTACATTAAGTCTGGTACATTGTGTCTTAGTCGAATATGTCTCCTTTAGAATTGGAGATTTCCTCTCACATAGGTTGGCCATTCTAGGAAACTTATGTCACGGGCTTTAGGCTCATTCCTTTAGATGTATCATTTATTACCTTGGTGGTCTGAGGCTTTGTAAACATAACTGTCAGATTCATCTCTGACTTTACAAAGTTGATAGCTATCGTTCCTTCATTAACATATTGCCTAACTAAGTTGTGTCTTAGTCGAATATGTCTCCTTTTTCTGTTATATACATTGTTTCTTACCTTAGAAATAGCAGTTTGACTATCACAATGCAGTGATATGAGTGGTACCGGCTTAGGCCGTAACAGAATTTCAGTTACCAAGTTTTTAAGCCATTCGACTTCTGATCCAGCTTTCTCTAAAGCTATAAATTATGCTTCTATAGTAGAACTTGTACCACAGGTTTGTTTAATCGATTTCTAAGAAATTGCTCCACCTCCCAAAGTGAAAACATATCCACTTATAGCTAAGGATTCTTCTGTGTCAGAAATCCAATTAGCATCACAATATCCTTCTAATACTGTCGACTTTCCACTATAGTGTATCCCATAGTTTATTGTTCCTTTTAAGTATTTTAACAGCCTTACTAAAGCTAGAGTAATATCCAGTATTGTAGATTTCATCAAGTAAGAAATCAAACCAATGATTTGAGAATACTCCTTTTGGGAGATTGATTCACCTTGATGTTTTACTAGATAACTACTAGATATCAAAGGTGTCTTGACAGATTTATACTCAAAATAACCATACTTTTTTGATAGGTTTTTCACATAATGTGCTTGAGATAATATTATCTCATCACCTTTTTTTTGATGATCTTGATTCCAAGAATTACATCAGCTTCTCCCTTGTCTTTTGTATTAAATTTAGACATGAGAAACTTCTTTGTTGTTTCCACTATGTCAAGATTAGATCTCATAATTAACATGTCATCAACATATAATATAATAAACACACATTTTTCATTTGAAAATTTGCTATATACACGCCTTTCAGAATTATTGATAACAAAATCATTTGACACCAAAACACTATCCAGTTACTCATGCTATTGTTTTGGAGCTTGTTTTAAACCATATAATGATTTAATTAATTTACATACTTTATATTCTTGTCTAGATGTGATACAACCCTTAGGTTGTTTAATATAAATTTTTTCTTCCAAGTTACCATTAAGGAAAGCAGTTTTAACATCCATTTGATGAATAACAACAAGTTTATAAATTGAGGCAATGGCAAACATAGTTCTTATAGTAGCAATCCGAACAACAGGTGAGAAAGTATTAAAGAAGTCAATATTTTATTTTTGTCTAAAACCTTTGAATTTAATCTTAAGAACTGTAGTCAAAGTATAAATCCGAGTTAGTTTAAGACTATCACAAAATTATAAAACAAGAATGATTATATTCAAAATTATCAAATGCATTAACAAGTAGTAAAAATTGCTTACAAAATTGAAGAATTATGAACAAAAATGAGGATAGGACTGAGTCATGCCACCGGTCACTATCCTTAAGATTAAATTCACTCCTTACATGCAAAGAGTTCCCATGAAGTTTAATCTCCAAGATAAAATAGCCCAAAGATGTGGAGCTTCTTCTAGTTAGGTTGCACCCCAAATGTCACACCTCAATTCCGTACTATTCAGAATGGTGTGATGAACCGCCAATAAACCAACGATTCAATCAGGATCTCGAATAGGTTGTGTCTGTTTGCTTAAACCATACACATCCATAACCATAATCAGAGTAAATAAACAATAGTCGAAGTCTTTAATATTAAATGAACTGAGAGTCTAGCGGTGATAAAGTAAATAAATTATCCAATTATCTCCAAATAACAAAGACATAAAATAAATAATTTAATCAATTACATCGTCTAAATAATTCACAGAAAAATTAATCGAAGACGCATGCGTTGCACTCGCATGACAAATCATGCGACTCCATTATAACTTCTGCATCCATTGCCGCAGCATGTCCATACATCGGAGCATTCATATAGTCTTCTACTATGGTACTTGCATCATCAACTAAAAATATTCAATGTCGAAAGGATGAGCACACATCACGGCTCAGTGAGCAAACAAAACAATGCAACAAACATATGCATGCATTCAATTCATATCTTTGGTCTGGTTCATAAGTTTGCAATGTGCAATAAAAATGATAAGTGGCTGCCGCACCTCTATACACGAGTGTGTGAAGCCGCCCAATGGATCAAACACCATTGTCGTCCCACATTCACCCACCATAGAATAGGGATAGAGCTCAAGTACTTAGGACTGTACCGCATCACACTTCCCCTGATGTCCTACCCATACCAACACGTAAGCCCCTATTGGCGAGGGCTTGCAAACTAGGCTCACAACTAACCAATCCTAATGTCAAACAGTGTATCCAAGGCCTCACCCCAGCATCCCTTAATACGTCCATAGAGATAGAGCTAAGGCTCCCCAGCAGAGTCAGAGACTATACGGTCCGAGGCCACCTCCCCTGATGTCCTACAACGTAATAGTTCTGCTAAGATAATGGCGATACCACAATGTCAGTGGACAAGACTTGAGTAGAGATAGAGCTAGAGTCTGATAACCAAGATGAACCACAGTGTCACGTCCTCCCCCTGATGCCCCACTCGCATCAAGTACACTAACCATACACATACATTCACATGCCTATTCCTAGCATCATCATCACATCATGTTATAAATAAACAGAATTAAATATGCATGAGCAGTAATAACAGAAATATTGGATGACATGTGAAATGCACATTACAATCATACAAGCATAGAATCATTCATGGTATTGGACTCAATAAATAAAAACAGTTTATTATTAGTCAATTAATTTAGGTCTTGTTCCCTCACCTTTGATTGCTAGTAGATCATTGTTCAGGCTTTATAATTCACTTTTAAGTCACTGGAAAACCTAAGAAGTTGATAGATTTTAATTAGAAATAAATTCCAATACGTTTAGACTAACAGAAGCTGAGGGGTCGCAGGTGGGGTAGCACCTGGGGTCTCAGTTTCTGCGACCATAGGGGTAGGGTCGCAGGGTAGGGTAGCACCTGGGGTCTCAGTTTCTGCGACCCCAGGGTGTAGGGTCACAGGTGGGGTCGGATATTATTCGACCCTACGTAATATCCGACCCTACGTGCGACCACATCCTCCCTGGAACTTTCCGAGGGCATGTGGTCGATCATGTGGTCTCGTGGGGTCGGATATCATTCGACCCTACGTGCGACCACACGTGTTTTTGGTCGACCTTTCACTCTTAAGTCCATTCCTTCATGTTTGAATCCTTTAGCTTACCATCATGGTCCTTCCTATGATCGTTCTATGGCTCAAACTATAATTTTTATACACTATCCATTGTCCACAATGGTTTTCTCCATGGATTCTCTTGGAATTTATCCATGGATGGATGATTTGGGCTTCTCCTAATCCTATGTTCTTCATAAACTATTCTAGACTCTCAATTCAGGTAGGGATTTAGGTTCATACATTGGGTTTACTGAGATTCAGAGGTTTCTCTAAACTTCCTCTCTTCCTTGGCCTTCTTCTTCAATTCTCCTTCTCTTCCTTCTCTTCTCTTTCTCTCACTTTCAATTAGGGTTCTAAAGGAGTGAAAGAGGCTAAGGGACGTCCTATTTATAGAGGAAAACCCTTCAAATATGCCCTAATGAGTTTAGGAAAGAACCCCCTTCGGATTAAGAAGGTTTCTTAATTTTTGATTTCTGCCTATTTTCGTATGGTCGGATGTAGGGTCGTAGAATCCGTCGACCCTACGTTTTTTAAAACATGCGAGCCCACGACCAAAAAGTCATGGGTTGGACTCTTTTGTGGTGGGGTCGGTCACACCTGTTTAGGCATGTGACCACACACTCATTTTTGACTAATTTTGAGTTAAATTTCATACCTGGTCTTATGGTTTCTTCATGCACTTGATCCACTTAGCTCGACCATGATAGGTAGACCTGGTACAAGGTGGTAAGACCGATTAGTTCGATACGGGTCTTACACCAACAACTGGTCTTCATCAGAAAATCAACGGCTATAATTAAAGCTGGAAGAGGAGCCTAGAGGAAGCTAGGATGTTTGGCTCTCGTGGGGGAAGCCAATTAGGAAACAATTAATAAAAAACATAAGGTTTTCGGAATTTTAGAAACCAGAGTAACGTAGGATGGAGAGAGAGAGAGGGAGAGGTTGTTCAATACAAACTTTCTGTAACCTGTGCCTATTAACAGTCCTTCTCTTTATAGAAGACTGAAATCAAAATCCAATGGGTATGATCAACAGGTGCACTCATTCGATGGGTCACGATGAGGGGGTGCATCTTTAGAATGGATGGTCACTCGTGCCCATGCCCATGCCCACCCCCCGCCCCGCCTGGCCCTACAAGCACGTGTGTGTGAAAAGCACCCCAGACCCCCCTAGACCCTTCCCTCTACAGGCATCCTTTCATTTAAGGGCTCAAGATGTTATAGGTCACACAATATATGTCACACCCCAATTCTGATCCAACCAGAATGGTGTGAGTGAACCGTCATTGAACCAATGGTTCACACCAGGATCTCAAATAGACCGTGTCCACTCATACAAACCCATTGCACGTAACCACAATCAGAATATAAATAATACAGCGGAAGTCTTTAAATAAATGAACTGAGAATCTATTGATAAATTAAATAGAATATCCAATTATTCAAATCCAAACATAAAATATCATATCCTTACATCCACTTAATCCAACTGAAAATAACTAGAACAAGTAAATAAAAATCCAATCAAAGGTACACGCAGAAAGGGCACTCGCATAAAGCGTCATGCTCGTCCTCTCCTGCCTGTACACCCAAAGCAGCAACATCACTATACGCTGAAGCGTTCATGTAGTCATCCACCGTGTAACCTGCATCAACATCTAAAAACAATGTATATACAAAGGGTGAGCTCACAACTTAGCTCAGTAAGACAATCAAATAGTTTCACAATATTATGCATGAGTAACAATCATTTTATGCTGTGGTCTAGTTTAAGTTTGCAAGGTGCTATAGAAAGGTTTGGTGGCCCCCGCACCTCTATACACAAGTGTGTGGCACCTCATGGATCACACCCCATTGGCCCACATGCACCCATCATGGAATAGAGATAGAGCTAAGATATCCCCGTACCTCCCCTGATGCTCTACTCATACCAGTACCTAAGCCCCTACTGGCCAGGGCTCGCAAACTGGGCACGCAACTAACCAATCCTATATGTCATCAATGTATGCTCTATCCCAGCACAGCCGTCTACGACATAGAGATAGAGCTAAGGCATTCCCACACCTCCCCTGATGCCCTATCCGCAACTAACCCACTAGGATATAAACAAAACGTAGGTAGACCCTATCACAACATAACTCCCTACGGCATAGAGATAGAGCTAAAGCATCATGGACAAGCCAGCGTCGACCTCGGAGACCACAATGTCACATAATGATGGCCAGGCCAGCATCAACATCGGAGACCACCGTACCACGACCTTCCCCTGATGCCCCACCCGTACCAAACATGTTAAGACAGAATACTACAAAAGGTGCCAGTGTGAGGAATGATCCCAGGCTCCATGCCCCACTCCACACACCAACAAAAATAATCACATGCCTAACAATCACATCCTATCATGCATGAACAATAATAATAACGGAAAGTAAAGGATGGCATGTGAATATGCACAAACATCACATCATATATATTCAGGTGATTAAAAAAGATTTACTGTCCATTAATTATTAGATTTAGGTCAGATTTCCTTACCTGACGCTCGTTTGTTAGCTTGCTCCACGTCGCAAAATCCAAACGAAAAGTCACAAAGTCCTACAATATTATTAGGGTTTCATTAGAATATATTTCTTAGGGTTTCATGTTGGTCAGAAACCAACAAAGTCCAAAACCAGCCTTTCAGAGCTGACCGGTCGCAACATACCGGTTGCATCTCTGTGAGCAACTAGCAACCGGTATGGTCGACCGGTATGTCTCCGGAAGACCATACACTTGGTTTTTCGACTGCCGTCGATCGATCTCTATGGATTTTCAGGGTTTCTCCCATCCATTCTAAGTCTAAGCTTTAAGTTAGAGTTATCCCCAACTCATTCAAGTCTTATTTCGATGAATATCGTCTCGGAACTCGAATCTAAGGTTTGACGGCAACTTATGGTTTTAAGGTCCAGTTAGGGTTTTAGATCAATACCTACTTTGCATGGTATTGATCCACCCACATAACTATTCTAGAGTCATAGGGTAAGAAGAGTGGTTAAAACACTTACCGTTGACTGGCGTAAAGTGAGCGTCGTCGAACGGTAATGGCGGCACCTCCTTCTTCTTCCTAGCTCTTTCTCCTTTCCAACCTCCTTCTCTTCTCTAGGGTTTGAGAGAGACAATGGAAATGATTTGAAGAGGTTTAAGGATGTATTATAGGCTAACATTAGGGTTTAGTAACCCTATTAAGATTAGGAAGGTTCAGGCATTAGGGTTTAGGAAAATAGGACCCACAGAGATACAATTCTGGATCTCCGCACTCAGCTGCGCAGAGCTGACCGGTCGACCGGTACCAAGAGCAGTACCATCGACCGGTCAACATAAAATCATGTTGATTTAATCATCTTTGGTCCGATTTCATACCTATTTGTCATCCGCTCGTCCCGTCTGGCCCGGTGATGATCGGAAGACCTGCTACGACACAAAACCAAGGTTTAGACCGGGTTTACAGAGTGCGGGTCTTACAACTCCCCCACCCTTAAAAGAAATTTCGTCCCGAAATTTGCATATAGGTCTCACAACTCCCTCACCCTTAAAAGAAATTTCGGCCTCAAAATTTGAACGTACCTTGATCGCCGAAAAGATTAGGATACTCCTTCCTCATTGCGCTCTCCTCTTCCCAAGTAATTTCTTCGACATTTTGGCTTCTCCAATGCACCTTCACATAATGGATATCCTTGGTTCAAAGTTGTTGTACCTTTCGGCTTGAGAGCATCACAAGCACCACTTCAAATGTTAAGTCTTCAGTCAGGGTCTGCTGTCAAGATGAGCGATGGATCTCTGATTTACTTTTTCAATAATGATATATGGAACACATCATGGACACTTGACATAGATGGTGGTAGAGCCAATTGATATGCTACGTTACCACGTCTAACCAATATCTCATATGGTCCCACATACCTGGGGCATAGCTTCCCCTTCTTACCAAACCTTTTCAGACCTCGCACCGGTGATATCTTCAAGAATACTTTGTCACCCACTGCAAACTCCAGATCTCGACGTCGATTATCCGCATAGTGCTTCTGTCGAACTTGGACTGTCTTTACTCTTTCTTTGATCTGATCAATCACTCGATAAGTTTCTTCAACAAACTCCGGTCCTACAATTCTTCTTTCACCCACCTCGTTCCATAGCAGAGGTATACGACACTTCTTCCCATAGAGTGTTTCATATGGGGCCATCTGAATTGTAGCCTGATAGCTGTTGTTATAAGCAAACTCGATAAGTGATAGTTTCTCATCCCAAGCTCCCTTGAAGTCTAATGCACAGGCTCGGAGCATGTCTTCTAAAATTTGAATAGTTCGCTCTGACAGTCCGTCCATCTGAGGGTGAAAAGCTGTAGTGAACTTCAACTTTGTTCCCATAGTTTTCTGTAATCCTTCCCAGAACTTTGATGTAAAACGAGGATCTCTGTTAGATACTATACTCTCTGGAACGCCATGGAGTTTGACTATATTATCAACATATAACTTGGCCAGCTTCTCCATGGTATACTGAGGTCTGACCGTAATAAATCGAGCTGTCTTGGTGAGTCAGTCGACTATAACCCAAACTGCATCCACTGACCTTGGTGTCAAAGGTAGGCCAGTGACGAAATCCATGGTGATACAATCCCACTTCCATGCAGGTTCTGGTAATGGCTGTAGCAAACCTGCGAGTCTCTGCCTTTCTGCTTTAACTTGTTGAAAATTTAGACATTGGAACACGAAATGAGCTATATCTGCTTTCATACCCCTCCACCAATATAGTCTTCTTAAATCATGGTACATTTTGGTACTTCCTGGATGTACCGAATATGGAGTATAATGAGCTTCAGTCATAACTTGATCTCTGATATTGCAGTCTTCACTCTCTGGTATACATAACCATCCACGATACCTGAGTACCTTGTCTGAATCCAAGGTAAAGTCAGGATTACTCGTACCCTTCTCTAAGTCTTCTTGCACTGTCTTGAGATGTGGATCCTGTAGGATTGCTACCTTGACTTCATCAACTAGATCCGATGAGATCTTCAAAGCTGCGAACATCATGGTGAACTTATGAATTAAGCCTTGCTCAACTGGATCTTCTGCAGTCTCTATAATATGTTCTTCATCAATTTTCATTGAACTTGAGGCTGCAGCGCACAATGCAGCATTTGTACTTGGCCCGACCTCAGGTTTCGATGCCCACTTTTTGCTTAAGGCGTCAGCCACAACATTTGCTTTGCCCGGATGGTACTGGATGTCACAATCATAATCTTTCAACAATTCCAGCCATCTCCTCTGTCTCATATTCAGATCCTTCTAAGTGAAAAGATAAGTTAAGCTCTTGTGATCTGACTTAATCTAAAACTTCTCACCGTACAAGTAGTGTCTCCAAGTCTTGATTACATGTATAACCACTGCTAACTCCAAATCATGCGTAGGATAGTTCTTCTCATTCTCCTTTAACTGTCTTGATGCGTAAGCAATCACCTGTTCTCCTTGCATCAATACACACCCAATACCCAACCCTGAAGCATCCGTATATAAGGTAAACGGTACGCTTGGTTCTGGGATGGTCAAGATAGGTGCAGAGACTAGTCTTGACTTCAAAGTCTGAAAGCAATTCTCGCACTCATCTGTCCATATGAATTTCTCTCCCTTCTTGGTCAATCTGGTGAGTGGAACAGCGATCCTGGAGTAATCTTCCACGAATCTTCTATAATAACCAGCCAACCCAAGGAAACTACGAATCTCCGCAACAGATTTTGGTGCTTCTCATCCTACTATGACAGCTATCTTACTTGGATCAACCTTGATACCGTCTTCAGATACTACATGGCCCAAGAAAGCCACTTCCTTCAGCCAAAACTCGCACTTCTTGAACTTAGCATAAAGCTTTTCTTGTCTCAGCCGTTGTAGGGCTACCCTCAAATGTGTTGTATGAGTCTCCATGTCCTTTGAGTAGACCAATATGTCATCGATGAATACAATGACCGAAGTGTCCAACATATCATGAAACACTCGGTTCATCAGTTCCATGAATGACGCTGGGGCGTTGGTCAAACCGAATGACATGACTAGAAACTCATAATGCCCATACCTCATCCTGAAAGCAGTCTTCGGAATATTTCCGGCCTTGATCTTCAATTGGTGATACCCCGATCGGAGTTCAATCTTCGAGAAAACCTTTGCACCCTGCAATTGATCGAACAGATCATCGATTCTAGGCAAAGGATACCGATTCTTGATCGTCAACTTGTTCAGTTTACGGTAATCAATGCATAGTCTTACACTTCCGTCTTTCTTCTTGACAAATAATACAGGTTCTCCCCAAGGCGATATGCTAGGTCGTATGAAACCCTTATCTAACAATTCTTGTAACTGGGTCTTCAACTCCTTTAACTCGGTAGGGGCCATCCTGTATGGTGCTTTAGACACCGACGCCGAACCTGGCATAAGGTATATCACAAATTCTGTAGCCCTGTCTAGTGGTAAGCCTGGGAGATCCTCTGGAAATACATCTGGGAACTACCGCACCACGTCTAGATCTTCCAACTTTGTCACCTCAGCAGTGATGTCGACTACAGATACTAGATACCCCACTCCCCCCTTTTCCAAGCATCTCTTAGCTTTTAAGGCGGAGAGAATCAGCTTTCGCTTCCTAGGTAACTTGGTCCTAGTGAAGCTATACTCCTTTCCCTTATTGTCTGTAAGCACAAGCTTCCTTTCACCACATAAAAGAATAGCTGAATGATGGCCTAGCCAATCCATTCCCAAGATGACATCAAAGTCTGCCATCTCGAGTAGTACTAGACTTGCTTCTAAGTCTCGGCCCTCAATACATACAGTACATGGTCCATAATATTCAGTCAAAGCCACTTCGACTCCTAGTGGAGAGCGAACTATCAAGCTTGGGTTCAAGTGCTTAATTGGTAACTCCATTCGCTTCCCAAAGGAAATAGAAACAAAGGAGTGCGTGGCCCCAGAGTCAAATAGTACTCTGGCAGGTATACCAGCTACATTTATAATTCCTAAAATTTTTATTATCCCTTAGTTCTACATGCGCATAGACACAATGAAAATAGTAAGCCAAATAGTAAGGGATAGAGTCGTACCAGTGACCACATCAGGTGATGCGACTGCCTCTTCGGTAGTAACCGCATATACTTTTCCTTGCTGGGGAGGTTGCTTCCTAGGTAGAGTGCAGGTCCTTGCAATATGACCCACTTGCTGACAGTTGTAACATTTGATATTCGGATTGTATCCGGCATTCTGTGACACAGGTGGTGCCGTATTGTTCCTTGCAGGCACTGTAGCGGTCTGAGCCCTATATGGGCAGAAAGGTCTATTGTTACCGCCACCCGAACTCTCAATAGCGGGTCTCTTCACTCCTCTGTTCTGTGCAAAGAAGCTGTCCCTCTGACTAGATTCTATCACCCTCGCAACCTGCACAGTCTCATTATAGATTTTCTTGTCCAGACCCAAGATGTGCTCTTTGATGCTTCCACGTAGTCCCATGGTGAACCTACGTGTCTTGGTCTCTTCTTCTTGCATACTTGCCGGTGCGAAGAAAAATAACTCCTAGTACCTCTGCTGATAACCATCCACAGTCAACTGAGACTGCTGTAGATTAAGGAACTCCTTCTCCATCTGATCTCTGAAGCTCTTCGAAAAATACTTATCGAAGAAGGCAACCTTGAATGCTTCCCAATCCACATATGCATGCTTCATCTCCAGATATGCCCGTGTAGAATTCCACCAAGCATTTGCATCTTCTTTCAGCATGTGAGTGGCAAACAGGACCTTTTCATCCTCGGTACAAGTCATCAGTCGAAAATTCTTCTCCATTTCTGCAACCTACTGTGCTGGCCACAATGGTTTCCCTGTCTTACCTGTGAATGATGAAGGCTTCAACTTTAGGAATCTATCCACCGCCCTGCTCAGATCGTGATGTCCCTATGTATTCATTTCGTACCATGGTGGTGGATACGGATATGCTCCCTGATAAGCAGAAGATGACGGAAGCTGGTGCGGTTGTAAGACCCGTACTCCGTAAACCCGGTCTAAACCTTGGTTTTGTGTCGTAGCAGGTCTTCCGATCATCACCGGGCCAGACGGGACGAGCGGATGACAAACAGGTATGAAATCGGACCAAAGACGATCGAATCAACATAATTTTATGTTGACCGGTCGATGGTCCCGGTCTTAGTACCGGTCGACCGGTCAGGTCTACGCAGCTAAGTGTGGAAATCCAGAAATTGACTTCTGAGGGTCCCACTTGCTTGATTTCGAATTCCAAGACTTTCCTAATCCTAGTAGGGTTACTAAACCCTAAATCTAGCCTATAAATACACCCTTAAGCCTCCTCAAATCCTTTCCATTGTCTCTCACAAACCCTAGAGAAGAGAAAGAGGTTGGAAAGGAGAAGGAGCTAGGAAGAAGAAGAAGGTGCTGCCATTACCGTTCTACGAAGCTCACGCTACGCCAATCAACGGTAAGTGTTTTAACTATTCTTCTTATCCTATGTTAGTTTTGTGGGTGGATCAATACCATGCAAAGTAGGTATTGATCTAAAACCCTAAATTGGCCAATAAACCCTAAGTTGCCGTCAAACCCTATATTCGAGTTTCGAGATGATATTCATCAAAACGAGACTTGAATGAGTTGGGGATAACTCTAACTCTAAGTTTAGACTTAGTATGGATAGGAGAAACCTTGGAAATCCATGGAGGATGATCGACGACAGTCGAAAACCTATGTATGGTCTTCCGGAGACATACCGGCCGACTATACCAGTTGCACATGGTGCGATCGATATGTTGCCACCGGTATCCCTCGGGAGGCTGGTCTGTGGGGACCGGCTGACCATACCGGTCGCCAGTCTTCCCCACAGAGTTGCGACCGGTATATGCCACCGGTCAGCTCTGTGAGGGTATTTTGTAACTTTGTTGGTTTCCGACCAACATGAAACCCTAAGAAAAATATTCTAATGAAACCCTAATAATATTGTAGGACTTTGTGACATACCGTTTGGATCTTGCGACGTGGAACAAGCTAACAAACGAGCGTCAGGTAAGGGAATCTGACCTAAACCTAATAATTAATGGACAGTAAGTTGTTGTTAATCACCTGAATATTTATGATGTGATGTTTGTGCGTATTCACATGCCATCCTTTACTTTCAGTTATTATTATGGTTCATGCATTGATAGGATGTGATTGTTAAGCATGTGATTGTTTTCGTTAGTGTGTGGAGTGGGGCATGGGCCTGGGATCGCTCTTCACACTAGCATCTTTTGTAGTATTCTGTCTTAACATGCTTGGTACGGGTGGGGAATCAGGGGAAGGTCGTGGTACGGTGGTCTCCGATGTTGATGCTGGCCTGGCCATGGTTATATGGCACTGTGGTCTCCGAGTCGACGCTGGCTTGTCCACGATGCTTTAGCTCTATCTCTATGCCGTAGGGAGTTATGTTGGGATAGGGTCTACCTGCGTATTGTTTCTATCCTAGTGGGTTAGTTGCGGATGGGGCATCAGGGGAGGTGTGGAAATGCCTTAGCTCTATCTCTATGCCATAGACGGCTGTGCTGGGATAGAGCGTACATTGATGATATATAGGATTGGTTAGTTGCGAGCCCAGTTTGTGGGGCTTAGGTACTGGTATGGGTAGAGTATCAGGGGAGGTACGGGGGTATCCTAGCTCTATCTATTCCATGATGGGTGCATGTGGGCCAATGGGGGTGTAATCCATGAGGTGCCATACACTCGTGTATAGAGGTGCGGGGGCCACCAAACCTTTCTATAGCACATTGCAAACTTAAAACCAGACCACAACATAAAATGATTGTTACTCATGCATAATATTGTGAAACTGTCTGATTGTCTTACTGAGCTAAGTTGTGAGCTCACCCTTTGTATATATACATGTTTAGATGCTGATGCAGGTTACACGGTGGATGACTACGTGAACGCTCCGGCGTATGGAGGTGTAGCTGCTCTGGATGTGAAAGCAGGAGAAGACAAGCATGACGCTTCATGCGAGTGCCCTTTCTGCGTGTACCTTTGATCGGATTTTATTTCTTTATTTCAGTTATTTTTGGTTGGATTAAATGGATGTACGGATATTATTTTATGTGTTTGAATTTGGATAATTGGATATTTATTTAAATTATCAATAGATACTCAGTTCATTCTATTTAAAGTCTTCCGCTGTATATTTATATTCTAATTGTGGTTATGTGTAATGGTTTGTATGAGTGGACACGGCCTATTCGAGATCCTGGTGTGAACCGTTGGTTCGATGACGGTTCACTCACACCATTCTGGTTGGATCAGAATTGGGGTGTGACAGCGGTGGTGGTACATTCTGGGGTTGGCCCATCGGCCCTGGACTACCATGTGATGGCTGTGTGATATTATTTCCTCCAGACTCGGGCGTACCTCCAGTGGGAACAGAACCCGGTGGTCTGTACATCTTCAATATCTCGCTCAGGAATTCTTCCTACTGAGCTTGCATTTGGTAGACCAGGTTTGTAACAATGGTCTCAAAATTCCTGTGAGGTGGGCCAGGAAAATTTATCGATACCCCTGGGACCTATTCTTCCTCAACTTCCGGGCTTGGCTCTCTAACATGGCCTGGTTCAACCTGTTTTTCTTCCTCGAGGCGCATCCTAGCCTGGTGACGTTTTCGACCCCTACGACCGTTTCCGCCCACCATCTCAGACTATTCTGTTTGGATCTGATTAGAAGACATAACACATGAGAACAATAATAGTGGTGTTAGTCTTGAGCAATGTAAGGCGAAATAGTCGCAAAAGGAATATTTAAATTTACAATTTATTTTTTTTAAATTTTATAAAATTTTTATGGCCATTCTGGTGCTGACCGGTCGCAACATACCGGTCGCACCCCTGTAGAATATGCTGCGACCGGTATAGTCGACCGGTCAGAATTAAAATTCTGACCGAGACATAGCGGTCGCATCCCTGTAGGGGTACCGGTCGACACTCTGTAGACAGTGCTGCGACCGGTATAGTCGACCGGTCAGAATAAAATTCTGACCGAGACATAGCAGTTGCAGGCCTGTAGGGATACCGGTCGACCGGTATGGGCAAAACCGTCAACCGGTATGCCCAAAAAGGGCATAAATTCGCGAAAAACTTCTCTTTTCTCTTCGGTGGCGATTTCTCTCTGCCCTAACGAGTTGCTACAGTCCGGCCGGTGACCTTAGAAGCCGATTTCTTCCGTTTAAAGCTTAGAACATCGTCTCCAGGTAGGTCTCTTCCTTCTCTTTCAAGTTTTTATAACTTTTTCATATCGTCTTTATGTAGAATTCTAGGTTTTTCTTTGATTGAGAGATTCCAACCGTAGGAACTCTTTTCTTTCGGCTTAGAAAGGGTTTAGGAACCCCTAAGAGCAAAAGCCCTCAACCAATTTGAGGTTCCACCGAACAGTTTTTATAAAAATCAAATTTTTACACTTTTTAACCTAGGTTTTCAAAAAATTTCAAAATTTCTTGATTTTTCTTAAATTCTTAAAATTGCTTATTGTAATTGTCTGTGTTTGATTTGTTAAAGAGTGTGGGGGATACGTAAGTCCTCCTCCCCATGTTTTTGGGTGAGTTCGAGGCTTTTTCTCAAATTACAGTCGTTATGCTATCAAAATTTTGACAAAATCTAACATTTTCTTCTTATTTTCTTTTGTTTTGCAGTTTAATGGCTCCACGGCGTGCTCTTGGCAAACATCCTCATGGCTCGAGCATACGTGCTTCTCAGCCACCTGCTCCACAACTCGACCAGCATTGGTTCCGTTCCTTGGAGGCACAAGCTCGTTTCCCATGGTTTGATAGCAAAAACATCGAATCTGGGCTTCGAGTTAACTTGCATCAGTTGGAGAGGTTCGATGTGCGAGCAGCTTTCGACGCGCTTGGGTGGGTGCCTGTAATCTCCTATACAGATACCACTCGTCCCAACCTGGTTAAGCATTTTTATGCTAACCTGGAGCTTCATGGGGATGTCAACGATCCCAACCAGGGTTGGGACTTGCGCATCTCCAGCTACGTCAAGGGTGTACCTATCTGCTTCAACACCCACCAATTAGCTGACCTACTGGGGGTACCCAATGATGGAGACTTGGTATACTGCCCTCCAAAGGTGAAGGGCTATCTGAGCGAAGACCTACGCCGAGAGATTGCAGAGCAGATCCTAAATCCTGGGGCTCCTATGAAGGCGGCTAGTCTGAAGCCTCTAGCTCGAGTCTATAGCCGCATCATCCAGCACGACATTGTGCCCCAGAGCAGCCACTACAGTGAGTTATCTTAGCTTACTCAATACATCACCTACTGCGTCTGCACCGGGAGTGGGTCTCTCTCCCTTACCTCATCATCCGGATCATGCATCAGGCGACCCTAGCCGATCAGGCCAGTAACCTTCCATACGGTCGTCTCATCACCTTTCTTCTACGTCGTCTAGGTGTGAGTATGAGAGGTGAAGTGACTGTTGAAGATACCATGACATCCGACATCGACTAGGATGCTATTCAGAGGATGCAGATGATCGATCTGCCCGTTACCACGATGGGTTGGAGGCTCGCCCTCGCCCACTCGAGAGGGTAGCAGCCGCAGCAGCAACAGCAGCAGCAGCCAATGCGGCCTATGCAGTCGAGGCTGGGGGTGATGATGATGATATGGCCGAGAGAGCACCAGTACCAGCCCCACAGCCTACACCTGCAGCACCACCGTCTACATCTATAGCTGGACCGTCTCATCCCTCTCCAGACCCGATGTTGAGTATGTTCACTGAGATCCGGGACACCCAGAGGGTCACCCTAGAGTCCCAACGAGAGATGGGTTAGGAGTTGGGACGTCTGGCTCGTAGCCTACGGGTGACTCAGGACTAGGTGCACTGGCTTAGGGTCGCATACGAGCGAGACTATGACATAGCGGACCCTATTCCTCCTAGGCCCCCTACCCCATGATTTACTTTTACTTTCTCTCTCTTGACGGTTTATATAACAGGTAACTGTCCGGTTTGTGGACTGTCCCCTGTAGCACTATTTTATCTGATACTCTTTTTCTTATTTAATGAAAGTTTTCATGTTTCACCTAATTAGTGTATGTGCACATGTTAAGTTTCATATTTAGTATAGTATATTATGCTCTTTCTTAGTCCGTCTCAGGTATCAAACAATGCTTAGGGTGTGTTTGTATTAAAAAATTTTAATATTTCCTAACTCAGTTCATCGACTTAGTTAAGTGCAATATGATTTGTTGGACAGAGCCCGAGAGCTCTGATACCAAGTTGTCACACCCCAATTCTGATCCAACCAGAATGGTGTGAGTGAACCATCATTGAACCAACAGTTCACACCAGGATCTCGAATAGACCGTGTCCACTCATACAAACCCATTGCACGTAACCACAATCAGAATATAAATAATACAGCAGAAGTCTTTAAATAAATGAACTAATAATCTATTGATAAATTAAATAGAATATCCAATTATTTAAATCCAAACATAAAATATCATATCCTTACATCCACTTAATCCAACTGAAAATAATTGGAACAAATAAATAAAAATCCAATCAAAGGTACACGCAGAAAGGGCACTCGCATGAAGCGTCATGCTCGTCATCTCCTGCCTGTACACCCAAAGCAGCAACATCACTATACGCGCGGAGCGTTTATGTAGTCATCCACCGTGTAACCTGCATCAACATCTAAAAACAATGAATATATAAAGGGTGAGCTCACAACTTAGCTCAGTAAGACAATCAAACAGTTTCACAATATTATGCAGGAGTAACAATCATTTTATGCTGTGGTCTGGTTTAAGTTTGCAAGGTGCTATAGAAAGGTTTGGTGGCCCCCGCACCTCTATACACGAGTGTGTGGCACCTCATAGATCACACCCCCATTGGCCCACATGCACCCATCATGGAATAGAGATAGAGCTAAGATATCCCCGTACCTCCCCTGATGCTCTACCCATACCAGTACCTAAGCCCCTACTGGCCAGTGCTCTCAAACTGGGCTCGCAACTAACCAATCCTATATGTCATCAATGTATGCTCTATCCCAACACAGCCGTCTACGACATAGAGATAGAGTTAAGGCATTCCCACACCTCCCCTGATGCCCTATTCGCAACTAACCCACTAGGATAGAAACATAACGCAGGTAGACCCTATCACAACATAACTCCCTACGGCATAGAGATAGAGCTAAAGCATCGTGGACAAGCAAGCGTCGACCTCGGAGACCACAATGCCACATAACCATGGCCAGGCCAGCATCAACAGCGGAGACCACCGTACCACGACCTTCCCCTGATGCCCCACCCGTACCAAGCATGTTAAGACAGAATACTATAAAAGGTTCCAGTGTGAGGAATGATCCCAGGCTCCATGCCCCACTCCACACACCAACAAAAACAATCACATGCTTAACAATCACATCCTATCATGCATGGACAATAATAATAATGGAAAGTAAAGGATGGCATGTGAATATGCACAAACATCACATCATATATATTCAGGTGATTAACAAAGATTTACTGTCCATTAATTATTAGGTTTAGGTCAGATTTCCTTACCTGACGCTCGTTTGTTAGCTTGCTCCACGTCGCAAGATCCAAACGGAAAGTCACAAAGTCCTACAATATTATTAGGGTTTCATTATAATATATTTCTTAGGGTTTCATGTTGGTCAGAAACCAACAAAGTCCAAAACCAGTCTTTCAGAGCTGACCGGTCGCAACATACCGGTTGCATCTCTGTGAGCAACTAGCAACCGGTATGGTCGACCGGTATCTCTCTGGAAGACCATACACTTGGTTTTTCGACTGTCGTCGATCGATCTCTATGGATTTCCAGTGTTTCTCCCATCCATTCTAAGTCTAAGCTTTAAGTTAGAGTTATCCCCAACTCATTCAAGTCTTATTTCGATGAATATCATCTCGGAACTCGAATCTAAGGTTTGACGGCAACTTAGGGTTTTAAGGTCCAGTTAGGGTTTTAGATCAATACATACTTTGCTTGGTATTGATCCACCCACACAACTATTCTAGAGTCATAGGGTAAGAAGAGTGGTTAAAACACTTACCGTTGACTGGCGTAAAGTGAGCGTCGTCGAACGGTAATGGCGGCACCTCCTTCTTCTTCCTAGCTCCTTCTCCTTTCCAACCTCATTCTCTTCTCTAGGGTTTGAGAGAGACAATGGAAAGGATTTGAAGAGGTTTAAGGGTGTATTTATAGGCTAACATTAGGGTTCAGTAACCCTATTAAGATTAGGAAGGTTCAGGCATTAGGGTTTAGGAAAATGGGACCCATAGAGATCCAATTCTGGATCTCCGCACTCAGCTGCGTAGAGCTGACCAGTCGACCAGTACCAAGACCGGTACCATCGACCGGTCAACATAAAATCATGTTGATTTGATCATCTTTGGTCCGATTTCGTACTTGTTTGTCATCCGCTCGTCCTGTCTGGCCCGGTGATGATCAGAAGACCTGCTACGACACAAAACCAAGGTTTAGACCGGGTTTACGGAGTGCGGGTCTTACAATATATATAGGACCCTTCCCTCTAGAGGCATCCTTTCATTTAAGGGCTCAAGATGTTATAGGTTACACAATATATATATATATATATATATATATATATATATCCTTCATTCTTATCTCCCTAAGCAATGTGGGACTAAAAAAAGTCCTACAAGCTAAGTCAACCAAAAACAAGAGTGGAAAAATTTTCCTCCAAAACCAAAAACCCAAAATAGAATTAAATTTTGAAACTTCTAGTTTTTTATGTACATTTGAAAAATTCCAACAAGAAACACAAGAACCTCCTTCTATGAGGAGCAATCTTTTAATATCTCAAACCACGAGATGCAGATTAATTACACAAAGAACAAGTAAAAATAATAAACAAGGGGATTGAACTTTTATAAAACTACAGAAACAATTGCAGAGAAAAACAGAGGAGAAATCTAAAAGAAAATCACAAATCCAGAAAGAAAGTACTAGAAAGTAGTGTAGCTGTATAACTCAACACCCAAAGACATGAGGAGACGGGAGGCGGAGGAGAAGATGGTCTGGCATAGTTGGGAAGCAGTGTAGCTGCACTAGTTGGGAAGTATTTCCAAACGATCATTTAGTTGTTGCTGCTTCCGCGAGAATGGAAGTATTTTCAAAACCTATTTCAAAATCAGTAGTTGGGAAGATAGATGTGCGGACAAAAGCATAATCAGTAGTTGGGGAGGAGAGAGAGAGAGAGAGAGAGAGAGAGAAGAAGAAGAAGAAGAAGAAGAAGAAGAAGCAAGAGAGAATGTAAAATCGGTAATGGAGAATCGATAATGGAGAAGAAGAGAAAAGGAGAGAGAGAGAGAGAGAGAGAGAGAGAGAGAGAGAGAGAGAGAGAGAGAGAGAGAGAGAGAGAGAGAAAGAACAAGACTCAAACACAAGGGATCTTCGCACCACCGGTTATGCAATCACAGATTGATGAAAAAACGAATGAACGAGAAAGAAAAGAAAAAAAAAAGCGATCATTTTTTTATGTAAGGGTTCTGGGATTATTTTTGTAATTTTGTCATTCTCCATTTGAGGATGTCAAAAATGTTTTCTTCTCCCATTTTATTTGTAAATGCAACAAGGTAAAATTGTCTTTAAATTTTTAAGCTTAACGGTGTTAGTCAATGGGGTGCGGTTAGAATTATTGCCAACTCTAGAGTGTCTCTGTATTAGAATCATAGTTCAGGGGTGATATGAATAATTTTTCCTAAAATTTTACATTGACAAAAATCTTTATGTAAATTATCATTTATAAAAAAGGAAAAATTTACTATGAAACAAACATGGATTTTATTGAACTTGAGCATGGGAAAGTATCGCATGAGACACACTCGTATCATTATGCATGATGATTTCACTTTAATAGATTTAACATTCTAAATTTTTATGTATTTATTTTTGTAATTTAATAACTTAATACCTGGTTTTTTTAAATTTATTTTTCATTTTTTATATTTGATAGATAGTCACTTAGCACCTGATCTTAATTTCATGGAAAAAGGTTTCATGTCAACTGTGTGGCTCCTGCAATAGCATAAGAACCACACAACTAGTCCTCCAATTTCATGAAAAAGGTTTCGGGCTTGGTTGGCTGCACTATGAATAGTAACAACCAAGCTGATCACATTTCAGCTTATTAATAGGTTGGGTTTATCGGACTGAATTGGTTTGAGCCCAGTTGCCAACCCAGTAAGAAACCGTTGTGGTCCAATTATATGCAAAGCTCAAATAAATAAAATACATAATTAGTCAAGATGAAATGTTCCTGAATAAACAAAAAAGGAAGCACATGCAGTTAATCACATAAATAATGATACACAGACGTTTAGACTAACCAAATGGTCGACCCCAAATGAAACACTTCGGAGAAAGGGTTCGGATTCAAGGATTGAAAACTGTGAAAAGGGAAAGGGGGTTACAAAAACCCTAGCCTTTTTAATAAATGGGTATATTATGGGGTTATATCAGTTTGGGATTTGGGTTTGGTCTAGACTACTATTGGGTTGGGCCTTATTGATCAAGCTTTCAAATTGTTCATCAGGCTGACCCAGACCAAAGTGAGACCAATAAGATTTAGAGACCTCAAACCGAATCTGGTCCAATACAATTTCGGTCCCATTTAGTCCAGGCTGAATCGGGTTGAATTGACTTCGGTTTCGGTTTAATCTCCATTTTGACACCCTACCACAAGTCCTGAATTTAATCCTAAATATATTAATACCGTAATGTTGAATATTATATACCCATTATCATTCCTCAATCCCATTCAATGGCAATGATTGGCTGTTGACTTTTCTCCCGAATCCCTAATTACTTTTCTCCCGAATCCCTAATGACTTTTCTCCCAAATCCCTAAGTAAGCTGGCCACCAGACAGTCTCATAGTAGGGTCTACCTAACTGTCTATCCATATTATAAACTTGTCAATGTTAGTTCCACTGCCTGTTTTTGTCGTTTGAGTCTGATGGGAGTCTAAGAAATGATCTAGTTTGGTGGTTATCACGTGCTCATATCATCATCGTTAGCGGTTGTCACGTGCTTATATTGTGATCTACCAAGTTTTCTCACATTTTTTTGTGAGATAATAACGCCACGTTGAGAGGCTCATACTTTCTACCAAAAATATAAGCAAGCTAAAGCCACTGAAGCTTCTGAGAAAGCAGAAGCAGACAAATGGAGGTTATGGGGCTTGGGTTTTGCTTGGAGACATGCAAACCCTACTTCTTGCTTACCTTAAACTCGCTCTTCCTTGCTGTTTTCATGATTCTCGTTCAATATATCCTCTCCAAAGGTGTCGTTAATGCCTTCGCACTTGTTGTTTATGAGCACATTATTGCCACGGTCGTTCTATCACTCTTTGCTTTCTTCTTAGAAAGGTATATTTTCTGAACACTTAGCTGTTGATATGTATTCTTAAAATGAAAATGTATTCTTAGAATGAAACTACATTCTAAATATAAAATGAGAATGAACTAAATAGCTAAACATATTCATTCTAGGCTTAGAATTCAAAATGGGTTGAAGAACATGCATTTCTGATCAATGAATTCAATTAGAGAAAACATTCTATGATCCAAGAATAAGAATGCACACTAAATATTGTTTATATCATCTCAAAATGTGTTCTTCACCTAGAATGCTTTCTAAAAAAAAAAATATATATACGTAACTAAATTTGATTTGTTTTGAAATTGGATACACCAGCATGTGAGATCATGACTACCAAAAATTCCACTCTTTCATTGATTTGATTAACTTCTCTTTCCTATATTTCTCTTTCAATCAAATAAAACTTAGAAAAAAATCATATCATAGTAAACAAGGTCAACCGACTCAACCCCAATAATAACAGTCAATGAAGCATTGAAGAGGCTTGCTAATTTTGCAAGGGACACATGAATATTGATAACCAAACTTACCCCGAAATCATTAAGTTTCATACCAACAAGGTTATCTTATCTTGGTGTTCTCCAATTTGATCTTGTTGGTTGGTAGCTATTTGTGGAATATCGAAAGAGATTATCCGATAAGATCATGTGCCGTCTGTAGGTTTGGTCTCACACCAGGTGTGTGTACATTTCTATGGATTTATGACATTCTGCATCATCATAGATTGGTTAACCCTTTTAGTAGTGACATTTGTTCCTTTCCTACCCTCAAAAAAAAAAAAATTTACCCAATGGGCCATTCTTATTAGGATCCACATTCTCTCCTCCCAGTGGTTCAAGAGGAGGGTGGTGACTCACTCCAATCGATGCCTCACACATTTCCCCCCTCGTTTCGCTCTCCCCCCTCGGGGGGTTGATAGTGCCGTGGGTATCGACTGGATCTGAGCCTTCCATCCCAGCCGATAAGGTGAACTGACAGGGGTGTTGGTTTATGCATCAGCTCAGATGGAGGGTTCAAATCCAACCGACACCTACATGTCGAGCATCGATTGGAGGGAATCACCTTCCTCCCGAATCACGGGAGGAGAGGATTTGAAGCCTTCTTATTATTAGGTAAACTGTTATTACACATTTTTATATATTGCATGACATTTTCTCTCCCTTTCTTTTTCAGACAGAAGAGGCCCCCACTTTCCATCAAGATACTATGCTATGCCTTCATTTTGGGATTCCTACAGTTAAGTATCTCTATGTAAAAAATCCTACATGTTTCCTTATGTACATCACTAAAACCTTAATATATAGAGTAATTTGGTATTTGAGATGATAGGGGTTTCCGGTTTTTGTGTAATCCGATGGACATCAGTCGCCGATGTCAAAAACAATCATTGACATTCAGATAAGAAAAACCCTTTACATATGGGTTGGTTTGTGTCTCATCTAACCAACATGAACATGCACATTCACTCATGCATGAATGTTTTTGCCAAACAAAATCTATCTTAGCCATGGCTGATAATTTATCAAGTTAGGACTGGTTAACTTTGAGTTGAACACAAAAAAGATCTTTTTCTGTAAAATATGATTTTCAGTGTTTGTTTTGATGTAAAAGGTAATGAAAAAAAATTTACTTCTAAAAAAATTTTCATATAAAATATTATGTATATGTTCATGTTTTACAAAGTAACAAACCTTGCCTAAACAAAGAAAAACTAAAGCTACGGATATGGATTAGGAAGTTCTTTAATGAGATTGGAATGTGAAGCTGTGGCCGCTTGAGCATAAATCATAAGACGTGCTTTAATCAAGAAATTGAAAATGTGAACCAGCTAGTTTTGGGCAGGTGGTCGAGCCAGGTGTCTTGGGCTTTAAGACCTGCTTTAATCAAGGAATTGAACTGCTTTGGACAAACTAAATGGTTTTGGCTGCACTTCTAAAGATTACATTAGCTAATTGTATCCAAGATTTTCGCTGAAGTCTAAAGAAATTAGTTATAGGTTACTAGGACAAACATGAATACATGACAATGAATCAGTAATTAATGGGTCGGCATGGCTGGCCATGCTGAAAATTGCATTCCCAATTATTTAGGGTTGGATTAGTGAGCCCAAAATAGCCAGTTTGGTCTAATCATATTCATTGATGATCATTCAGTTGATTCAACATTATTTGTAAGGGTCAAAAAAAAAATTTCAATTTTGGTTCAGTGTGAATGGGTAAACCCAAAATCGAACTATTTATAATTTATTAAATGGTTTCAAAATGGTTACTAAAATCCATTATTAATCAATTTCAGTAACTCAGTTTTTAAACCACTTCGTGAGAAGGAGAAAGAAGAAAGAGTTAAGAACAAGGGAGAGCCAAGGGAAGGGGAGAAATCATTAAGATAATTTTAATTTTTTATCATTGCCAGGAGTTATTCATCTCCCTTTGGTATGTATTATAGAATTACTTATATAATACATTATGACATATGTAGTTGTTTGGTATGATTTACGGTATTTATTTATATTTAAAATAATTAATATAATTTAAAATCTACAAATAAGTTAGAAAGTGTATCGTTATTGTGATAATCTAATTTTACTTCTTTATGTCCAGCGGTGCCTTACAGTCATTAGTTATAACTCATAATTTATTCTTGTAAATGGTTTGTTATTAATAATTCATAAACATAACTATAAATTATACCAAAGAGAATAGGTGGGCTTGTGATTTATAATTTTAATTTACCTATATAAATTGACCTTCAACCCCAAGGGATTGAAGTATAGGTGTTAATTAGTTTTAACAGTTTCAAACCAGTAGTATTAAACGGCTTCATTCTTGAAATCGGAATCATTTAGGCTCTCTTTGGTATAGTTTATATTTATGTGTATGAGTTATTTATTACAAATCATTTATTAGAATAATTTATAGTCATAAATAATAATCATTTGGTATCACTAGATATAAGAAAATAATAATAGATTATCATAATAATGATAAACACCTTCTAATCTATTTATAGATTCTAGAGTATATCAATTTATTTTAAAAATAAATAAGTATCATAAATCATACCAAACAACTACATATGTCATAATGTATTATATAATTAATTCTACAATACAAACCAAATAGAACATTAGGCTCTCTTTGGTATGTATTATAGAATTAATTATATAATATATTATATCATATGTAGTTGTTTGGTATGATTTATAGTAACTATTTATATTTGAAAAAAATCAATACAATATAAAATCTACAAATAAATTAGAAGGTGTTTATTATTACTTCTTTTATGTCTATTGTAATAAAAGATTATTATTTGGGATTCATAATTTATTATCATAAACGATTTATTATAAATAATTCAAAAACATAAATATAAACAAAACCACCAGAATCACACTACAAATAATGGAATTCACAATTTTGATTTAAATGATTCAATTTGGTTTTGATAAATAATTTTTTATTCATTTTTAACATCTTTAATTATTTATTATGTAATTAATTTTTGTTCCATTTTCCACAATGAATAGGATTACACTTTGCCAGTTGCTGTTGACAATGAGCCTGCAATACGTTTCGTCGTCTTATCAAAGCATTTGTTTGAACTTAATTCCTGCAATCGTCTTCGTTCTAGCACTGACTTTTAAGCAGGAAGAGCTACGATTTTGCAGCACTAACGGTCAGGCCAAGATATGGGGTGTAATTTCATCTACTGCCGGAGTATTGGTTACAGTGCTTTGGAAGGGATCAATCATTCTGGAATCAACAAATTTTGGAAGTTTTCAAGCAACTAGTGAGGGCACTATTGGTGCCGTTATGCTCATCGTTGGGTTACTTGCAGCCTGTTTCTGGAACATTTTCGTGGTAAGAATGATAAATAATTTATTTTATTGGGTCTGTTAAGATGAGAAAAAAATCCTGTCTGGTCATCCTTTTTTTCTTTTTGGCACAAATAACTTCCATGTATTATAGTACAATTTTTTAAAAAGGAGGCAAAAATGTAAACCAATTTTCCTTGTATATTTTCTCGAATCGGATGTAATTAAAAGGGATAGTTTTGGTTTTTTAAGGAAATGGTCTTTTAAGATGCAACGACTGATAAAAACTGGTGACAGAGTCTGACTGTAAATTGATTTGGCAGGGCCCTGTTATACGATTGTATCCAGCAGAGTTATCATTGACGGCGATGATGAGCTTCTTCGGAACCATCCAAACAGCAATAGTCGCAGCAATTGTGATCCCAAGTTCATCCTGGGAACTTCAATGGCTAGGAGGCTTAGTTCTTCTTGCCATCCTTTTTGGGGTAAGACATAAAAAATAATTTATTCATGCAAATCTCTACTTCATTAATATGGTTGGAAAAAATTTACTGTTGATTTCTTCTTCCTCTATTTATACTCGGCTCCTCTCTAACGCATGTAAATCCAATAATTGAGGATCACTCAGGTGTGCATGTCAATACATTAGAATGGACGTTAGTAGAGGTGTTAACGGGCCCATCCAAGATGGTTTTGGACCGAACCAAATCGGTGTTGATTTTTATAAGGCCTGACCAAAACATGTCTATTAAGAGGTTCGGGTTGAATGGGCTACATTGTGCACATTAACTAATAGACTGGTCCGATGTCGATTTGTTATTGGACTGAGCTTATCGGAATGACTTCAAGCTAGTTCAGTTTTGGGTCCATTTACTAGCTTAGTAAAAGATGCTATCTTATTTTGGTGCTAATGAGATTGACCACCATATGAAGTTCGGTTCAAGTTTGATTGGTCTACCTTAACGGATCGGTTTCAGATTAACCTGGACTGAACTAGGACCGAAAAGTATTATGACAAGCTAATCTGAAACATATCCACTATCAATTTGGTTCGAATCAATTTCAAGTTAATTTGGACCGACTCAATCTGAGCTACCATTTCGATCTCAAAATTGACACCTCTAAGACTGAGTCCCCCTCAGTTGTCTTTATCGATGAAGCCTTTCTAGCACTCCAGAGAACTTTTTTTTCCAAAAAATTATAACATGCAGTATGCTTCTGTTGGACTTATATCCTGAAATTTACAGGGAATTGTGGTAACAGCTTTCTCATCCTATGTAATGACGTGGAGCATACACAAAAGGGGGCCAGTCTTTACATTAGCATTTATACCACTACTCATTGTTTTTTCATTTCTATTGGACACAACTGTTCTTCGCGACTCTGCATATTTTGGGAGGTCAGTATACTCTTTCATTACAATTTAATGTAAAATCTGTTTGTTTTCATGTAAAATGGTTAAAAATTAATTTTTCTTTCTCAGTAAATTATGAATTTCTATTGTTTATTTTAACATAAAATACAAAGTTAAAAAATAGAAAAAATTTCTTGTAAAATATCTTTTCCACGCAAAATTTTACAATGAAACAAACAAGACCATAGATTCAGAAACTAAAAAACAGAAAAATTAATGTTTATTAACGCTCTCTTTGGTATAGTTTATATTTATGTTCATGAATTATTTATGACAAATCATTTATGGGGATAAATTATGAATCATAAATAACTTTTGTACCACTAGACATAAAAAAGTACTATTAGATTATCACAATAATAATAAACACCTACTAACCTATTTTTAAATTTAGATTATATTAATTTATTTTAAATATATATTAATACCATAAATCATACCAAACAACTATATATGTTATAATGTATTGTATAATTTTTATCAAAAAAAAAGTATTGTATAATTAATTCTATAATACACTCTCTTTGGTATAATTTATATTTATGTTTATGAGTTATTTATAATAAATCATTTATAAGAATAAATTATGAGTCATAAATAATGACCATTTAATATGACTAGACATAAAGAAATAATAAAATATCACAATAATGATAAATACCTTCTAACCTATTTGTAAATTTTATATTATATCAATTTATTGTAAATATAAATAACTACCATAAACCATACCAAATTATATAATTAATTCTATAATACATACCAAAGAGAGCATTATAACCGAATAAGATCATCTTTCATAAGGTTTGGGTTAATTCAAGCCAGACCAACTTAACACATTAGAAAAAATAATAAAATAAAAAAAAAAAAAAAAAAAAAAGAAGGAACCCCTAAACCCACCCTAATCCATGGATGATATTTGGACACTCGAAAATGAAACCAAAAGCCACAAGAGAATCAATCCAGGTTAAAAAGGGGCAAGCTGGTTCGTTTTCAAAAATTCATATCCAACATGAGATCCCATATCCTCCGTCCAAGCCTTTCCCTTGAGCTAGATCA
Organism: Protea cynaroides; assembly: GCA_028583415.1. Lineage (NCBI taxonomy): Eukaryota > Viridiplantae > Streptophyta > Magnoliopsida > Proteales > Proteaceae > Protea > Protea cynaroides. The sequence continues at coordinate 18,396,638 of CM053272.1, read as the reverse complement.
GGATGAGAATTCTTCAACCTAATCTAACCCATCCCTTTTGCATATAACTTGGGAAATGAGAATGCAAATCAAAAACTGGTTCGTAACAAAAGTGCTAACTAGTACAACTGAGAAGGACATATGCTTAGGGGTGTTAACGGACTGGTCTAGGCTGGTTTCTATCCAGGCCAAATTAGTGTCGGGTTTTATAAGGCAATGACCGAAATATGTTTCTTAAGAGGTTTGAGTTGGGTTGGCTACACTGTGCACATTAACTAATGGGCCGCACAGTTTCAGATTGTTATCGGGCTTAGCTTATCAGGTTGTTATCGGGCTAGTTTGGACTAGTTCGGGTTAAAAGCTCGATATGAAACTCATTAATAAGGTCATCCAAAAGATTGAAGTAGTGAAGCTAGGGTTAATATTCGGTCTAAATCGGTTTGGTCTTGACCATTATTGGGTTCAGGCTCATCTGTCGGCCAGTTTTTTATTAGCTCAGACCGGACCGGGACCAGAAGGATATACCATACCTCAACCCAAACTTGTTCAGTAATAGTTCTGTTCGAATCAGTTTCGAGTTAATTGAAGCTGGCTCGGTCCAGGCTACCGGTTGGGTCCCAATATCGACATCCTTATATGTGCCTATTGTCTCCACATCTTGACAACAAATGAGGGCCGGAGTAGAGGTTCTTCTATTGCCAAAAGATAAATAAAGGAAAACAAGGCCCATGAGGTTCTAGTACACAAGCTCAACCATCAGGACACGCATTAGTACATTATCTATCTATAGTATCTGGGCTTGGGTTGGCTAAGCCCCTAATCCAGCTTGGACCAATGTTGGGTTGGGATCTGTCAAACCCTGGCTCAGCCCACAACCTGAAAATCCAAGCTGAGACCAGGGGAAATTTTCTGGTGGATTGGGTTTTCTGGGCCCAAGTTGCATCAGTAGTCCAATCATCAACCAATAATTCAAACCCATAAAAACTCACATAAGCTTACCCAATATGTCCTTCTCTTCTATTTTATTGTTTCCATCCTGGGTTGAACGGTTGAACCAATCATTGTCATCCTTATTAAAAACGCATTCCTAGCCATCTTTTTTAAGGCCCATTTGATTAGGTTTCAGGTTAGAATGACAATGAAAGCCGTGTGTCGATTAGTACAGCTAGATCTTGGCTAGTTGTAATCATGGTTCAAGTAATCAATATCACATCAGTTAGATTGATTGATTGGTATCAGATGTACGCGGCATAATCGATTCTGATCATACCGATTATTAACAGATTTTGAAGAATATCGCTCTGATACTGTTCCAGATCCAACCTGATACACATTATTTTATTATTTTTTAATAATCCATATCACACGTCAATCATCCAATGGATAGGGTTGCCACATGATGATCATCCATGGTTACAAGGAATATAAAAATAATATTTTGAATGTATAAAAAAAAATATTTAATTTTTTAATTAAATAATAATTGATCTATGTCATAAGATGGGACTAGTTCCAAAAAGGTGCATTTCCAGTTAAATTAAACTGATACTGTCCAATACTCACTGATCTGGATTGATAAAGGATTGGTTTTGAAAATGACCGATATCGTATTCAATTCCTAGATTTAAAACATTGGTTGTAGCTAAGTTTTGGAGCCTTCTCCACACCCCACCCCACCCCACCCCACCCCCCGTGTGGGTTCAGAGGAGGTTGGGGCGGAGTGATAAAATGTAATATAGCTTTCCGAATCCCCAAAAAGAGCATTATTCTAATGAATTTGTTCAATTTTAGTAAAAGGTCTTGCCTGCTTTTTTATCCCCTGTATTAATAAATTTGTGTTTGAATTCTTTTTCTAAAGATTTGGGATTTATTCTTTTTCAATTTCTTCACAATTTCATGTCATTCATTTCTTAACTTCCTTCATTCGTTCTTTTAAATTTGAGGCCATGTTATCAAATTGATCATTTTGTGTCTATCATTATTGAATTCTTTTTCTATTTGCACAAAAAAAAAAAAAAAAAACTCTTTCTGTTATTTTCTCTTATGAGCTTTTTATAGTTTAATTTATATTTATAAACTATTTATGAAAAATCAATTATAATAATAAATTATAAGTCATAAATAATTATTTTTTTGGTAGCACTACATGAACAAGTAATAATAGACTATCACAATAATGATAAACACCTTTTAATCTATTTGGAGATTTTAAATTATATCAATTTATTTTAAACATAAATAAATATCATAAATCATACCAAATAACTACATATATCATAATGTATTATATAATTAATTCTATAATACATATCAAAGAGAGTCCAAGTAAAAGAGAACACTAGAGTAATTCCTAATTAACTACATTCTCTTTTTTTTTTCTTTTTTTTTATTGTATCATTGGCAATCTAGTGGATTAAGTGATCAATTTGATTGAAGGGTATGAATGATACAATAATAATCTCCAATTCTAAAAAACATAAATGGTGGGAAGAGGTCAGGTAGGCATGCCTTAATAGATGCATGGCACTGAGTAAACCTTCCGAAGGAGGCACGTTGGCCCAACGAAAGCATGTCCAACCGATGCCGTGGCAGCTGGCTGCCTTGTGCAGCCACGCAAGCAAGGTTGGGTGCTATGGGCGGCCTTGCGGGTCCGGTAGGTCGTCGGCTGTACATAGCTACGTGCGAGTGTGCAGTTGGTCCCTCGTGCGTTTGATGTGTAGGTGTGTGGACCTACGGGTGAGCATATGACAGGTTGCACATGCATTAGTTGGGTTTGGACGAAATACGTGGTTGGACGCAAAATGGTTAATTTGAAAATCTATGTGGCATAGAATGAAATGAGTGGCTGTGTCTACAAGAAGAGTCTCATGCATAGTTTTAGTAAACGGTATTAGATCGATTGATCTTTTCAGAATCAATCAAGACCAAAAACCGATTTTCCCCATCCCCATTCCTACTTCCTAGTATCTAGGACTGGATATCGGGTCTAGGACTGGATCAACTTATCCGACACTATCTGATCGGTATTGTCCAGGTTATCGGATAGGGTTACCACATGGCAGTCATCCATTGTTACTAATAATATAAAACTATTTTTTATTGTTAATTAATAATATCTAGAGATCACATCATTATTGACTGGTCTGTATTGATATTGAATCAGTTTCGGCATTGGCAGATACCATGTTTGATATCGATTTTTTTAACCTTGGTCTCAGGTGTCATGAATTGGAATGAAAATTTTCAACGAGATGAACGAAGCCTATAATATAACAAGAAAAAAAAAATCAAGAACAATTTTGGTTATCTTATAAAATAATTATAAAGATATTTTGGCAAATCTAGATTCTTAACAAAAGAGATTGGATATACCTATATTTTGTGGATATGTTGATCCTACCATACCCTGCCCGTACATCAATTTTCAGCCCAAATAGAGTTTAAAGAAACCGAGAGGCAGATAAGCCTTTGCCAGGATCGAAGACGCAAACAAGAAGAAAAACATGAAGATTAACGTGGTTCAACACCCCATTGTGGGATGCCTACGTCCACGGAGAAAAGAAGAGAATTACTTTATTGCCAAGAAAACCTCTACAACTCTCCACCCGACGGAGTGTTCTCCTCCATCGGCCTCTCACGACCGTCATCCAAATTTACCCTAAGGTTTTTCCCACAGAGACAATATATAGGGATCCTAAGAAACCCTAATTCCCACATAATTACAGATTTACCCCGTACATGTAGTAGACTCTAATACAAGTACAATCCAGTTACAGTGTGGATCCCACAGAATATAAGACACAACCCAACAAATCTCCACCTGCCTTAAATTCTATAAACCACATTGAAGAAGAACTCGTTGACGTTGAGTCTGTAAACCCGTCTCTGTCAAACCGTTACACCCAAACGGGCATAGCCTACACCCAATCCGGGTGTCCCGTACAACTCACTGCCATACAAAGTGATGTGACTCTACCTCTTCTACTGCCACAACATCACCAGAAAGATAACATCACACACAACCTGCTGCAACTCCAGATACACCTAGAATACGAGCCTCTCACTTCTGCACTTCCAGCGCAGACCTAGAGAACCGACTCCTCACTACAGTCCGCCAGTCCTTCTTTATCCCATGGTGCAGCATCAACTGTCCATTATGCGCACCATGCCAGGATTCAAATCCACCGTCAGATCCAACACCCAATCCAACCAGGTCCACTGTTTTCAGACCCGAAAGATCCTTCTACTGACGCTACAACTCTAATAGCATCAACCTTCACTGACCTGCTGTGAGCCTCCCTGAGCAAATCTCACGAAATCCGATCACCGCCCAAGGTCAAAGCGCCCGAAAAACCTGAAAATGGCTGCCTCAATAGATCTCCACCTCGATCGAGGCCCTGCCACAACAACAAGACCCTTGTTGCACCAATCACTGTGTGCACACCATCCACAGAAACGGCTTGATCCAGCGCCGTCCATGTGTTTTGCCTCACTGGAGGGCCAACCTCCCCTGGCGTCCCACTTACACCTGCAACAAAGCCATCTTCCACATGTCCTATGAAAACACCTGCTGCCTTTTCGAATTTTAGTCCAGCAACCGCCGATGGTCATCACCCCTGCAAGTAAATCGCACATGCGATGAACCCTTGCCACTGTCAACTGGATCTCCCTGATGAGATCCAACTCCCTTCGTTACGATTCCTTTCTCCTGGACAGAAAGCATCGCTTTAGGGATGACCTTCATCACCTCCATCTCGATTCTCAACAGAAAGAAAAACCACAAAAATAAAAACCAATGATGATCAACTTTTCCTTTTCCTTTTTTTTTTTTTCTTTCAATGGCAATGATGACTTCTGATTTAGGACTTTTTTTATTTTTTAATAATTCCAATGGTTTGTCAAAAGTAAAAAAAAGCACTCTTTGGATTCTCACGTTTTCAAAATATATTTTTTTTCTTCTTCATACTTTCACGCACCTCCTTCGTTTTTCGAAGAATCCTAACTTTGATACCATTTGTTAGGATTAGAGACACAAACAAAAAGAAAAAACATGAAGATTAACGTGGTTCAACACTCCATTGTGGGATACTTACATTTACAGAGAAAAAGAGAATTCTTTATTGCCAAGAAACCTCTACAACTCTCCACCTGACAGAGTGTTCTCCTCTGTCAGTCTCACGACTATCACCCAGCCTTACCTAAGGTTTTTCCACAAAGAAAATATATAGGGATCCCAGCAAAAAACCCTAATTCCCACATAATTATAGATTTGCCCCGTATATGTAGTAGACTCTAATACAAGTACAATCCAGTAACAGTGTGGACCCCATAGAATACAAGACACAACCCAACAGCCTTTATACTGACTAGGGGCCTCAACTGATTGAGATTCAGAAAAAAAGAAGTTTTCAGTGAAGGATCAAGAAATTAGGACTTTCAAAAGCATTGCATGTTCTCATTTCGGCCTTACATAAACGAATGATTGAACTTAGTAAGGATAATGAGCACTCGACCTGCTTGACGGGCAGAAAGAGCAAGGGACAAGTGCTTAGTAGGCCAATAGCCCAGTGAACTGAGAGGGGCACTAGACGAAAGGGGGCATACTGAGCAAGTACGAGAATTTGATCCGCTTTGATAAGTGGCAACATAGAGCTTTGAAGAATCAGGCCAATTGGGGAGAGCGTAAGCATGGTCAGATTATGATAAACGTGTATTGATATACATTAAAGATATTTCATTGAATTTGAGACTGAATTTAATATGTCTAATCTAGATTATATCCTCTCCATCAAAGTACCAGAACATTTGTAAGGGGCAAGGGTGTTAATATGAGTTATTTCTCCAAAAAAAAAGTAAAAGAATATCTATACCACTTTGTAATATAAGTATGTAAAATCTGACTGAAACATTATCTTTACTAATTAAAGGGAAAACGAAAAAGGCATTTATTAGTTCACAAGAAAATACTTCTACTACAGTTTTCATCTGAGCAAGTCCTAAAGATATATTCATGCAATAGCAATACATGGGTTATCCACATGCATCTAAATATATCATGATAACATACTTCATCATTGTATTTATTATTCTTTAATCCTTCTTTTTCGTTTTGCTTTCTTATCGGTTTGTTTATTTGATTTGCAGCATTATTGGAGCTATTTTAATAGTTGTGGGGCTCTACCTAATATTATGGGCAAAGGCTGACGATAAGAAGAAAAATGAGATAAGGGATGATATGTCCATCGACTCACCTTTGATTCAACCATAATGGATCAAAAGTGTATTACAATTTTTAGGGAAATTTTCATCTATTCCCATTGTACTTTGCTTTTAAGTCATCTAACCCCTAACTTTAATTAAATTCACGTGCACTCTATGCCGTTAAGTTGACTAACAGAAAATGTAAAATTATCCAATTACTCTCCCTAATAACTTGACAGTCAAATAACAATTTGGGAATCCAATTGAAGGAAAAAAGAAGTGACTGTTTAAGATGGTAAACATGTCATTTATTAATGGTTTAGGAGAGGGTAAGTAACTTAACAAATTTGAAAGGATAGTTTTGCCATTAAAAAATTATAGACCATACCACGTCATCACTTAACAGACCTGTTTGTTATGACATAGTCTGTCTGATATATATTTAACAAATGAGGGAGGTGTGCATGAAATTAATTGTGAAATTAGAGGTTGGGTAACTTAAAAACAAAGTACAGGAGGGATGAAATTTTCCCTTTGTTTTATGTAAGAGAATGAATATATATCTCAAAAAAAAAAAAAGTATTATAAATACAAATGGTCAAAGGCACGACCTTCTTTAGCTCTTTTCGCTTTCGTGTAAACAGATATTCCAAGAAAAAAATTACCTGTAAAATAGGATTTCTATTTTAACATAAAATAGGCCATCACTACGATAGTCATTATCGGTAAAAACATCAATATATATATATATATATATATATATATATATATATATATATATATATATATATATTTTTTTTTTGAACATATATATATCTAACTCAAATGACATTTTCATCCCGGCTTTATTGAGTAATGGTCTCGAAACCAGGTTATGCCAAATCTCCGACACATGAACAGCATCATTTAAGACCAACATCTTTCCCAAGGTAAGCTTCGGAGTAATTTTTCCCTTGCCAATAACACTTGAAGTTTGGGAGTTTCCCATAAAAATTTTCTCTTCGAAATTAATAACAAAATACTTAAAGAAAGAATTCTAGTCTCAATATATGTGCCTACTAGCACCAGTGTCAATTACCCATTTCATTGGATTCGCAGTGACCATGGCAGCAAAAATATCAGCCACACTAAGATTAGCCCTAGCATTATCAGAATTCTTCATTTTTTGACAATCTTTCTTGAAGTGACTCGGTTTACCACAAAAGAAATGGTTGCCCTTCTTCTTTTTAAACTCCTTGTCCTTCTATGGAATCCTTTCTTAAACTTTTCATGCTTTTGGTTTCAACACGATTGGTTTTGAGTTTGGCATACTCCTCGCCCTTGCAACTTTGTCCTTAACATAGTTTTGTCTTTCAATTTTGATCCAAATTACAATTTGCTCAAAAGTCCATTGGTTCCTCTTGTGCTTTCCCAAGAAGTTGAAAGTTTCTTAATCAAAGTTTAAGTTACAAAAGTACCAAGAAGAACCATATTCTCCTCAATCAATTTTCTAACTAATACTTGAAACTTGTAAGTTTGAGATAAAATTGTCATACCCCAAAATACTGGCTTGAAAATTTTTGGATTTTCTTTGGGATACAATTGGATCAACATCTTAGTTTGGATGTGATCCCACCAGGACCTCATAAGCAGTGTACATACATACCAATCACTACCAGCACAATGCCACAATCATAATTCAGAGTAATATATAGCGGAAGATACTAAATAACCATGAGCTCATTATTGATAAATAAAATAGTAAAACCAGTGTATTCATCCTCAAAACGAGGTTCATCCACTAACTTTCTACCAAAACTCTTAAGTAGCTTTGCCTTATAAATCATGGGCTATCGAATTGTGAACAAATAAATTTGAAAGATAAATAAAAGAAAACAAAAATTAATCATCATCCAAAATTTCTTTCCAAGATGATCATCCATCAAAGACACACGCATCACACTCGCAGTTAACGTCGTGTGTTTCGTCTTCATACAACATTCCACCTAGCATAGCCAACTGAGAGATCGTGGGTGCATTCAGATAATCCGCAACCGTAGTACCTACAACATCATCTAAAAAGAATGATGTACGCGAGGGTCAACTCTTCAATATGAGCTCAGTGAGATATAGACAGGCAAGCAATAATTATGCATAATTAGTTTTATTACACACAACAATGCAATAGTCAAGTATCATGTATGTCATGTGCTATGTAAGGCCTAGCCATACCTCTCAGAGGCTGACTACAACCTCCATGCACGGGAGTGCTAGGTACTCACCAGCCTACATTGACAGCTCTGGTGCTCCCACACAACATCCCGATCAGAATGGTGATAGGATAGCAAGTCCAGCCAATGATGCTTCAACGAATACTGTCAATCCTTTCCCCTCATCACTCCATCCTACCAGTACCTGACCCCTACTGACCAGGATTGCATACAGGGGTAGTGCCACTAACCAAAAATCTACATATCATCCGATGTATCCCTCTCACCAAACTCAGCAGAAATCCCAGACCATCCGTTTTGCTCTCTCCCCCCTCCATCAAGATACTGTCATCCCACGAAGGGTGAGTGACATACTCATCAATAATCATATAGCAAGTCAGATCTAGCAATCCTCGATCATTTCACCACTTTCTACTAGTTTTAGTCAAATACATTCACACCACAATCATAATATAAATGCAAATGCATGCACAAAATAGTTATTAGATGACATGTTATCACAACAAGCATGTGACACAACAATCATATATTAGAAACACTCCAAAATTAGTCAGGGGTTTTGTTCCTCACCTGATATTACTTAATTAAAATTATTCACGGTAGCAAAATATGTGCTCACGAGGTGTCCTATGCCTATACAAGATGTAAGGTCATTAATTTGAAGTCTTGCATGATTTTCTTTTGACTTTTACAAATCTGGAGCTTACTGGTCGTTACATCGATCACTACAATATCAATCAGCGTATGGTCTGACAGAAAGTCTAGGCCTTCTGCCATTAATCGGTCAATATATTGGTCGGTACAGAGTATCGACAATGACAACGTCCGTCTATCTCCCAAGGCCTTTCTAGAATTGATTGGTCACTACGCCTGTTCTTACCATGTATAGTCCGGTGTATCAACCGCCCCTTCTCTATGGTTAATTTTCTATCTAGCAAATTAGGATTCTTTCCTATAATTTAGTTCATACCTTGCTAGCATAATATAGTCCGGTCGTAGGGTGTCTTTTAAGCCTATGTGCTATCCTAGTAAGCATGAAATCAATTATTTAATTTAGGCCATTATCTAGAAAGAGATGTTCTCACTACCAACTTGCATTAATTCCATTATTGAAGAAGGATGAGTGTTTGTCACATTAGATTTACACTACAAGAATGTTTACTTTTATGACGGTTTTTTTCCGTCTTAAATAGTTTTTACCGTCTTAAATACTTATTTACGACGGTTATTTACCGTCGTATAAAATCATACAAGTGTCGTATAAGATGGTCACAATGTTAACGACGGTAATAAGTAGCCGTCTGGAAAAGTTTATTTACGACGGTAAAATAAACCGTTGCAAATAATCATATATACGACAGTAACAATAAACCGTCGTCAATAGTTCATATACGACGGTAGCGCAAAACTGCCACAGAAAGGGTGTTTTTATAGGACGATATAATTCCGTCGTTAATGGTAATAATGTTTACAACGGTAGGTATACTCCGTCTTATAATATACATTTTGTTACGGATAAATATTACCGTCGTTAAAGTTAAAATATTATCGTCGTTAAAAGTCAGTTAACGTATGACGGTTCCCCCTCCACAAATAGCTTCTAACCCTACAGTATTTGGACTATTATATCGACCAGCCATTGTTTCCTCCCTTAACAATCTATGGTTAACCTCAAACCCTACCAATAAATGCATAAAGAAGGCAAGAGTCATGAAAAAGAATAGCATGCCATTCCAAACTATAGTTAACACTACTTTCTAAGGATCAACATGAAAGCACAAGAATATTGAACATCGTCTATTGGACCAAAATAATCATATTAAACTAGTTACACATAATGAAGAGGCCTACCTCATCCTTTGTGCCAGACTTCTGGTTCCATGGTTGTTTCTTTGATTGATAAGGATGGATGTTCTTGTGTTCTCACATTCACACTATACACTCCATTCAAACTAATTTTTGTGGTAAAAATAGAAAAAGGCATTTATCTATAAGTCAGAATCTAGAGCATGGAAAGATAAGCATTCCAAATTAGCAAATAAGTCTAGATTAGTTATAAATATAAATCAGATCTTTTTTCTTGAAGCAACATTGTCTAGAACTTTATTTCAAAACAAAAATCTGAAACTTTATTGCTAATGATTTTCTTCTTGGTGGTATTCAAACTGTTATAATCTAGTGTACACACAAAACAAAAAGATAAACATCAGACTCCAAACCAAGAAAAATTAAGAATCCCCAAAGATCCTTTTGACTCTCTCTAAGGAATCTGTGATGCATCCCGAAGGGTTAAGCTCTGGACTAAACACCACTAACAACCCTCACAATCTTCCAAAATGTAGAAGGGAAAAGAATAATTGAATAAATTGACCATCAATGCATTCATAATTCATAAAGCTTACTACTGACGCAAAGGATTTCTTTTTTCCTATCAGAAGAGACCTCAAATATTTCCTAAGTAGTATTGATGCCATCGAACTTACAACATACAAGTTTCCGCCAGTTAAATGGTCTCCCTCACCTGCAGCAGTAGAACAACATTCAATTAATCAAGTATCAAGCAAATCCGATTAAAATTTCATCACGATGTCATGTTAAAAGATTACCTAATTTTTTGGATTGGAAATCCCAGAGGATATCTTTGTCAAGAGCTAGGATAGAAACCCCACGAGGACTGTAGACATCACCAGATATTTTTAGCAATAGTTTTCAAAGGCCTCTGCAATAAGAAAAGAGAAGAGATGCACAATATATCAAGAAAAAAAAGAAAAGAAAAAGAATTACACAAAATAAACATCCAAACAATAAAAACATTGTATGAATCATAAACCCATTAAATGGGAAAGGAGAAGAAGAAAGAAGCACAAAAACAGCATTGACAAACAAACAAATGTAATGTCCAATATGAAATCTCTTAATGGTCAATGGCTGGAACTTGATTAGATATATCCCTAAAACCTTTCAAACCAGAAATTACTAAAGGCCAAAATAAGTAGATAATAGTGTATATTTTTTGAGAGTTAATGGCCAATCATATATAGAAATGACGTAAGATCACAATATGTGCATAATTTAGCTTATTGGACAAATTAGTTTTCTTTACGAAGTTAACTTGTAGCTTCTTAAGCAAGTTTCTTTTTTAGCAAGTAATTTTTCATGTTCTCCTAGAATTTAAAAACTAATAGAAAAGGTTTATTATCTTAAGAAAATCTCAAGATGCAATTTTGGGTACCTAGAATTGAATTTTCAACTATATCATTTTTTATTTTAATCCATGAAGAAATTTCCTCCACCAAAAATTATCAACCTAATCCAATAAGGGAATAAGCCAATATAATACAAACGAACTCTTACATGGAACATCTACACTACTACAATCAGGCTATACTTGCATCAGGATGGAACATAGCCGATTCAAAGGAAATTAATGAAAAGAGATCCATGATTACAATCAAAGCCAAAGAACACGCTAGGAAGAACTAAGTGAATTTGAGAAATGATTGAATAAATTTTTTTTACCATGAATGGCATCGAAACGTGTTGGGATGCTGTTTGAACAGGCTACTTTGCCTGACCTGCCATTTTCTTCATATAACATGAGTGAGACCTTATATGATGTGGATCTTGTTCACAGGCTTTTGAAACATTTTTTGGTTCAGGAACAGACAGAACCTTTGAGTCCGAGCAGGCTGCCTTTCCCAGAGAAACACACAACACATATGAAGGGAATTCAAGAAGTAATGCACCTAATGCAAAGATGAGAGCAGCAAGGCTTGTGGACAGTGACAGAATCCCCTCGACAAAGTTTCAGGTCTTAGCAGAGGCCTTGCCTGACCTCGCGAACGATGAACTCTACAGGCAGTAGATTCATAATTCATATCTTAAGGTAATTCAATTCTGAAGTTCCTCAACTCATAAGAATGTTTTGGCTTTCTCTTCACAGTATGCTTTTTACCCGACTGTACCTTGAGATTATTCAAGTCTCAAGTTCCCATTCTTATATATGATAGTTTTGGCCTTCTGCTCCTCTGACCAATATCTTATCTGCATTTTAAGACTTTCAAGGAAATGCAAGGTGATTCACAAGGTAGAAGAAATTTGCACATGATAAACATGTCATAACAAACAAATTAACAAGATAGAAAACCGATCCAGTGATTTCAATAGGACAGAAGAATGATATAATTAATTGATAACATGATTTAAAATATGAAAATACCTTTTTTGCGATGGTTAAATTTTACCAATGCTTCCTTTAATGAGTAACTAGTAACTCTATAGGCTCCATGACCTCTTCAATGAAATTCTGCAATCATCAATTAGATTACCAATTAGTTAACACTGAACAGAACAACAGCAGAAGGATTAAAATGTTAATTCCATATACCTTTCTAGTGGAAGATTTGATTTCATTAGGTAACCGAAGCCAAGCAGATAGACATTGACATGAGGAGAGTGGATATCGCTCTGTTCACAATATCATGATATACGAGCAACTGTTTCCCATCTCTTTCAGTAGCCAGATATTTTGATGCTGCTCTTGATATATCCTCCAGTTTTCTTTCCAGCCAACACATCCATCAAAGGAGTCTTACCAGATCAGTGACACCCATTAGAGCTGCGAGGACTCTTGGCCTAATCCACTCACTCCCTCAAGAAGCAACAACCAGTCCTCTGTAATAACTAATGCTTTCACTTCCTATATATTCAGTTTAACCAGTGATCATTAATGCATCACTTGGACTCTCAAGAAAGAATTCCTCGAACCTTGGAATTCTTAATAACTTCAAAAGTTAGCTATTTAATCAACCAACTCAATAAGACATACCAAAAAATATCTACTATCTTTTTGTTTTTCGTAATGAAATATAACTCACTTTTATTGATTCAAAAATGAAGCAATATTGCATTAAATAACCTATAAGAATGAATAACTAACAGAGAAAAGTGACAAAATTGGCCAATAAAATCTGAGCAAATCAACATAAAAAATGGGTTCGTTTAAAAGCCATATCTTGTCTAGGAAAATTTTAGTCAAACAGCTTTTTCTGTTGGATATGATTATATTTCCAAATCACCTCCCATTTTGCAATAAATTTCTCCACTTCAATCAACATATCTGGTAAGCACCGAAAATATAATCTCAGTATCAGAACAATATTTATAAGAAAAAAAAACCTCATACCTAATAAGGTTTTGATGAAGTGGCTTCTTTAAATCCCAAAGTCCATGATATCATTGGTCAGCCTCACAAAACCATGCAATCCACTATATCTTCTCATCTCAAACATGCGCCGAAATAAGTACCACCATTGAAGGAAGAGTCCAACATGCATCTATGAAAAATATGTAAGAAATAAAATTAATCAAACATATCAATCTAATAGTCAACTTATTAGTCTGAGAGGTTCCACCAGGTACCACATCACACTACTATATATACTCTTGAGCCTCTATTTTTACTTCTTTAAATCGTATATAATCAAATATTTACAACGGGAATATAAAAGCCGTCATATGTAAGTAGACATTTACGATAGTAATAAATAACTGTCGTTATTAGACCTCATTTATGATGGGAATATTATTGTGTCACATCAGATTGACTATTTAAGACGGAGCTATAGTGAAATGTAAGTCAACTTAATAACGACTATAATAACGACTATTTTTCCATATTTAGTTATTAACTTACACTTCACTTTACATTCAAATTCCTTACATTTAAAAAGTAAAACAAATTTTACATCTTATTAGTATCATTACTAAATATGAAAGTATCATATCCTCGTTATTAGCCTATTTTCAAGATGCAAGTTGTAATATGCTGTTGGAAAAAGAGATTGCAAGATGAATGAATTCCAGTAGTAGTTGCAAGAAATGAGATATGCTACCATATTAACTTCAACACTTCTATGATTAGAAGAAGGAACAATATTTGAATCACATGCAGATAAGGTCTTAAAGCAAGGCATGGATCATCCGACTTGGCCCAATTCGGATTTGCCTCGGCCAATCCGGTGATGCATGCTGAGTCAGCCTCTAAGATTGATAAAGCTACATATGAGAGGTGATTTAGGGCATCCGATCTGATTCAGCCTTATCCGAATCAGGATTGCCAGAAATCGATTCCAGTCCAATCCAATGCACTTGAACCTTGCATGCAAATAAGATTTTTCTCAACTTACCCTACACTCTCTCTCAGAAAAAGATCATTTGTTGCACTTGTCTGTAGCAAACGAGATCTTGTCCATTGGAAATGCATCGAGATACATTTGACATTTTTGCCTCAAATTCGGGAACTATACTGTATATAAAGAAGGGTTACTTTAGAAAAAAATATTAGGGCCAAAAGTCTACTATAATTTAGTCACACATTAACTCAAATTAAGTCAACATTTATATTAGTTCCCTTCCATTTTTATAGAACTTTTTTTAATGTTCACATTTTGAAAAATTTTATCATCAAAAAATTAGGGATGAGAGGTTGCAGTTCGTTGTCGACAACTTATAAAACTATAATCTAATTTGGGAAGAGTGAATCCTAAACCAACAACCCTAAACCCCTATGTTACGGCTTGGTATTCAAGAAACAAGAATTACAGGGAGGAGAGAAATTACAAAGGGTTATATATAGCCTACTTCGAGTGTAGAGAACTTCCTAAGGAAGAAGACGATACTTAATACTTTTCTGAATGCCTAATCCCACACCTTTTCCTATCTTTATACCTTCTTTTAATGTCCTAACTGTATTCAGTTACATTTGTTATTACAGAATATTCTTAATGTAACCTTAATAACAACATAAGTAACATCTTCTTGTAACACCCTAGGTCAATCCGATTTGACCAAACCTGAGTTATGGCCCTTCTAGACATGGCCAGTATCATAGTTGATTTCATCTGGACTCGATAAGGATATAAATCCTCTCATGCCCCTCATGCTGACATAAGGAAATCCAGTGATTGTAGTTTACTGTGTGCACATACCGATGTATTGGTATATGCACACTGTGGATGACAACAACTGAGTTTCCTCATGTCAGCGTGAGGGGCATGACAGGATTTGAATCCGACATGATAAACCACCGAATCTAACGATCTTCCAAGTTCCAACAAGTGAAATGAGTAACATATACTCTATAATAATTTAGAAACATGCAACTCAATGGGCTACCAGTTTGCTTCATCCAGAAGAGTTGGTGGGCTTGACCCTTCAAGTCAAGTCTCAAGCCAATTGGTCTGATCAGACATTTAGCCATTGTTAGAGAGTTTATATCATCTACATGTACTTGTATTTTCACTGAAATTCTATCAATATTCATATGGTGTAGAACCTACCTTTAAAGTGTGGGACCCAAAAAAAAAGAAAAAAAAAGAGTAACTATTGCAATCACCAATTTTGCAGTCCGTGCGTTTCTTTGCCTGAAACAGGAATAGAATGCGTGCTTGAAACAGGAATAGAATGCTGGATTGTAGCATCGACTTTTCCCTGGTTTGTGGAACCTAATCATTTTTTACTCTTTGGGCAAGGTTGGCAAACCAAGTTTTTTTTTACTCGATTTATCCTCCGAAAATATAGACTCGGGTGAGTCATAAGCAAGAAAGATGTTTGATGAGTTCCCATAGAGAGATTTGATCTCTTGCACTGATTATGATAAAAAGAAGTAAAACCCTAAATGATCTAACTTGGTATAGAAATCCTCTCCCGCCGAAGTTTGGGCGGGAGAGTTGGCGGCCCGGATGGATGGCCGCCACCTGGCTCTCGGGTGGATCCGAGCCCTCCATCCGAGCCGACACTGAGCCGACAAGCCGAGCCGACGGGGTTGTTGGCTCGGATGGAGGGCTCGGATCCACCCGAGAGCCAGGTGGCGGCCATCCATCAGGGCAGCCAACTCTCCCGCTCAAACTCAGGTGGGGGAGGATGTGGATCCCCTAACTTGGTGGTTATTGAATGTCTCGGTCAAAAAATACGGAGCTGAGGAAAAATCAAACCGATTGGAACCGAGTCTTGTATTTTATAAGTCTGAACGAGTCTATAACTCTTCATTAAATTTCTGATTTTTTTATTCGACTCGCCCGATCCAAAACCTAATTTGCCAACCATGCTTTTGGGTGCAAGGGAACCTATAATGTTATTGCCTATAGGTGAGGGTTTCTCACAATGCCGATGAGAATGCTTCCCTAAGCTAAAATTTGTTATGACAAAAACACTTGGCAAAATTATGAAAGGGGTAGGTTTCATACCCCGTCTGTGTATGTACACGGTCAGGGTATCAATCCTTCATTTAATAGGAGAGAGGTAGTTTTGAGAATACATTTCTTCATCCGACAGCTGATAGTACGACCGTATACGTACATGGCCATATATGAAATCTTTTTCCAATTATCAATATGTACAAATTTTTAGATTGAGTTTTTCTTCACCCTTGATAAAGAGAGAATCTATTCATCCGGATCTGACCCTATGAATGAACTAAGGTTGTCACTGGGTCAGTTTTTTTCCTAGCTTGCCTGAGGTTGAGCTGGGATGTCTCAGCCCATGCCCAGTTCTGTCCTGACTCAACCCAGCAAGCTCGGCTTTAATTGACCCTAATTGGGCCGGGCTTGCCGGTTGACCTTAATTGACCCTGAAAATTACTTTCTAAACCCTAAATCTTAAAAAGAGGAGAAGAAAAATTGGAGAATAAAAGACAAGGGTTTATTACATATGTAATAATGTAAGATATATTTTATATATAATTATATATATAAGGCCGAGCTGGCCGGTATCAAACTGAGTCTTCTGACCAGGCCCAGCCCTAGCTTGGACTGCTGGGCGTGAAAATTTGAACCCAAGCCCATTGCAGGCTGAAAAACACTGCCTAGGCCCTAACAGGGCTCAAGGTCGGCTCGGTACACCCCTAGATTAAACCTAGAAATAATATTTCAGACCTTCACTAATAGGGGGAGTCAATGGTCTAGCTAAATCCAGGTATGGATCCAGTGGGAAGCTGACATATGGCCGATACTGTGTATAATAGTATTAAAACAAGACCGAATCACAAATCAGTCAAGTCTAAAACAGTTACGAATTAGCCCTATATCGATTACTTGAATCATGAGCGAGTTATATCTATGCATCCTTATATTTGTCAACAGTTCAAAATTTAGCACGAATCTTCTTTTTGGTCATTAATTTTGTTACTTGGCCAATTCAGATTGGGAAGAAAGTTGATATGTTAGTAGATGACTTGGGATCCATCCATAAACAAAATAAAACCAAGGCCTGCTTAAAGAGCCTTCTCTAGACAAGCCCGCCTAGAGATGCAGCCTGTAGGTTCTATGCACACGTCTGACAAGTAATGATGCGGATGGTTCGGACTAACTGTTGGTTGCATAATGGTTATACAATTCGCCTTCCTCGGTTGAGGATGGGTAAAGAGAGTCACCACCTAGGATACAGGCCTAAGCCTTGTAGGTGTTTCTTCTCCATAAAGAAGAGCAATTGAATCTAAAGGCTAGGTATATAATTAAGGGTCAAGTTATAGAGACGGGAATATTTTATTTATTTATTTTTACTAAAGATTAAGAAGAAAACTTTATTAAAACGAATAAAGAATAAAAGACACTAATATAACAACCAAATCCAACCATAATTAGGAAAGATTAAATAAACTACCTTTGACATTCCCATCAGCAAAACTATAAAACCAACCTAGCATAGCAATATCTGTAAAATTCATAAACTCTTTCTCTCTCTCTACCTTCCATTATTTTGCATGGTACCCCTGATATTGGTTAAAGACAAAGAAATATATATCAGAAGGTTTGGTAATATTGTTAAAAGTATTTTATGTAAGAAAGTTATTCCATTGAATTAAATTATTATTTTTTGGGTCCATGGAAGTCATTAAATGGAGTAACGACATAGGAAATTTGGGGTTGTATTACAAATATGAGATGAATCTTGAGAGTAAAAGGTACCTTTGACATTTGCTTTCAATAGATGATAATCATTAATTTTTTGAGATCTCTCAAGCATTCATTCTTGTCTTAATTGGATCTACATTTTCTCTTGCAGTAGGAGGACTTGCTGGCTGATCTAAGGGTTTGGGTTCAATCGACACGTATATCAATAGATCGATATATGTATTAGCTGAAATCCAACCCTTGACATTCCACAGGTCCATAGAAGAGGATTTATTTCCGTCTTAATTTACACAATCTACTTCCCTGTCTATCAATCAACAATGATTATCAATGGTAATTAATTCTACCATTACTCTCTTTAATAATAATTGATGGGGAAAGGTTCCCTGTAGGGTTCTATAGCTATGGCTCCTATATTAATGCAAAGACCAATGAGGCTATATGTACAAGCATCTAACAATGGAACCGGTACTGGTCATTTCACTTCTCCTGTGTTTGGGCACAGGAACACTTCTGGGACAATAATCTTTTCCCTTAATATATTTATTATTCTTGGGTATTGAAGATCCAAAAATTGAAATAAATGAAATTCTCTCCAATTGGTAGAATATTGTTTGGGGGAAAAATTTATTCCTACATTGTATGGTATCATACATTGTCTCACATGAGCTTTTTTTTTATTAATTTATTATTTTATCTGTCCTCTCTATCGACCATATTGGTTTCAAGTGAATAATACATTTCCTGATACATTTTCCCAATCCATCATTGGTGTAGCGAGCGATATTTCTTTCACTCTGGCGGTGTGGGAAACCCTCTTTAGTATATTATAAACAAGTAAACAACCATTTCTTCAAAACCCACCATATCCACTCCTTGGATTCAGGACTTGTTACTTCCTGATCCTTTGGTTGTATATCTTTACGGTTTAGGTATCAATCCTTCATTTGATAGGGGAGAGGTAGTTTTGAGATTACATTTTTTCATCCGATGGTTGATAGTATGACCGTGTACATACACGGCCATATATGAAACATTTTTCCAATTATCAATAGGTACAATTTTTTAGACTGAGTTCTTTTTCACCCATGATAAAGAGAGAATCTATTCAACCGGATATGACCCAATGAATGAACTAAGGATGTCAATGGGTCGGGTTTTTTTTTTTTTATAAAACCTTAGTCCAACTTTGAGTCCTTTAAACTTCGCCTAGCTTGCCCAAGGTTGAGCTGGGATATCTCAGCCCAGGCCCAGCTCTGTCCTTACTCAAGCCCCCAAGCTTGGCGTTAATAGACCATAATTGGGCAGGCCTAGCCAGTTGACCCTAATTGACCCTGAAAATTATTTTCTAAACCTAAATCTAAAAAAAAAAAAAAAAAAAAATGGAGAAGAAAATAAAGGGTTTATTACATATGTAATAATGTAATATATATTTTATAAATAATTATACATACCAGGCCGAGCTGGCCAGTCTTCTGACCAGGCCCAGCCCTAGCTTGGGCGTGAAAATTTGAACCCAAGCCCGTGGCAGACTAGAAACCCAGCCTAGGCCCTAAATGGGCTCAGGGTGGCTTGGTTTGCAGGGCTAAACTCACACTCCTATATTAAACCTAAAAATGGGAGACCCACTTATGGGAGGAGTCAATGGTTTAAATCCAGGTACGGATTCAATGGAAAACTGACATGTGATCGATATTTTATATAATACTATTGAAACAAGACCAAATCATGAATCAGTCAAGTCTAAAATCGATACGAATTGATCCATCCAATTAATTGTATATCGATTACTTAAACCATGATGGAGTTAATGATGAGATTCATTGTTCTAGGAGTTCAATGACAGCATCAAATCACTAAATCACTGTATATGAAGAGATTTTCTTTTTACGCTAGATGACTAAAACCTTCGGCAAATTTTTTTTAAGACTAGACCAGTCAGAAAGGTTTTCTAAGGTGGTTTTCTTATTCTTCCATGTGGAGACATTGGATACAGGGGAATGGTCTGGATAGGATAATATTAATTTTTAAAATTGAATTTAATCAAATATCCCGTATGTCTATGCATTGTTATATTTGTCAACGGTTCAGATTTTACTAGGGATCTTCTTCTTGGTACTTAATTTTGTTACTTGCCAATTTGGATTGGGATGAAACTTGATATGTTGGTAGACAATTTGGGATCCATCCAAAAACAAAATTAAACCAAAGCCTGCTTAAAGAGCCTTCTCTAGACAAGCCTGCCTAGAGACGCAGCTTGTAGGTTCCATGGTTGACCGGTGAGGGGCAATATGACCTATGCACACATCTGGCAAGTAATGATGCGGATGGTTCAACTAATTGTTGGTTGCATAATGGTTACACAATTCGCCTTCCTTGATTGAGGGTGGGTAAGGAGAATCGCCACCTAGGATACCGGCCTATGCCTTGTAGGTGTTTCTTCTCTATAAAGAAGAGCAATTGAATTTAAAGCTAGGCTAGGTACATAATAAAGGGTCAAGTTATAGAGACAGGAATATTTTATTTATTTATTTTTACTAAACATCAAGAAGAAAATTTTATTAAAAAGAATAAAGAATAAAAGACACTAATATAACAATCAAATCCAATCATAATTAGAGAAGATTAAATAAAGTATACCGACATTGCCCTCAGCAAAACTATAAAACCAACCTGGCATAGCAATATCAATCAAATTCATAAACTTTTTCTCTCTCTAGCTTCCATTATTTTGCATTGTACACCTGATATTGGTTAGAGACAAAGAAATATATGTCATATCGTATGGAAGGTTTAGTAATATTGTTGAAAGTATTTTACGCAAGAAAGTTATACCATTTTTTTTAATACATCGAAGTCATTAAATGGAGTAACAACCTGGGAAATTTGGGGTTGTATTACAAATATAAAGATGAGTCTTGAGAGTTAAAAGCACCTTTGCCTCTTGCTTGCAATAGATGATAAAGTCATTAATTTTTTCAATTCTTTCAAGCATTCATCCTTGTCTTAATTTACACAATCTACTTCCCTGTCTATCAATCAACTATGATTATCAATGATAATTAATTCTACCATTACTCTCTTCAATATTAATAGATTGGGAAAGATTCCCTATAGGGTTATATAGCTATGGCTCCTATATTAGTGGGGAGACCAATGAGACTGTAAGTACGAGCATCTACCATTGTCTCACATGAGTTTTTTTTCTTTCTATTATTTTATCTATCCTCTCTATCTAACATTTGGGTCCCATGTGAATAATAAATTTTTCTGATCCATAATTGGGTGTATCATAAGATATTTTTTCGACACTGACAGTGTGGGAAACCCTCTTTTGTATGTCTATAAACAAGTAAAAAACCATTTCTTCAAAATTCACCATATGATGTGATTTTTGATGGCATTGAAGTGGATGCACTCCTAGTCCTAAGCATGGTTCAAGGTATGGGTATCAAATCGGTTGATCCGGTCGATTCATATTGATTTTGGACCTAGCTGATTCCTGATCTTGGTCAATTTTAATATTATTTTAATAAGGATAGAATATGTGTCGAATTTCCATTAGATCCGTTATTGTTATACAATTTTAACATGGCCGATATTGTAAACGATACCTGAATATACAACCATGGTCCTAAGAAAAATAAAAGAAAAAAATTAAATGAAAAAAATGTGCATTTACAATTCATAAAATAACAAATTAAACAAGAAATTATCTTGGGTACGACAGGATCACCAACCTAAGTCTTTGAAAATTTATTGGACCTCAAGTATATAAAATTTCTTTATAAAAAATAAATTAAATCAGAGATGATTTCAAACGAACCTCCGTGAAAACCATCTCCTTAATATTAATTCTACTAATTACCTTTTTTTTTTCCTATTGCATAAATTGGTAATTAATAAAGTTAATATTATAAAGGGAAAAAAATTTAAGTACGATCATATTATAAGTGGAAGAATATTATTAACTAAACTTTTGAGGACTACCAATATCCCACAAAAGAAAATAATAATATTAATAATTAATTAAGCAAACATTATAAAGTTTTAGAAGAATAAAATTTATAAGTAGAACAAATTTAATTCATGTATTGCAAAAATTAATTTTCTGAATTTAACAAACTAACATATTGAATATAGTTACAAACATGACCTAATAGATCAATGTCATAAATTGAGCAAATTGAAGATGAATCAAATTTTGGTAGTTCAATTCACTAACAAAACCAACTAAGAATTTAGTAACTATAAATGATTGAATGCATGAAAATTTCGAGGGGGAGAGAGAAAACAAAACAAGATATGATAACTTATTTTTTTCTGCTTAAAGTTTCATGTATGGTACATTTGGATTGTCATAAATTTATCTCTCCAGTAATACCTAAACTGCTCTCTACAATGAAATGTTCAATCGATATATTGTTGCTGAATCTTTTAGTTATTTTTATTTTTATTTTTTTAAATTACATTAAAAAAACAATGCAAATATATAATATATTGTATTTCTCTAGTAATTTAAGGGTTCAAATGTTGAGATGTGTAAATCATAATAATTTTTTTAATTTAATGTTCTTCAAAATTAATTAAATGGTAAAAAAAATAAAAAATAAAAAGCAATATGTTTTGGCCAAAACGTTCAATCCTCAATTTCTCTCAACATGTGATGTGGACCACATCATGTGTGGTTGTCAAGGTGTCAAATCATTATTGGCTGCTGGTTTTGGACAAAATGACTTTAAAGAAACCTATCCTACTGATAAATATAGTAGAACATAATGAATTGATGGTGGTCTTAAGAAAGAAAAAAAAAATGATGACGGAAACCGATGAATAAAAGGACCCTATGAAAGATTGTTGTTGAATTTTTGAAGGTATCCTATTTCCATGTGAGTGGTGACGTTAGGGGCATGTGATGGGTTTCATTGCCATAAGACAATCACAAATGCTACCATGCATGCATCTCTTAATTCTCTAGAAAGGTACAACCCATTTATAATAATTTAAGTTTGTTGTTTGCTAGCAAGGTGGTTTGGATACCTTTAATTTCTAAGTTTGTTTTATAGATAAATATTAATTTCTAAATTCTCTTTGACATTTGATTTATGTTAGAATAGAATAGTTTTAATTCTCTTCTCCTCGAATTTTTGGTCGGCGTCTGTTTCACCAAAAAAAAAAAAAAAAAAAAAATTTGAGGGTTAAGAAAATTTGAGATGATATAATAGTCCTTTTTTCCAGACTAGTATTGGGTTTGATTTTC
The DNA here is from genome assembly GCA_028583415.1 of Protea cynaroides. Lineage (NCBI taxonomy): Eukaryota > Viridiplantae > Streptophyta > Magnoliopsida > Proteales > Proteaceae > Protea > Protea cynaroides. Next base: position 18,373,077 of record CM053272.1, on the reverse strand, counting down.
AGAAATCGATGAAATCCAAAACTGACTGGACCAACTGATAAGACCGAAACTCATAAAACTTGAGAGTGATTATATATATACAACTGAAAATTAATGAACCAGTAACAACAAAAATGTAGATCAGTAAGAGCTTATTTAAACAAACTTGATAAAACCCAAAACAAAACCGACTGAAACCAAACACCTAATTAATGGTTTGGTTTCAGACTATGTCGATATATATAGAAATCGATTCAAACCAATCAAACCTGGCCTAACCAACCGTTTGACACCCCTTCCAAACAAGAGAAGAACTATGCTTGCACTTCTTATCTTTTCTTTCCCTCTCTCTCCTCTACATGTAAAATGACAAAGATATTACTCTTAAAAGTCTTGTTTTAAAATATTCATAAATACTTTTAATAAAATTGTCTTTACCCTTTCCAAATAATTGTCTGATTGTCGGGGTACATGAATGGTACATATAAATTATGCAATTTTTTTTGGTAAAAATAAGTTATGAAATTTAAGGGTTAATTACTAGCATTTCTTGCTACTTGGCATGGGTCGGTGTGTATAGAAACTATTGCAAAAGTGTCAGTGTTAGGTATTGTAATTTATGTTTCAGATATATCCATCTCTCCAGATGTTTCTTTTAATATTATTATTATTCAATATTCATTACACCTGATGGTAAATACTATAGTTTTTTTAATGTAAGTTATATTTTTATCAATGTGGTCCACATTATTGTGAATCATAATGTTTTGGTCCTTAGAGTATGATTCGTTTATTCTTTTGAAAATAAGGAAAGAGAATTAATTGAAAAAGAATATGAGTAATATTACTCAAGGTTTTAAATTCAGGTATCAGATATGTACTAATTATGTCCAAAATCAATACAGATCCAATGAAAAATTGACAAGTGATTGAAATTGTACAAAATAATATTAAAATAGAATTATATTGGAGACCAAATTGGGGATCAGTCAAGTTCAAAATGTAAGAATTTTTAGATCTCTTTTGGATTTTTCCTATGGGATTTTGCATGAACTTAACCAACATTCTACACAGATTACTAGAATATAATGAGCATTAAAAAGAGATGATAAGACATATACCTCTTGCTGTAGATTATTTTCGACCGTTTCTTTCGCTTTGAATGCTTGGATGAAAGTTTTCCACAGCCTGTCGAAGATCCCTTGAATTCTCTCTGCGTATAGGAACAGGAGAATAAAACAACACTGTGACTGTGGGGCCTAACCATTGGTATTTATAATACCACTCCAACCCTAGACCAGTCCCACAGTGAACCAGATTGGTCCATCTCTAATCATACTTAAACCGGTCTACTTGTAACCAGACCCCCATTGAACCAATTAACTGTTGGACTTTGTGTTGTCATTATTGGCAACTTGACAGATGTGAAAGAGTTGATGAACATACAGTCAAAGAAATAAGGAGAGAGAGAGTCAGTATAGGAGAGAGAGTGTCAGTGCAGTGGTAAAGATGGAGCAACCTTATATGTGTGTTCTACAGTGTTCTACATGTGTTTCAGATGATTTGTAATTAGTTGGTTGGGTTTCTACATGGGTTTCTAAACGTTTCTATGATTGGGCAGGAGCATTTTCGACAGTCGATAGCATTGTACATGTGTTCAGTGATGTTCTAAGAAGATCAAAGGTGGTAGACTATGTGTGGGAGTGCTTGTGAGCATGCACGCAAAGTTTTGGGTATGAGCAAAGTTTCAAGTTCGAATTCTAGGGTTTAATAGACTTTTGACTTTGAAGCTAGTTTTGATGGCTCCCGCAGCAGGTTCATGGCGATCCAGCATTGGAAAGACGTAGAGCATCGAGTTAGTTTTTCAACGCAACTTAAATCGCTTAATTATGACTACGGACTAGGGAAATATCGCGATTCCCGTCAGATCAAGCGAATAAGGAAAAAAATCCTTGTTCTCGGTGAGTTTGTATACACAGGGAAAACCGTATAGTTTTCATATACTCTAGGGGCCTATTGGAAATTATCAAAACTTGAAGGATTCGGTGAGTAATTATCATAAATGGAGTTAAATTCCATTCGGACGGCTGAGAAAGAGCCACGTCTGTCGATCTCGCATCTGACGGATCACAAAAATAAGGGATCCAATGGTTTATGGCGGATGGAGATTGATTCTCCCGCGAGCTATGTGATTGGTTGGATGCTGGTTATTACAGTGGTCTCTATTGCATGGAATACTAGGCTTGATTCTGTGTGGTACACGCATGGTACTACGGCAGGTCGATCCAGATCCTGCGGTCAAGATTGAAGTCGATCGTCGCCTGATGCGATTGAGACAATCTGACGGCCTAAATACGATCCCGCCTTTTTGAAGTTGATCTAATAGTGAATGACCCTGATTCCGTCTCCTCCAATGGGAACTCGACAACACATCAGCGGGGCTCCAATTCCGTGTGGCCTGGGTGTGCGGTAATGCTCCAAAAGATTCCATTTGCTTATTTCTGATTGGCCGAACTTCAAACCGACATAACTTCTTCATCCAAGCTCCAAATCAGTTCGTTCAACTTGTAGTTTTCATATTTTTGGCTCCTCTATTCATTGGGTGGTGTTGGGAGTCATAAAAACATTGAGAAAAATCAAAAAGAGGGTTTTGAAGCTTGATAGAGGGTTTTTCTAGGATTTTGTGTCATGTAGGATGATCAATCACCAACTACTTCTTCTTTGTGCATCAATGGAGTGCTAAATCCCTGTGAGAGGTTGGTAGAGCTTTTATTTTTATATTCATGATGATTATAGGTTGCGTGGAAGAAAGTGAAAGCCTGTGAGCAAGGCGTGCTTTTTGAATCAAGTTCTACCATCATTGAAGGCTGTTGAAGAGTTCCTGAGAGCAGTGTGAAGATTTAGAGATATATCTGCCATTCAAAAGCATTGTTTGTGGGATTTTTCTATTCCCTATCTGTCTATGCTTTCAATACATTGTATGCTAGCGTAGGTGAAAGTTGTTGAATGCCTAGCTAGTGGGGGAAAATTATAAGGTATTATTATAAGCCTAAAAATTATTTTTTGCTTCCCATGGGTGCGGGTTAAGTGTGGTGTGTGTAGCGTGTGCTGACACTGGCTATTATAGCCTGAATCTTGGCGTTGTTACTGCAAGATCTGTATCGAACTAACCGGTCTTACCACCTTGTACCAGGTCTACCTATAATGGTCGAGCCAAATGGACCAAATGCGTGAAGGAAATAGCGAAACCAGGTATTAAACTGACCCAAAAATAATAAAATAGGGGGTAGGGTCATATACCCAAATAGGCAGGGTCGGACCCCCCTCATTAGGGAGTCAGACCCCTGAATTTTAGACCGAGGGTCAGATAATTTATACCCGAGGGTCGACGGGATCTCCGACCCCCTCATCGACCCCCTCATTACCGACAAAAATCGTAAATAGGAAACTTTCCAAATTTCAAGGGGATTCTTTCTTAATCTCAATGAGACTTATTTTGGGAGGTTTTTCTCTATAAATAGGACGTCCCTTAGCCTCTTTCACTCCTTTTGAAACCCTAATTGAAAGTGAGAGAAAGAGAAGAGAAGGAGAAGAAAAGGAAAGTTGGAAAAGAAGACTAAAGAGAAGAATTTAGACAAACCTCTGAATCTCAGCAAACCTAAGGTATGGGTATGCAGACCACATGATCAACCCCCAGCTTTCGAGAAGTCCAGGGAAGCTGTGGTCGTACCTAGGGTCGATGGAACATCCGACCCTAGCATCGACCCTACACCCTAGGGTCGCAGAAAACTGCTACCCTACCTGCGACCCGTCCTGCGACCCTCGCTTAACAGCAAGCTTAAAATTGTCGGAATGACTTTTAATTAAAATCTATCGACTTGTTAGGTTTTCCTATTGATATAAAGGTGATTCTTAGAGCTTGAAAGAGGAGTTACACTCAAGCAAAGGTGAGGGAACAAGACCTAAACTAATTGGCTAATAATAAACTGTTTTTATTTCTTGAGTCCAATGCCATGATTGATCCTATGCGTGTATGCTTGTAATGTGCATTCAACATGTCATCCAATATTCCTGCTATTAATGTTCATGTATATTTCATTCTACTTTATTTATAACATGATGATGATGATGATGATGCTAGGAATAGACATGTGAATGTATGTGTGTGGTTAGTGTGCTTGATGCGAGTGGAGCATCAGGGGGAGGACGTGACATTGTGGTTCAGCCTGATCACTAGACTCTAGCTCTATCTCTACTCAAATCTTGTCCACTGACATCGTCGTATTGCCATTACCTTAGCAAAACTATTACGTCGTAGGGTATCAGGGGAGGTGGTCTCGGACCGTGTAGTCTTCGACTCTGCCCGGGGGCCTTAGATATATCTATATGGACGTATTGAGGGATGCTGGGGTGAGGCCTTGGGTACACTGTTTGACATTAGGATTGGTTAGTTGCGAGCCCAGTTTGCAAGCCCTCGCCAACAGGGGCTTACATATTGGTATGGATAGAGTATCAGGGGAAGTGTGATGCGGTGTGGTCCTAAGCACTTTATCTCTATCTCTATTCCATAGTGGGTGCATGTAGGACGACAATAAACGTTAACCTTTGGGCGGCTTCACACACTCGTGTATAGAGGTGATGCGGCCACCGAACCTTTCTATAGCACATTGCAAACTTATATACCAGACCACATATATGAATTGAAAACATGCATATGTTTGTTGCATTGTTTTGTTTGCTCACTGAGCCATGATATGTGCTCACCCTTTCGACGTCGAATATTTTTAGTTGATGATGCAGGTACCACTGTGGAAGATTATATGAATGCTTCTGTATACGGGCACGTGGCTGCAATAGAGGCTGAAGATATAATGGAGGCGCATGACTCCTCATGCGAGTGCAACTCATGCGTTTTCGATTAGATTTTTATTTGAACTATTAAGGAAATGTAATTTGATATTTTATTTACTTATGTCTTGATTGATACAACATAATTTGATATTTTATTTATGATTATCATAGTTAGATTTCTCAGTTCATTTAATATTAAGACTTCCGCTATTGTGTATTTATTCTGATTATGGTTGTGGATGTGTATGATTTAATTTAAAAGGACACAACCTATTAGAGATCCTGGTTGAATCGTTGATTTATTAGCGGTTCATCACACCGTTCTAAATGGTGCGAAATTGGGGTGAGACAGTTACACCCTCTCAGTTTTATGTTGGAAAAATCTAGGGTTAGTATCATTGTCTGTAAGAGACTAAAAATTAAGTATTAAGTAAATACAGAGCCCGTTGGACATTACTTCATAGACTAGCCATCACACACTGTAGTGGTGAACCACGTAATATCTCTGTGTTTTTCTTGTTTTTATTTTTTTAAATATTTTGGAGTACGTGGAATGGCTTGCAGGGTGGTGTGTAAATCTGGTACACCTAGCCACTGAGTGGTAGTGAGGTAGTTTGCATGTGCTTGTGTATGTATGAAAAATTAGATCTCCATTAGCTCTAGGCAGTAGTGAAATTATCAGAAAAAAATTTCAAACATTGATTCACCCCCCTCTCAGTATCATATTAAGTTTATCGCTGACTTTATAATTAATTTAGCCCATTAAATATCTTACAATCTCCCACTTAGGCTATGTTAATTATGAAGTCACCATTGACCCAATGTGACCATGGAATCTAATTACACAAAAAATCATCATTTACTTTGATCCAGTCATCAAACCTACTAATGTCAAACAACATCAAAAAGTACTCCTATACATCCGGTGTTCCCTCTTCTGTCAGTTAGATACAGAGGTCTACTTAATAACATAAATCACTTTGAGATGAATACTTAAGTTCAATGATCGATTTACCACAATCTCATTATCTTAAAATCCTTATAGGTTAATGATGAACACATTTTATATGTAAATTTAGGGCATAAAGTGTGCATCTCTTATTCTATTTATAATGCTTCTTGGATATTTATTATTATTTTTATGTTTGTAGTGTATAGGTGAAAAAATAAAAAAAATTTAAAGTTGAAAAGATCATTTTATGTATTTTTGGTGATCTTGTCCAGGTAACTCACCCAGTCAACTTAATAGCCGGGCATATGATGAATTTTATAAGGAGAACCACGAATTTTGTGTATAGGATCAGCCTTGGACCAAGTCAAAGAGTAGCCCAATCTCATGTGAAATATACCATTCTCTTGAAAAAATATTCCTTATTTGGAATCAAATTTACAAGATTGGCATGACATGGAAGAATGGAAAGCTTCAATAGATTATGGAAGCTTTCAAGAAGAGATGATGACGCTAAAGATATGATGAGTTGGTGCCAGATTTTTTTTACTCAAAAATCGTCCATATACAATAAACCTACAAGATTGAAATTTGGTTACCAAAATTATCTCTACAAAATTTTTTGTAATCCAATTGTAAAGATTGATTGTGATATTTTCTCATTGTATATATATGTGATGCTCAGCAATAGAAAAATCATCCAAGAATTCTATTGTAAGTTTTTTTTTTTTTAGTTTTAAAGATTTATGAGAGAGTTTGAGTTTTAGTTTCTTCTTTTCAAATTGTGTTCTTCTTACTTAATTTATTTATTTATTTTTCTTCAATTTTTAATTTCAGTTATAGAACTCTGTAGTAGGGTAGATAAAAATAGGTTGTACCCTATTATTAATTTAATTTAGGGGAGAAGGCTCCCTTTGTAATCATTTGCACGTTGCCTTAGAGTGACAACAAGACGATAAACAATGATAGAGGAATCTTCCAATAAGATAAGTTTTTCTTACATTCTTTTACTTTTAATTTCGTTCTCTTCTTGCAATAGATCTGTGTACTGTTATGAATAGTTATTATTATTTGATTAATTTTTATTTGAAGTGATTAGGGTGTTAATTCAATCAAATCTCTTTGGTACATTTTGCCTTATTTGAGTTAGGATAATAGCGATTCCTCCCTGAGATCGATCCGTTACTACACGATACCGTGCACTTGCAGTTACATACACAATTAATTTACATCAATATTTTGACGTCGTTGTCGGGTAAGCTAGCCTTTATTTTTTCTATTTTAAATAGTTCAAAGTGATTTAAAAAAAATACAAAAAAAAAAAAAAATCATTGAGTTCGAAGTGATTTAAAGAAAAAAAAAAGGAAAAGAAAAATGCAAAAAAATTTTCATTGGTTTTCATGCCTTTCTTTGCACCTTCGATCCATTAGATTGGAACAGTACAATCGATGGTCCAATCCTGATCATGATGTAGTGTTAAGGGATGCTGGCTATCGAGTTATCAAGAAGAATAACGACAAATAGCTTCGGCGGTAATGGCGTTGTTTCTCAAGGTGATTGCGGATATGAGTGGTCTCTAAGCCATTGATCGTCAGGAGGTTTGCATTGACCCCGATTCGAAAAAATCCAGCTTTTCACATCGAATTTAGAGTAAAAAGAAAGATAAATTTTATCATTTGAAACGGTTTTGTGCATGAGTGTGTGGACTCGTGATTCTAGCAATCGTCTAGTAAGAGTCCCATCATTTACAATGACTGAACCAAAGATGACACATAAGGATAGGTTCTACCCTACTAGGGTAGAACAATCCTCATGTATTCAATTGTCGACTGCCACAGGCAATAACTATGAATTGAAAACTCAATTCATTACCATGCTTCCCCATTTTCATGGGTTATCTTCAGAGGATGCATACTTATTCCTCCGTGAGTATGAGGAGGTGTGTGCCCTCATTAAGATGCAACAACTCAGTGATGATGCTGTCAAATTGAGGTGCATCACTTTTTCATTCAAGGGTGGAACTAAAAAATGGCTTTATGGTCTTCCCACAAATTCCATTACTTCATGGGATAAATTTACTATGTTATTCCTTAAAAAAAAATTTTCTCTTCACAAGACGAATAAACTTCGAGGGATATAATACGGTTTAAACAAGAGCCAAATGAGTTTTTTTCATGATTCATGGAGAGGTTCCAAAGCCTACTCCAAGAGTGGCCTCATCGTGGTATTGAAACGTGGTAACTTTGTCAAATTATCTACGAGGGGATAGACTTTTCTACCAAAACAAATGCTTGAGTCTATGTGTCCTCAAGGATTCACTTCCTATGAAGATGCTAACGACGCTTGGAATTTTTTAGTAGATCTCATCGAAAAAACAAGAGAGTGGGAGTCTGTGCAGGAGATAGATCGCACCCAAAAAGGTAAATGTTACTTTGTTGATGGCATAGTAGCTAAGAGCATACTTAGATAACCTTATCAAAATGATAGAAGCTTTAGTTCCCAGAGACTGTCCAAAAACAAGTCTTAATGTGCAACTGGTGTCAAACTCCTGGACACACAATGGAGGAATACCCTTCACATGAAAATTCTCAGAATGCTAATGTAAGTGCACTGTACAATCGGTATAGAAACACTTACAATCCAGGATGGAGAAATCATCCAAATTTCTCTTGGAACCAAGGGAACCATGTGGACCCACCTTAATTTCCAAATCAAGGTCTTCCAGGTTACACCAGGCCATATGCTCCCCTTAGACCTAATTTTAATCCCCAAGGTAAGTTTTAGCAACCCCCTGGGTTTTCTAACACGGGTGAGCCGGCTAGACTCAGTGAGTTGGAGAAGAATGTGACAGCTCTTATGGCAGGATATACCAGTATGGAGAGGACACTCACCCAATTGGTTACTCTGATGTGTGAAAAGAACAAGGGTATTCTACCCAGCTAATCAGAGACCAACCCACACCATCACCTACAATCAAATAAGTCAAACCCTTTGGTGAATGCCATAGATAATCAATCAGGGCCCTCCAAACAATGTAATGCAGTCCATGCATTATGGAGTGGCTAAGAGTATCTATGGGATGAAGCACCAAAGAACAAACCACAATTGCTCCTAATAATGTTCCCCAATCTGAGGTAGCTACTGAGCCTCTTTCTTCAGGTTCGTCTGATGTACTTAAAAGACCCGAAGAGACTGTCCCGAATAGAATTTTTACTCCACCAGCCCCATTCCCTAATAGTTTGGTAAATCGAAAGAAGACTGTTTTAGTTGATAAAATTTTAGAGGTCTTCAAACAGGTAGAATTGAACATCTCACTTTTGGATGCAATTGACCAAATCTCAATTTATACAAAAGTCCTTAAAGCCTTATGCACATAAAAGCGGATTAGTCAAACTCCCAAAAAAGTATTCTTGGCTGCACATTTAAGTTTCCTTCTGGACCATCCTGTGGCAGCCAAATACAAGGACCCTAGTTGTCCTACCATCTCTTGCATCATAGGTAACACCTTTATTGATCATGCTCTGCTAGACTTAGGTGCAAGTGTAAATCTTCTACCTTATCATGTTTACCAATAAGTAGGATTGAAAAAGTTGAAACCAATGTCCATCTTGCTTCAACTAGCTGATCGCTGTAAAGACTCCTAAAGGAATCGTAGATGATGTTTTATTAAAGGTAGGGAAATTTCTGTTTCCTGTTGATTTCATTGTTTTAGAAACACTACCTATCTCCAAGAGGGATCAAATCTAGGGAGACCGTTTCTGGCTACAAGCAATGCACTGATAAATTATAGGAACGGTCACATGAAACTATCATTTGGTAACCAAACTATTGATTTAAATGTATTTAGGTTGGGTAAGCAACCAAATGAGGAAGTACATATGCTCCAAGAATTCCCTGACCATGTAGAAACCACTTTTGACATTGACTTTGATTCAGAATTCTTATAGTGTATAGAAGAGTTGGGAGGAGTAGAGGACACTTTCTCATCAGAGGCATGGAGTATCCACACATCTGTGGAACCTCTAGGACCTCTATCCACTTTCACTCCCAAGTCCTCAATGGTTGAACCACCTAGCTTAGAATTAAAGGAGTTATCATCCACTTTGAAGTATGCTTTCCTAGGACCTGACCAGACTCATTCCATTATTATTGTATCTGATTTGACTTCTAATCAGGAAGAAGAGTTAGTCAAACTCTTTCCAAATCACAAGGAAGCCTTAGGTTGGACTGTGGCTGACATCAAGGGTATTAGTCCGTCTATTGTTCAACATCATATACACCTTATGGAAGGTACCAACCCCTCAAGGGAACCTCAAAGATAGGCAAATCCTGTGATGAAGGAAGCCATTAAGAAATAAATTTTAAAGTGCTTAGATAATGAGATTATATATCCCATATCTGACAGTGAGTGGGTAAGTCCGGTACATGTGGTACCAAAGAAGTCAGAAGTCACTGTAGTTGCTAATGCTGACAATGAATTGATTCCAACCGGCATCCAAACAGGGTGGAGAGTGTGCATAGACTAGAAAATGCTAAATACGACAACATTGAAGGATCACTTTCCTTTGCCTTTCATTGACCCAATGTTATAGAGGTTGGCCGGACATGAATACTATTGCTTCTTAGATGGATACTCCGGTTACAATCAAATCCATATTTCCTTAGATGACCAACACAAAACTACTTTCACATGCCCCTACGGAACCTATGCTTACTGACGCATGCCTTTTGGGCTATGCAATGCCCCTGCCACATTCCAAAGGTGCATGATGAGCATCTTCTCAGATATGATAGAGCAATATTTAGAAGTATTCATGAATGATTTTTCTGTGCATGGGTCTACTTTTTCTGATTGCCTACATAATCTTTCCTTAGTTCTTGCCAGGTGTACGGAGAAAGCTTTAGTTTTAAATTGGGAGAAAAGCCACTTCATGGTAAAATGAGGCATAGTGTTGGGTCACATCATTTCCAAAGAGGGGATCATGGTTAATAGAGCCAAGGTAGAACTGATTGAAAATCTACCTATTCCCAAATCTGTTAAAAACATTCGCTCCTTTCTAAGACATGCTGGTTTCTATCAGAGGTTCATTAAGGATTTTAGTCAGATTGCTCCTCCTCTCACCTCTTTACTTGCTAAAGACTAGCTCTTTGATTTTAATGATGCTTGCCTTGAGAGTTTTAATCAACTCAAAAAGGTTTTAACCACTGCCTCCGTCATTCAAGAACCCATATGGATAGAGCCCTTTGAGCTTATGTGTGATGTTTCTGATTTTGCATTAGGAGCTGTCCTTGGGCAATGGATCAATAAGTTGCCCCATGTGATCTGTTATGTAAGTAGGACTCTAAACGATGCACAGCTTAATTACACTACCACTGAAAAATAATTCTTAGCTGTTGTATTTGCTTAGAAAAATTTCGGGCCTACTTGATAGGATCCCATGTCATTGTGTACACAGATCATGCTGTCCTAAGACATCTCTTGTAGAAAAAGGATGCCAAAGCTCGTCTCATTAGATGGGTTTTTCTTTTACAAGAGTTTGACTTAGAGATTAGGGATAAACCGGGAATAGAAAATTTGGTTGCTGACCACTTATCCCGACTGTCTAATTCTTTGACTGTCAATTTACTAGTCAACGAGTCTTTCCCAGATGAGCAATTGTTTGCAGTATCTAGTGAACCTTGGTTCGCTGATATTATAAATTACTTGGTAACGGGTGCGATCCCTTCCCATTGGTCCTCCCAAGATAAGTATAGATTCTATTCCCAAGTCAAGTACTATTTTTGGGACGATCCATATCTGTTTAAGACTTACCCTGATCAGATTATCAGGAGATGTGTACCTGACCATGAACAGAAATCTATGCTGTCTTATTGTCATGATCAAGCGTGTGGCGGCCACTTTGGGCCAAATAAGACCATGGCCAAGGTTTTACAGTCTGGATTCTACTGGCCTAGTCTTTTTAAGGATGCCTTTAATTATTGTAAGGCATCCCCTTCTTGTCAGTCTTTAGGTCGCATTACCAAGCGAAATATGATTCCACTCAACCAATTTTGGGGGTTAAAGTTTTTGATGTTTGGGGCATCGACTTTATGGGTCCGTTCCCAAAATCTTTTGGGAATGAGTATATCTTGTTAGCTGTGGGCTACATTTCCAAATAGATAGAAGCTACTGCTACTAAGACCAATGACCACAAGGTAGTCATTAAATTTCTAAAGGAGAATATATTCTCCTGATTTGGTACCCTCAGACTAGTGGACAGGTTGAAGTGTCCAATGGACAAATCAAGTAGATTTTGAAAAAAACTGTCAATCCGACTCGTAAGGATTGGTCATTTCGCCTCGTAGATGCTTTGTGGGCTTATAGAACTGCTTTCAAGACCATTCTTGGTTAATCCCCTTACCGTCTGATGTACGAAAAAGTCTGTCATCTACCAGTTAAATTGGAACATTGGGCGTTTTGGGCCATTAAGAAATTAAATTTTGATTTTTCAGATGCTAGTATTATAGAGGACTCCAGCTCTCTGAGTTGGATGAATTACGAAATGATGCCTACGACAGTGACCACATCTATAAAGACAAGACCAAGGCTTATCATGACAGACATATCCTTCGAAAGTCTTTCACCCCTCGCGACAAGGTTTTGCTTTATAATTTTTGTTTGCATATTTTTCCTGGTAAACTTAGATCTCATTGGGAGGGCCCTTATATTGTTCAAAATGTTTTCTCGTCGGGTGCAATTGAGATTTTAAATTCAAGTACAGGTGCAACCATCAAAGTGAATGTCCAGCGTTTGAAGTCATTTTTGGAGCTTCCACACGACTCCACTAAAGAGGTCATGGATATTCATGAGCCTTTTTACATTGACCCTTGATTTAGGGAGTTTTTAAATCCAGGTACAGGTTCAACCATCAAAGTGAATGGCTAGCGTTTGAAGTCATTTTGAAGCTTCCACACGACTCCACTGAAGAGGTCATGGATCTCCATGAGCCTTTTTACATTAATCCTTGATTTAGGGAGTTTTTTTCTTTCCCTTATCCTTGTCTTTTATTTTTCTACAAACATTGAGGACAATGCATGACTTAAGTATGGGAGAAGAGTTGAGATTTTATTAAAAAAATAAATTTTGAGCTTTTATTGTAGATTTTAACTTTTTAACTTTTATTTTTGAAAAAGTCAATCACTATTTCCATGATTTTGACACAAAAGAGAAAGGAGAAAGAAACCTAGGAAACTATCACATACGACGTAATGAAACCCTATGTGAGGATAGTACTTAGGCTGTATTTTAAGGTGAGAATCGAGTTAGAAAATACATCTTACCTTACTTGAAGGGATCAATGTAAGACCCGTATCGAACTAATCTGTCTTACCACCTTGTACCAAGTCTACCTATCATGGTCGAGCCAAGTGGACCAAGTGCGTGAAGAAACCACAAGACCAGGTATGAAATTTAACTCAAAAATAGTAAAAAAATGAGTGTGTGGTCGCATGCCTAAACAGGTATGTCCGACCCCACCACAAAAGAGTCAACCCATGACTTTTTGGTCGTGGGGTCGTATGTCTTAAAAAATGTAGGGTCGACGGATTCTACGACCCTACATTCGACCCTGCGGAACCCAGTCAGAAACCGAATTTAGGAAACCTTCCTAATCCGAAGGGGTTCTTTCCTAAACTCATTAGGGCATATTTGGAGGGTTTTCCTCTAAAAATAGGACGTCCCTTAGCCTCTTCCACTCCTTTAGAACCTTAATTGAAAGTGAGAGAGAGAAGAGAAGGAAGAGAAGGAGAATTGAAGAAGAAGACTAAGGAAGAGGAGGAAGTTCAGAGAAACCTCTGAATCTCAGTAAACCCAAAGTATGAACCTAAATCCCTACCTGAATTGAGAGCTTAGAATAGTTATGAAGAACATAGGATTAGGAGAAACCCAAATCATCCATCCATGGACAAATTCCAAGAGAATCCATGGAGAAAATCATTGTGGACAATAGATAGTGTATAAAAATTATAGTTTGAGCCATAGAACAATCATAGGAAGGATCGTGATGGTAAGCCAAAGGATTCAAACATGAAGGAATGGACTTAAGAGTGAAAGGTCGATAAAAAATATGTGTGGTCGCACGTAGGGTCGAATGATATCCGACCCCACGAGACCACATGATCGACCACATGACCTCGGGAAGTTCCAGGGAGGGTGTGGTCGCACATAGGGTCGAATAATATCCGACCCCACCTCCGAACCTACACCCTGGGGTCGCAGAAACTGAAACCCCAGGTGCTACCCTACCCTACAACCCTACCCCTGTTGTCGCAGAATCTGAGACCCTAGGTGCTACCCACCTACGACCCCTCAGCTTCTATTAGTCTAAATGTATCAAAATTTATTTCTAATTAAAACCTATCAACTTGTTAGATTTTCCAGTGACATAAAAGTGAATTATAAAGCCTGAACGAGGATCTACTAGCAATCAAAGGTGAGGGAACAAGACCTAAATTAATTGACTAATAATAAGCAGTTTTTATTTATTGAGTCCAATACCATGAATGATTCTATGCTTGTATGATTGTAATGTGTATTTAACATGTCATCCAATATTCCTGCTATTAATGTTCATGTATATTTAATTCTGTTTATTTATAACATGATGATGATGATGATGCTATGAATAGGCATGTGAATGTATGTGTGTGGTTAGTGTACTTGAAGTGAGTGGAGCATCAGGGGGAGGACGTGACACTGTAGTTCATCCTGGTCACCAGACTCTAGCTCTATCTCTACTCAAGTCATGTCCACTGATATCGTCGTATCGCCATTACCTCAGTCGAACTATTACGTCGTAGGGCATTAGGGGAGGTGGTCTCGGATCGTGTAGTCTCTGACTCTGCTGGGGGGCCTTAGCTCTATCTCTATGGACGTATTGAGAGATGCTGGGATGAGGCTTTGGATACACTGTTTGACATTAAGATTGTTTAGTTGCGAGTCCAGTTTGCAAGCCTTCGCCAATAGGGGCTTACGTGTTGGTATGGATAGGGCATTAAGGGAAGTGTGATGCGGTGCGGTCCTAAGCAGTTTAGCTCTATCCCTATTCCATGGTGGGTGTATGTGGGATGGCAATGGTGTTTGATCCATTGGGTGGCTTCACACACTCGTGTATAGAGGTGCGACGGCCACCTATCCTTTCTATTGCACATTGCAAACTTATGAACCAGACCAAAGATATGAATTGAATGCATGCATATGTTTGTTGCATTGTTTTGTTTGCTTACTGAGCCATGATGTGTGCTCACCTTTCGGCGTCGAATATTTTTAGTTGATGATGCAGGTACCACTGTAGAAGACTATATGAATGCTCCAATGTATGGAAGTGCTGCGGCGATGAATGCAGAAGCTATGATGGAGTCGCATGATTCATCGTGCGAGTACAACTCATGCGTCTTCGATTAGATTTATAGTTGCATTATTAAGAACATATAATTGAATAATTTATTTTATTTTATATATTAGTCATTTGAAGATAAGTGGATAATTTAGTTATGTTATCATTATTAGATTCTCAGTTTATTAGATATTAAAGACTTCCGTTATTGTGTATTTATTCTGATTATGGTTGTGGATGTGTATGGTTTAAGCAAACGGACACAGCCTATTCGAGATCCTGGTTGAACCGTGGGTTTATTGGCGGTTCATCACACCATTCTGAATAGTACGGAATTGATGTGTGATAACTTGGTATCAGAGCTCTCAGGCCCTGTCTATTAAACCAGTATACTTTCACAAAAAGTTCATGAACTGAGTTAGGATAAAATTTAAAAGCTGTAATAATAACACACTATAAGCACCTGCGTTGTATGAGACAAAAATTAAGAAAGAGAATAATACACTATTAAAAGGAGAAACAAATTTCATATATACATCGAATAAAAAGCAACAAATATACATATCCAAATCAGAGTACGGTCTATAATTCGGACAGTTACTGTAGTACAAGGAAAAACAAAAGAAAATATACATCATGGAGCTGGAGGTGCTGGAGGAGGAGGTGTCTCACGATCTCTATCGTAATCCTCAGCATACACTCTAGTCAACCAGGCAACCTGAGTCTGGGTCGTCTGGAGACTAGCTGTTAACTCGGCCATCCGCTGATCAGACACACGCTGAGCATCTAGAAGCTCTCCTACTCTCCCATCAGTCGCGCGCTGAGTATTTAGAAGCTCTCCTACTCTCAAATCAATCACGCGCTGAGCCTCTCTAATCTCACGCAGTAGCCCCATCATATCATCAGATGGTGGGTTTAAAGGACCAGCAGAGTGTGAATGAACCCGAGATAGGCCAGCTCCAGTAGAATGTAGTGGTGATGGAGGAGGTATAGAGCCTCCATCCATATACATACAATCATCATCCTCAGCATTACCCCCACGAACCCCTGCTGTTGCTGCTGCTGCTGCTGCCACCTCAGCATCTGCTATCTCTACCCGGGTACGAGGATGCACCAGAGCGTTTCTCTCATCATCACTGACATGAGCATCTCGCATACCCATCCTGCAGATGGCCTCCCAGTTAAGGTTAGAAGAGAAGGTATCCTCATGAATCCTCTCATCCAATAAGTCGACGTGTAGGCATGTGAGCAGAGTAGTGATCAGACGTCCAAAGGGCATGTTGCCTATCTGACTAGGCAGCGTGGCACGGATCATCATCCTGATGATAATATAACGAAGGCAGACAGGCTGCCTAGTGCAGATGTAGTACAAGACATAGTGGGTCAGCTGAGAAATCCTATCATAATGGCCACTCTGGGGAATCAGGTTGTGCTGAATGATCTTGCAGTACACCCGAGGCTCTGGCCGTAAGTTGATCGCCTTCATCTCCCAGCGATCACTTCTAAGAAGCTAACTATCAATCTCAACACGCATCATCAAGGATAGGAACTGGGGTTCCTTAGGAGCATAGTACACCAAGGGGCCGTCATTTGATATGCCCAGAAGATCAGTCAACTGCTGGCAATTAAATGAAACTTCCACCCCTTTTACATAGCTGGTGATCCTGAGCTCCCTACCCCTCTCTGTATCATTGCGATCCCCCACTACCTGGAGGTTGCAATAGAACTGCTTCACCAAAGCAGGACAAGGATAAGCCTCATATGTGATCACGGGAAGCCAACCCATGTCACCAAAGGCACCCTCTACATTAAGCAAGGCTAGACTAGCCAAGTTTACACAGCAACCCCCTTCCACCTTTTCTTACTCTCATAACGAGCATACTGAGCCTCTGCCTCGTTAGAGCGGAAAAAAATGGGATCATGAGCTCTAGGTACCTTAGTACGAGCCATGCTATCTGCAAAGACACAGAAAAATAAACAAGATATTAGATATGGTGAAAAATTCAAAATTTTGACATCATAACGGTATGATTTGGCCAAAAACCTCATTTTTCACCCAAACAGCTGGGCAGGAGGACTTACATAGGTTCCAAACCATCCTGCAAAGCTCATACAGTTGGGAATTTAATCTAGAAAGATCGAATTTGAAGAAATTTCAACAAATTGGAAAAATCCCAAAAAATTAGGTCAAAAATAGAAAATTTCAAGTTTCTCGATAACCAACCGATGAAACTCAAATATTTTTGAGGGCTTTCGTCCATTGGGTAGCCAATAGCAAAAGCCCCCAATAAAAATCAAATTTTTAGAAAAAATTTAATTTGAAGAAAACAATATAAATGGAGAAAAACCTAGTTTTGAAAGCTTAAAAAGGAGAAACAGTAGAGAGCATACCTGAAGGAAAGGAATGAAAATCGTGAACAGAAAAAATAATCACCAAACACTAGGGGTCGATACTGTTGCAACTCAGGGGAAGTGAGTTGAGTTAGAAGAAAGAAGAAAGAAGAAAGAGTAGGAAATGAATCCAAAATCAGGTTTAAAAACCTAATTTTGGGTCGTGGGGTCTCAAAATTCGACAAAATGTGCGACCCTATGACCGACCCTACCATCAACCCTAGGCTCTCCGTGATTTGACAGACATTGTGTGGTCGGACTAGGGTCAGACATATCCCGACCCTACGATAGACCCTAGGCTCTCGGTGAGCTGACAGGGTTTTTGGGGTCGCATACCCTACGGTCGAATATAGAGCGACCCTACCATCGACCCTACGATGAAAAATACAGTATTTTGTCTGAATGACTTAGAAATTAGAATTTTACATGGATTAATTGGATTTTGACGTGGGAACGACTTATATTGATTGCCTCACATGTTCTATGATTGTTTTTCAGACACTACTACCACCAGAATAGAAAATGGCTGGGCGAAGAGTGACCAGACGAGGCCGTAACCCAATTCCACCACAACCACCTGTGGAGGAAACTAGCCATGAAATTTCTAAAGAACAAGAGAATCAGAATATGGCAACACCAGGGGTTAATGGCCAGGAAAATCCTATAAACTTGCCAGCTCCACCTACAGATTTGGCTACAGTCGTAATGAACCTGGCACAATAGCTGCAACAAATACAGCAGGTGCAAGCCAATATGCAAGCTGCTATAGGAATGTTTTTTCAGCTGCACATACGACACCTATGCCAGCCGGACAAGCTAGCACAGTACCAGGGGGAAGCAACACGGTGGGTGCCCCAAGCACCTCAAACGCCAGTGGTACAAGCTCCAGTATAGAATCCCGAGGTAGCTCAAGGCAGTTACCAGTATCAACCACCTATGTACGGGGCCTATGCTCAATATCAATTGGACCACTCTCGACTGATCGAGCGCTTTCTGAAAATGAAGCCTAAAGAGTATAATGGTAAGCCAGCAGATCCTTTGGGGCCAGCACATTGGATCGATGAAATGAAAAGAAATTTCATGATGATGATGGTTAATAAGGAGGGAAAGTACTGTGTGCAACATTTATGCTGAAAGGCGATGCACACCACTGGTGGAAGTTCACCCGGACTTATCTGTTAACCAAGCATGCCCAATTGACCTAGGATATCTATAAAGAGGCATTCTTTGATAAGTACTTTCCCAGAAGTTTCAGAGATGCTATGGAGAGAGAGTTTCAGAGTTTATATCAGGGACAGATGACTGTGGATGCATACCAACAGCGTTATGAAGAGCTGTTTTTCTTTGCACCCGCTAGCATGCAAGAGGAAAATACTAAGACCTGAAGGTTCATCATGGGACTTAGGGGAAGCATTCGTGAGCATGTTCTAGGACTGGAAAGAAAGTTTACAATGAAGCAGTACAGATTGCTTGAGTGATAGAGTCGAGCCAGAAGGAGAGCTATTTTGCTCAGAATAGAGGTATCAAGAGGCCAAATGGGAATTTTTATAACGGAAGGAACACAAGGACATTCAAACCCTTCCATACTCAAGGTTTTAATGCTGCAACCAAGACTACTCCAGTAGCCCAACAGTAAAAAAAGTAAAATAATGAAGGAGTAAAATGCTTTAACTATAATCAAATAGGACATTATTCAAGAGAGTGTCCTAAGCCCAGGAAGCAACTACAGCAAGGAAAGGTTTATACAGTTACATCGGAGGATGCTACTGCATCACCTAATGTGGTCACAGGTTCAAATTTTGAATTACCTTGTGTGAGTATGTTGACTAAATTAAAACAAATCAAAGGTATCGTACCTATTAATGACATACTAGAGTACTCTTTGATTCTAGAGCTATTCATTCTTTTATATCTGTGTCATTTGGAAAGAAGCTAAATCTACCCCTCAGATCCTTAGACTATAAACTGCTTGTACGATCACCTATGAGATTTGAAGTGAAATTAGAAAAAGGATATGGACCATGTCCAATTCTTATCGGCGAGAAGATTTTGGATGCAACCCTGATCCAACTTGAAATGGCAGACTTCGATGTTATCTTAGGAATGGATTGGTTAGCTTGGCATTCTACAAACCTATTATGTGTAGAAAAGAAGCTGACATTTAAAGACAAGGAAGGATTAGAGTTTAGTTTTACGAGAACCAAACTTTCCCATAAACTAAAACTCATCATCTCTGCATTAAAGGCTAGAAAATGCCTCGAGAAAGGAGGAGTTGGGTATCTAGTATCCATGGTTGATCTCACCAAGGAAGCACCACGAATGGAGGATATTGATGTTGTGCATGACTTTCCAGATGTATTTCCTGAGGAACTACCAGGACTACCACCCGATCGAGCTACAGAGTTCGTTATAGATCTGATACTCGGAGCCGCGCCAATATCTAAAGCACCCTATCGAATGGCTCCTACTAAACTGAAGGAACTAAAGGTACAGTTACAGGAATTATTGGACAAGAGTTATATCAGACCTAGCATATCACCATGGGGAGCGCCAGTATTATTTGTAAAGAAGAAGGACGGTAGCGTTCGACTGTGTATAGATTACCGAGAATTGAATGAGCTTACAATCAAGAATCGGTACCCGTTGCCTCGGATTGATGACTTGTTCGATCAGTTGCAAGGTGCCAAGATGTTATCCAAGATCGATCTTCGGTCAGGATACCATCAGTTAAAGATTGAGGACGGTGATATTTCAAAGACAGCATTTAGAACAAGATATGAACATTATGAATTTTTAGTCATGTCTTTTGGATTGACTAACGCACCCGCAAATTTTATGGAACTCATGAATCGGGTATTCCATGATATGTTGGATACGTCAGTCATTGTGTTTATTGATGATATATTGGTCTACTCCAAGGACAAGGAAACTCATGTCATGAATCTAAGAGCCGCTCTGCAGCGACTGAGAAAAGAGAAGCTTTATGCCAAATTTACAAAGTGTGAGTTTTGGCTAAATGAGGTCGCTTTCTTAGGCCATGTTGTGTCCGCTGAAGGAATTAAAGTGGATCCTAGCAAGATTAAAGCCATTGTGAAGTGGGAAGCACCTAAGAGTGTTGCAGAAATTAGAAGTTTCATCGATCTAGCTGGGTATTATCGACGATTCGTGGAAGACTATTCTAGAATTGCCGTACCTCTCACCAGTTTGACTAAGAAAGGAGAAAAGTTTGTTTAGACCGACAAATGTGAGAAAAGTTTTCAAACATTAAAGGCTAGATTGATATCAGCTCCCATCTTGACTATTCCTATTCCAGGACAACCATTTACCTTATACACTGATGCGTCTATATTGGATTTAGGATGTGTATGGTTTAAGCAAACGGACACAGCCTATTCGAGATCCTGATTGAACCGTTGGTTTATTGGCAGTTCATCACACCATTCTGAATAGTACAGAATTGGGGTGTGACAATTATTTGTACGGAGAGAACAAGTAGTTGCGTATGCCTCAAGACAACTGAAGACACATGAAAAGAACTATCCCACTCATGACTTGAAATTAGCGGCAGTAGTACATGCTGTCAAAATATAGAGATATTATTTGTACGGAGAAAAATTTCAGATTAAATCAGATTATAAGAGTCTCACTTATCTTTTTAATCAGAAGGAGTTGAACATGAGACAAAGAAGATGGTTGGAATTATTGAATGATTATGATTGTGATATCCAGTATCATCCAGGAAAGGCTAATGTAGTTGCTGATGCGCTAAGCAGAAAAACAATGATAAAATCTCAAGGAGAGGTTAACACGACTGTTGCAATGAGTGTTACAGGGAAAGTATTCAATCATGGTAATGAGCAGTTCATGATAGATGCACTGGGTGGATCAACCAACCAAGGGTTTATTCATCGGTTTTCAAATATGTTTGTAACATTGAAGATTGTACCTGATATAATTGATGAAGTGAAAGCCGCTATTAAGTCAGACCCTTATCTGAGAACGGTACAAGAAGACATTGAAAAAGGTAGGACTATTCCTGAGTTCACCTTGGACAATGAAAATGTACTAAATTACAAAGGAAGAGTATGTGTTCCTGAAACGAAAAACTTGGACATTAGACACAGACTAATGAAGGAAGCTCACACCATCGCTTATTCGGTACATCCTGGAAGTACAAAGATGTATCATGATTTGAAGAAATTATATTGGTGGAGAGGAATGAAAGCGGATGTAGCTAAATTCATGTCTCAATGCCTAAATTGTCAGAGGATAAAGGCTGAACGGCAAAGACCTGCAGGATTATTGCAGCCACTGCCAGAACCAGCATGGAAATAGGATTGCATCACTATGGACTTCATCACTGGGTTACCATTGACTCCCCGAGTAGTTGACGCGGTCTGGGTGATTGTAGATCATCTGACTAAGATAGCTAGCTTTATAGCTATACGACCACAGTATACCCTGGAGAGGTTAGCCAAGCTATATGTGGATAACATTATCAGATTACATGGAGTACCTGAAAGCATTGTGTCCGATAGAGACCCACGCTTTACCTCAAAATTTTGGGAAGGATTACAGAAGGCTATGGGTACAACATTAAAATTCAGTACTGCATTCCATCCTCATACAGACGGACAATCGGAGGGTACCATTTAGATTTTCGAAGACATGCTTCGAGCCTGTGTTATTGATTTTAAGGGATCATGGGATGAGAAACTATCATTGATCGAGTTCGCCTATAACAACAGCTATTAGGCTACTATACAGATGTCACCCTATGAAGCACTGTATGTTAGGAAGTATCGAACTCCTCTATTTTGGAATGAAGTGGGTGAACGGAGTATCATTGGACCAGAGTTTGTTGAAGAGACTTGTCGTGTAGTCGACATTATTAAGGAAAGAGTTAGAACAGCTCAGAATCGTCAGAAACAGTATACAGATACTCGATGTCGGGACCTTGAATTTGTCGTAGGTGATAAGGTATTCTTGAAAGTATCACCTATGTGAGGTTTAAAACGATTCAGACAGAAAGGGAAGCTAAGTCCGAGATATGTTGGGCCATATGAGATTCTAGCTAAACATGAAAAAGTGGCTTATCAGTTAGCACTACCACCATCTATGTCAAGTGTGTATGATGTATTTCATATCTCATTATTGAAGAAGTACGTCAGAGATCCAACACATGTTTTGACAGCGGATCCATCAGATCTAACTGATGATTTAACATTCGAAGTAGCACCAACTGAAATCACCAGCCGAAAGATTTAACGTCTACGCAACCGTGACATTTATTATGTGAAGGTCACCTGGAGGAGCCGAGATATATAAGAGATCACATGGGAAGAAGAGAATGCTATGCGGAAGCAATATCCTCACCTTTTCAACTCGGAAGGTATGTGTAAATTTTGAGGAAGAAATTTTTAATAAGAGGGGGGGGGGGAGTTGTAAGACCCGTATCGAACTAACCGGTCTTACCACCTTGTACCAGGTCTTCCTATCATGGTTGAGCCAAGTGGAGTAAGTACGTGAAGAAACCACAAGACCAGGTATGGAATTTAACTCAAAAACAGTCACATGCCTAAACAGGTATGTCCGACCCCACCACAAAAGAGTCAAACCCATGAATTTTTGGTCGTGGGGTCGCATGTCTTAAAAAACATAAGCTCGATGGATTCTGCGACCCTACATTTGACCCTACGAAACCTAGTCAGAAATCGAATTTAGGAAACCTTCTTAATCCGAAGGGGGTTCTTTCCTAAACTCATTAGGATATATTTGGAGGGTTTTCCTATATAAATAGGATGTCCTTGAGCCTCTTCTTCTCCTTTAGAACCCTAATTGAAAGTGAGAGAGAGAGAAGAGAAGGAAGAGAAGGAGAATTGAAGAAGAAAACTAAGGAAGAGGAGGAAGTTCAGAGAAATATCTGAATCTCAGTAAACCCAAAGTATGAACCTAAATCCCTTCCTGAATTGAGAGCCTAGAATAGTTATGAGGAACATAGGATTAGGAGAAACCCAAATCATCCATCCATGGATAAATTCCAAGAGAATCCGTGGAGGAAATCATTGTGGACAATGGATAGTGTATAAAAATTATAGTTTGAGCCATAGAAGGATCATAGGAAGGACCGTGATGGTAAGCCAAAGGATTCAAACATGAAGGAATGGACTTAAGAGTGAAAGGTCAACCAAAAACACGTGTGATCGAACGTAGGGTCGAATGATATCCTACCCCACGAGACCACATGATCGACCACATGCCCTCGGGAAGTTCCAGGGAGGGTGTGGTCGCACGTAGGGTCAAATAATATCCGACCCCACTTGTGACCCTACACCCTGGGGTCGCAGAAACTGAGACCCCAGGTGCTACCCCACCTGCGACCCCTCAGCTTCTGTTAGTCTAAACATATTGGAATTTATTTCTAATTAAAATCTATCGACTTGTTAGGTTTTTCAGTGATTTAAAAGTGAATTATAAAGCCTGAATGGGGATCTATTAGCAATCAAAGGTGAGGGAACAAGACCTAATTAATTGACTAATAATAAATTGTTTTTATTTATTGAGTCCAATACCATGAATGATTCTATACTTGTATGATTGTAATGTGCATTTAATATATCATCCAATATTCCTACTATTAATGTTTATGGATATTTAATTTTATTTATTTATAACATGATGATGATGATGATGATGATGCTAGGAATAGACATGTGAATATATGTGTGTGGTTAGTGTACTTAATGTGAGTGGAGCATCAGGGGGAGGACGTGACACTATGGTTCATCCTGGTCACCAGACTCTAGCTCTATCTCTATTCAAATCTTGTCCACTAATATCGTCGTATCGCCATTACCTTAGCAGAACTATTACGTCGTAGGGCATCAAGGGAGGTGGTCTCGGATCGTGTAGTCTCTGACTCTACTGGGGGCCTTAGCTTTATCTCTATGGACGTATTGAGGGATGCTAGGGTGAGGCCTTGGATACACTATTTAACATTAGGTATGTTTAGTTGTGAGTCCAGTTTGCAAGCCTTCGCCAATAGGGGCTTACGTATTGGTATGGGTAGGGCATTAAGGGAAGTGTGATGTGGTGCGGTCCTAAGCACTTTAGCTCTATCCCTATTCTATGGTGGGTGCATGTGGGACGGCAATGTTGTTTGATCCATTGGGCAGCTTCACACACTCGTGTATAGAGGTGCGGCAGCCACCTATCTTTTCTATTGCACATTGCAAACTTATGAACCAGACCAAAGATATGAATTGAATGCATGTATATGTTTATTGCATTGTTTTGTTTGCTCACTGAGCAATGATGTGTGCTCATCCTTTCGACGTTGAATATTTTTAGTTGATGATGCAGGTACCACTGTAGAAGACTATATGAATGCTCCGATATACGGACATGTTGCGGCAATGGATGCAGAAGCTATGATTGAGTCGCATGATTCGTCGTGCGAGTGCAACTCATGCGTCTTCGATTAGATTTATAATTGGATTATTAAGAACATGTAATTGAATAATTTATTTTATTTTATGTCTTAATCATTTGAAGATAATTTGATAATTTAGTTATATTATCATTATTAGATTCTCAGTTCATTAGATATTAAAGACTTCCGCTATTGTGTATTTATTCTGATTATGATTATGGATGTGTATGGTTTAAGCAAACGAACACAACCTATTTGAGATCCTGGTTGAACCGTTGGTTTATTGGCGGTTCATCACACCATTCTGAATAGTGCAGAATTGGGGTGTGACAATGAATTTTTTATGGTTGTAGTTGATAATTTCAACATTTGAATAAAGCTAAGACCTCCTTGTACTAGAGAAAAAAAATATTATAGAAAAAAATAATAATATAAGAGTTTTTTGTACTTGGAACTAGACAGGGCATTCCGTCTCAGGAAGCGAGGTGTTTTGATTGAAATTCCTTGGATACAGCTCTTGTAAAAATAAAAAAAACCTTTAGCGTCAATGTCCTTAAAGATATATGCCAAAAGCGAAGCTACATAGTAACATGGGAATGCATAACCACTTACACTTCTCAAGCCAACTGTAGTGGAGTAGCTTAAAGGAGAAGAAAGAAAGAAAAAAAAGGGAGAAAAAAAATGTGAAATACAAGTGTTGAAATCTATTCTTGGGTCTTGGTTACCAATATGTTACGAAGGGTTCACCCTAAGGAGAGATATGTTTGAAAGATATAACAAGATTTCCTAATTGAGATGTGACCTTAGTGTTTGAATCATATGAGGTTGCAAAGTTCAAGTATGGGGGTTTTTATGTTTTCTTGATCCCAAGTTGAGTGTCTTGACTAATAGAATGTGTGTGTGCTCTCTTTCCTTAATACCAAAGTTAAAGCTTGAAATTTCTATATGAATTTCGTGTGTTTATTATCTGAAAACACTCACGAGACACAACTCATCCATTAGGGGTGACCTAGGGGTTTAAAGGCTTGTTGCACATGCTAAGCGCAATCGTGATTCCTACGAAAGTGAGTTAGAATTTTATTTTATTTTTTTTATATTTTTCTTTACTCGGGACTAACAAAGCTCAAGTGTGGGAGAATTTGATGAACACATTTTATGTGTGAATTTAGGACATAAAGTATGCATCTCTTATTCTATTTATGATGCTTCTTAGGTATTTAATATTATTTTTATGTTTATAGGGTGTAGGTAAAAGAATGAAGAAATTTGAGCTTGAAAAGATCATTTTACGCATTTTTGATGATCTTGTCCAGTTAACTTACCCAATCAACTCAGTAGTCGGGCATAAGATGAATTTTATAAGGAGAGCCGTGAATTTTGTGTATAAGATCAGCATTAGACCAAGTCAAAGAGTAATCCAATCTCATGTAGAAGATTCTATCTCTTGAGAAAATATTTCTTACTTATTTGGAATCAAATTTACAAGATTGGCATAGCATGGAAGAATAGAAAACTCCAATAGATTATGAAAATTTTCAAGAAGAGATAATGATACTAAAGATATGATAAGTTGGTGTAAGATTTTTTCTACTCAAAAATCGTCTACATACAATGAACCTACAAGATTGGAATTTGGTTACCAAAATTATTTCCATAAAGTCTCTTGTAATCCAATTGTAAAGATTGATTGTGATCTTTTCTCACTTGTATATATATGTGATGCTCAGCAATAGAAAAATCATCCAAGAATTCTATTGTAAGTTTTTTTTTTTCAGTTTTGAAGATTTATGAGAGAGTTTGAGTTTGAGTTTCTTCTTTTCAAGTTGTGTTCTTCTTACTTAATTTATTTATTTATTTTTCAAGTTTTAATTTCAGTTATAGAATTCTATAGTAGGGTAGATAAAAAAAATAGGTTATACCCCATTACTAATTTAATTTAGGAGAGAAGGCTCCCTTTGTAATCGTTTGCACATCACTTTGGAGTGACAACAAGACAACGAGCAACGACAGAGAAATCTTCCAACAAGATAAGTTTTTCTTATATTTTTTTACTTTTAATTTTGTTCCCTTCTTGCAATAGATCTGTGTTACTTTATGACTAGTGGTTTCATAAATCTTCATACTGTTATGAATGGTTATTATTATTTTTATTGCTTGATTAATTTTTATTTAAAGTGATTAGGGTGTTAATTCAATCAAATCCCTTTGGTACGCTTTGCCTTATTTGAATTAGGATAATAGCGATTTCTCTCTAAGATCGATCCGTTACTGTACGATACCCTGCACTTGGTGTTACATACACGATTAATTTACATCAGTTAACGCACTTTGATATTATCCAACTTATAGGCAAATCGCCTCTAGCTTGGACTAATATCACACTTTTGCTTACCGCCTTTTTTGGTTAAATACCGTATTGTAACTTTGACATGTCTTAAATAATCAGGAATGCATACAAGCAATAAAATGAATGTTTACTAATAATCATGTCTATTAAATCATAGGCAACACAAAAAATTACAAATAAACCATCAATTATCAGATCTCTTACTAACCAAGCAGATCTGAATACGCCCACTGACTAAGAGAATCTAAAGACTCCCACTTGTAAAATCTTTTCCAATCATTCCAAGAAAACTTCCTTAACATGTCTCTACATTGCCCTAGAGATCAAATATGACTAGTACAATTAGTCAAGCTAAGATTGTACAGTCTAACCTTGAAAATCTATTCACCACTTTATAGAACAAATATAATCAACATTACAGGCATTCATTTACCTTACAAAATCATAAGCACCATAACAACATAACTCCTTTCTATTTAGTTGAAAAGAAAAACTTTACATTTTGATATTTCAAGTAACATCAATCACATTTTTAATATGAGAAACAATATTTTAAGTCAAACAATATTAAACATGTAACAAGGTAAATAACTAAAACCAAAAGAGCTAAAAAAACCATTTGAACGTAAAGAAACTAAATAATTTCAACTCGCATTTAAGCCAATAGTCTTCAGAACCAACTTACTCTAAATACCTAGGGAATTCTAAAATCTTTATCCTCTTTCTAGCTATGCCTATCTGACTTAACAATATTTGATCAAACCACCTATCTTTGGTCAATCTACCCATCCTTGAGCAATTTACCTTGAAGTTACCCAAAAATAACCTTATTACTGGTTCTATCTCTCTCCTTCTTTGATAATGTAAGCCACCTAGACCTGAATATATTTTTCTGGCAAGAAATGAGATATCTAATATATCAATTACTTTGATCTCATTATCCTTGATCTTTTCAGTGATAATTGATAGCTCCTAAAAATACTTCCTTACATTACTATTTTCAACATAACTGGTACTATAGTCAGATCAATAAACTATCTCCCGACCACTTTAAAATTTTTATTCCTATCCCTTGGATTTCTCTTAGATAATCCATTTGTAATATTTCTCATCTTAATACTACTATACATAACCTTAATAGTAGAATACCTCACAACTAATGTAAACTACCATAAAAGATACATCTAGGTCAAACGATCCTAGACTAGTCTCTAATATTTTCATAACAAATTTTATCCTTTGTCCTAAGAAGAGTGGAAATAAAAAACTACCATGCCATCTGGCACATTCACTAAGACAGACATCCTAGGAGACATAAACCATCATCATTATATGAGTCCAAACAGAAATATCCTATAATAGATAAAATACACAAGACTCATACAAAGACATGCAATTTATATTTACTTATACTTTGTCCCAAATAAAAAGAGATACATATCAAAACATTCTTTGGGACAGCCATACTTGGATGAACACATCAATGTATGAGTCTAAAAATAGTATTAAACAACAGAAGACTCATATACACATCTTTTACTTGCATTAACCATATCAACCATTCATGCAAATAAATATTCTTTTTTCAAGGTTAACTAACCACATATTTTCTTTTGGGATAAACATGCAGTGGTCTTCTCAGTTTCTATGTAGTGACTGTCGAAAATCCCACTACCTTTGGGTTAATGAGACTCCCTAAAGTCAAAACGCTTTCAACTCATTTGCATGAACATACCTTTAAACTTTGACAATGCCACCTTTGGATTAACACTGTCTTTCTTAGCTGTTTTTTACACCATAGAGAACAGTGTATTAAATAATATATCATTTATTGTATATATAAATACACAAATTTGAGGTTTGAGAACACCATGTTAGAACTGAGTGTACTACTTTGGTGTAATTCACCTAATCTTCACATGACGCTCATAAACACTAATTTGAATAACACTTGATAATGTTACATTTGGGTATACATCGTCTTTACACAAACATTTTTAAATACATGAACTTTGAATTTGAAGACATAATGATGAAACTAAGTGTACCACTTTGGTGAGATAGACCTAATTCTACAATGATATCCTTAAACCCTACTTTACAGCACCATGTCGGTCAATAAACAGAACCTCATGCACATATAATCTTTTACAAACATCTGGTACAAAAATAACTACAAAAAAGCAAAAAAACCTGCAAACCAGACTAATTTAGGACACTTTTTAGTCAAAAACAAATTCTTCAAATCACCAAAATGTGTCAAACTATGTACCAAACTGTAGAGCACCAAAATACGAACATAGTGCAAAAAACCGCGTAAAAAATCGACGCTTCTAGCACCCACAATCGTCGATCAAAGTTTTCACATTCATTTTTGCATCCTGAACCGGTTCTAGTGGTTCATCTTGGTTTGGTTCGGTCTGGCTGGGGTTCGGTTATGGGCGGACCTAACCCATTGTTAAACCTTTTTTTTTTTAAATACTTTGGTCCAGACCAAACCAAACAGTCTGTTTTAAACTGAACCATGAATTGACCAACGGTTCAATCACCGGACCAACTAGGTCACCCATTTGAGGTTTTCGGGGCCAAATTTCGGGTAAATGGATCGGGTTCTCGGGTCAGCCAATCAGGTTAACTGGTCGAGTCTCAGGTCAGAGCAAACTGTTTCTTGGTTGGGTTAACAGGTCACACGTGCTGACCCACACGTATGCCCCTGGGATCCTGGTCTTGGGTTAGGCTTAGGCCTGGGCTCGATTATGGCCAGATCCATGGTTTTGGGGTTTGGCTCTGGATCGGTCCTACAGTTGGTGGACTAGCTAGGGCTTCTGGTTTAGTCGAGTTAACCTGGTGATGTCACCTTCTCATTTCCCTTTTTTTTTTTTTTTTAATAGCCTCCGACGCTTCGATCTCATTTGCTTTTTCAAGGGGAGCGTGAAGCGTGTCAGGCTATCTCCGACGATGGTTTTTATACCATCGGCTTCGTCTCTTTGAGACCTACAATTTGGTATAACTTATTTTACTTTTTACCGATCCAAAATTTTTTTTCCATGGTACATACAGATTCGTACGAAAAAAATGGGAGAAAAATCTCTCCCTTTTCCAATCCAATCAAACATATAGTCTTTATAATGCTTTCCCATCGATCCTAGATCTTTGTGGGAGGCTCTGATACCACTATAAGAATTTTTAGATATCCTTTGGGTTTTTCCCATGAGATTTTTCATGAACCCTAATGAACACTTCACACAGATTATTAGAATACAATGGACATTAAAAAGAGATGATAAGAAACATACCTCTTGCTGTACATTAATTTTCGACCGTTTCCTTCACTTTGAATGCTTGTATCAAAGTCTTCCATAGGCTGTCAGGGATCCTTTGAATTTTCTCTACGTATGGGAACAAGAGAAAAAAATAACACCGTGGCTGTGGGGACCCTAACCATTGGTATTTATAATACCACCCCAACCCTAGATCAGTCCCACAGTGAACCAAGTTGGTCCATCTCTAATCATACTTAAATCGATATACCTGTAACCAGACTCCCACTGAACCAACTAACCTTATAATTAATTTATCCCATAAAATATCTTACATAAAATCGATATGATTCAGCTGTCGACTGATCCGATTATTGCTCAAAATCATGGCTTTAATGCATTTACGTCAATGCCCATGAAGCTATGTTGTTTGATCTACCATGCATACGGATAATACTAATTTTGTATATTTAACAAGCTAAGAAAAAGTGTTTCGCAAAAATATTCTCTCTTATAGTAATTTTTGTTTATTGAACTCATAAAATCATTATTATTTTGTGGAGGTAGTTTTTATATGTAGTGTTACATGTCCCATTGACATATTTGTTTTATGAGTAATTTTGATATTAGAAATGAGTTATTTTATGTACATTTGATGATGTGTATGATTGTTCATACAACATTTTGTCACGTGTTTCACACTCTTTAATGTATTTATATATTCTTTTATAATATCAGAGTGCATTTCTTCTTAGAAAAGTTTAATTATTTTTTCATTGTACTTCAGAGAATTATTTTGCAACTGGTCAACTCATTTTCGACTAAATTTTGAAATATAAGCAAATGCCTTGTCGTCTATTTGTTCACAAATTTTTATTTATTTTAAAGTAATTAAAAATAAGAATCCTTTTGTTTGAAGAAACATGTCCATTTCCACCTTTCAAGACAGGAAATGATAAGAAATGTACTCTAAAAAGTAATAGAGACAAACTTCAACATGGATTTTTTTTTATATAGCAAAAAGTTCTCTTAGTAGTAAGCTACATTACCATCTATGTGTCTGTCTTTTTCCCTTGATACTCTCTCTCCTCTTTTTAACAGATATCTCATACCCATTGATACCGCCACATAACCGCATCACTCAGAAAACCTTCTCCCTTTTATATATTTCTCTGCTATGTTAACTTATTTAAAAAAAATGATATTCATTCTCCTCTAAGTGATGCTATAGCGCAACTCGTTCTTTTTTACTTCCCTTCAAATATTTGATACCTAATAGAAAAAAAAAAAAAATCCATTATATGATTTGCTGGCTTGATTTAAATAAATTAAACTCAACAAAATGTTCTAGTCCTTTCTTCTTTTTTTTTTGGATGATTGTTTATGACACCAGCTGGTCTCAAAGAAGTCTTGACATTATAGGCAAAAAGAAAATGGTAGAATGAGAAATTCATAAAAAAATTATTATGAATAACTTCATAAATTAAAGGATAGAATGAAAATCCTATAAAATAAAAAAGAAAAGAATTTTTGCTTTAGGTGTCAATCGCTATGACACCTAAAGCGGGGACAGAGACATTATTATTATTATTATTTTTTGATGGTAAACTGTTCTAAGTCCCTTGTTACCTTTTATTTGTTGTCTACGTTATTGTTTCCATAAAAACACCATAAAAGGAAGTTACACTTTTCATGGCACTACTCATTTGCTCTCTTCTTGCGTGGGTTGTAAAGCAAGTCAGTATAATCCTAGATAATATTTCTTTAATCCTCCTCCACTACAGCCTACACACTTTTCTTTTGTTGGTGCAAGGCCTATATTTCCAGCTTTCCTAACATTCTTGTCATCTCCCATCCAGCAAATAATGTTATAAAAACTTGCCATCATTGTGGTAAAATCTAAAGTTCTAATGGTTAAAAAAAAAAAAAAAAAAAAATCCCATAACTTAAGTGATAGATTCGGTATTGGTAAAGTTGATCCATTACGACCCGATGGTTAGAGATTTAAATCAAAAAAATATTATTTTCAAATTCCAAAGAATAGGATAAGTCTGCATACATTTATCCCTCTTAATTTATACCCTGAAGTGGTAGGAGCCTTGTGTATTGAGTATACTCTTTATGCGTGCATGAGGATCCCTTCCCATGCCCTTTCACATAATAAACTAGGGCTGCAATTGGGTCAGGTTGGGTTGAGTTTTCTTAAATCCTAGCCCAGGCTTAGCCTGTCCCTCACTCAGAGCTTGGAAATTCAATACTAGCTTGCCCTCAAGGTTGGGCTGAACTGACCCCAATTCACCTTGACCATCGGGAGGGGAAAGGGAGATGTAGAGGCTGGACCAAGTTGAGGAGAAGAAGAAGAAGAAGAAGAAGAAGAAGAAGAACAAGGTTGGGCTCGGTTCAACCCAAGGCCTCAACCTTAGCCTGGCCCGGCCTTGACTCAAGGCTTGAAATTCTTAGTCTTGAGTCTTGACATGCCCTTAGGGCTGATAGGGCCAAACTTGTATCCCTAAAATGAGCTATCGGATTTATTACTGACACTCTCTCTCCTCTAATAAATATATGGGTTCCCTGTAAATGATTCTGTCTCTCAACTTCTCATTAGTCTGATTACCCTTGCCCATTTATAAGTTACCATTAACTTGCTTATTTCTATACCTAAGTATTAGACAACCTTTAACAAAGCAATGCGTGCCTGCACGTTATACTCTTTTCTCAAGCCTTTTGGTTAAAAGAGGGAAGAGAGGAAGAAAGAGCCTCTTTCCTTCCCTCAAATTTCCTCTTAACGGATCCATGTGACTTCAGCATCTTTTCCCCCACGTTAAGTAAGGCGAGATATGCTTTAACGTTGCCTTGATCATTTTAAGGGTAATTTAGTCATCTCACACTAATGGAATGTTTGTTGCTTCGTTTTCTCTAGATCTCGTTTTGTGATCTACTTGATTTCCATCAACCAAATTTATAAAAAAAGAATATTAATACACATTCAAGTAGGGATCACTCGAACAGATCAGGCTGGGCTGACATTTCGTACCTGGTTTTCAAAATTTGGACCGACTTCTGAACCACAAAAGTTACTGAGTTGAACCAATTTTTACACAATAACTAGTTTGTTGGGAAAAAGATCATCTCTTGTTGTCCAGTTCATCAATCGTCTATCAGACAGACTGAGATGTATTGGCATGCTTGCCGACCATCCCAGCCTGTCTGAAGGACAACTGACCCAACTAAAGTACAAGAGAGGATTTAGGTGTAGTTGTTGGCTAATTTTCTCTAATCTTGTTTACGGATGTTTCACTTGATCTTATTAGTTTGTTGGAATCTAGGTTTTAGGACCGACCGATCGGATCGCAATTGGACTTGGAGCACTGATTCTAGTGAAAATTGACTCAAAGGCTGCAAGTGCCAAACATACACTGTTTCTATTGATCCAGATTCCCCCAAGAGAGTGTTTCTCACAATGCGAATGTGGGGAAATCTCTCACAAAACACCAATGGGAGTGTGAGAAATCGTATAACAAATGAGGGCCCACATGTAAAAAAATGAAAAGATGTCCAAGAAGAGAGAGAAAATACAAGAATACGAGATGGTGAGAAAAGATCCCAATCACCACACTGATGTTTGTGGGGGTCTTTTTCCTATAGAAATATTAGGAATTTGTTTTAAGTAATAATCAAACAATGATAAATAGTGAACAAGGATAAAATGCGCCAGGGGAGGAAAGGGACCATGACCACATGAAACAGCTAGCCTCAGTTAAGGCTGCCTTTAACTCCCATTTCTCAAATCTTTTTTCCTACTTTTTCATGTACCATTCCGTTAGTCTTCTCTCTCTCTCTCTCTCTCTCTCTCTCTCTCTCTCTCTCCATATATTTCAGAACCTCTCATCATCACAATCTCAAAGGCTGTCTCTGCACGCGTAGGATCCTCATTCTTCCTGTCTTACAGCACTTTCCACCACCACCTCTCTCAGGTTCTCACAATGAAGCTCTGATCTTGAGTTATCTCCACCATAATTCCACTCTTTGACAACAAATCACAAATGGGTTTAGAGATCGCAGATGATTTCCGGCCAATTTTGATACAGAAGATACTGCCGCCTCCGCCGCTGCTGCTTCGCCAACCTTCCATGAACCTCAAGCTCTCAGATTTGAATGTGGAGACACCAGAATTGGAAACTGAAGAAGAGTGTGAGTGTCATACGCCAAAGTCAACACAGTTGAAGAATAATCTAATCTGCCCGCCGGCTCCAAGGAAACTCCGGCCGGCCAAACGGAGAGTTGGGCCACCTCCGGAATTCTTCCACGTTCCATTCGATCTGGCTTCGTTGTTTGTCGCTGTCTCAAGTAATTCCAAGAAGATTAGAGCAAGTTGAATTTTTACCTTTTTTTTTTTATTATTTGTTAATGTAAGTTTTGAAGCCAGGTAGAGAAAACATATCAAATGATATGATTTATTCTTTTTTATGGAATAGGTCTTAGATGGGTAGTCTCTCTCTCTCTCTCTCTCGCTTTCTCTAGTCTCCACCTGAATTTTTATGTTGTTTCATGTATGGTGTTTGTTGGAAGACCTCCACCACCCTCCTCTTCATAATAGTCTTGCTTGTGTAACTTGTGTTTAACGTAAGAATTGAGATAGAAGGTGTTATGTTTGTCTTGAATTTTTTGGTAATTTTGGATTCATGATCTACTCAGAGTATTCATTTGTTCAGATAAATTTGGTGGTGATTTGAATGAAAATTTTTTAGATTTGTGATGGTAGTGGAGGACTCCCATCGCTGATCACGTTTGGGGGTGTGGGGGCTTCGAGCCTTCAATTCAGCCGGACCCAATGAAGTGACTCGATGGATCGGCTCACCTTTGGAAGCGCTCATATATAATGTTTTTTCTTTCCTTATAACCTTAGCCGCAAAAAGAAAAAGAAAATAGGGAATTTCAAGTTTGGACTTGGGAGAGAGTTTGTTCTTGAGAGATTTCTATTGTAATTTCATTTGACATAGTGAATTATCTTCATCTTCTTCCCTAAAAGTAGCACATCATATTAATATGTAAACCATCTTAAATCTCTATGTCATTTTATTTGAATCAATTTTATTTTTTTGTTGATTTCTTGATGTTTGTTGGGGAGATTATTTTTGGGTTCTGAATCTTGTCAGTTTTCATTTCAACATGTTGGTTGGGATCTTTTTCTAGGATCAACAGATTTTGTAGCTGCTCTATGTGAAAGACTCAAACAGCAACTTAGATGGTTAGTTCAAATCAGGTGCTTTCTTGATTACAGAGATTAAAAACTGATTTAGGCTGAATAAAAAACAAAAAATAAAAAAAAAACCAAACCAAACTGAACCCAGCTTAAGGGTGTTATAGAGTATGGTTTTTTGGTTTAATGGTGGTTCGGTTCAGTCGGTAAAGGGGTAATATTAAAATCGAACAGTTTATTAAATAATTTCAAAACGATTTCAAAAATTGATTATTAATCGGATATAGTTTATCGATTTTTAATGGTTTTTGGTTTAACAATTTTTAAATGGTTTTACTAGTTAGTTAAAAGTGAAGTCTCGAAAGAGAGGACAATTGGGAAACATACTCATTCCTCACCTTAATATAAAATTATAAATATATTCCCTTTAAGAGCATCAAGTATCAGATTTTGGTTGATTTTAAACTATTTAATCGCTTAGCCAATTCAAAACTGTAACGCACCGTTTAGTTAAACGATTTTATTTTTGAATTTAGAATCAAACCATCTATCAATCAGTTTGTCGATTATAATTTAAATCGTACGGTTTGATTTCAATAAATGATTTTGATTTATTTTTTGCACCTTTATCCAAGATAGCAGAAAACTAAAAATTGGAAACACCACAAGTTCACGACCTTGGTGAATAGCAAAGTAATGTGAGAGATTTTCCCATAGATCTTTTTCAACGGCTGGTGAGCTCAATAAGTGATCTGATGGCATTGGATCACTTACGGCTTGAAGCAAATGAACTCAGCCCTTACACGAGAAGTTGCGCGAAGCCTCAGAGTCTGGGTTCCAAACCTTCGCCACCCACCGCCCTTGCCTGTGGTATTGCTAAAGCTTTGTGTATGGCGTGCCACACCAGCCCTAGGAGCCCTTCCCGGATCAAGGGCCCTCTCGAATCCAAAGTTCGCAGGTTTCTTATTCCGATTTCGCTATTCCATACATCTGAGTAAAAAAAATATAGAAAATAATTTATAACAAAAGATAAAAGTAGAAATGACAATGATATAAGAAAGATCAAGATTTGATGGTTGTGGAATTTTAAGGTAGTCATTAGTGGATTAGTGGAAAATTTTAAGCCAGGCTGTACCAATTTGGAGCTAACCTAATTACAAGAGTGAAAACTGCAGCCTTAACCAGCCCAGCTAGACTTCAGCTCTAACCCTTCCTAAAATTTTGTTGGCAGGTAATGCTTAAGATCTTCTACTCACATGTATAATTAGTTGCAATCAGAATAGAGTTTTGAAATTCTAAAAATCTTTTAAAAATAGTTGAAAGGGCAAGGGTGGTTTTCCATAATGCTAGTGTGGGAAATCGAACCAATGAGAGGGTGAGAGTCAGGATAATTCAGTGAGAACATACATTTGTGAGTGCAGAAAGAATGTCAATAGTGGACCAAAAGTCCCATGATGTGAGAAAGCGTAGGATGCAATCCCATTCCCGTGTTCTACGGACTTTCGAAATAGTTGAAAACAAATGGACAGCTGAAGATGGAGGAGGAAAGGTTAATCATGGATCTAAGAATCAGGATTGGGTCGACCGAATTAGAGGAGTCCGATTCGACACCGATTTCCTGTCTTGTTAATGGATTGAGGCTTGCAAACAACAAGGCTGATTGATCTCTTTCCTGTTTTCAAGGTCATTCTACCAAAGAAAAACTTGAATGGGGAAGAGTTGCTGAAGTAGGTTAGATCCTAAAATTATGTTCTCCGGGTCTGTTGGTTATTTGACTTGGGAAAAATGCCCAAACAATAGTTTTCACTAAAATAAGTAAAGGTTCGTCCAAGAAAAAAGGTTATCTTTAATGCAATATCTTTCTTCGGAATAAAATAAAATGGAATAATATAAAGCCAAAGAAAGTAATGGTGAACACGAAATGGGGTTGTTTAATTTAGTTCGGAGCTGCAAATTTTATATAATGATGAGCTTGTCTTCATTAACGATTGCAGGCTACATAGTTCTCCTTCATTCATATATCTCAACTGGTGCAAGCGCCAGTGTTTTGGTTTTCTATCAGCACATTATTGCCACTTCCCTCCTCTTCTCACTAGCTTTCCTCTTTGAAAGGTATGTTCACACCCTTAAACCCATCTCTCTCTCTCTCTCTCTCTCTCTCTCTGGATATTCTCATTGACATCGATTTGAAGCCATTGATATTGGAGTTCGGTGTCCAACGGATCACGAAAACTCTCCCCACCCTCTCCCCCTTGTATATTGTAGTTTTTATGATGACCCAATGATTGCACATATAGAGAACCTATTTCAATGGGCCTTTGACACCAGCCGGTGTCATTTAGATGGACCTCTCTCTCTCTCTCTCTCTTATTTTTACCTTACTTCAACACTTTTGCTTGCAGGAAAAGAAGGCCTCCCCTTACATTGCAGACAATTAGCTGGGCGTTCTTGTTGGGTTTATTACAGTAAGTTCTCTCCCTTCTTTATGATCATTAGAGGATTAAAGAAAGAGCAATCTAGCTTTTGTTTGAGGCTGGATAGTCGTGAGCATAGTTCGAACAATCGAATCGGAATCAGCAGAATCAAAGATCCCAATTTTGGAATCGGCATGAATGCACTTTGATCTTTAATTTTGACCGTTTTTCATTTTTTTGGTCAGTGAATGAGTAGAAAATCAATGAAACCTACCTTTATAGCCAGATTTACAAGACTTGTGAAGTAAAATTACAAAAACTACATAACAATGGAGAACGGGTTACACGTTCTCTTCCTCTTGCCTCTCAGAATTCTCATAACCCTAATAACCATCTTCACTAACTATTTTATAAAGGGACACAAAAAGGTACAAATTCAAAATTACCCATATAAACCCTAATAATTTTTTTTTTTTTGGTAAAGCCTAATAATTATTTTCTTAAATTGATAAATTTCTATACCATAAGGTTGGGTTCTATATTTAGACTCTCTAATCTCCAAAGATCCTTCAGATTTGTTGTGTTAATATTCATGATTTATCTCATACTCTTTCAATGTTCTCTTCCGACAAACCCCCGATGTCCTCTTCGACATCGGATTCCTTCGAAATGCTATTTTTGGCCTCATTTCATTGCTCTTGGTATTCTGAGTATAAGCATTTACTAATTTGGTTGGATTGATTGTTTAAAGTATTTGTCATTACTTGTTATAACCAAAGAGGTGAACTTAAGAAGATGTAACCTTCGTTTATTAACCCTTATCTTATACTCGAAATTTACTTTAAGTCATGGTAAAAGAGGATTTTCAAAAATAATTTGAAAATGATTTGTCATTATATTATTTTCTAAGGTGTCATTGTCATGTTTATTTTTCAAATATTAATGTGAAATGATGAGATTTTATCTTCACCAAAAAAAAAAAAAAAAAAGTTTGTTATTCTTGAAGAGTAAAAAAGTAAAATTACAACATTGTTTTCACCAACTGTGGTCACAACAAGATTTTCCCTTATTGGGGTTAAAAAAAATAACCAAACCTAACTAAGGAAAAATTATGGGTTTTATATTCCAACATTGTTGGGTTCCATATTAAGTTAGGCTCTCTTTGGTATGTCTTATAGAATTAATTCTATAAAACATTATGACATATGTAGTTGTTTGATCTGATTTATGGTACTTATTTATATTTAAAATAAATTGATATAATCTAAAATCTAGAAATAGGTTTGAAGTTGTTTATTATTATAATTGTGATAATCTATTATCATTTCTTTATGTCCAGTGGTATTAAATGTTATTATTTATGCCTCATAAATTATTATAAATAACTAATAAACCTAAATTTAAACTATACCAAAGAGAGCTTTACTAAATTCAGAAATTAAAATGTGTTGAACTAGGGCCAGTTTGGATTGGACAATTGGCAAGTTTTAAAATTGAGGAAGCTTGAAGCCAAGCCCAGAAGGCCACCTGGCCCAGTTGACAAAAGGGTTGTTAGGACCAGCCCATGGGCCGGTTCAGGAATTCCAATCTAGTTTTTCATCATTGTCTTCTTCACTCTTCGAATACTTTTTATTTTCTGTATATGTATGTGTAACGGTGTACAGGATACCATTAGGGAAATTACTCTTGACATGGAGTCTACGGTTTATATCTGCAACATGCCAAAGCATCGCTATGAACGCAAAGACGGCACTCGTTTTCGTCCTCGCGGTGGCTTTTGGGAGAGAAAGGTTTAGCTTTCTTACAATCAATGGTCAGGCCAAGTTATGGGGAATCACTTTGTCAGCTGTCGGCACCACCATTATGATAGTGTGGAGGGGGTCGACTGCTGCAATGCAACTGCCGGAAGGCACATTTCAGGACCAGCTTATTGGGTGGATCATGACTGGGTCTTCACTTCTCTCCCTCGCATTTGCAAATCTATTAATGGTAAGGAGATTTCTAACTTCAAATAAGAGTCTTAGAATCATGGGTTATCTTCATTTCTAGACCCATAAATCTTCAGTTTTTCATAAACAAACCCATGGGCCTATTTTATGCGCTGTCAGGCCTTTCATAACATTTATAGCTCTGTTTCAGACAAGAAGACTGAAATACCCTTCAATTTTAACTAAAATCCCTATTTTATGCATGGGCCAATTTTTATGAACAAACTCATGGGCCTATTTTATGCACTTTCAGGCATTTCATAACACTTATAGCAATGTTTGTCAGACGATAAGACTGAAATACCCTTCGACTTTACCTAAAATCCCTACTATTACCTTCAGAACCTAAAACCAATAATGGAAGAAAGCGAGAGAGAGAGAGAGAGAGAGAGAGAGAGAGAGTTTTGTTGGTAGCAGTCTAGCAGAGGGCGGAGACCATCCATGGGGAAGACAATGGGTAGGGCCGGTGGTGCTCCGCATCTTTTAGATAGCGACAAGAGAAACTGCATCTAACTCTCTTCGATCAAAATATCTCATCTATTTCATTGTCATCGTCAGAGAGGGAGGAGGTGGTGAGATGGTGGTGTTGGTGAGAGGAGTTTTAAAGGTGGTGGAGTTTTATAAGTCTTGGGATTGAATCATGCCATTACCTTTGTTGGGGGGGGGGGGGGGATCTACTTTTAATTTCTATATTGTAAAAAAAGGTAAATTACATATGAGGTACTCAATGTTTGAGAAAATGAGGTTTAACCTCATTCTTAAAAAGTGACGTTTGAGGTTCCAAAATCAAGTTAACACTATGCTTTAATAAATTCAAGTTACATGACTTTTAAATTTTTAAATTTCCATCTTTGCCTATCGCAAAGAAACTAATTCACGTTTAAATTTTACATTTGTTATTGGATTCACTTAAGCTGGAAATCCCAATGATACCTCCCTAGCTGCCATGTGTTCTCGAAAGGATCCAATGGTTGAGGTCTGCTTTGATGGTGCACTGCAACTTCTCCTTCTCCCTTTCCTTTGGTGAGTCAATGGGAGAATTGGATGGGAAGACGGTGGCGGTGGGGCCGGTGGGAGTGGTGGAGGAGTAGCTGGGTTTTGGTTTTAGTATGAAGAGCAGGGATCCATTGAAGAGAGGAGGTTGTCGTAGTAAGGTAGGAGGTTCCATATCACCATGAAGATCGTCACTATTATCAAATTGGCTACCAAAGATTTGGCCTCGAAGCATACAGAGAAGATTTGGAGACAATAGCCCCTAATTGCTTAATCGTCTCTATATTTAGAAATGATTGTTTACAAATCCAGTTACCTTTCTTGTAGCCACACACAAGATAGGGGTATCTATTTAGCACTATGAACTAAGAAAAATACAATTGTAACATCCACCATAAATCGCCGCCTCACCCCCTCCTCGGGCGGCGTCATTTAATTACTTACAATTGTTTCTTGCTTTTTAGGGCATCATTGTAGAGGTAGAATTCCAGACTCGAGAGAGGAGATGGACCCCTACTCTTCACACTAAGAACAAAACCAGAGGAGAAGGAGAAGCCACTGCTCCTCCACTTCCACCGTCTCTCTTCCACCTGTCGTATTTCCTCCTCATCCGTTGCTCCCAGCACCACCGTTTTCCCACCATATTCTCCCATTAACACATCGGAGGAGAGGGAGAAGCTGCTTCATCAAAACAAAACCCTCCCCACAAAAAGTAGACCCCAACTGTTGCTCTTCCTCCTATTCCCTTGTCATGGAGTTAGAATGAAGGTGAAAATTCATTGTATGAGGGATATTTTAATCAATATTAATTGATTATAAACAAGAGTAATGTTAACTTAATCTTGAAACCTCAAATGTCACTTCTAAAAAATGAGGTACCTAAATGAGGTACCTCAAACGTTCTTTCTTCAAAGATTGAGTACCTCAAATGTAATTTATCCTATTAAAAAAAAAAAAAAAAAGAAAAAAAAAAAGAAAGAAAGGAAAAGAAGGAAGCTTAACTAAATAAACCTCTAAGTAGCCTATCTATCTCGTAAGCTTTTCTCCTTGTTCTATACTCCGAGTTATTCATAAGGCTATGTTTGGATGTCGAGAAAGGAAAAGAGAAGTAAATAAATTTTTTAAAATGGATGAGAGGAATACACATAAATTCATCATTAGTCTTATCGTATTATGGTATTTTCTCAATAGAAATCCTTTCACATAGTCAGAGAATTGTCAGCCGTGATCACACGATTGGCACAACTAGGTGTCCAAAGACAAATTCTACCCTTTCTCTTATATTATTATGCTTTTTCTTTTCCTTTTTTTTTTCTTTATCCAAACATAAGAGAAGCACAAGGCCAAGCCCATTGTAATTCAAATTTGATTTGAGGGCAAATTTGCCCTCTTTGTCCAGCCCCAGATAGAGCCATAACTATCCAACTCAGTTTTAAATGATATCAAATTCAATTGAGTATGATGGAATACAGGATTTGTAAAAGGTGCATGGGACATGTTGTACAGGAAGATGTGGCAGCCAAGTATCGTGGAGTCATGTCATGGGTAGCTATGATTAGCTTTTGCGGGACCATTCAAACCGCAACTGTTGCAGCCTTTACAGAGAGAAACCTCACTGCTTGGAAGATACAGTGGCAGGGGAGTCTGCAAGTTCTGGTCATTCTTTATGGGGTAATACATTTCATTTCTAATTTAATAATTTTACAAAAAGAGGGGGGAAAGATTCCCACATGTGTCAACTTACGGTATTTGGTATGGTACGGCACATAAAGCAAAATAGTGAAATCGAGATACCGCATCATATTGATTTTGGTTTAAAATTTTCATTTGTTACTATTAAGATTATTAGTTCAATAGTCTAGGTGACAAGTCTAGGTGTCACCTGTACAAAGGGTTTTTACATTAAAACGTAATGAATTGAATACAGAAGACAAAAGTTCCTTATATATTAGAACTCAAAGAAAGAATTAACCACAATTTATTCCACAGAACTATAAACGATAAGGATGATTCAAATATTCAAATTTGAATCACCAAAAATTTGGATTCAGTTACACAAGCTGAAATCAAAGAATTAATAAGAATGATTCAAATATTCAAATTTAAATCACCCACTAGATTTGGCTTCAGTTATGCAAACTGGAATCAAGGAATTGATAAGCTTGATTCAAATATTCAAATTTGAATCACCAACCATTTTAAGCAATCAAAGATTTGGCTTCAGTTATACAAGCCGGAATCAAGGATTCGATTTATGTTTCATAGGTTATGTATTGTATCTATTTTGAATTTGAATTTGAATTTCAAACTGATGTAAAGATATTATAAATATAACACCTCTTATCGTTGAGAACATGGTATCAGAGCACCATTGACAAATGTCTCCATGAGTATCTCCCAAGCTCCACCACTACTCCTAACAACACCTCCATCGGTGGCGACTCTTCTTCCGTCCAACTCACTCCTTCCAATATTATTTCTCTACTACCTATCAAACTTGACCGGACCAATTATTTTATATGGAAATCACAATTTGTTCTGCTGCTCTATGCTCACGATTTGTATGGTTTCGTTGAAGGCACTACCATCACACCCTCTACCACAATCCCACCATCCCTTGACTCTACCTCTCAAATTGACACTTCAAATCCTGCCTATCATGCTTGGCGAAAGCAGGATCAAATCATTCTTAGCTGGATCATCTCTTTGCTCACTGAAGGAGCACTTGCACACATTGTTGGACTGACTTCTACTAAAACTGCATGGGAAACCTTAGCTAAGGTGTATGCCTTTCAGTCGCTAGCTCGAGTGATGGAACTCAAGCATCACCTTTTCCAACTTAAAAAAAGGTAACCTCTCCATGAATGACTACGTTCAAAAATGAAAGTGC
Organism: Protea cynaroides; assembly: GCA_028583415.1. Taxonomy (NCBI): domain Eukaryota; kingdom Viridiplantae; phylum Streptophyta; class Magnoliopsida; order Proteales; family Proteaceae; genus Protea; species Protea cynaroides. The sequence continues at coordinate 18,329,009 of CM053272.1, read as the reverse complement.
TTGTCGACAATCTTACCGCTGTTGCCCATCTCGTGTTTGATGAGGATATTGTTTTAAGTATTCTTCATGGTCTTCCTTCTGAGAATGATTCTTTTGCTACGTCTATAACAACCATAATAGACCCCCCCCTTCCCTTGGATGATTTTATTGGCTTACTTCTACATCAAGAGATTTATAAAGATCAACGAAACAGCCACCTTAACTTACCATCGATTGAAGCAAATGTTGCTTTTAAAGCTATGGTCACCCTCCTTCACAATCTGCCCACACAAACTGTGGTTGTGGATATAACAATCGAGGCCATGGCCGTGTGTCAAATAATACATGAGGCCGTGGTGGTTATCATCCTATACAGTAGTATCAATCTCCTCTATTGCCATCTCCTATAGTTTCCTGTCAAATTTGTCATAGAACAAATCACACAGTTGTAACATGCTACAATCGATACAACCCCAACTATCAAATCAATTCTAATATGACACCTTCCAACACAGCTAATTTAGAAGCTCTGATGGCATCTCCTACTGCCAGCTTTGATGCCACATGGTACCCAGATTCGAGAGCAACACATCACATGACTAATGACTTTGCTAATCTTGCAATTAGTCAACATTATACTGGACCTGATCAAGTTCGAGTGGGTAATGGAGAAGGTTTGAATATTGAAAATATTGGTTCTTCTTCTTTATCTTCTTTAGCACATGTTTTAGGATTAAAAGATATATTATATGTCCCAAAGATCACGAAGAACCTTTTGTCTGTCAGTAAGTTTACTACAGATAACAATGTTTATTTGGAATTTCATCCCAATTGTTGCTATTTGAAGGACACATTAATTGGGAATACCTTGCTCCAAGGCAACACTGAAGGTGGTCTCTATCGATTTTCGTTAGCTACATCATCTATCAATAAGCATCCCATAGTTCTCATTAGTGAGCAAGTTACCAAGAAAATCTGGCATGATCGCCTTGGCCATCCATCACTAAGGTGTCTCTCCTCTCTCCTTCGAAGTTCGTCATTATCGGTTCAGGAGTCTTCATATAATCAAGTATGTAAGTCATGTCAAATGGGAAAGGCTCACAAGCTCTCATTTGACCTAAATAAATCTATAGCAACCAATCCATTTGACCTTGTGCACTCCGACATCTGGGGGCCTTCTCCATCAGCATCCATAAATGGTTGTTACTATTATATTTCATTTATTGATGGTTTCAGTAGATTTACATGGATTTTCCCACTTGTACGTTGATTTGAGGTGTTTAATATCTTCTTATAATTTTATGCTCACATTCAAAATATTTTCAATTGTAAGATTAAATGATTTCAGTCTGACAATGCAAAAGAGTATCAAGTTTCTTATTGTTACTTCAAAACGATGGCATTGCACACCAGTACTCTTGTCCCCATACTTCGGAGCAAAATGGACGAGCCGAAAGAAAACATCATCATATGGTTGAAACTGGCCTCACTCTAATGGCACGGGCTTCAGTTCCTATTTCTTTTTGAACATCAACATTTGAAACAGCGGTGTACTTGATTAACAGACTACCAACATCTGTGCTTCAAAACCGCAGTCCATTTCAAAAGTTGTTCAACATGGACCCAGACTATAGCATACTTTGCACATATGGATGTGCGTGCTATCCTTGGGTTAGATCTTACAACAAGAACAAGCTGGAGTATCAGTCAAAACAATGTTTTTCTAGGCTACAATAGCTCAAACAAAGGCTACAAGTGTTTTGACAGTTCGGTAGGTCGAATTTTTATCTCTCGACATGTGACATTTGATGAGACTACCTTTCCCTATTCCTCCATTAACATCCAAACACCCAATCATTTAAAACCATATAACACAAACCCTGTTGTTGTAACCACTGATAATCTTATTAATCAGTTTACAATTACTTCATCGTCCCAAACCATGGCCGTTGAAGATTAAACCTCACCATCACTTAACACAATGGAATCCAAACCAACCAAGGATTGTAATGACATAACTATCATTCAGTTAGAAAACAATACCAATCCTACTACAATACCCACTACCAATCCCAACCCTAATATCGAATCAACACTACCCACTACCCACCCCAACCCAAATACCGACCCCATAATACCTACTAATGATCCCAACCCCAATACTGAACCCACAATACCCACTAATGATCCCAACACCAATACCAACTCCACTTAAACCAAATCTCATCAAATGGTCACTAGAAGTCGGATGGATATTTCTAAACCCATCCAAAAGCTCAACTTATTGGCCACAAAATATCCTATTCAAGCAGAATGTCTCATAGCATTAAAGAATGAGGAAGCAGAACCATCGTCCTCTATGGTTGCTAGCAAAGACCCAAAATGGAGAATTGCAATGAGTGAAGAATTCAAAGCTCTCCTACGTAATGGAACATGGGTTTTGGTTCCTCACAATTCATTCATGAACCTTGTTGGAAATAAATGGGTTTATAGGATCAAACGACATTTTGATGGGTCTGGATTACTTTGATATGTTTAGTCCAGTGGTTAAACCCACAACTATTCGTACACAACTATTTGTATGGTTCTATCTATAGTTGTAGCTCGTGGCTGGAACTTCGTCAACTAGATATTCAAAATGCATTCCTCAATGGTGCATTATAGGAAAATGTATACATGACTCAGCCCCAAGGCTTTGTTGATCCTACATGTCCACAACATGTATGTCATCTGAAGAAAGCACTTTATGGACTAAAATAGTCCCCTCGTGCCTGGTCCTACAAGCTCCGAATGTTTCTACTGTCACAAGGATTCAAGGTGTCCTTTTCTGACACTACCTTGTTTATCAGATCATCTCAGCATCATGTTATCTATATCTTTGTATATGGATGCTATCATAATAACGGGCATAGATAAGAAACCTGTCACTGATCTAATCATGGCGCTTGGAATTGAGTTTGCCATTAAAGATCTTGGTGCTCTATACTATTTTCTAAGAGTTAAAGTATGCCGGACAACGGAAGGGCTACATCTAACATAGTCCAAATATACATTGGATCTCCTAAAAAAGGTGAATATGCAAGCAGCTAAGCCCATGCCATCTCTTAGTTCAACGGCTCCCCTGCCACATGACCCTGGTCAGCTCTTTGAGGATGTTACATTATACAAAAGCACAGTCAGTTCACTTCAATATTTGACCCTCATACTACCGGACATTGCTTTCTTAGTTAATAGGGTTTGCTAATTTGTGCACACTCCTACAATTGATCATTGGTCTGCTGTCAAGCGAATACTATGGTATTTGAAGGATATCATTACTCTTGGAATTCAAATTCAAGTCTCACCATCTTCACAACTAAGTGCATTCATAGATGCAGATTGGGCCAGAAGACACATGACCGCCGGTCCACCAGTGGTTATTGTATTTTTATGGGTCCAAGTCTTGTATCCTGGAGCTTCAAGAAACAACAAATGATTGCACGATCGTCTACAGAAGCTGAGTACAAGGGTCTGGCCAATGCTGCAGTTGAATTAATATGGCTTATTCAATGACTACTTGAACTTGGGATTTACTATTCCTCCCTACATTTATATTGTGATAATATTGGGGCAACGTATCTTGCTGCTAATCCACTCTTCCATGCACGAACCAAGAACATTGAAATAGATTTTCATTTCGTTCGTGAACAAGTGGCATCTGGTCAACTGCAAATACGGTTCATTCTTAGTAGATATCAAATTGTTGATATCCTTACTAAAGGTTTGGGAGGACAACGATTTCAAACTTTACAGGACAAGCTCACACTTACCTGTTAAACCACTTTGCTTGAGGGGGCATGTAAATGATAAGGATGATTCAAATATTCAAATTTGAATCACCAAAGATTTGGTTTCAGTTACATAAGCTGAAATCAAGGAATTGATAATAATGATTCAAATATTCAAATTTGAATCACCAAGCAGATTTGGCTTCAGTTACATAAGCTGGAATCAAGGAATTGATAAGGATGATTCAATATTCAAATTTGAATCACCAACCGTCTTCAAGCAACCAAAGATTTGGCTTCAGTTACACAAGCTGGAATCAAGGAATTAATTTATGTTTCATAGGTTTTGTGCTGTATCTATTTTGAATTTGAATTTAATACTAATGTAAAGATATTATAAACACAATACACCTCCTATCGTTGAGAAGATAAGGAAGGCTTACAACAGTCTATATACAGTCTAGACTTGCTGAAACCAAATAGGCCAGCTGTCGTTCCAGCTGGTAGTAAGCAGTATATTATAAACACCCCCTCAAGGTCTGGCGAAAGGAACGTAGCTCTAGCTTGCTAAGTGGAGACTGACAGGAGGATCGACCCAATGCTTTGGTGAAATATCAACCTATTGTATGGACGTGCGAACGTGAGCACTATAGATGAGTCTAGATTGAATCTTTTCCTGAATAAGATGACAATCAAGCTTGATATGTTTAGTCTGTTCATGAAATACTGGATTAGCAGCAATATGAAGTGCGGCTTGATTTTTACAATAAAGATGCATTGGCAATGGATGACTAATCACAAGATCTAAAAAAAGTGCACAGAGCCTTGTGAGCTCACAAGTAGCAGCCGCGATATAGTCCTGTATTCGCTTTTACGGAAGAGTGAGAAACTGTAGTTTATTTCTTAGTTCTCCATGATTGGGGGCTATGGCCAAGGAATGTAATGTAGTTAGATGTTGAATGCCGAGTGACAGAACAACCAGCCAATCAGAATCATAATAAGCTGAAACATGTAACAAAGAAGTTGATGATATAAAAACACCAAGGCCTAGATTACCTTTCAAATAACTCAGAACTCTTTCTTTGATTAAGCTGTTGTATAGCCAAGATATGACCATTAGGTCACATTGCTCCCAAGCTTGAACGTTCAATGGAGGAGAAATCGGCTTTGGGAGCGAATCGTCGACAAATCCGTATTTATTCTTTACCCCAAGAGCAACTTGTAGAGCCCGATGCCATGTACCACAATTATTCCCAATTAGCAGTTGTGTTACTAGTAGTACATGGCTTGGATTATCGGATGGATACAATAAGTATGGACTACGAACAGAGGAGGTTTTAGGATCACGATGAGTCTCACTAGCTTGGGAATAATCATCATAAGCCATTTGAAAGAAACTTACCTGAGAATTTATGAGAGGAGTTGAAGAAGATAACCACTGAAGCTTGTTCGAATGATTCAGACTTATGAGATCTAAAAGAAAAGCAAGAAATCAAAGAACTGAAAAGAAATTTGCAGAGACAACAAGACCGCTGTGCAAATCGACTGAAGGAGATTTCGTGAACTTGAACTCTCAAATCGCTGATAGATTCACGATCGATTGATCATCATAAATGGAAGTTGTAGAGAAAAAAAAATATTTATGCTCTGGTACCATGTTCAAAGGGAGTTTTCATTAAAACATAATGAACTGGATACAGAAGACAAAGGTTCCTTATATATAGGAATTGAAAGAAAGAGTTAACTACAATTTTTTCTACAGAACAATCTAGACCCATAGAAACCAAATAGGCCAACTGTCATTCTAGCTGGCAGCAAGCAGTATATTATAATACCTAATTGATTATGTTTATTTTTCTTTTGTTTAGTTTTTCTTATTTAGACTCGAATAGAGTTTCCTTCTTGGACTCTATCTCTTGTATTTTGACTCCTTTATGAGTTTTTTATTTTCTATAAATATATAGTAAATTGAGGGAAAGAGATACAAATTAATTCTCTCCCCTTCATTGGTTTTATCTCTCCCACGGTTCTCTCTCACTCTTAGTTCCACATCCTCCATTGTTACATGGTATCAGAGCCTTTCTCATCATACCAACACGCCTCCTTTTCTCCATAATTGTTTTGAGAATCCTCTTAATTCTCTTCCCTCCATTATTTCTTTTTGTTTTATTTGTGGCTGTCATCATGGAATAAACAACAAATTTTAGTTTATGAAAGCCCCCCAACAAGGGGATTAATATGCTACTTATTATGAATTTTTCTCATAGCAAGGCCATGATTATGGGAGTTGATTGAATGCTTGTTTTCCTTGATTCATGAGTAGATCGAGACAAATTTTTTATGTTGTGTGTTGATTCTACAATAGCAATCAATCTCTATTTTTGGATCATTTTTTTTTGTTCAGTAAGAGTAAATCAAGTTTACCTTGATCAATCAAATTTCTTTGATCAAGATTACAGTAGCCGATTGCAGTTCCTACAGTAGATCAACATTTTTTTTTTAGTTCCCTAGATTTAATTTATAGTTAAATCTATATCGACATTCAGCAAGATTCAGCTTTAGATTTAAATCTATATTTTGATCGATATTTAAATCCAAATCGAAATTCATATTTGGCTCCAGATCGATATTTAGATCGAGTTCGAGATTCGGTGCAGTTCAAATCAAGATTCAAATCCAAATCGACGTCCAGTTTTAGATCTAGATCGATATTCAGATACATATTGATATTAAGATCCAGATCGATATTAAGATCCAGATCGATATCCATATTCAGATACAGATCAGTATTATGGTCTGAAGACTAATGTGGACTCTCTCCACATCCAATTCACTTCCATTAAATTGACTGGTTCATTACCTTTTCTGGAAGCAGGCTGTGACCATGTATATCATTGCTTGGGATAAAGTGGCTTATTTAAATGATGATCCTTCTGATTTTAAGGCTGCAACTTATGTTATTTGGATCCATGAGAATGCCACAGTTGTGGTCTGGCTATTTAATAGCCTGGAGTCCTTTGTGGCTACCAATGTCATGCGTCACACCATTGTTAAGGATATTTGGACGGACTTATAAGATAGCTTTTCTCAGGAACTAAGTTGTCTCGTATTTATGATCTATATGAATGTATGTTTAATTGCAAACATGGTGATAAATCAATTGACGAATTTTATAGTACTCTTTAGGTTATTAAGGAATAAATGAATTTCCACCAACCTCTTACTACAAACCTCGCTACTCTGAAGGCTCAGCGTATAGAACTTCATGTAGCTACCTTTTTCTCTGGACTCAGTTTTGAGTTTCATCCTATCAAAAGCCAACACCTTGCTAGTGATAAAGTCCATACCTTAAATGAGGCCTTCTGTCGTGTTTAGCACATCGTCAATACCACCTTCACCAAGTCTCATGGGGTCTTTACCACATATAACTTGGCCTAATTCACTACCAGCATCGGTCATGATTGTGGTAATTCTGGTAAAGGCCATGGTGGACGTGGCTCTTCTGATCAGCCTATGCGTCTCAGCTTTAACTACGATGAACAGTTTCATACGGTCAATAGATGTTGGGTAAAGCATGGTAACCCTCCTCAATGGGGTTCCAGGTCTCCTTCTCAGTTAGCAGATGCAGCTAATTCTTATGTTGATTTTCATACACTTGCCACTTCAATCGACGAAGACTCATCTTCTTCAGTTATTGTGTTTAAAGAAGATTTTCTTAGCCTACATACTCGTCTCAATTAAATAGACACTTGGGGCTTTACTTCTTCTTCTACTTTTACTTTAGCCCATACATGTATTACTACATTACTTGTATCCACAACCTCTACTTATTGTGGTGCTTCTTCTTACATGACTAGTAAGGCCTTATTATTCTCTTTTAACCATTGTCCTCAACCATCCAATGTTTACTTATCTGATGGCACCACCACCCACATTTTTGGCAAGAGTGATATATCCCTATCACCTACTTTACCCTTGTCATCTGTTCTTCATGTCCCTTGTATACCCATGAATTCACTTTCAGTTAGTATTTTGGCAAAATCTCTTAATTATTCTGTCACCTTTTTTTCCAAACTTGTTGTGTACTTCAAGATGTATAGACAAATGTCATGATTGGTTGGGGACATGAGAAGGACGGGTTGTACTATCTAGACGTCATTCCATCTTCTGCTACTGTGCTCACTACTGCTACTGGTGTTTCTCCGCTATAATGAAATTTTTGCTTGGGTCATTTGTCTCTCGCCAAGTTACAAATTATGGTTCTAAGCTGCAAATCTGTTACTACCCTTGAATGTGAAGCATGCCAATTGAAAAAACACCACCGCCCATCTTTCCCTTTTCATGTTGTGTTCAGAAGTTCTACCCTCTTTTCCTTGGTTCTTTTCCATATCTAGGGTCTTATAAAGTAAAGAGTTATGCTGGTTTTAGTTATTTTGTCACATTTATAGACAATTCTCTTCATACCACTTGGTTATATTTGTTAAAGGATTGTTTCGAGTTCCTTTCCATTTTTAAACAATTTTATTTAAAAATCAAGAATTAGTTTGGTGTTAGCTAAAACCTTTTAATCTGATAATGTGCTTGAATCCACCCAATTGGCTATTTCTTTGTTTTGTGTGTCCAATGGTATCCTTCACCAAACTAGTTGCCCATACAGCCCTCAATAAAATGGCGTTGCGGAACGTAAAAATCAATATTTATTAGAGGTTTCTCATTTTCTCCTTTTTCATATGCACTTGCCTTGCTTTTGGGTGATGCAATCCTAACCGCTTACTACTTGATCACGCATGCAGTCTTTAGTCCTTCAGAATTGATTACCTATATCATTGGTTTCACACTCCTCTCCATTGTTTTCCTTACCACTGCACACCTTTGAAAGCACCTACTTTGTTCATGACCTTCAGCCTAGAAAAGTTATCCCCCCGATGGTCAAGTGTGTTTTTATTGGTTACTCTCGCACTCAAAAAGGGTATCGATGTTATGGTTTTCTTATCTAATGTTAGGTTGTTAGTGGTGATGTTACGTTCTTTGAGAACACCCCATATTATTCAGCTCCCAACTCCAATTCATCGATTTCGAGCCTTGGTTCCATTCACTGATGTGGCTTCCCCACTCGTACTGGCATCAACCCCTGTTACCGCTCCTCTATAGGTGTATCATCGTCGTCCACGGCTTGCACTGACACCAGCTCCTGCTCCACCACCTTCCCTGTTCTCGGCTCCTTCCTTATCCTCCTCCTTACTAGAACATATCCTATTACTCAGTATGTGTCTACATCACATCTCTTGTTTTCCCACTAATCCTTTGCTTATGCCTTATGCCACATTGATATTCCCACCTCTCATACTGAGGCTTTAATCCGACCTGAGTAGAATAAGGCTATGGATGTCGAGATAGATGCTCTCCTTTCTCGACAGAGTTAGTCCCTAGTTTTTTTTTAACTATGGATAAGGAGGGGTTATACTGTGAAGTATAACCCCAATGGTATTGTGGAACGTCTAAAAGTGCACTTGGCTGCAAAGGCTTTACCCAGACCTATGGGGTTAATTATCTTGAGATATTTTCCCAGTTGTTCATCTCTATTATGTTCGGGTTCTTATCCCTTTCCGTCAATCTAGATTGACAGATTTTTTAGTTGGATATTAAGAATGTCTTTATATATGGTGACTTATATGAGGAGGTCTATATGGAGCAACTTTCGAGGTATTTTGCGCAGGGAAAGATTGCTGCCCACAGAGTTGTAAACTTCACAAAGCAATATATGATCTGAACCAGACTCATCTTGGTTTGAGAAGTTCACTAAAGTCATATTTGATTATGGGTTCAAACCATGCTATTCCGATCACTTATACTTTGTTTGTCTTTGCAATTCTAAGGTTATCATTCTTGTGGTCTATATGGATGACATTATTGTTTCTGGAGATGACTTGAGAGGCATTGATGAGGCTAATGCCTACCTCCATCAGCATTTTCAAATGAAGAATTTGGGGGGTTCTTCACTTCTTTGTTGGCATTTAGGTGGTTCGAAGCTCCAAAGGTAATAGTCTTTCTCAACGGAAGTATACTCTTGATCTTCTGACGGCAATAGGTATGCTAGGCTGCAAACCTATCGATATTCCTATGGACCCTCATCTAAAATTTGCTATTTGTGATGATGTGGATTTTATTGATGTCCATCAGTATTGCTATCTTGTTGGCAAGCGTACCTATCTCACTGTTGCTTGACTTGACATCTCCTATTTTGTTGGAGTTATTAGTCAGTTTATGCTAGTTCCAAAATAAATTCATTGGGATGCAGCTTGTCCAATTTTGGAGTATCGCAAGGGAGCTCTTGGTAAAGGGTTGCTTCATCGTCTTCATCAAAACATTGATCTATGTGGTTATTCTGATGCTGATTGGGCTAGTGTTGATGATGATCGTCGATCTATTACTGGTTATTATACCCTTCTAGGCGGCAATCTTGTTACATGGCGTAGCAAGAAGTAGATTACAGTTGCACAATCTAGTGCTAAATCAGAGTATCATGCTATGACTCAAACTATGGCAGATTTGATGTGGGTGAATAATATTCTTGGTGAATTGGGCTTTCCAATTACACTGTCAATGTACTGTGATAATTAAGCCATTCGTATTGCTTGCAATCTTAATTTCAAAGACCTCTAAGCATATTGAAGTAGACTCTCGTTTTATTCGAGATGCTGTTATGCGTATTATGATATCTACTTCATTTAATAGTTTCAGTTCTCAACTTGATAATATGTTTATGAAGGCCTTATTCATGCTTAATTTTTCAAAACTATTCCAAGTTGAGTCTTGGTGATATTTGTACTCAAGCTCCAGCTCGAGGAGAATGTTAAGATTATTAGTTTGATAGTCTAGTTGTCACCTATACTGGTCTAAGTGTCACCTAGTTGGTTGTTTTTATTTTTCTTTTGTTTAGTTTTTGCTATTTGGACTCTATTAGAGTTCCCTACTTGGAATCTATCCTTGGTATGTTGACTCCTTTTATGAGTCTTTTCTTTTCTATAAATATAGCATTGATTAAGGGGAGAGATACAAATTAATTCTCTCCCCTCTTTCGGTTTTATCTCTACCACAGTTCTCTTTCACTTGTCGGTTTCATATCTTCCATTGTTACAGTTACCGTACTAATTTGGTACGGTTTCAGTAAAGGACTGACTAAGAGCTTCCTTGGTGTGAGAAAGCTCTTGTGGTAATTCAAAAATCTGGGAAACATTGTCTACGTGCCCATACATGTCTTTGAAGGAATCCCAAAGCTCTTTAAAGGATTCAGAATAGACAAAAATTTAATAGATCAAAGGATCCATAGAGTTGGACAACCATGACATAACAAAATTATCAGTAGCTTACCATTCAACAAACTTTGTATCAGTGGAGGTCGAAGCGTTGATAGTGCCATTGATATAGCCCAACTTAGAGTGACCTCCTAGAGCATCCGTGACTGCTTGAGACCAAGGCAAGTAAATCCAAACGTGAGGACAATAGATATGAGTTAATTGCTCACCTCATGTAAACCAGATTTACTCACATCAAAAGCAGTGGTGGAGCGAGCCATAGGAAACAATACAAAGGGAAAAAAAAACTCACCTTATGGCAAGAGGTGGCAGTTGTAGAAGAACCTATAGAAACATTAAGCATGCTGCTCGAATCGGGCCTGCTATGATTCAATGTTCTAAACATTCCAAACAAATGAAAGATAGAGAAAAAAAGGAAGAACACACGAGTTTTAACATGGTTCAGTCATCACAATATGTGAAGCCTAGTCCATAGTACAAACGCCCATTCGACTTAACACCTTGGGTGGAGATCGTAATCCTTAAATGGAGATTTAAGGAGAATAGAATTGGATTGCTAAACATGCACACCCATTATTTAGGAAAGTACAACTGCCACAAATATAAACATGATTTCCTACTATATGGGAATGATTTGGCATCTTAATGTTGCCAATAGTTTCATCTTATTTGCCAAATTTGTGGATTAGTTATTTTCCTCCACCTACATAAGTTAATTTCAAGTGCAATTAAAAGTCATGAGTGGTACGCTATATACCTAAGGGTGTTAAAATTGTACCAAACCTTTTATCGAAATCAAACCAAACCATTTAAACCGAAACCGACAAACTGATTATTAAATTGTTCGGTTCTTGCTGTATAAATAGAACCGTTTAAGTAAACTGTTTGGTTCAATTTGTTTAGTACTAATAACAAGCTGTTTAAACTAAGGGTGTAAAAAATGGGCCCGGCCCGGTAGCACGGACCGAGCCAGCCCGATATAACCCGAACCCAGCCCGGACCGAACCTTAATGGACAGGTTTCGGTCTCGGCTTGTAAAGCCTGACACCGTTTTAGCCCAGACTGAAACCAAACCGAACCGGCCCGTTAAGAAGCCCGAATTAGCCCGAACCAATAATTCCTAACCGGAACACCGGTAAGGTCCATCCGGGCCCAGTTTCTTAATTTTAATGGTTTTAAATTTTGATGGATTATATTACAATGTTATAGTTCACTTCTTGATTCGAAAGATTATATGAATCTATAGTTGAAAAGAGTATGTTAATTGTTACAATTTACTGAATTACATATATATAGAAGGAATGATACTAATTTTATAGATAGAAATAATAAAATAGGCTATATATCTTACCTATAAAATAGGCCCGATAAGCTTGATAAACCTGGTCCGGACCGAACTAGCTCGAAATCACCTCAATAAGCCCATCCTGATAACAAACCGACACCGGGCCAGCCCGTTAGTTATTGTGTCCAACACAGCCTAATCCAGCCCGAACTCTTAATGGACATGTATTGGGCTGGGCTTATAAAACCCAACATCGGTTCAGCCCAGACTGAAACCGACCCGGACCAGCCCATTGACACCCTTAGTTTAAACTATTTAAATTGAACCAAAATAATCAGTTTAACAAATAACAAACTGTTTAAACCTTATAAGTGAACCGATAATGTAACTGTTTGTAAAATTGAAACTGATAAAGACCAAGAAATTGAAATCGTTTAGAAACTGGCAAACTAAAACCAATTAGTTATCGATTTTGGTATCACTATTCTGAATCAATTAATAATCGGATTGATATTTTGGATTTACTCAATTATGTACCAAAAAGGCAAACCAAACCATTTAACACCCTTAAGTAAGCCTATCAGCAATAGAATTCACAAGAATGAATATTTTTGTAAAATAATATCTCAAAGTTCATTAATCAGAAGCAAAAATTAATTGAATATAAACTTGTTTATGATCACGGACGACAACAACAACAACAACAACAACAACAACAACAACAACAACAACAACAATGTCCTATCCCAATTAAATGGGGTCGGCTACATGGATTCTTGTCTCTATTTAGTTCTGTTCGATGTCATACTTGAAACAAGGCCTAAGCTATTTATGTCTTTCCTTACCACCTCCCCTAAAGTCATCTTAGGTCTGTCTCTATCTCTTTTAGATCATTCAATCTCAATCAAATCTCTCCTCCGTACTAGACCATTTAATGGCCTCTGTTAAATATGATCGCATCATCACCAACGACTTTCAATTTTCGTAGCTTATCATGTATTGGCATTACTCCTAAATCAGTTTTAATATGATCATTCTTTACCTTATCCTTCTTAGTTTTGCCACACATCCATCTCAACATCTTCATCTCAGTTACACTAAGTTTATCTATATAATGTTTCTTAACTGCCCAACATTCTGCACCATAGCTGGTCGAATGACTATTCTATAAATTTTTCCTTTAAGTTTTAAAGAAATACTTAAAGGAATACACCAATCACACAACATTCCACATGCACCTCACCACTTCATCCATCATATTTTAATCCTTTGTGAAGCATCATCTTCTATATCATCTTCTATATTTATGGTTGAACCTAAATACTTAAAATAATTACTTTGTTGTATCTTCCTCTTGTTATTTTTCATCACCTGATCATTATCAGTTCTTGTATAACTAAAGTTACATACCATATATTCCGTCTTCATTCTACTTATCTTAAAACCCTTTGACTCCAATTTTTGATCTCCATAGCTCTAACTTGGCGTTAATCCTTGCTTTTGTCTTTTCTAAAATAATATCATAAAAAAAGAAAAACATGGACCAAAGAACTTCACCTTGAATGTCTCTGCTGGTTAAATCATCTATAATGAGAGCAAGCAGATAAAGACTTAAAGCTAATCCTTGATGTAACCCAATTGTAATTGAAAATTCACTACCTAGACCCCTTAACAATTCTCACACTAGTCACCGCATTATAATACATATCATTGACTATATCCACATATTTGTTTGAAACACTTATCGTCTCTAGTATTTGCCAAATTAACTCTTTAAAGACTCTGTCATAAGTTTTTTCTAGATTAATAAAGACTATATAGAGGTTCCTCCTGCCTTCTCTAAATCTTTCTATGAATCTCTTAAGCAAGTAAATAGTTTCTGTCGTAGATCTATTTGGCATAAAACTAAACTAGTTCTCCGTAATAATAGTCTTTTTGTATAATGTAAATTTCAATAATTCTTTCCCAAAATTTCATAGTATGGCTCATTAATTTATAATCACATAGAGATGGAAAAATCTATTTTGGCATTCTTGGCTTGAGCATGCAAAATAGGATTTCTAATGATATCATATTGGGTTCTAATATTGTCACAACTTAAAGATAGGGGAGGAAAACCATAAACCTTGGTCCTTATATTGGTGATGTTTTCGCTTCTTTCTTTTTGTTTTTTGGAATGGATATTTATTCTTAAAAAAATCTTGCTCCCTCTCTTATTAAAAAAATAAAATTGCTGTAATTAATTGAATATTATAATAACTAAGCTGTGCACAGGGTGTCTTAGTGACAGGACTATGTTTTTATGTGACTTCATGGTGCATATATGAGAGGGGTCCTGTGTTCGCATCAGCATTTCATCCCCTGAATATCATCTTCGCCTTCTTTTTAGAGACAATCATCTTGAGAAAAACTGCTCAGTTTGGGAGGTTGGCCTTAAAGTTCTATGATTTTTTGGCTTACATTATTTTCTATCTTAAGATTTCGTGCTGTTTTGTAATCTTGCAGCATCGCTGGAGCTGTGTTGGTGACATTCGGTCTTTACCTCCTTTTGTGGGCCAAATCAAATGATACAGACTTAAAAAAAGAGAAGGAAAAAATTGGAAATTCAACATTAGAATGTCCTCACAAGCCATTGTTAGCTAGATGAGGTATGTAATTGAGACTTTTTAATATTACTCAAATGGAGTCTAAATGACAACCATATAGGTGTCTTTAAAACATGACATATTCTTTCTTTTAGTTATCCCTTGTTTTATTCTTAAATTTTTAAATCAACGGTTAATTTTTCACAAACTTTTTAAGTTTTTTGAATAAGCATGTGAAAAAATGACAAGAAATACCTTTACAAGAAAAAAAGGAATATATATATATATATATACTAAGGGTAAAAATATAAAGTTCTAAATTATTTGATACCTTATGAGCTATCAATAAGAAAATCCCTTGATAATTTATACTTTTAACTAGCATTAAAAGTATCGTTCCAATTTGATCAATACCTGTTTTGGATCAGATTTATTCGTTATCCCAGATCAGTTGTGTTCAATCTTTTGATGTACCAGTATCGTCTACCCAACAGATGATATTTGTTTCAGATCAGAGAGATTATGAAGTTCAGTTATCTTTCCTGAAGACATACCGGTTTCAGATCAGGGATACAAAGGAAGACCAGAGACTCCATGGTATTTTAGTTGATGTACCAGTATTACCAGATCAGAAGTCAATATCTGTTTCGGATCAGGCACTTGAAGCTAGTAAGGATTCATACCAGTTATTTAACCATTATCTGATGTACCAATATCATCTACATAAAGATGATATATGTTTCAGATCAGTTAGGTTGATATCTGATTTGGAACAAGACTTAAGTAGGGGCTTACATAAGCTTGGATGTAATTTTGATTATTGGTTTTATTTTAGTGTTCAAACTTCCTTCTGATGGCACTGCCGAAGGTGGGAAGTTAGGAAAAACACTATCAGAAATCATTGTCATCTATGGACCCTACTGATGGCAATGTCGAAGGTGGGGGTCAAACCATAGATGACTTGTATTTATTTAATTTTCTTAAATTAATACTATTTACTGATCATTAGCCCAAAAAAAAAAGTAGCATTAAAAGTAAGTATGCCACCTATAGTATCATTTTAAGTACGCCACCTATAGTATCATTGTTTTATATTCTCTTTAGAAAAATTTTCATCTAACCCCCAAAAAGGATGTCAAATTCTATCTAACCCCAAAAGTTTTCAAATGTCTCATTAATCACCCAAAATATTCTAAATGTCTCATCTACCACCCAAAATTTTTCCACTGTTAATCAAATAGACCCCACCCATTAGTAGAGTCCCGTTAGTTGCAAATATTATGACAATAATGCCCTTATTCCAAAAGTAAAAGACCATAATATCCCCCCAAAATAAAAGACACTTTTAATTACCAATTTTCCTTCTACAGTAAAAGTAAAAAGAAAATGAAAAAAATTTCATCTTCCCATCTGTTTTTTAGGTTTCTTTCTTCCCAAACCCTAGAAATCTGGAGACGACGTGTAAGAAACAAGGGGATCCTCCTCTGATTGTTTCCTACATCGGAGTTCAATGTCTGCAGTTTTTTTTTTTTTTTTTCGTTTCTCTGAAGATACTTCAGTTAAAAGGTTTTTTGTTGCTCTATTTTTGTTTTCTAGTTAAAAGGGTTTACGGATGAATCCAAGCAAGAAACTAAAGGAGATCTATATAGGTATTGAAAGAAGATTATGTAATTCCCAAGTTGACACTGAGAGGGTGGGGGGAATCGTTGACCACTAAAATAATCCTTTTCCACTTTTCTGATTATGGCCTGATACTATGCAAGGGTCGTCAGGAGCTGTTGGTCAATTGTGCAATGTTGCCTTGAGCTGATTTCCTGAGACTCTCTCACAAACAATCTGTCAAATACATTTCGTGCACACACCAACCACACACCCACAGGTATCCATACCAGGGACTTGGCCTACCAAGTGTGTACACCCAGACCTGCAGCACATAGACTTCTAATTCACAATCACAAGTACATGCATGGGACACACAATATAACGTGGTTCACCAATCACACACTGTGATGGCTACTCCACGGGGCAATACCCTAACCAGGGTTTCGTATATACCCAATACACAACAAAAATGCTACGGTTGCTCCAACAACCCCGATGCTACAATATCAACTGCATTCACACAGCTACAACTGTGTCCTAGGCATCAACCCCAACTCCAGTCAAGCACCCACTTGACAAGTTATACAATATGTATATCAAATGATTACAAACCCTTCCCATATAGCACTGATATAGTACATAGAGTTTGTGTGCGAGTTTACCTCTCGGCCTTGCTCACTACTGATGCAAGTTTCTGTCCAAGCATCTCGACTTCGTCTTGGACTCCACAGCTTGTTCTTCACCAGAACAACTCCATAGGAAGCTTGCAGCTGGTCCACTCACTCTTTACAAGCTTCAGCAAAGCTTTCATGGCCTCACTCTGCCAGTAGGAGTCTCTCTCTCTCTTGGAGAAGCTTCAATGGAGGGTTTCCTTCAAAATTGCCATTTGAGGCCTTCTCTTCGAGCTCTAACCACTCCCCAAGTCTCACACTTTAAAAATCCTTCAGTTTGGTATATTATGGGTCTCGATCCGACATCGGACGGCCGAAATATCATCAAAAGAAGGTTGGCCAGTGAGATTGTTCCAAAAGGAATCCTTCTCCCTAATTCCGTGCGCCGCGACGCACCACAGCGCGTCCGCCTCTGACCCACCATACGCTGCTGTCGAGTTCTGATTGGCAGAGACAGAATCTCTGAATACAGACCGCTGGATCGGTCAAGGAGTGTCGGGATTTGCTCTGGTCCCTCCGATCGGCCTCATCGCGTCAGGCGCGATCGGAGTCCATACTGACCTTCAGATGCGCATCTTCGGCGCATGCTCAACATGTGCGCGCTCCACCGAATCAGGGATCCACTCCCGTGCGGCGCAGACCACCACTTAAACTTGCTTCCAGCCACTCAGAAGCCACGCGCAAGAATCATTGTGCGAATCTGACGCTACACCGAGTCCCGCATTTTTGACAGCCCTCCATTTGGAATCTCGCTGTCATGGCTCGATCCAAGCCTCCCATACGGAATATGCTCTTTTCAAAATGACCAAAATACCCCTGTGAATGTGTGGTAATGCCCTATAAGTCGATTTTTTTCCAGTAAGGTTCGGACCTTTTTCTTCTCTGCGGCATTTCGTCGAACAGCTTGTGCGCAAGCCGAAGGACCCTGCGCAGGCTTACGGCGCGCGCACGCGGTGCTTGCGCTGTGCTGTGCTTGCGCTGCGCTGTGCTGCCGAGCAAGCCTTGCGGCATGGCACGACGCGCATGACTGCTGCACGCGGCAGGCTGCTGCGCGCGGCATGCTGCTGCCCGCGGCTGGTGCTGTGTGCGCGGCTAGTGTTGTGCGCGTGGCTGCCTGCTGTGCACTCAGCTGGTGCTGTACGCGTGGCTATTGCTGTGCGCGTGACTGCCTGCTGTGCACTCGGCTGGTGCTGTGCGCGCGGCTGCCTGCTGTGCACTCGACTGGTGCTGTGCGCGCGGCTATTGCTGTGCGTGCGGCTGCCTACTGTGCACTCGGCTGGTGCTGTGCGTGCGACTATTGCTGTGTGCGCGGCTGCCTGCTGTGCACTCGGTTACCCAAAGTAGGACCCACCTGGTCCCCACTCTCTCTCCTCCATATCACTTTCTCTGTTAAGGTTGCCAACAATGACAACACTTACTGCACTGTCTGGACAGGGAGTCAACAATCTCCCCCTTTGAAATTGTTGGCAACAAAACTCCCCCTCCATGCCATCTTCTCCCCCTTTGACAACAAGTCCCAAAGGCTGAATGAGCTCCCACTTCATATCAACTTCCCCTACATAGCCTCACCTGTAGGAGTGCCCACCACATCTTTTAAATCCTACAGATGAAAGATGATGCTATGTAGTCAGCAACTCCCCCTACATATCTGCCATCTACAATGTGCTCAAAGTCACTACTCCTAGTTGAGCTCTTAGTTTCTCAAAAGAGTCTTTTGGAAGAGCCTTGGTGAAGATGTCTGCCACTTGATCTGCTGTAGGAACAAAATCCAATCTTACTTCCCCTACAAGCACTTTCTCCTTCAAATAATGATATCTGATGTCAATATGCCTGGTCCTTGAGTGTTGCACATGATTCTTGGATATGTTGATGGCACTCATGTTATCACATTTGATGACCACTGGTTTTTCACAGATAATACTGAAGTCTGACATCTGTCTTTTCATCCAGATTACCTGAGTGCATGTAGTTGCTGCTGCAATGTACTCTGCCTCATCAGATAAGGAGACAGACTCTGTTTCTTGATGTGCCATGCTACTAAGCTCTCTCCCAAAAAGAATGCACCACCACTAGTGCTCTTTCTGTCATCAATGCTACCAGCCCAATCTGCATCTGAAAATGCTGTCAGAATGAAACTTCCAATCTTTGGATACCACAAACCATATCTGTTGTGCCCTTCAGATATCTGAGTATTCTCTTCACTGCCATCGGATGAGTCTCCTTTGGACACGCTTGAAATCTGGCCACCAGGCATACTGCTTGCAGAATATCAGGTCTTGAAGCTATCAAATATAGTAAAATACCAATCATTGACCTATACAATGTCTGATCAACTGTTGGAGAATCATCTTCTGAACTCAGCTTGATATTCACTGTCATTGGTGTCCCCACTGGTTTACAGTCCTCCATCACAAATTTCTTCAACATCTCCTTGGTATACTTCATTTGAGAGATGAAGATGCCATTTTCTCTTTGATGAATTTGTAGCCCCAGAAAGTAGGACATCTCTCCAAGCATAGACATCTCAAACTCTGTTCTCATCCTTTCAGCAAACTGCTTGCAGAGCTTCTCACAGTGCCCCCCAAAGATGATGTCATCCACATAGACCACAACAACTAGTTAACTGTTGTCTTCTGTCATGACATATAGGTTGTTCTCCACAATTCCTCTTCGTAGACCCAACTTATGCAGATATGTATCAAGCACCATATAGAGCCTTCTTCAATTTGCAAACCATATCTTCATCATTGCTGAGTTGGAACCCTTCAGGTTACTCAGTGTACACTTCCTCTTCTAGATTTCCATTTAGGAATGCAAATTTCACATCCATTTGATAAACCTTGAATCCTCTGTGCACAATTGATGCTAAGAACATTCTGATAGACTCTAGCCTTGCCACAGGTGCAAAAGTCTCATCAAAATCAATCCCTTCTACTTGAGCATATCCTTTGCATACAAGCCTGGCCTTGTTTCTGACAACCTGGCATTCTTCATTTAATTTGTTCCTGAAAACCCACTTTGTGCCAATCACGTTCTTGTCTGCTGGTCTAGGAACTAGCTCCCAAGTATTGTTTCTTTCAATTTGGTCAAGCTCATCATTCATAGCTTTCAACCAAAATTCATCATTGCTAGCCTCATGCATAGTTTTAGGCTCTATCTCAGACAATAATGAATAAGTGGTAGATTTCATCCTTCTGGTTTCAATGCCTGCATTTGGATCTCCTATCACTTGATGATTAGGATGAATTTTCAACCATTTGTTATCTTTTGGTCGGCCATCTCTCTGCACTTCAGTATGAATCTCTTGCATTTCAGATTCTTCTTCATCCTGTTGCCCTTTGTCAACTGTTAGAGTGTCATCTTCATCAAGTTCTTCAAGAATGGATCCTTTTGGTTCAGTCCCCTTTTGATTCCCTATATTCTCATCAACCTTCACATCTGAGCTCTCAACAATTCTTCCTAGTCTCTTGTTGTAGCACCTGTATACCTTACTTTTGAAGGAGTACCCAAGGAATATGCCTTCATCAGCTCTGTCATCAAATTTGCCTAGATTTTTTTCCTTTCGTTTGATGTAGCACTTTGAACCAAAGACCCTGAGATACTTCACTGTAGCTTTCCTCCCAAACCACAATTCATAAGGTGTTTTGTTCTCATGAGGCCTTAGAAGACATCTTAGTGATATACAATGCAGTATAGATACCTTCTTTCCAGAAATGCTTTGCTGTGTTATTCTCTGCCATCATAGTTCTAGCCATTTCTTGCACTGTTCTGTTCTTCCTTTCATCACTCCATTTTGCTGAGGTGTTACGTCTGCCGAGTGTTGAATTCCCGATCCCACTTTCACCTGCAAGTTTGAGAATTCACTCCAGGTAAATTCTTTGCCTTGATCAGACCTTAAACACTTAATTGTGTTTCCAGTCTCATTTTCAACTCTCTTCTTGAATGCTTTGAACTTGTCAAAAGCTTCAGTTTTATCCTTCAGAAACATCACCCAGGTCATTCTAGAATACTCATCTATAAACAGAATGAAGTATCACTCACCTCCTATGGTCTGTGTTCTCATAGGTCCACACAAGTCTGTGTGTATCAAGTCAAGTGGTTTACTTGAATGGTATTCTTTTGATTTATAAGTAGCTCTTGCCTGCTTGCCCTTCTGACATGAACCACATACATGGCTCTCTGGAGTCTTTATGATGGGAAGATCTCTCACTGCTTGCTCCTTGCTAATTTTAGTCAGATTTTTGAAGTGAATGTGTCCCATTCTTCAATGCCACAACCAATTTTCATCTTCTTGAGTTATCATGCACTTGTTGATGGCATCTATCAACACATACAGATTTCCAACTGTTCTTTCACCAGCAGCTACTGCCTTTCCTGTTCCAACCCTGTGAACAACAAAACCTTCATTGTTGAAAGTGATCTCATGTCCTTGATCACATATCTAACTCACACTGACTAGATTATGTTTCATCCCATTAACATACAAAACATTGTGGGACTTTATCTTCCCATTGTTAAAGTTCACTGAACCTTTTCCTTCAACTCTGGCACCTTCATTATTCCCAAACTTCACAGTTCCTCCTTCTGCAAAGATCAAGGCTTGTGAATTTTTCTTTGTTGCCAGTCATATGTGTTGAGCATCCACTATCAAGAATCCATGGAGATTGTTTTCCTTTGTTTGCTTTAAGTGCTGCTTGCACCAACAAAGAATTGTTCCCTTTCTTTTGTGATTTTTCCACCCATGTAGCCTTGTCTTTCACTGTAATTGGCTTTCTTGTATTTCTCACCATTTCATTTTCTTCTTCTCTCTGAATTGGTTTTCTTGGAGGATCTTCTCTTTTCTTCCTCTTAGCTTGCCTTTGAGATGGAAGGATTGTCTTGTAGTTTCTGGCTATATGTCCAAGTCTCTCACATCTATAGCATATTACTCTCTCATCAACAAGAGGAGCAAATCTGTTTCTGTCAATGAACACTGGAGGTCTTTGTTGTCTTCTACATTCTGCCACTCGATGTCCATAGGCATTATAGCCATAACAGTATCCTCTGAATCTGATCCCCTGTACCTGTCTGTTTCTCTGAAACTGACCATTCCTCTGAAACTGACTTTGTTTTCTCTAACTGCCTTTCCTGACTGTCTTGAAGCTCTCTTCATCATTCTTGCCTTTAGTAGCTCTCATAGCTGGTGGTTCATTCTGCTTTTCTTTCACAAACATAATGGGATTACTTGCAGATCCCTTTCCTTTTATCTGCTCAGATAGCTGCTCAGTATATCCAAGTCCAGATTTAATATGAGAGGATCTCTGGTAACTTAGAATCTCATCAAGGATGTTGTCTTCGTCCTTGTCTTCATTTTCAGAACTGCTGCTTTCTTCATCTTCTTGTAACCTAACATTCTTATCTTTTGACTTCAGAATGGTTACATGAGGGACTTTTGTAGTAGCTTCAGCATAATTTTTTATTTTTGTAGACTTGGCCAGATCTGCCATAAGTCTTACAATTACTTCCTCAAGCTTCTTACACTCAGAAGTTTTTTGTGTGAGATCATTGTCGAGCTCATCAGTAATTATTTTTGCTTTCCTGAGAGTCTCCATAATTTCACCATTTATCTCCTTGCTTGGTTGAGTTGTTCATTCAAGTTTTTGTTCTTCTTTCTTTCTGTCTTGAGCTCAGTAAATGTGGAAAGCAACTCTGCTTCAAGATCTGGACTATCATCTTCTTCAAATATTTTCTTAACACCATCACCTTTCCTTTTTGTTGTATCACTCCCTGTAGGAGTCTCTTCCAGTCTTGCCATAAAGAGAATATCATCATCATTTTCTTCTTGAGACTCATCAGAGAGGTCATCATGCTTTGACAAATAACTTCTCTTTATTGGAATGAATTTCTTCTTTCCTTTCTTTTCTTGGCTTCCTTTAGACTCTTCTTCATCAGAGTCATACACTTTACCCTTTTTCTGGCACTTAGAGGCAAAGTGTCCTAAGCCACCACAGTAGAAACATTTCATTGAAGACTTGTTTTTGAACTTCTCAGATCTCTTCTTGAGTTTGTTAGCCAGATAGGCTATGAGCTCATCATCTGAATCATCTGTGTCCTCCTCTGCATTGGCTTTTGAGCTTTCCATTGGCTCCTTCATTCTTAATTTTTTTAAAGGCTTCAAAAGCGGCTTCCTTCTCAGCTGGCACTGGCTCAAGCATTCTCATCTCATAGGTAGTCAATATACCATGCAGTTCATCTATGGTCAAAGTATCCAAAGTGATAATTTCTTCAAGGGCTGACACCTTGGCATTATACAGTTTTGGAAGTGTCCTTAACACCTTCTTGACCACATGAATCTCTTTTAACTCTTCACCCAATGCTCTGATTGCATTGGTGATCTTGTTTACTCTGTTCAGGTAAAACTCAATTGTCTCACCTTCACTCATTCTCAGGTTTTCAAATTGAGATCTCAGTATCTGTAATTTAGCCTCCTTGATTTTGTTGTCTCCTTCATGAACACTTTGTAGCTTGTCCCATATCTCCTTTGATGTTGGACAACTGATCACTCTAGTAAGTTCATTACTTGAAAGTGCGGCTAGAAGTGTTGTGACAGCCTTAGCTTCATTTTCTCTCTTCTTCATCTCAACAGCATCAATGATATCTTCAGTTGAGTGCTTGTACCCATTCTTCACTGCTAGCCATACCCCATATCCTTGTGCAATCAGGTAAGCCTCCATTCTGACTTTCCATATGCTGTAGTTGGAGCCATCAAACATTGGAATTCTGCTGTGCCCATGATGTTCTTCATTTGTAGCCATATATCTCAGTCTCAATTTTATCTGTACCCGAAGCTGTCAATCTTCTTCCCTTGGGAACTCAGCTCTGATACCAATTGTTATTCCCAGGTTGACACTAAGAGGGGGTGAATCAGTGACCACTAAAATAATCCTTTTCCACTTTTCTGATTATGGCCTGATACTATGCAAGGGTCGTCAGGAGCTGTTGGTCAATTGTGCAATGCTGCCTTGAGCTGATTTCCTGAGACTCTCTCACAAACAATCTGTCAAATACATTTCGTGCACACACCAACCACACACCCACAGGTATCCATACCAGGGGCTTGGCCTACCAAGTGTGTACACCCAGACCTGCAGCACACAGACTTCTAATTCACAATCACAAGCACATGCATGGGACACACAATATAACGTGGTTCACCAATCACACACTGTGATGGCTACTCCACGGGGCAATACCCTAACCAGGGTTTCGTATATACCCAATACACAACAAAAATGCTACGGTTGCTCCAACAACCCCGATGCTACAACATCAACCGCATTCACACAGCTACAACTGTGTCCTAGGCATCAACCCCAACTCCAGTCAAGCACCCACTTGACAAGTTATACAATATGTATATCAAATGATTACAAACCCTTCCCATATAGCACTGATATAGTACATAGAGTTTGTGTGCGAGTAAGAAATTTAAATATTTTATACAATCATGTTAGACAATGATGAGTTGGGATCATTTGCATGTACATGTATTCTCCATAAGATCCTATCATTGTTGATGTGGTGCGGGACCCACTTCTAGAGTGTGGGACCCACTAGATTTGAACAGTAATGGGATCTCATGGAGGATACAAGTATATACAAATGAATTATTCTCGACAATGAGTATTAAAAAATTTATTTTCAGAGGAAATACAAAGAAAAAGAAAATTTTGTATCCTTATTGCACATGAGTCCTCTTATTATATAATTAAGTCTAAATCATTCTGTATATGGTTACAAATTTTAATTTTATTTTGCTTCCAAATCTTTGCATTCTAAAAATAAAATAAAAATTATAACTAAAAAAATATCATTATTAAATATGATAAAATTTTTTAATTAATCTATAGTATAATGTTAGACAATAATTATAAAAATTTTTAAGGTTTCAAAAATTTTACTTCCCTTATTTTTAATTCTTCTTACAACCAAAGTAAACATCAATGAGGCGTCTTCTGAAAGTAAAATGAAATATCAGAACTTAAGATCCGACATGGGATTCTGGTTTAAAAATGGAATTTTTTAAGAGTTGTTATTGGGTCCAATCAGGGTGCTTAATCAAAAAATTAGTTGCTTTAATGCATAGGTGCTGGACTTGATGGGTCATTTCGTTGTCCTTGGTCCACCCGAACCTATCCAAACCCACACGTTTATTATATTCTTTTATTAAAAACTTCATGCTATTTTTATTCTATATTTTTCATTGGAAAGTTGGAAAATTAATAAAAATAATTTTTTCATTAGCAAACTTTAGACATCTCATCTTGTCGCCCTTGAATTTCCATTCTAATGATGATCAGGTGGTCTTGAGCAAGGATATATATCTATATATATATATATATATATATATATATATAATTTTATTTATTTATATATATATATATATATATATATATATATATATATATTAAAAATTTCAATTATAGTTTAAATATTTCCAAAACCTTCCTTCCATACCCCCAAAAAAAAAAAAAAAGCCGGGGAATGGCCGGGAATGGACATCTTAGGGCCATTCCCCACGGGGCTGAAGCAAAATAAATTTCTGATTGTGGCCACCTTCCCCAAAAAAAAAAAAAAAAAAAAAACTAAATAAGAAGAACAACGGGAACCACCCAACAAAAAAAACCCGAGGCTTCTGCAACAATACAAAATATCTCAGTATTTTACCTCGATGCACCATCCCAAGTCAAATGGCCAGGTCGAGGTTACTAACAGAACCATCCTCAAAGGGTTGAAGAAGAGAATTGTACAAGAAGAAGTAATAAACCAAGAAATCTTAAGTGGGCTAAAGGATAGGCTGACAGAAGAGAGAAAGACATGGGTGGAAGAGGTTTCTAGCATCTCCTGCCCCGGGAAACACCCTTCATGCTTAGCCATGGGGTAGAACGCACCGGGGGGCCCCCCCCCCTCATAAACAACCAACCAAGGAGAAAAAAAAAAAAAAAAACTGAAACTCGATTCCTAGAAGAACTAAGGGAAGAGGCCCACTTGAAGAATGTCGTGTACCAGGCTCAGATAGCCAACCACTACAACAAAAAAGTAAAGGAGAAACTGTTCCAAGTGGGCGACATGGTTCTGAGGAAGGCTTCAACCTTGGAACTAACAAGATAAGGAAAGTTGACACCAAACTGGGAAGGACCATACAAAGTGATCAAGAACACAAGAATAGGAGCATACCACCTACAAAGAATGGATGGTGAGGTTGTCCCAATGACGTAGAATGCGTCGAATTTATGAAATTTTTATTCGTAAAGTGTTGTAAATTAAGTAAAAATCAATAAAGATACTTTGTTACAAGAAATATGGCTTATTTAACGTAAACAACTATCCTCGACACCTTCGGCTGACCCAAGGGCCTCGAAGCTCGAAAGATCGATAATTATCCTAAGTACTAAGGATAAAATTAAAAAAAAAAAACAACACAAAAAAAAAAAAAAAAAACCCACAACCACAAGAACCTCAATTGCGACCCCCCCCCCCCCCCCCCCCCACCCCAAAATTAAAAAATAAAAAAAAAAAAAAATCACAAAACCCTTAAAATCTAAAAAACCAAAACCTTAAAAATCCCCTTCCCCCCCCCCCCCCCCCCCCCCCCAACACCCCAACCCCCAAGAATAAAGAAAAATAAAAATCCTAAACTAAAAGGGACAAGGGCTCCAACACCAGTTTGAGGCGTCGAAGCATGGAGGGTTGACTATGTTGATGAGAACCTCAATTGCGAAGAAGTTATCTTCGACACCCTCGGCTGCCTTAAGGGCCTCGAAGCTCGAAGGGTGGATAATTATCCTAAGTACTAAGGATAAAATGTTGGCTTCAACACCAGTTCGAGGCGCTGAAGCATGGAGGGTTGACTCTGTCGATGAGAACCTCAATTGCGAAGAAGTTATCTTCGACACCCTCGGCTGCCCCATGGGCCTCGAAGCTCGGAGGGTGGATAATTATTCTAAGTCCTAAGGATAAAATGCCAATCTCAGAGAACATCGAAAAATCATAAGAATAAAAGGAAAAAGCTTGCCCATTCACCAAAAGGTAGGTAGTACATACAAGAAATTACATTAAAAAAAAATCTGTTTCAATTATCATCTTCTCATTACGGCTCCACCGTGGGGGTGACTTGCTCATCTGCGGAAGGAGGAACTTGCACATCAACTTGAGGTGTTTCTTTAGTTTGACCAGCTTGAGAGGTCGGTGCAAGAGTGATTGAGGAAGCCGACCTGGGCACACAACCCAAAAAAGAAAAGAAAGACACAAAACCCCCCCAAAACCCCCCAACCCCCCCCAACAACCAAAAAGCCCCCGGGGAAAAAACAAAACGGGGAAAAAAACCCAAACAAAGTCTCGAGATCTCCCGCCTTTTTGTACTCTACCCCGATTTGATCTCCGGCCTTCTCCCCCCCCCCCCCCCCCCCCCCCCCCCCCCCCCCCTTTCCCCCCCCCCCCCAAACTTTTCCCCCCCCCCCCTTCTCCCCCCCCCCCCCCCCCCCCCCCCCCCCCACCCCCCCCCCCCCTAACCTCCGACCCTCTCTAGCCTTGTCCTCGGCGCTATCCCCGCTCCCGTGAAAGCGCGATCTTTCCATTCCCCCCCCCCCCCCCCCCCCCCCCTTCCCCCCTCCCCCCCCCCCCGCCCCCCCCCCCCTCCTCTCCCCCCTCCTCCGGTCTTTGGCCTGGCCCCGAGACCTCGGTCCCCCCCCCCGGGGCCCCCGCCGCGTAGTCTCGCGCCAGAGATCCACTGGAGAACCAAGTTTAGCCTAGTATCAAGGTCGACCACAACAGCTCGAGCTTGGTGCAGGAAATGACCAGTTTGCAACCAAAGAGTAAGTCAAGACACAGAAAATGGCTAAAGACAGAAAGCAGTAGTGAAAGTGATTACCTCAACGTGATGGCATGCCTCATGCTGAAAAGCCTCGCCGAGTGACACCTTGGCCATGATAAACCCCCCCCCCCGCCGGCCCCCCCCCCCCGGGGCGGCCCCCCCCCCCCCCCGGGGGGGGCGAGCAAAAACAATGGTGGGGGGGTTTTTTTTTTCCGGGGGGAAAAAAAAATCACATCATCCTCTATGTTCTCAGGATGAGTGAATTTTGTAGATTGGTCTCGAGCACGGTCAACGACTAAACAGAGAAAAAAAAGTTAAAACCAAACAACCATCGAGATAACAAAGAGGCTAAAAAGGAAAAGATTCAGTGGGCATACCTCGAGGTTCCCCCTCGGTCCTTTTGGACTTCTCCAAGTGCCCGTGCTTCCTCTTTTCACAAGTCGCAATTCCCCCTCTTTCTCTTCCCCCCCCCCCCACCCCCCCCCCCCCTTTTAAACTGTGGCAACCTCTTGCCTAGGAGAAAAAACAATGATAGGGGAAGTAGCTCCAGCCACCTCAATAGGCTCGGCAAGCTCGACCTGACCCCCTGGAGAACCCTTGGAGACTTGGACATCGGGAGCCTCAAATTCTTTTGGAGAGCTCTCGGCCATAAGAACTGCAGTAAGATCCTCCAGTCCGATGTCCACTGTCAATCATAAAAAGAAAGGTCAAGCACCGAATAATACAAGAAGATGGAGTTAGTTATAAAAATAGGGCTTACCTAGCCTAGTATTCTGAAGGAGCTTAAGGTCAGTCAGTTGCTCTAAGGATGGGGGAGGGACAACACAGATTGCCTCGGTGCAGTCGTTTAGGTCGTGGTTGATTTGTGGGACAGTGTTGACCACAGACGTAATGACCTTGGACTAGCGGTTGCGAGGCCAAGAGTCCTTAGGGAGTGGATCCCAAGAAACGAAAAAGAAGTTGTACTTCCAATGGTGATGCAAGGTGATGACGTCTTTGGCTGAAGCATAAGACGAGTCATTCCGATGCTAGAAGTAATACCAGCCATCCCCCGCAGTCGATGCTCCAGAGACCAAGCAGATGAATTTCTTGAAGAGGGCAACCTCCGCAGGCAACCCACACAACTTCGAGTGAGCCAAGAAACTGGTAATCTCGTGCCACCCATTGGGGCTAATTTGTAAAGGCGCCAGTCCATAGCTATCCAATAACTCAAAGTAAAAAGGAGGGGGAGGGAGCCAAAATCCTAACTAGAACATCTCCTCATACATGACAATGGTGTCGTTACGAGGGGTACACATCCGATCCTCGGGCTCTGGTAACATAAAAGCAAAGTTCTCAGGGACCCTATAAAGCTCCCTAATGGCATCTAAGTGAGACTGAGTTATTCTAGTCTTGATCTTACTGGCAGCATAGTTAGTACCTAGAGGGACCCTAGAAGACGGTGGAGGGTCAGGGTTCACTGTCTATATTTGGGTAGCTCAGATAGCCCTAGCCCTTCGACCTCATTCTTCCAACCTATTCATGTCTCATGAATAACAAGAGGAATGGAGGCAAAAGTGGAAACCTGGCCATGTCGCCTGGTAGCGTCCGAGACCGAAGCTTCCTCTTCAGGGTTAGTTTCTACTCTATTGCTGGATTTCTTAGACCTAGCCATACTTACTTGTACGTGATGAGAATCGATGAAGAGTTCTGTAGAGAAAGACAAAGAAGGAATAGCGGAAAAACTAGAGTAAGCAGAGAAATGGGCAAAAAGAAGAAAGAAGAGAAGATGAACAGTATATAAAGGCCATACGTTCAGATAAAAATCCAAATGTAGGTCATTATGAGCTAGTAATCTACGAAAATAGCTATAACTGTGGCGTCGAAAAAGATAGAGTACACGTGGCTACACCCCACTTGCTCCCCAATGGCCACATTTATATCGAGATAGAACGATCAGCGAAAAATAAGGAGGGTGGCAGGACCCACAACTCAAATTTTAAAAATTTCGCTCAAAGGGTAACCGTTACAGTTCCTCATGAAGTGGGCTCGTAAACCTCGAGCAAGGAAGGAAAGGGTATATTGCCCTCCCCACCTTCAAGAACCAGGCAAGGGCAAAGGGCATCTGATATGGTATAATATGTCTCCCCCAATAGGGTTTCGACACGTGTACACTAAAGCCCAAACAAGGAGGGCCCCATTTACATCACTAGCCTTAAAGGGTTGAGACAAAAGTTGCTCTTGATGAACCGGAACCACCAATGGGAATAGTGAAGAGCCTCGAAGCCTCGCTATTATGAAGGCCTCGCAAGATCACTACCATAAGGTCCTCAGAGCCTTGCGCCCTTGAAGACTTAGGAGCCTTGTGGCCCTATGGGCCTTGGAGCCTTGCCTGGATAGAAGCTTCGACGTCTCATTAGTGTGGAGGCCTCGACAACTCATCAATAGGGGGTGGTCTCGACAGTCCACCAACATAGAAGCCTCGGCATCTATCCAGAGCGGACCTCATCATATAAATCCACACGCAACATGCCAGTTGTACCGTAACACATGAGTGGGGTCCATTCCAATAAATATAGAGATCAAACTCCCCCTAGATATCTGCTATGGGGAAGTCAATAGAATCCTGAGAAGGAGATTTCACTATCCGATGACTCAGCAGAAGAGATCACTTGATCACCAAATCAATGGGCGTAAATCATGCTCCAGGGAGGACATTCTGCCACAACAGAAGACATGTCCAGCTCCCACATCTAGGTTAATCCCAACCTATAAATAGATGAAGCATACCTAGCTAAAAAGATAGACATTTTCTAGCACTCAAGCTCATAGCAAGTTAGCTATACGAATTCCCTTATCTCAAAGAGATAGCCCTTCTTACCTGTCCCATACTGCTTGTCCCTCAGACTGACTTAGGCATCGGAGTGGCTAAAGGGTGTCTCCACCCGACCATCACTAAGGTGTCCTCTTTTCCTTTTGCAGGAAATACAAGCGAGCTAAAGACCAATCCGGTTTGAGACAACAACACTACCCATAGTTAGCAAGCAACAAAGCCCTAAATGGAATTATAAGTCGTTTAAGATACTTGATGAGCAATGAAAGATCTTCTACAAAATAAGCACAAAATGTGATTATAGCATTTCAACAACTTATATAGAATCACTTACCAACTTCACTAATATCTCCCAGCCTGATACAATTTTATACTCTTCCTCAAGTTGGTGCATGAGCATCATAGACACCCAATTTGTTTAGAAGAAAATGATATTATCCTTGACAAAAAGCTTTGGAAATTATATCTGCCTTGGTTATCATTTTGGGATAGCCTAGAGAAGTAGGATTGGAGTATCATGGCAAAATTAGTTATACAATGTTAATTAAATTTCCAGTCTAAACTTAGCCTGGTTACATGTAAGGTTAGTTGAATTTGATTAGAATGTAATCCAACCCAAGGTGAAGCACTTGTTGTAGCACAGTGGTGGCTCAAGTTCAGGAGGTCGAGTGATCAACTCTCCTACTCCCATCGAGTGCATGCTATGATACTCAATTTATCCACCCTAGGTCTCCTTGGGCTTTATGGCCCTCATCCCCCTCCAACATTGTTTTATTTTTATTTATTTATTATTATTATTTTTTGTGGTAGAGAAGACTTTATTCAGATGGACGTGAAGAAGAAGTGGATGTAGGAGAACATTGCACTACAATCCATGGGTTAGAAATAGGCCAAACTGTCGCACACGTCAAGGACATGGCCCTCTTAGCAAAAGGGCCTTTCAGCTAAGCTCTTAATTTTCCTTGGAACAAATATGAAATTATATATTTCAAAACAAGAGGTAACGTGAGTAATATCCTCCATATATAAAAAGTTTTATCAAAAGAGGAGCCATGGTGGCATCCCGTTGTAGGAAAGTGATCACTTCTTGATTATCAGATTCAATCAACACCCATTTGAAACCTTCAGATATGGCTTATAACATAGCGTATCGAATAGCCATAGCTTCACTAGTTACATGACAAGTGAACATATTAGATGGAATAGAAAGTGCCAGCCGAGGAAGACCATGGTGATCAAGAGCGATGATGCCAAAACCAGCTTTGCTTGAATTTGGAATATGACTAGCTAGCATCACCATAGGGCCTTGTTACTCAAATGTATCCAACAGAGTTTTCATTGATAGCGATGACGAGTTTCTATGAACCTTTCAAAATAGTCCTATAGTCACAACAATTGTCATCCTAAGTTCATTTTGGAAACTTCAATGCACAACAAGAATATGGGTCAGTGATGGCGGATTGGTAGAGGGCTTTCTGGACAAACGCAGCTATTGATAGTTTATGTAATGCGGCATATATAAGAAAACATAGCTATTGGTAATTGTTATGTGGGAAAAATCCCATCCATTTAAAATCTTACACGTGTCAAGCACCATCTCTGGGGCTGACCGCGTGTGGTCTGCTGCGCTCGGCTTATACCGCTCGGAGTCACAACCCTTTCATGACAGGAAAGCGGTCGGAGTTGATCTATCCGGTCACGTTTCCTGGTCGGAGGTCAGTGTCCTAAAGCAACTATGCCACGGTAGAGGAGTCCTTCTCCTTGCGTGATACGACGCTGACTATCATGGTCCTACGACCACCCTATGATGACACGTGTCATTCTTACGATTGACCGACTTAGCTTCCTTGGCTACGGTCTCCTACTCCTATTCGGAGTCTATGACCTGGGTGTCCTTCAGAGCGACACTTGACAGTCCTATTGGCGATCTACTTCCCTGAGTCCTGGTGCCTCCATGCCTCTGCCCAATCTCTATAAGTAGAGGACGAACCCTCAAGGTAATTCATTCACAATCTCACTATCTCATCCACTGTTCATTCTCATACGCTCAAACTCTTTCATCGTCCCACTCTCTTTAAACTGGAGATAGCTTCCTGCTATCTCTTGACTGTTTACATTGGGAATCTGACTTAGGCATCGGAGTGTACCCGGGGCTTAGTCGCCTCCCTTGTCTCATCTCTGTGATTGCAGGTTGCTCTGATCACAGATCGGCGGGCGATTTCCAAACGTAACAGTTTGGCACCCACCGTGGGGCCCTTTTGACTGAGTTTGACGGTTAGTGCGCGAGAACCTCGATGGCACAAAGGAGAACTCGTGCTCAGGCCTCTCACCAGCAGTCCGAACTGTCCGTGCATGTTCAGGTGGATACCAGTGCGAGTACGACGGGGGTAGTTCATACACCGACGCTAGTTTCAACGCCCACGACGATGGCACAACCACCACCCCCTCAGTACGTAACCCGTCAGCAGTTTGACGAGCTGAGGCAGAAAATCGACCAATCATCCCAAGTCCTAAGGGGTGCTCGAGCAAGCAACTCGGCAGGAGCCAATCCTCTGCCGGCCCCAGCACCGAACGCACCCCAAGAAGCACAGCCAGGAGCTCATCGGCAGCCCACGCCGACAGCCTCTGCTAGAACCGCACCGAGCAATCCCCCCATTGGATATCACCAACCTGCGCGGAGCATAGCGGGGTCAGCCGCTCGGCATCACCCAACCGATCAAAATTAGGCGCCAGTGGTGCCGCCTCCTCCTGCAAGAGGCTCGAGGTCCTTCCTCGACGCTCTCCGTCAGGAGAGGGTTAATGTGGAAACGCCAACAACGGTCGCAACGCCACCTCTGGCCACCCCACAATCAGAGGTTGAACGACGTTTGTTGGAACTGACCACTCGACTCCAGCAGGTGGAGCAGAGCCGTGTCGCTCCACCAAGGATGGCCTATACAGCCGTCACTGCACTCTCTGACGAGATCATGAGGGCCCCCCCTCCTGACAATTTCAAGATGCTAGTCCTGGACTCCTACAATGGGAGCACCGATCCTGAGCAGCATCTGGACGCGTTCGTCTCTACGGCGCTCTTCTACCCCCTCAACGACAGCCTTATCTACAGAGCGTTTCCTTCAATGCTCAGGGACGTCGCTCGTACATGGTTCAACAACCTGCCTCCGAGGAGTATGACCTCATTCAAACAGTTATCAAATAAATTTTTGACGCACTTCCAGGCCAACCGAGTGCGCAAGAAGACGTCATACCATCTATCGACAGTCAAGCAACAGAAAGATGAGTCCCTGCGGGACTTCATCAAGCGCTTCAACGCCGAAGTGCTAGAAATTAAGGACGTTGAGTCTGCGGTGCACATGTCCAGCTTTCAGGCTGGAGTCACAGATGGGCAGCTTTGTTGGTCCCTTGCCAAAAAGCCCCCCAAGAACTTGGATGACCTGCTGGCCAGGTGCAAAAAATACGCTGTAGCAGACGAGATGATGAAGGCTCAGAAAAACAACCCGGTCAACAGCTTGAAGATCGACCAAAAGCCTGTCGATAAAAAGAGGTTTGAGTCAGCCGACCAGACGCCGAGCTCGACCGACCCCAAGAAGCAAAAGTCCGGTAAGGAACAAACGTACCGACACCCATACAAGACCTTCGAGTACTACACTCCACTCAATACTTCGATGACAGAGATCCTAGAGGTAATCAAGAATGATCGAAACCTCCGTCCACCACCAAAACCCCTGGGCGACGGGAGGAACAAAGACCGTTCCAGGTATCGTCGTTTCCATCACGACTACGACCACGAGACGGAGGAGTGTAAATACCTAAAAGGGGAAATTGAAGATCTCGTCCGATGTGGTTACTACAGAAATTTTGTTAGAAACGCTGGCCGGGGACCAGCACCCGCTCGGAGGGAGCGCGGATTACCACCTCCGTCGCTGAGAAACCCACCACCAAACAACTACCGAACACGCTGGCGATAACCAAAACGCCGCTCAGAGGGACGACAGAGACCCTAATGGAGGCCCTGCCGCCCCCAGACAGTGGGTCGGTGCCATCCAGTTTGGGTCGATAGAGAGCTCGTCTAAAGCAAAGCAAGATAGAATACCAGTGAAAGAGAGGCTCGAAGATAGGCAACATATCCAGTTCGGGTCCCTCCCGTCCTGGTCAGAGCCAAAAAGCAGAAGCAGAAGAAAGAGGAGGTCCCATCTGGCGTTGAAAAGAAGAGAAGCCGAGCGGAGATTCGTTGGCAGTCCACAGCCCAAGGACTGACCACGCACATCAATGGGACTGCGCATCCCCGGCGACAATAGTGTCTATGCCATCACCAAGGGACCCAAAGCCAAGGGAAAGACAAACCTCACAATAATAGGAGGACTGGCGATCGAAAACACTTCCAATCAGTCGGCTAAGGCCTACTCTCGTCTAGTAGTAAAGACAGAGTGACCATCCAAAAAGGCTCGAACAGGAGAAGTCATCACCTTCAGCGATGAAGACCTCGTCAACGTAGCGGTCCCTCACGAAGATGTCATTGTCTTTACGGCCGGGATCGGACACTGCGATGTTTCCAAGTGCTTGGTAGACATAGGAAGCTCGGTAGATATTATATTCTACCACGTATACCAGAGGATGCAGCTAGGAGATGACCAGCTCCGACCGGTCACATTCGACCTTATCAACTTTTTCGGAGACCCGATCACGGTGAAAGGGGGCATCCAATTGCCGGTGATCGTCGGTCAAAAACCCAGGCAATAGAGGATGATGGTCGAATTTATGGTGGTCGATCAGCCGTCTGCTCACAATGTGATCCTAGGCTGCCCTTCGTTGAACAAGCTCAAGGCGTGCATGTCCACCTACTATTTGGTGATGAAGTTCCCGACAGATGACGGGATTGGAGAATGTCGAACAGACCAAGTGACATTGAGAAGATGGTACGCCACCGAGCTGAAAAATAGCCAGCGAGCTCTGAAAACAGCATAGGTGAACGTCGTAAATATTCTGGACATTGACCCACCGAGTAGGGGAAAGCCCGTCGAGGAGTTGCTGCAAATACCAGTGGTAGAAGACCAGCCAGAAAAGACATTCTAGGTCGGCTCCCTGCTACCTGAAAATCAAAGGGAAGAGTTGATAGGGTTCTTGAGGCAGAACTTAGACGTATTTGCATGGTCGGCCTAGAAAATGCCAGGAATTCCGAGAGACGTGATTGAACATCACCTTGCGGTCGACCCCCAACATTGACCGGTCAGACAAAAGAAGAGAAGCTTGGCACCTGCCCGATAGTCTGTAATAGATGAGGAGGTGCATAAACTTTTAGCGGCCGGCTTCATAAGGGAGGTAGACTATCCGAACTGGCTGGCGAACGTGGTCATGGTGCCCAAGACAACGGAAGTGACGGATTTGTATAGATTTCACAGACCTCAACAAGGCCTGTCCGAAAGATAGCTATCCACTGCCGCGCATCGACCAACTGATAGATGCTACAGCTGGGCACAGGTTGCTTAGTTTCCTCGATGCGTACTCGGGGTACAACCAGATCAAGATGAGAAGAGCAGATGAGGAGTGTACCTCTTTCGTCACCAATCAGGGGCTCTTCTGCTACACAGTCATGCCTTTTGGCCTAAAGAACGCATGAGCCACTTACTAGAGGTTGGTGAACAAGATCTTCAAAGGTCAGATCGGCCAAAACATGGAAGTGTATGTCGACGACTTCCTTGTGAAGAGCCAACAAGCCGACCTTCATTTGGCTGACCTCAGCGAAGCATTCCAGGCCCTCCGAAGGCACAACATGAAGCTAAATCCAACAAAGTGTGCTTTCGGGGTTGCATCAGGAAAGTTCTTGGGTTTCATGGTCTCACAGAGGAGAATTGAAGCCAACCCCTCAAAGATCACGGCCATACTGAACATGGCAGCATCGACCAGACCCAAACAGGTGCAAGAGCTGAACAGCCGCATAGCTACCCTCGGCCGATTCATGTCCAAGTCGGTCGAGCGTTGCCTTCCGTTCTTCAAAACACTAAAAGGAGCTGGGAAGTTCGAATGGACTGAGGAGTGCTAGATAGCCTTTGAGGACCTCAAAGCCTATCTATCCTCACCACCTCTGCTGGTAAAACCCAGCCTCGGGGACGAACTACAACTTTACCTAGGAGTCTCCGACCGGGCGGTAAGTGTCGTGCTACTGAAAGAAGAAGACAGGGTCCAACGACCAATATACTATGTCAGCAAAGTGCTCTTGGACATCAAAACTAGGTATAAGCCAATCAAGAAGCTGGCGCTCGCCTTGGTCACAGTCGTGCAGAAGCTCAGACCATGCTTTCAAGCAAACCCCATCTCTGTGCTCACCAACACACCTTTGAAGAAGGTGTTGTCAAAACCCGACGTACCCGGTCGGCTCATAAACTGGTCAATGGAGCTCGGCGAGTTCGAGATTAAATACATCCCCAGAACCACCATTAAAGTGCATGCATTGGCAGACTTCTTTGTCGAGAGCACCCTACCAGAGGAAGAATTTGTTGAGCCCAGAGCAGGGAAGGCTCCAGAGCCAACCGAAGCCCCGTGGACACTACTGGTAGACGGATCCTCCATGGACGGCCGAGCAGTTGTGGGCATAATATTGATAAGCCCGGAGGGATTTAAAATCCGATCGGCGATAAGTTTCGGATTCCTCGCAACAAACAACGAAGCCGAGATGAGGCCTTACTGGCCGGCCTCAGACTAGCAAAAAGCCTAGTTGTCCGTCGGCTCATAGTCCAGGGTGACTCACAGTTGGTCATCCGTCAGGTACAAGGAGACTACGAAGCCAGACAGCCCGAGATGCAGAAGTATCTGGACAAAGTAAACTCGGCCATCACTGCCTTCCGAAGTGTCGAACTGTAGTACGTAGGCCGAGAGGAGAACACCGAAGCAGATGAGCTGTCTAGGTTGTCCCTGGACGACATCCATGCGATGAACTCTGCCGTATACGTGGAATTCTTGGAGCATGCCAGTAACTCTGCCGAAGAAGTTGCCCCAGTCGGAGCCGTGTCCAGTTGGTACGATGAAATCTACCAATACCTCCAAACAGGTGCACTTCCGGATGACAGGAAAGAAGCTTGGTGCATCCAATCCAAGTCAAGGCAATACACTATTCACAATGATGTACTGTACAGGAAATCCTACACCATGCCACTACTTCGGTGCCTCCGATTAGACGAGGCCGAGCAGGTCATGAGAGAGGTCCATAAAGGCATCTGCGGCCGGCACCAAGGAGGCCGATCACTATTCCAGAAGATCTTTCGACAGGGCTATCATTGGTCGAAAATGCATGATGACTGCATCGAGCTAGTTCGCAAGTGCGACAAATGCCAGTTCTACACACCAGTGCCACATGCTCCGGCCGCAACTTTGCAGCCGATCACAAGTTCTCTCTCCTTTGCCATCTGGGGCATGGACATCATGGGGCCCTTTCACAAAGCAACATATCAGCAGAAGTACGTCATCGTAGCCATTGACTACTTCACTAAATGGATCGAAGTGGAGGCCGTGGCAAAAATTGACGTGTCTAAGGTGGAACATTTCTTCAGGCATTCCATTGTGTACAGGTTCGGTGTACCCAGAATCTTGGTGACAGACAACGGTACTCAGTTCGCCAGCGCGTCATTAGCGGATTTCTGCGCCGAGTTTTGAATCGAACATAGATTTGGTTCGATCGGCCACTCGCAAACAGGCGGACAGACTGAAGCTAGAAATAAAACCATATTATATGGTTTGAAGAAAATGGTAGCTGACCAGAAAGAAAGATGGGTAGATATGTTACCAAGCATCATCTGGTCATACAGGACGACCAGCTGAACACCCACCAGCGAAACGCCCTTCATTTTTGCCTTTGGCACGGAGGCAGTCGTCCCCGTCGAGGTATTCCATCCGACCTTTCGGATGATAAACTTCAATGAGGAAACCAACTCTGAAGACCTCCAAACCAATTTCGACAATCTGGAAGATGTGCGGGAGTCAGCGGCATTCTGGATGACTGCATACCAGCAGACGACCGCCAAGCACTATGATAAGATAGTCCGACCAAAGCAATTCAGGGTCAGAGATCTTGTACTCAGAAAAGCAGCGGTCTCGGATCCCACGAATCAAGGGAAGATGGCCCAAAACTGGGAAAGGCCTTACCGCGTACTCAGGACCGGACGACCAGGATCGTACAAGCTGACCACACTCAGTGGTGAAGACATACCGAGGACTTGGCATGCCACCAACCTTCGAAAGTATTATCATTGAACGACAATAGCCATTATTTGTAGTTTGTTAGTCGGCCACCACATCTTGGCCAGTGCAGGAGTTTTCAATTCTTTTTTAGAAGTAGTCTCAGTTGTATGCCGGAACCCCTAGGGGCAACCGCTTAGTTAATTTTAAATAACGAAGTATTGTCATTCAGCCCGCAACTTGCAGCAAATGTCTTTCGTGATTCTTCACATTGCCGTTCCTTCCGGCTCAGTCGACCAGCTCGCGCCCTCAAGCAGGCCCAAGCAGCACGGCGGCCCCTGGTGATTCTGACTACCCTTACCCCCAAGTAGGCAAGGGTAGTACGCAGATCATACTTAACACTGCTTGCTCGTGCCCATAAGCAGGTACGAGCAGCATGCAGGTGCTCAACCAGTCTGCCTATCCTTACCCACAAGCAGGCAAGGGTAGCACACAGATCATACTTAACATTGCCTGCTCGTACCCACAAGCAGGTACGAGCAGCATGCAGGTGCTCAACCATTCTACCTACCCCGGCCTACAAGCAGACAAGGGTAGCATGCAGATCATACTTGACACTGCCTACTCGTACCCACAAGTAGGTACAAGCAGCAGGCAGGTGCTCGACCATTCTGCCTACCCCGGGCCACAAGCAGGCAAAGGTAGCATGCAGATCATACTTGACACTGTCTGCTCGTACCCACAAGTAGGTACGAGCAGCATGCAGGTGCTTGACCATTCTGCCTACTCCGGCCCACAAGCAGGTAAGGGTAGCATGCAGACCAAACCATAAACACCTACTTACCCCCAAGCAAGTATGAGTGGCATGCGATTGCCCGTGTATAATCTCAAGCAGGACTGATAAGCGCGCAACAGTTCTACACTACCCGCGCTCGGCTACTCAGAGCAGTATCTCTAATTTCCAATACCTTAGCCATTTCAAAAAAAAAAAAAAAAACTTTAGTGTTCTCAACCTACCAAAATGTCAAGCCGACAACACTTCTGGGGTAGGGGCAAGACGACAATGGACCGAGGTCCGAGCAGTGCAAGAAGAACAAAAAGAGAAGAAGTAAAGAAGGTGTTTTATTTATAAAGGCCCACAAGGGGCAATATTACAATGCCCACGAAGGCGCACAACAATTACAAAAAGAAAACAAAACAAGATTTTACAAGGAAGACCCCGCGGGTGGAAGGTCATTCAGGCATGTCCGTCCTCGGCGGCCGGATCGGTAGGGACGTCGCACGGCAGCGGCACGTCTGGAAGCTTGACGATCGGTGTTTGGGGCACTTCGTACAGAGGCAAGTCGTCCTCCTGCATGTCCTCAGCCTCCGCACGCTCCTGGAGCTGCCCCGCGTCCTCTTCAGCCAAGATTGGAATGTCCGACCAGTTGAAAGAGATGCCCCGACCGACGAGCTGCTCCCTTGAGTAGGCAGCTCCCTTCTGGAAGAACCCACTAGCGGCCTCCTCCACGTCCTCCTCATACTGAGCAGACGACCGGTACTCAGCCACCACCCGATCCCAGACCTCCTTGCGGATCTTCTCAGCCTTAGCCAGTGCCTCCTTGGCAACTTTGGCGTCGTCCTCGACCTTCCGCTTGGCATCCTCGGCCACCCGTAGCTTCTCCTCGGTATCAGGGAGAGTGTTGGCAGTGTGTGATTCATTAGGCTCTAGTTCTATCTCTATTCTATAGTAGGTGAAGTGGTGCGATAGTGGTGTATAATCCATTGGGGGTGCTCACACTCTCGTGTATGGAGGTGTGGTTGTAGCCTATCCATGCCATAGCACATTGCAAACTTATACCAGACCAAAGATATGAATTGACGTTATGTATATGTTTGTTGCATTATTTTGTTTACTCACTGAGCTAAGTTATGAGCTCATCCCTTGACGTCATATATTTTTAGTTGATGATGCAGGTACTGATGTAGAAGATTATATGAATGCACCATCTTATGGATACATGGCAGCTATGGACATGCAGACGATGGAGGACGAGCATGACTCTTCATGCGAGTATTTCCAGTGTGTCTATGCTTAGTTTTAATTTCATATTTTGAGCTATGGAACTTGTAATAGATATTTATTTATATCTTTTTTACTTGGAGATAATCAATTTAATATTTATTTATCATGTTAGACACTCAGTTCATTAATACAGACTTTTGTTTATTATTTATTATCTCTGATTGTGATGTGGTTATGTATGGTTTAATTGTTGGCATCGTCCAATGTGATCCTGGCTTGAACCTTTGGTTCTTATGACTGTTCATCACACTTCTGGTTCATCCAGAATTGGGGTGTGACACCCAGTCCCATTAAATTTCTAGTCATGCCACTTAAACTTGTTTGGAAGATGGGATTTTGTAAAGAAAAAGAGGCCCTCTGGATCTACCGTTTGATTCTCAAACTTCTTCATACCTTTTGATGACTTCTCAAGATGATCCACCTTATCTTGGAGTAACTGAGTCTCTGAATTGGTCTGCCTTGCTGTCGAAAGTGGATGATATGGAAATTCCTCCTCCCCATTATGCATCCTGCGAGCTGGTGGAAGGAACATGTAGAGGGTTGGGGGCAGAATGTGGATCCTACTACCCTAATCTAGCTGCTCATTTGGCAATGGAGGTGCTAGGTGAGTTTGGACAAAGTTTGCTAGATTTATCATCTCCTCCATTTTGGCTATCCAAACTTCCAAAGGATTTGGAGGAGGTGGATTGTTGTCTTGATTCGTGGTCCCAAAATTTTGCAGTCACTCGGGATGATATAGGAATTGATTTTGGAGGAGCAATTCTAAGAAGTTTTATAGAGGACAGATTCCTAACCCAAGACTATCTGGTTCTGGAAGTTATGATGACTCATATGATTTGATTGGACCGGAAAAATACACAAATTGGCTGAATAAGTAATTAGATTATGATTGAGAGAGACAAGCACGTGCATTCAAGGACGACTCAACCAAACAATGGTTAGCTCACTCATAAGATGAATCAAGTCAAATATATCTTGGTCGAATTATCCAAATTACATGGTCTTGTATCCTTGGATATTGGACAACATGGACTTTTACCAAGTTGCATCCTTGCACTTGAATCCCAAAATGAAAAAGCTGGCTCAATTTAGAAAATTCGAACAAGATACACTGATTTGAAGGATAATTCAAACAAGATACACTGATTTGAAGGATAATTCAAACAAGATACACTGATTTGAAGGATAATACAAGCAATGAACAAAAACAAGGTCACTTAAGAAGGAACAAAGTCTATAGTCAGTTCCCCTATCACATAATCATTTCATGATAATGTACTTGATTTGTTCTCGAGATCAACACGCCAAACATAGAGATTCCAACATATGGGTAGCATGTGTGTACTAAAGGGTTAGTGTACCCCCAAAAATATACTGAGAAATCTGCATAGACACGCATACCTATGTATTGTGCCATTTTTGCAAACTCATCAATAAGGAAACCGAATCCAATTTTGGTTGTCACCAAAATGGCTATGATACGGAAAATAAATCTATAAAAT
This sequence comes from Protea cynaroides, assembly GCA_028583415.1. Taxonomy (NCBI): domain Eukaryota; kingdom Viridiplantae; phylum Streptophyta; class Magnoliopsida; order Proteales; family Proteaceae; genus Protea; species Protea cynaroides. The sequence continues at coordinate 18,286,407 of CM053272.1, read as the reverse complement.
TGTTCCCTCTTGAACCTCAAAATGATGTTAGCGGGGAAACCTAAGTATAGGTACTATGTTCAATGATGCATGATAGGTGGTTTTTAGACTGATAAGGCTTTCTTCGACGAAGATAAAAATACCTATCATTCGTATGCACAAATAAATCATAGGTACTTACACCTTTCATATACATTTGGAAATCTAAGCGATGTTGAGTAGCAATAACGCCTCATCCAGGTGGACCTAGGGAATAATTGCTGGAAGCCCTCTTAAGTTATGGTCTCACAAGTACAGGCCAAGGTTTGTGGCTTCGCCTGGTGGATTTCCCAACATGCGTAAAGGACCCTCACTCAACCCAAGTATGGGAATTAGAGGACCTCTATTCATCAAGGGGACTCATATTGGTATATCCATAATTCCAAAAATATCAATCATTTTATTTTATTGTTAAAACCAATACAAGTATATATAGATGAAAATAAAAATGCCGTTGGAATATAGTCGTTGGAATATGACTGTTGAAATACAATCCTTAAAAAAGATTTATTGGAGAGGGCCTTAAAAGTTGAGGTTCATTAAATATATTGACTACAACATTCTCCCACATTTTGAAATAACTCGTCCTCAGTTTAAATCGATCATCTTCAATTCCGAAATATCTTTTCAATTTATGCATGCTAAACCTAAGTTTTTTTTTTAATTGACTTGTTCTTTCATCGGACTAGAAATTATTTTCCAAAAGAATAGAAACTTGAAATTGTTTTCCAAAAGAATAGAAACTTACTCTGATACCAAGTTGATGTAGGTCGAAAGGGAAAAATACAAAAAGATAGAAATGAAGAAAATTTTATTGCAAAACAAGAAACCAATTATAGGATTATACGTGTCCTAGGGGCTACTTAACCCAAGGGTTAGAGATGACCAGTTAACTCGGCTCTTTTGGGGACTCACTCACCATTAGAGGGCGTCCACTCCTCAAGGTGCTTACATTGACATACCTACAATTCTAAAAATATCAATAATTCTATTTTATTCTTAAAACCACATACAAATATGTATAGATGAAGATAAAAGAGCTGTTGGAATATGATCGTTGGAATATGACCGTTAAAAAAGAGTTGTTAGAGACTGCCTTGGAATTTGAAGCTTATTAAATACATTGACTACTTTAAGATCCTATAATTTGGTAAGAGAATGTGGTCTTTTCTAAAATCTATTTTTTATCATATTTTTTATTTTGAGCATAGAATGAAAATATCTCATATTTTAGTCCATTCTCATTCGACAGTAGAATGCATTTTGACATAATGCATTCCTAAAATGCATACCAAACGGGGCATAAATATGTCATGATCTAGGTTATTTAGTAATATTATTTAGAATACTATTTGGATTTTATACTTTCGTTATTGTATTTATTATTCATAATTTTTTTTCTTTTAATTTTTTTTTTATCTCTTTGCTTATTTGATTTTGTAGCATTGTTGGAGCTTTTCTAATAGCTATGGAGCTCTACCTAATATTATGGGCTAAGGTTGACGATAAGAAGAAGGATGAGATAAGGGATTATATGTCTATTAACTCTCACCCTTGATTCAACCATGAGGGATTAAAAGCGTATTATAGTTTGTTTCATGATAAATAAATGAGTATATATCTCAAAATTAATAACAAATGCAAATGGTTATATCCATAGAAAGGCATGATCATATTTGCCTTTGTTTATTTCCATGTAAAAAGATGAAATAGGAAGATTTATTTGTAAAATAAAAGTTTATGTTTTAACATAAAATGTCAAAACTACATTAAAAAATAATAAAATTGTACATTGACAAAAATCTTCATGGTAATTATCATTTATAAGTAAAATTTACTATGAAACAAACACAGGCTTTAGCAAACTTGAGGATGGGAAAAGTATCCATGAAACACACTCGTATTATTAGGCACAATGAGTAAACTCTAATAGATTTAGCATTCCAAAGTTTTATGTATTATTTTTTTTTAATTTAATAACTTAACACTTGATATTTTTTATTTTTATTTTGATAGGTAGTCACTTAGAACTTGATCTTAATTTCATGGAAAAAGGTTTCACGTCCAACTGTGTGGTTCCTGCACCAGCATAGGAACCACGCAACTAGTCCTCCAATTTCATGGAAAGGTTTCGGGTTAGGTAGGCTACAATGTGAACAGTAACAACCGAGCTAGTCCGGTTCAAGCTTATTGTAGGATGGGCTTATCGGGTTGATTCAGTTTGAGCCCAGTTGCCAACTTGGTAAGAAACCGTTACGGGCTCTACCTAATATTATGGGCTAAGTGTCACAGCCCATTCTGGAGAATCGGGCGTGATATCCAAGTCAACCCATGTGGCTAATACAAATACTTTCAGGAATGCTAACCACAATGTTACAATATAAATCCCACAATCTACACAAGCAATATCCAATAAAATCCATAAACAATAATACAATAGCGGAAGCAATTACTAAATAATAGATGCCAAATCTAATGATACCATATCCCATACTATGTATCATGTTATCATTTACAAACCATTGTTCTTCATAAAAATAATATACAATCAGTTATGCAAATACCCAAATTCAAAAGAGTAAATCTGTTACATATAATCTGATAGACCTCTTCGTCTATCAGCAAAAGAATCATAATTAATAAAAAAAAAGGGGAGGGGGGGAGGGGGAAGAGCCCTCTTTATAATTAATTACTATTTAAAATTCCACCCCCCCCTCCCTTCCCCCCCCCCCCCCCCCCCCCCCAACCCCCCCCCCCCTCCAACAAAACCCAAAAAAACCCAAAAAAACCCCACCAACGAAGGAAAAAAAAAAAAAAAAATAAAAAAAAAAGGTCACCCCCCCCCCTTAAAAAAAAATTTTAATTCCAAATACATCACAAACAACACACCAATGCAATGAGATGCAATTTATTTTAGATTAGGTCTCAGGTTTGTTTGAACATCCTGGGCAAAGGTAGAAGCATAAAACGATCCTGGGCCACTAAACATCTTCTACAAGTGAAGTCCCCCCTTGGAGACTCCCATCCTTATAGGGTTCATTGCCTCCCACCATAGACCCCACATACACCAACTACCGTACACCTATACGTCACTGACTCACTAGTTACCACACACCCATACGTCACTGGCTCCCCTCGAGTCTCCCAACCTGCGGGTATGCAAAGCTATGCCAGTATTTTAATCCCTACTAAAAGGGCATAGGAAACAAGGGATATCACCACTTATGTTTATTATGTCTATTTTTATTTCACTATGGCTGCCTGCCAACAGAAGTCCCCGGGTCACTACTCCCATAGATTCTCGTACCCCCACTAGCATGTTAACATAACCACAATGGTTCCACTCGAGGAAACCCTGGCTCACTACTCCCATAGGTCACCTTGCCCACACTAGTGCCTTAAGTCCAACGTGATCCATGTGTCCATACTCCCATACGCCACAGAAATCACTATAGGTGGATATGCATAATATTAAACAACAACCAACACGATCCATGTTTTGTACTCCCATACTCCGCATAAACCATCATACATGATTGTAAACCCAGCGGAGATCCCTGGATCACTACTCCCATAGATCACCGTGCCCCCACTAGCATGTCACTTCCCATATGCCACACGAATCACCATAGATGCTCATTATACAACATTCATAGTTATAATTATGTAAAATGCATGCTCATAGAATAACAATAAAATAAACAAAGCATGTTATATATTGCAACCTAAGTATGTTACTATAAAATTAGACATGTGAGAATGTCCTATGTCTACGGACTAGACCCCTCACTTGATAGCTATAGGTAGTGCTGTAGTAATATCCGAAGCCCAAAATGAGACTTTACAATTGATTTAGATCAATACCTATTAAAGTATATAATGGTTCATTAGTTGGTTATATATCTTTTAACTAGCATAGACAAGACTTATTTATCCAAGTACGGGTCCCAAGACAAGCTAAGAACCTAAGGGTTGGTCTCCCTAGACATTTTTAAGCAAATTGGCCAAAGCAGACTCAACCGGTTGACCGCATAGGTTGAATGTTCTACCGGTTGACACTTGGTAAAATTTCTTCACAATGGAACCGGTTGAACAATCGATTGACCAGGCAACCGATTGGCCATCTGGTATAATACCCTGTCATGGTAGTGGGATTCCAGAAGGTTTGCCGGTCCCATTGCAGGGTGAACGGTCATCCGACAATGCCACCGCTGGGCATTAAGCCTAAACGGTCGAACGATGTCTGAACGGATCTACCGCTAAACCGGTTGACCAGTAATCGATAGTGGTCGATCGGTTTGGCTATGGTCTGACAGATCAGGCCTTTGCCCTTGGTGGTAGATCGGTCAAGGCTACCGGTCTAGGGCTTTGGCGGAACCGTTCGACTGGTTTTGCTCAGAATTCCCCTTTATGTGCTCGAAGCTTGGTTTTCCATGCTTGGAAACTTGGTTTCCACTTCAATACACACCAAATAGTTGGTGGGAAACTCTTTCCCACCATTTATGGCTACAATGGGAGCCATTTATGGCCCCATAATCTCCATCAATGGAGGTGGGTGTCAAAACCTAACTTCTAAGCCATTAATGGTGAACCCCATTAATGGAGTTCAACCACCCAAGTTCCACCATTAAAACCTATCAATAGAGGAAGATGGAGGTTAGAACTTACCTCCAAGGGAAGAAAACTTGGAATGTGGAGTTCCTCTTGAGCTCCAAGCTTCTCTCTTCTCTTCTTTTTTTCTCCCACTCTCACTTCTCTTTCCCATGGTTCCAAGAAAAGGAAAAATGAGGGTTTGCCCTCATTTATATAGATCAAGAGGAGAAAACGGGTCCCTTGATCGTAATCAACCAGTTGATGATGACCAGTTGAACCATCATCCACGGTTGGTCATCCGGTTGGGGCTTAAAACAGCCATTCAAGACAACCACTTGGCTCACCAGCTTTGGGACATCCATACGCACCTCCTAGGGCCCACTAGGGTACCCTACCCTACCATTTAGGAATAACGGAACATACCTAGGATTTGGATAGCATCATTGGATCCACATCAGGTGGTCCGTCCGATGGCAAGTTAAGACCTAACACAGGAAAGAATCCGAGTCAGTAAGGGATTCTGGGTGTGGGTCTCACACTAAGACTAACGATGAGAAGAAGGATGAGATAAGGGATGATATGTCCATGAACTCACCCTTATTCAACCATAAGGGATTAAAAGCATATCATAATCTGTTTCATGATAAATGAATAAGTATATATCTTAAAAGTAATAAAAAAAAATTCAAATGGCTATCTCGAAAGAAAGGCATGACCGTATTTGGCTCTATTTACTTCTATGTAAAAAAACGAAAATGGAAAATTTACCCATAAAATAAAAGTTTCTGTTTTAACATAAAATGTCAAACTTATATCACAAAATAATAAAATTTTACATTGACAAAAATCTTCATGTTAATTATCATTTATAAGTAAAATTTACTATGAAACAATTACGGGTTTTAGTGAACTCAAGGATGGGAAAAATATCGAATGAGACACAATCGTATTATCAGGCACCATGATTTAACTTTAATAGATTTAACATTCTAAATTTTTATGTATTATTTTTGTAATTTAATAACTTCACACCTGATTTTCTTTATTATTATTTTTTTAATAGGTAGTCACTTAGCACTTGATCTTAATTTCATGAAAAATGGTTTCATGTCCAACTGTGTAGCTCCTGCATCAGCATAGGAACCACACAACTAGTCTTCCAATTTCACGAAAAAAGTTTCGAGATTGGTAGGCTGCACTGTGAAAAGTAACAACCAAGCTGGTCCGGTTTCAGCTTATCATCAGGTTAGGCTTATTGGGTTGATTCAGTTTGAGCCCAGTTGCCAACCCGGTAAGAAACTGTTATGACCCAATTAAATGCAAGGCTAAAATAGATGCAAAACTAAGAAACTACAATAGTACAACTCAAAACTCATAAACATATGGTCGGACAAACCAAAGAAAAGAGGAAGAAAAGGGAGGATGTTGGCAAAAGACAACTTCAAAAAAATACGATAGAATGCATAATTAATCAAGATGAAATCTTTGGGATTAAAAAAAAAAGCTCATGTATCATTGATCACTTTAATCACACTTTTATGGTGTAAAGCCAGGTTTCTGATCCTTTCCAACTCTGAAATCATATATCTACCCAAAAAAACGTGGCCATTACACACGCTCATAATATGGTCTACCTAACCGTCTATCCATAATATAAACTTGTCGCTGTAGCTACTATTGTTCTTGAGTCTAACAAAAGAACTAGTTTGGTGGCTATCACGTGATCACGTTATCATCATAAGTGGCTATCACGTGCTCATATTATAATCTACAGAGTTATCTCATATATTTTGTGTGATAATATCCTCATTGAAAGGCTCATACTTTCTACCCAAAGAAAAAGAAGGAAGCTAAACCTGGTGAAGCTTTTGAGATAGCAGAAGCGGACAGATGGATATTAAGGGGCGTTGGTTTTGGTTTGAGACATGCAGACCCTACCTCTTGCTTACCTTAAATGTGCTCTTCGTTGCAGTCTTCATGATTCTCCTCCAGTACATCCTCTCCAAAGGTGTCGTTAGTGTCCTTGCCATTGTTGTCTACGAGAACATTATTGCTACGGTCGTCCTATCATTCTTTGCTTTCTTCCTGGAAAGGTATGTTTTCCAAACACTAAAGCTATGTTTTGTATGTGTTCTTAGAATGAAATTACATTCTTAATATATAATAAGAATGAACTAAATATTAAGAATACAAAATAGTATTGTTCAGTGGGCTGATATTAGCTCAGTCTTTTGTTAGCTGTAGTTGAACTGTAGTTTACCTTTAGTTGACCTTTTCTAGAGACTTCATGAGACTGATACATTGTACATATAAAAGGTAAAGTGTACAGAGAAATCTAATCAAACAGATCATAGAGTTCTCAACGTCTTTCTTTCTTCCTTTTTTTGTTCTTGTTACTAAATACTTAAGACATTTTCATTCTAGGCTTAGAATTCAAAATAGGTTGAACAGCATGCATTTCTGATCAATGAATTTAATTAGAGAATACATTCTATGATCCAAGAACTAAGAATGAGAATGCATACTAAATATTGTTTATATCATTTTAGAATGTGTTCTTCATCTAGAATGCATTGTAAGAAGGCATACCAAACACAGCTTTAATATACCACTACCATTACGTGCATTCTCATAGTGCGCTCACATTGGACATGCTGATTGATAAACATTTGAGCAGTTGCCTTTTTTTTTTTTTTTTTATTGGTGAAAGAAAATCTATTCATTAAGATTACAAGGCTAAGCCATGATATCCAAAATACATAACTGAATTAATCACGGAACGGAAAGTGGCCATTCAACTACCCCTTTTACAGTCATGGCCCTCCTTGCAAGGGAATGGGCTACTTCATTAACCCCACCCCCCTCTTGAAACATAAGGAAAACAGACTGATTTCCCTGTACGAGCAAGAGTTTTAGTATCCCTCACAATGGATAAAATGTGAAGATCACCATCAACTGAATTCCCATTAATGATGTTAATGATTGAAAGACAGTCGGACTCAACCAGAACTTGTTTAAAACCTCTCTTCAAAGCTTCAAACAATCCTTCTCTAATTGCCAAGGCTTCCCTAGAAGCCATCGTGTTAACTTATGCATAAAGGAAAGACGAGAAAATATTTACGTGGTTCAAACTTCTACCACAGAAGTTTACTCCACGGTGAGAATCCCCAAGTTCTTCATGCTTCTTGGGGAGGTTTATTATCCTTTAAATAGAGGAAATAATACAAGAGAAACTATCCATAGATAGTAATATAATCTACACAATTTGTACACCAACTAAATCAGCTACCCAACTTTCCTTTTATAAGAAATTTTACTACAATCACCTACCCACCAACCAAATTACCCATCTTGCATCAATCACACCAATCGGATTTCCTTCAATAGAAGATCTTATCACGATCATGTTCAATCTAGCATGATCATTATCCAGCTAACACTCCCCCTCAAGTTGGGGCGAAGATATCATCGGAGGTCAACTTGATCAACATATTGTGAAAGGATTTTGTGGGAAGAGCTTTGGTGAACACATCTGCGAGCTGATCCTCACTCCGGATATAAGGAGTCTCAATGGTGTTATCCTGAACTTTTTCACACACAAAGTGACAATCCACCTCTATATGTTTGGTCCGTTCATGGAAGGCAGGATTAGAAGCAATATAAGTGGTTGCTTGATTGTCACAATATAGTTGCATCGGACGGTCAGAAGTCTCAAGATCCAATTCACGTAACAAAGTTCGAAGCCAGACAAGTTCGCTAGTAGTGGAAGCCATTGCCCTGTATTCTGCTTCAGCGCCAGAACGAGTCATAACATGTTGTTTCTTACTTTTTCACGTGACCAAATTGCCACCCACAAAGGTGCAAAATCTAGTAGTGGATTTTCTGTCTGAGGGACTTCCAGCCCAGTCAGAATCAGTGTAACCCACAATTCTCGTGTGATTGTGTTTTCGCATCCAAATACCTCTTCCCGAGCAAGATTTTAGGTAGCGCAGGATGCGGTCAATAAGTTCCATATGTCCTTCAGTAAGTGCTTGCATAAACTGATTGACATAACTTACTGCATAAAAGATGTCAGGCCTGGTAATTGTTAAGTATATTAGTCTTCCCACTAAGCATTAAAAGCGGCTGTTGTCTTGTAATAGAGTAGTATCAATGAGAAATTTACTATTATAGTCCATGGGGTAATTGGCAGGTTTGGCACCTAGCTTGCCAGTCTCTTTCAAGAGATCCAAAGTATACTTTCTTTGAGAGATAAACAAACCCTTAGTCGATGTGGCTACTTCAACTCTGAGAAAGTACCGTAATTTTCCTAGATCCTTGATGTCAAATTTCTTATTCAAATACTGTTTGAGAGCCGCTAGTCACAGAGATTATCACCAGTGATGACAATATCATCAACATAAACCAACACAACAATGATGCTGTTGGTGTTCCTTCTAACAAACATCGATGAATCAGACATACTCCGACGAAAGCCAAAACTTCTAAGAGCAGTACTCAACTTACCATACCATGCCCGTGGAGACTGTTTAAGCCCATAAATGGCTTTGTTGAGCTTAGACATGACTCCAGCTTGATGTTCTAAGGGATGACCAGGAGGAGTGGTCATGTATACTTCTTCTTCTAAGTCCCCTTGCAAGAATGCATTTATCATGTCCATTTGAAATAAAGACCAACCATAATTTACTGCTACTGATATTAACACTCTCACAGTGTTCATTTTCACGACTAGAGCAAAGGTTTCCTTGTAGTCGACTCCATATGTTTGTGTATAACCTTTGGCAACAAGTCTTGCCTTGTGTCTTTCAATAGATCCATCACTTTTGTACTTGATCTTGTATACCCATCGACAGCCAACAGGACGCTTTCCGGTGGGTAGATGTACTATGTCCCAAGTGTGGTTTCTATTGAGAGTTGAAAGCTCATCATTCATGGCCTTAATGCATAGAGAAGAGACCTTAGCCTCAGCAAAATTAATTGGTTCACTGTGAGAATCAACTGCTGTTAAGAATGCCAAAAATTCAGAAGAAACATTGTCATAGCAAACATGTTGTTGAATTGGATATTCAACAGTGTGATAGGTGAAGTAATCTTGTAATTTAGTAGAATGTTGTGACACCCGAGTAGATCTTCTTACTGGCATCGGTAGATCGGGACTTTCTTCAACTGTCTCTGTTTCTGCAGGAACGGCTTCAACAGGGTGAGGATGATCTGCAATAGGATGATCACCATGATCACTAAATTCACCATTGTTGCCTTTGTCACTATTGTCACCCTGTACAAAAGGTATGGGAGGAGCAAATTCACCATAGTCAGTATCAATCTCCCCCTGAATTTTGGTCCTGCCAGGAAAGAAGAGGTGACATTCAGTAAAAAAGACATCACGAGAAATGTATATTTTCTGAACAGAAGGATCCTAGCAGCGGTAACCCTTTTTAATAGAAGAATATCCCAAAAAAATGCACTTGTGGGCCTGAGGATCCAGCTTTCCACCTGCTTGAGAATGAACATAACAAATACACCCAAACACACGAAGGTGGGAAATATCAATGGAGCGACCGTAAAGAACCTCCATAGGGGATTTGGCGTGTAAGGTTTGACTTGGTAGTCGATTAATCAAGTAACAGCTGGTGAGAACAACATCGGCCCAGTAGGTCTTGGGAATATGCCCATGAAAAAGAAGTAATCGTGTTACTTCAAGGAGATGACGATTTTTATGCTCGGCAATGCCATTCTGTTGAGGGGTACCAATACAAGATGTTTGGTGAATAATACCTAGACCTTTAAGAAATGAATCAAATGAGGTATTGGTATATTCGGTGCCATTATCAGTCCTCAAATATTTTATGGGAGTACCAAATTGAGTTTAAACCATGCAACAAAATTCCTGAAAAACTTGTAACACTTCAATTTTAGAGCGTAATAAATACAACCAAGTAGATCTAGATTTATCATCAATAAAGGTGACAAAGTATCTAAAATCATCCCGAGAGTCAATTGGAGCAGGGCCCCAAACATCAGAATGAATTAATTCAAACAATTCAATGGAAGTATGATTACAAGTGGGGAAAGGTAATCTATGTTGCTTGGAATACTGACATGTCTCACAAGTACTAGAATCAAGAGACAATGAGGGATTAAGGGAATGGAGGATAGAATCAGATGGGTGACCCATTCGCCAATGCCATAGCTGTGAGTCCTTAGATGGATTTTGTTGAATAACCAATGTTGCAGGAGAAAAATTCAAAATGTAAACACCTTAAAGGAACCGACCTTCACCAATTGTCTTCCCAGTGAATCTGTCCTGAAATATGACCTTGTTGGAAAAAAATATAACAATGCAATGTAGGTCTTTAGTAATCTTGTTGACAGATAATAGGTTAGAAGATAGAGAAGGTACAAATAAAACATCAACGGTATTTGAAAAAAGGCTGATTTTTCCTATCCCTTCAATAGGAACCTTTGCACCATTAGCCACAGTAATAAACTGCCGGTAACCATTATCATGACGAATATCAAATAAAAAATGCAATAAGCAACACATATGATTAGTAGCCCCCAAATCTATGATAAAAGAATCTTTAGTAGAAATGGACAGAGCAAGAAAGGCATTGCTAGATGCAGAAGTCACAGAATTTGTGGTGGAATGTGGCTGCATAAGCTGATGGAGTTGGGCAGCGAGTTGTTCAATCGAGAATTATGGTGTGGACTAACTAACTTGAGCAGCAATAGGTGTATCTAATCCTTTATCTTTGAGCGGACGCAAGTGAGGATATAAAGACCAACATCTGTCCTTGGTATGACCATCTCGATTACAGTGATCACAACGGAAAGGTGCACAAGAAGTGCGTCCTTTCCCTCTCCCTCGAGAGAAAGATCAACCTGTACCACGGGTGTTTTCCTCAATAGCAACATGACCATTGGCTGAGTGAGCAGAATTTTCAATGGATTCACTCATCACAGGTTTGGAGCTCATTACATGATGACGAGTTTTCTCTCGTTGAATAGTCGCACAGACATTGGTAAATGAAGGAAGAGTAGCACTCATAAGAATTTGACGCTTAAGATCTTCATATTCAGGACAAATACTTGCCAACAATTGAAAAATGCAATCCTGCTCTTCACGTTGAATGTAAGTATCAATAGATTGGGTAGGAGGGCGGTACTGATGTAACTTATCCCACTTTTTCTTTAAGGTACCAAGATGTTCTGTAAATGATTGACTGGGAGGTTGTTCAGCATGAGAAATCTCCTGTTGTAACTCAAAGATTTGAGAGGAGTTATCAACTTGGCCATACATGTCCTTTAAGGAGTCCTAAAGGATCTTAGATATTTCTGAATACGCAAATATTTTGTATATTTATGGTTTCATAGAGTTAAAAAATCATGACATGACCATATTATCATTGGCTTCCCAATCAGGGAATTTAGTATCCGTAGAGGCAGGAGCCTTGATTTGACCATTAACGTAACCAAGCTTGGCACGGCCTCCAAGGCAACAGTTATTGCCCTTGACCATGGCAAGTAATTGCGGCTAGTGAGAAGGATAGAGGTGAGACGAGTGTTCATCTCATGAGAACCAGAACTAGCTTTACTATTATCAACAATGCTGGAACTAGTTATGATAAATAATTTAAAAGAATAACAAGAGAAAAAAACAACTTATCAGAGTATGCAGGCAGCAGACCACGACAAGAGCGAACAAAATGCCCTAAACACCACGATCAGATCTGTATTCGCTTTGATACCATGTTTACATAAAGGAAAGATGAGAAAATATTTACGTGGTTCGAACTTCTACCATAGAAGTCTACTCCACGGTGAAAATCCCCAAGTTCTTCATGCTTCTTGGGGAGGTTTATTATCCTTTAAATAGAGGAAATAATATAACGGAAACTATCCATAGATAGTAATATAATCTACAGAATTTGTACACCAACCAAATCAGCTACTCCACTTTCCTTCTATAAGAGATCTTACCACAATCACCTACCCACCAACCAAATTACCCATATTGCATCAATCACACCAACCAGTTTTCCTTCAATAGAAGATCTTATCACGATCATGCTCAATCTAGCATGATCATTATCCAGCTAACACACCGTATGGAAGGCAAAATGTCAAGAAACAAATAAAATGGGACTACCATCAGACTACCTTATAAAAAAACCAATCCCAGAGCTGGAATTCACTCGATCGATAGGCAATTGCCTTTTTCTCTAACCATGTGTAAAAATTCAAATTTTGGGGACAGTTTTCTCTAAGGCTCCGTTTAGTTGAAGTAAAAGGAATAACTGAAATCACATGGAAAAGAAGAAAAAAAAAAAGAAATTTAATAACTAAATTTTATTTGTTTTGAAATTGGATACACCATCATGTGAGATCATGATTACTAAAAATTCCTCTCTATCATTGATTTGACTAACTTCTCTTTCCTATATTTCTCTTCCAACCTAATGGAACCAAAAAAAAAAAATCATACAGTAGTAAACAAGATCAACCAACTCCAGCCTAACAATAACAACCCAATAAGCATTGAAGAGACTTGCTAATTTTGCAAGGAACACATGAATATTGATTACCAAACTTGCTCCTAATCCATTAAGTTTCATATCAACCGGGTAATCTCTTATATGGGTGTCCTCCAATTTGGTCTTGTTGGCCGGTAGCTATTTCTGAGATAACGAAAAAGATTATCCGATAAAGTCATGTGTCGCCTATAGGTTTGGTCTCATATCAGGTGTGTGTACGTTTCTATGGATATATGATATTCTGAAAATCATGGATTGATTAACCCTTTTAATAGTGACATTTATTCCTGTCCTACCCCCAAAAAATATTTTACCCGATGGGAGGTATGTGATTATCAGATGGGCCATTCTTTTTATTAAGCTAAACAGTTGTTACACATTTTTATATATTGCATGACATCCTCTCTCTTTTTCTTTTTTAGACAGAAGAGGCCCCCACTCTCCATCAAGATAGTATGCTATGCCTTCCTTTTGGGATTCCTACAGTTAAGTATCGAATTCTATGTAAAAAGAACATACATGTTTCCTTATGTGCATCACGAAAACCTTAATATACAAGAGTAATTTGGTATTTGAAATGAGATGGGGTTTTGGGTTTTTGTGTAATCCGATGGTCATCGATTGTCGATGTCAGCGACAATAGTTGACATCGAGATACAAAAAACCCTTTATATATGGGTTAGTTTATGTCTCATCTAACTATTGGAAACATGACCGTGCACATTCACTTATGCATGAAAGTTTTTGCCAAACAATATCTATCCTAGCTAGGGCTGATAATTTATCAAGTTAGGTTTGGTTAACTTTGAGTTGAAGACAAAACTTGATAGCTAAAGCACCCAAACTCACCCATGCCTTCTGCTAATTAGGGTTAAAATTTAACCCTATGGTTCCGTTTGGTTCCATGTAAAATTGTGGAAAAAAGAACCTTTTCTGTAAAATATGATTTTTCATTGTTTGTTTTGATGTAAAATGCAATAAAAAAAATACTGAAAAAGTAAGAAAATTTTACATGTAGAAATATTTTCATGTAAAACATTATGTATATGTTTATGTTTAACAATGGAACAAACCGGGCCTAAACAAAGAAAACTAAAGCTGTGGATATGGATTATGATGTTCTTTAGTGAAATTGGAATGTGAAGCTCTAGCAGCTTGAGCATAAATCATAAGACTGCATTAATCAAGAAATTGAAAATGTGAACCAAGTAGGTTTGGGCATGTGGTTGAGCCAGGTGTCTTGGGCTTTAAGACCTGCTTTAATCAAGGAATTGAACCAGTTTGGACAAACTAAATGGGTTTTGGGTGCACTGCTAATGGGTACATTAGCTAATTGCATCCATGATCCATGCTGAAGTCTAAAGAAATTAGTTTTAGGTTACTGGGACAAACATGAATACATGAAAATCAATCAGTAATTAATGGGCCGGTTGATTCATAAGCAAAGCTGGCTAGGCTAAAAATTGCACTCCCAATTATTTAGGGTTGGATTAGTCAGCCCAAAATGGTCAGCCTATGTAAGATAAATATGTGTGCTTAGTTAATTATATGATCAGTTGTTTAGTGGGATTCTAATTTACAGGTAGACTAATTCTAGTCTGATTATGAGATGAACCAAACTGGTTTACTATGGGACTGAATCAGAGTTGGGTTGGTATTATAAATACCATGATTAGGGTCCCTACAGCCATTGGTTTTATCTCTCTCTTGTTCCCATATGCACAGAGACCAAAATGATCCCAATAGGCTATGGAAGACTCTATCAAAGCATTCAAAGCTATAGGAAACGATCGAAAATCAATCTACAATAAGAGGTATGTGTATTATCATCTCTTTTAATACCCATGATATTCTAGTAATTTATGTGATGGATTCGTTATGGTTCGTGGGAATTCCCATGGGAAAAACCTTAAAGTAGAATACAAATTTTAACAATTGGTATCAGAGCCACCCACACATATCTAGGATCATTGGTAGAGGACTATTAAGTCTCATGACAATTGAGTTGAAAAGGAGAGAGATTTTTCTCCCCAATTTTTTGTACGAACCATTCAAAGTTGGAGCCCATAGAAATATTTTTCTAACCGGCAAAAGTCTAAATAAATTATGCCAATGTATAGAATAGGGAAAGACGAATTGACCGACATAAAGTTAGTTGCCGGAGGTAGCAGGACGCGCCTTCATGCGCTGCCTGAAAAAGCGCTTGAGATTTAAATGCCGGCAGTTGTTTAAAAAAAAAAAAAAGAGTCTAACGGCGCCAAGTCATCACTGGGTCGACTCGGCGGTGAATCGCAAACCCTAGCCGTTTTCATTTGGGTTGACTCGGGGCGAGTCAATGCAAGAACTAGCCAGTCCAAACCCAGCCAGACCAGTCAGTCTCGAGTCTCCAGACCCAGCCAGCGCACCCAACCAGAAGCAGCTAGCCCAGCCAGTCCGACTGGCCCTAAATCGGCCAGCTCGGCCAGGTTCAAGACCTACCCATGTATGTAAGCGAGCGAGTTGACCGAGTTAACCGACCCAATTACCCGAATGGGTTGACCCATGGACTAACCCGAAAACTTGGATAGGTGACCCAAAAAGTTGACTGGATACCTAGGTGGTCAAACCATGTGAATCGGTCTGGTTGACTCGGTTCTTTCTGCTTGGATCAGACCACGGGTTCTGTATGGTCCAAGATTAGGGTCTGTTGTTTATACAGTTTAAAACCATAACCCAAGAACCCAAAGCATTTTCCACTGGGTTGACCCGAGAACTGACCCGAATACCCAAAAGGTTTGACCCATATGGTGCCTAGTAACCTGACTCACGTGTATCCAACCTAAAACTCAGGTGGGTAAACCTGGCTGAACCAGCTCGGTTTGGTTCAGACCATGGTTTATCCCAGTCCAGGTCCTTAGGCATGTTTGCTTTGCAGTTTTAAACTACATTCACAACCTAGACATAAACAGCGATTGTGGGAACTTGGAAGGTCGGATTGACCTCCAGTTTGTTCCGTTGGACTCAGTTTTCAATGATCTTCAATTTGACATATATATTATTGCATTTTGGTACATTGAAAAAGCATTTTTCCAAATTAATGCTTTTTTGGAATCCGATTTATAGTGTCTTTGCAAGTTTTTTTCTTAAAATTCTTGTACCATATTGATTGTTGAACTAAAGTATATGTTTATTTGAATGTTTGGGCTTATAAAGTTGTATTTTAAAAACCATTCATGGTTATATATATCCCACTAGTGCTGTAAATTAATTGAGATTTGTTCATATCATGGTGGAACTTGGTGGATCCCACCAGAGTGGTATACCTTGATTTATCATGAAGTGTTCAAATTCAAGCGATTGTGTTTGTAGATGCTTTAATGACAGTATTCACCCAAATGTGACATTGTTTAAGTTTATTCAGATTATGATTTGTACATGTTGTGTAAGGATTAGGTGGGACCACCAAAGTGAAAACTTGATTTTATCATGATATTCTCAAATCTATTATTTATGCATTTACAGACACAGCAAAGAAGGATAGTGCTCACCCAAAGTGACATTGTCAAAAATTTTCACTTTTGTGAAAATAGCAATGAGTGGCATTGTCCACCCAAAGGTAATGATGTCAAAGATCTTGTACACTCATGCACATAAAAGAAGGATCTTGGCTTTAGGAATTTCATTCACCTAAAGGTGGTGGGATTTTCAAGAGTCATTATCCCTTTGTAGATACTGCACAAATAGTAAGAAGACCAGTGTACTCTTGTCTCAAAGGATTCGATTAACTCTTCACAGATAGTAAGATGACTAGTGCACTCTTGTACCAAAGGATAAGGGTGTAGTTTCGGTTGACTCTTTACAGATAGTAAGATGATTAGTGCACTCTTGTCCCAAAGGATAATGATGTGGTTTCGGTTGACTCTTCATAGATAGTAAGAGGATTAATGCACTCTTGTCCCAAAGGATAAGGGTGTGGTTTCGGTTGACTCTTCAAAGAATATGTACTTGCATTTGTTTAAAAATTACTAGTTCAACTTATCTTGTGTGTATGTGTCATTATTTCTCGATGTTTGCATTATATCATATATTAGAGAACATATAATGATCAAATATCTCAAGATGCCTGTCATTGGCAGCCTGTTCTATGAATTAGCATGAAAACTAAAAACTAATATAGGGCTGTTTAACCTAAATATAATCAGTAGAGAATTGTATTATGGTCTTTAGGAATGTTCAATCCCTAAGATCAGATAAAGCAATGTTCAGATAAGAACATTGAAAATGGATATTTAAAGTGAAATCCAAAGAAATTTTTGGTATTTAAAAGGCTGAGAGATGTTTTATTCTCAAGCCAGTCTATATCAGTTTTAAAGGTATTGGATGATAATGGAGTGTGAGGAAGCACAAGTTGAAGCTGTCATCTATTAGTAATAAGCTCAAGGATATATGAATCTCTATTTATAACTCATTAGAACCTTGTTGATGATTCACTTGACTTTCACTTCTTCAGCTAGACTGTATAGTTAGATCCTGGTGATCCATGAACCCCAAAAGGGTAATGGACAAAAGATAAGTTGACTTCCTTTGCAATAAGAAAAAAAGATCAAAGAAACAAAAACGAAGGAATGCTAATGTCATAATGTATGAGCCATATTCTGAAAAAGACAATGAGTAAAAAGGGTAGGATCCTGCAGAAAGAAAAATAATTTTCAAGGAATGAACAAAAATTTATGACAAAGGAAAAGGATATTATGGAGCTATAAGAACTCATAAGAGATTTGTGGAGAAAAATTATAACTAGAAGAGAAGTTAGATCATGAAACTTTCAAGTGAGAAGGTGTTAGAGATTAGAGACTTAAGTAGTAGAAGTAACCAAACCTATAGAAATAGGAAAACCCTTGTTTTCTCTCAGTAGTTTACCTAGCTTTATAGGATAGACTATGTACCCTTATTTTCATCCTTAGCATAAATATTTATGATTCTTATCTAAAAAAAGATTGTAAAAGGGTAGTAAAGAATAATATTCTAAAAAATCCCTAAAGTTTGATGATTTACGTACATGTGAGGAATGTTTAAAGGAGAATATGATAAGATTAAGGAAAAATAAAAGATATTCATAACAAGGAATTGTTGGACTTGGTGGACATTGAGATTTTATCTAGGATTCTTTGTCATATTTTATTCATTGGATTTTTTAAATAGATTGAAAGGAAAACCTTTTATTAAGACTATCGGATATAAAAGATGAGGTAAGAGTGTTAAGGTAGACCAAGAGATACTAATCAATTACCTGATAATTTTTTGCCAAATATTTACAAGTGCTAAGATTTATAGCTAAACAATCTATGCTTGAGACTCAATGCAAAAGGAGTGGAAAATAGATATGATCAAGAAAACTTAGAGGAATATTGGATCCTGTAGAGCGATCAATATTGTAGAGTAAGTTGGTGCAGTTAAGTTATCTTATTGCTTGGGACTACGGAGCTAACATGGTTTCATAACCTCAAGAGAGAGTGGTTTCTTTTAGGATTTTTGAGTTGTTATCTTTTAAGATATCCGCTTAGATCCAAAGGATTTAACAAGATTCATTGATGATGCTGGTGAGGTGCCATAGCCAAGAAACTTAAAGTTTGATGAGACCACATGGAAATGACTGTGGAGCAATCATTTTAGATTACAAAATTATTATTGCAGTATAATGAGATAATTATTGAAATTATCTTCATTCAGGTTGATGCATAGCCATAATAACCAAAGGAGGCAGTAAGGAGATCTACTAGACCATGTGAATATGTCATTTCATCTAATCACATGTTATACCTCAAAATGAATGTTTTGGCATTAGACAAGATGAAGATCCTAATATTTTTGAGTAAGTTGTCAGTAATGAAATTACTCTTAAGTGGTTAATGGTCATAAAAGATGTGTTATTGTTTATAAACATCAATAGGACTTGAGATTTTATACTTTTGTGAATGAGTGGTGTACTCATAGACTTAAAATGGGTATACAAAGAACTATATGATTTCAATAGAAGAATTAATTACCACAATGAAAAATCTATAGCAAAGTAGAATTACACAAAGAGAAGGGAAGATATAGATTATTTTTCTCAAAGAAAATCTAAAAGAAGGTGTTTATATGCTTTAACCACAAAATTTTGTAGTAAGGATGAAGAAGATATGTTTTGTAGACTTATAAAGTCCATCTATGGATTAAGCAAACATCTAGGTAGTGACATCTGAAGTTTGAAAGAGTTGTATCTTCTTCCAACTTTGTTGAGATTGTCTTTGACTATTATATATATCCATAGTTCAGTGGGAGTGAATTCACTTCCTAGTCATATATGTTGATGGTTTATCACTGGTTAACAGTGACATGGGTTTACTAGTTGAAACCAAAGTTTTCTTGTCTGATAATTTCGAGATGAAGAATGTGTGAGAAAGTACCTTTGTACTTGATGTTGAGTTTCCTCGTGACACAACATATTTAGTGATTAGTGAGCATATAAGGACAAACACAAACTTGAGCATATAGTGACACTCTTGGCTATTATGATGCAGTATTTAGTGATTGCATTGGTTACAAAAAGCCTATGTCAGGATTCTTTGCCATGATGATATATGTGCCCTTTTGAAAAAGAATGCAAAGAAGTTTATCTATGCATTAACCTCTTTGTAAAGTAGAGTTTGTAATTCTACGTGAAGCTAATAAGTAAGGTATATGGTTAAAGAGTTTTCTTTCAGACTTGGAAGGTGGTAGACTCTACTTCCAAACATATTGAGATGTATTGTAACAACAGTTTGGTTGTGTTCTTCTCAAAGAACAATAAGAAATCTAGTATTTCAAAGCATAATAGAGATTGGATTTCGAATCTCTTTAGGCGAGAGAAAAGGTCGAAGAAAATTATATCCTTGTGGAGCACATTTGATGAACAACTTAATTGTAGATTCTTTGCGAGGGTTTTGTCAGTGAGATTCTTTAAAGGATGGTATGTCCAATATAGGAATTGTTAAGTTAGTAAATGTGTTTGGTTAGTGAGAGACTTTTGCTCACATTGGTAATGATTTATTTATTATGTTTATTTATATTACCTATGTTTTTGGCACAGATATTTATTACCATGGTTATATTTGCTTTAACATTTAATTTATTGTTCTGTTCTATATTCATTTGACATGTCATTGATATATGCAATATTTAGCCAAATCAACATGGACAATATTTAGCTATAGTTCATGGCGGTTTGCCGAAGTGTGGTATTGACCATATGGTTATGGCGATTCACTACGATCAATATCAAGGTTTATTGCCTATAAAGTTTTAACAAGGCAATTCGATCGAAAGTTATTCAATCTGAACCCACATGAAATTATATTTTGATGTTTTCATCTCAAAGCGATGTTATTAAGTAAACCTTTGTATGTGACTGACAGAAGATTATAAGTTTAATGTTGAGGTATATCTTCTGCTGTTGCTTGACATTGGAAGGCTTGATGACTAAATTAAAGTAAATAATGAGTTTTGTAATTAGATTCTATGATCATACTGATCAATGGTGACTTTATAATTAATGTAGCCCAAGTGGAAGATAATAAGATAAATATGTAGGCTTAATTAAATATGTGGTCAGTTGTTTAGTAGGAGTCTAACTTACAGGTAGATTAATTCTAATCCGATTATAAGATGAATCAAACTGGTTCACTGTGAGACTAAACCAGGGTTGGGTTGGTATTATAAATACCATGATTATGGTCTCCGCAATCATTGATTTTATCCCTCTGTTGCTTCCACACTCATAGAGATCAAAGGGATCCCAAGAGGCTGTGGAAGGCTCTAATCAAAGCATTCAAAGCTTTAGGATACAGTCGAAAATCAACATATAGCAAGAGGTATATGCATTATCATCTCTTTTAATGTTCAGTGTATTATAGTAATCTGCATAATGGATTCATTAGAGTTCGTGAGAAATTCCATGGGAAAAACCCTTAAATGGAATAAAAATTCTAACAGTTTGGTCCAACCATTCTCATTGATGATCATTCAGTTGACTCAACATTATTTGTACATGTGTTAAAATTCGATTTCGGTTATGTGTGAATTGGTAAAACCAAAATCAATTTGTTTATCATTTATTAAACCATTTCAAAATGCTTACTAAAATTAATTATTAATTGATTTGGGTTACTTGATTTTTAAATGACTTCATGAGAGGGGGAAGAAGAGAGAGTTAGGAATAAAGGAGAGCGGAGGGAAGGGGAGAAAGAATTAAGATTATTTTAATTTATTATCATTGCCAGGAGTTATTCAGCTCTCTTTAGCATGTTTTCTAAAATTAATTATATAATACATTATGACATATGTAGCTGTTTGGTATGATTTATAGTATTTATTTATATTTAAAATAAATTAATATAATCTAAAATCTACAAATAGGTAAGAGAATGTTATCATTATTTTTATAATCTATTATTACTTCTTTATGTCTAGTGGTGCCAAACAATCATTTTTTATAACTCATAATTTACTTTTATAAATGGTTTGTTGTAAATTACTCATAAACATAATTATAAATTATACCAAAGAGAACATGTGGGCTTGTGATTTATAATTTTAATTTATCTCTACAAATAAAACTTCGACACCAAGGGATTGAAGTATAGGTTTAATTAGATTTAACGGTTTCAAACCAGTAGTATTAAGGGCATGTTTGATAATACTCCAGATTCTAGATTCTATGGATTCTGATTCCCAGGGAGCTGTTTTGGAGTAGAAGTGCGTTTGGTAAACCATGTTGGATTCGAGCTCCCATACAGTGAACCGGATTCAAATTGACTTTAGAATCCAATTTTTTGGAGTAAATAATATTTTTTTTTTCTGTTTGAGCAAGTTTTTGGGAGAAGAAAGAGTCCGACCACCCATCAGCCACCAACATCCACCAACCACGACCACCACCACCCATCCCCAAGCACCCACTAATACCACCATCACTTTTCAAGACTTTGATTGAGGGATAGTGTTTATTAAACATGTTTCTGTTTCGAAGATACTTTAAAATCTATTCTAAAAATACGTTATCAAACATGTTTTTACTATCAATAGTCCTAGAGTAGACTGAACTAGAATCCAAATTCTGAATTGAAATCCAGAATTCAAAGCATAAGTTATATCAAACAGGGTCTAAATTCATTCTTAAAATCAGAATAATTTAATTAAACGATTTTATTTTTTAAAACCATAATCAAACCATTTAATAATTGATTTCACAACTTTGATTTAAATGATTTGATTTGATTTGAATAAACGATTTTTGATTTATTTTTGACACCCTTAATTATTTATTATGTAATTAATTTTTGTTCCATTTTCCACGGTCAATAGGGTCACACTCAGCCGATTAATGTTGGCAATGAGCCTGCAATACATTGCGTCATCTTATCAAAGCATTTGTTTGAACTTAATTCCTGCAATCGTCTTCGTTCTAGCACTGATTTTTAGGCAGGAAAAGCTACGATTTTGTAGCACTAACGGTCAGGCCAAGATATGGGGTGTAACTTCATCTGCTGCCGGAGTATTGGTTACGGTGCTTTGGAAGGGACCAACCATTCTGAAATCAACAAATTTTGGAAGTTTTCAAGTAGCCAGTGAGGGCACTATTGGTGCTATTATGCTCATCGTTGGGGTACTTGCAACCAGTTTCTGGAACATTTCTGTGGTAAGAATAATAAATAATTTCTTTTATTGGGTCCGTTACAATGAATAAAAAAAAATTCCTCCATTGTCATCTAATTTGTCAGTCGTTCATCAATTGGATTGGCCCGTCAGATGGATGGTGAAGGAACAAGAGAGGATCCAATTCCGTCTGGATGAAGCCAATCAGATTATACTTTTCTTTTTTTTTTCTTTTTTTAATTTTATAAAAGTACAATTTTTTAAACTAGGGGCAAAAATGTAAACCAGTTTTCCATGTATATTTTTCCAAATCCAGTGTAACTAAAATGGATAAATTCAGTTTCCTTAAAAGAATGATCTTTAGGATCCAATGATTGATAAAAATTGGTGATCAAGTCTGACTGTAAATTGATTTGGCAGGGCCCTGTTACCCGAATGTATCCAGCGGAGTTATCATTGCTGGCAATGGTGAACTTCTTCGGAACCATACAAACAGCTATAGTCACAGCAATTGTTATCCCAAGTTCATCCTGGGAACTTCAATGGCTTGGAGGCTTAGTTCTTCTTGCCATCCTCTTCGGGGTAAGACAAAAAATAATTTATTCATGCAAATCCCTACTTCCATTCATCATTATTGCAAGAAAAAATTTACCTTTGATTTTTTTTTTCTTCGTCTATATCTACTCATTTCACGTAAATTCAATGGATCACTCAGATACGCTTACCAATAAATTGAAATGAATGCCGAATGCCATGTCGAATCCCATCAGTTGTCTGATCCACCAAAAAACCTTTCCAGCATTGTTGGAGAGGATTTTTTTTTTCCAAAAAATATGATGTGCTTATGTTGCATTGAAATTATATCCTGAAATTTATAGGGAATTGTGATAACGGCTTTCTCATACTATGTGCTGATATGGAGCATACACAAAAGGGGTCCAGTCTTTACAACAGCATTTACACCGCTCCTCATTGTTTTCTCATTCCTATTGGACACAATTTTTCTTCGTGACTCTACACATTTGGGGAGGTCAGTATACTCTATAACCTTGTCGTAAATCTAACACTACTATTCAATGTAGGCTTTGTTTGTTTTCATGTAAAAAGGTAAAATTTTTTTTTTTTCTAGTAAGTTACAAATTTCTATTGTTTGTTTTAACATAAAATACAAAGTAGAAAAATAGAAAAAAAAATTCATGTAAAATATCATTTCCATGTAAAATTTTAGAATGCAACAAACAAGGCCGTTGATTCAGACACTAAAAAAAAAAAAAAAAAATCAACGTTTATTAAAACTCTCTTCGTTATAGTTTATATTTATGTTTATGAACTATTTATGACAAATCATTCATGAGAATAACAAAATGAGTCATAAACAATAACCATTTCGTACCACTAGACATAATGAAGTAATAATAGATTATCATAATAATGATAAACACATTATGAGGCTCTCTTTGATATGTATTGTAGAATTAATTATATAATACATTATGACATATGTATTTGTTTAGTATGATTTATAATACTTATTTATATTTAAAATAAATTTATATAATCTAAAATCTACATGGGAAAATGTTGTTGTAACAAGGGTTTGTTATTTTTTCAAATGTCACAAGGAATCTATTTTGCCACATGGGCAGATGATGTATCAATTCCAACCGTTGGATAGAGATAACATGGTCTAGACTGCCCATATGTCAAATTTCAAATCTTAATTCCACCAAATACCTCCTATGTATTAGCATGCATCCCGTATATGTCCATGCATATGTACGAGTACTCTAAACATTACTATAACACTCTCCAAGTTTGAATATGTAGATTAGAAAAAAATGATAAAAATGAATGGTCCAGATTTGTTTTGTTACATTTCCAAACGTAACAAATCCTTGCTACAACAACTTCCCAACCTACATATAGGTTAGAAGATGTTTACCATTATTGTGTTAATCTATTATTATTTTTTTGCTTATGACTCATAATTTATTTTCATAAATGATTTGTTATAAATAACTCATAAATACAAATATAAACAATACCAAAGAGAGTCTTCTATTGGTAAATTTTAGATTATGTTAATTTATTTTAAATATAAATAAGTATCATATATCATACCAAACATTTACATATGTCATAATGTATTATATAATTAATTCTACAATACATACCAAAGAGAGCCTTAAAGCAAAAGACAGAGATGATAACTGAGTCAAATCATCTTTCATATTGTGTGGGCTAATTCAAGCCAGACCAACAGAAACGTAAACCCACCCTAATCCATGGATGATATTTGGGCACACGAAAAAAATGAAACCAAAGCCTCAAGAAGACCAAACTGGGTTAAAATGGGGTAACTTGGGTTTGGTTTTCAGAAATCCATATCCAACTTGAGATCCCACATCCTCCAGCCTAGCCTTGCCCTTGAGCTCCGGTTGAGAATTCTTTCACCCTAGCCTAACTTGTCCCTTTTGCATATAAGTCTGGAAATGAAAATGGAATTCAAAAATGGGTTCGTGACAAAGGTGCTAACTAGTACAGCTCATAAGGAAATAGGTCTATTGTCTCCACATCTTAACAACAAATGAGGCCTATGAGGTTCTAGTACACAAGCTCAACCATCAGGATACACACAAGTACATTATTATCTATAATTTATAGGCTTGGGTTGGCTAAGCCTCTAAGCCAGCTTGGACCAATGTTGGGTTGGGATCTGTCAAACCCTGGTCTGCCCACAACCTGAAAACCCAAGTCTAAGGCCAGGAAAATTTTCTAGTGAAATGGGTTTTCTAGGTCCAAGTTGCACCAGTAATCCAATCATCAACTTATAATTCAAACTCAACAAGAAACTCACATAAAGTTTACCCAATATGTCCGTCCTTCTCTTCTTCTTCTTCTTCTTCTTCTTCTTCTTTTTCTTCTTTTCTTTTCTTTTTTCTTTTTTCACCATGGGTTAAACTAATAATTATCATCCTTATTAAAAACCCATTCCTTGCCATCTTTTTTAAGGCCCATTTGAATAGGTTTCAAGCTAGAATGGCAATGAAATCGTCTTAGACTCTCTTTGGTATGTATCATAGAATTAATTATATAATACATTATGACATGTGTAGTTGTTTGATATGATTTATGGTACTTATTTATATTTAAAATAAATTGATGGATGTAATCTAAAATCTACAAATAGGTTAGAAAGTGTTTATCATTATTATGATAATTTGTTATTACTTCTTTATGTCTAGTGGTATTAAATGATTATTATATATGATTCATAATTTGTTTTCATAAATGATTTATTATAAATAACTCATAAATATAAATATAAACTATACCAAAGAGAGCCTTATTGAAGGTGTCGGTTAGTGCAGCCGAATCTTAGCTAGTTAAAACCATGATTCTTGAAATCGATATCGGATCAGTCCGAGCAATCGATTTGTATCAGATTTATACATAACGGATATCGATTCTTGACAGATTTTGAAGAACGGTCTGACACTATTCTGGATCTGATCTGATACACGTTATTTTATTGTTTTTTAATAATCCATATAACATGACGATCATCCATGGTTACTAAGAATATAAAAATAATATTTAATTTTTAATAAAATAATAACCGATCTATGTAATGGGATGGGATCAGTTCCAAAAAGGTGTATTTCCAGCTAAATCGAATTGATAGTGGTTGATATTAATTAATTTGGATCGATAAAGGATTAATTGTGGAAATGCCAATACTGTATCTGGTATCTATATTTAAAACCTTGATTATAACTAAGTCTTTGGGAGCCTTCACCTCGGGGTGGGTTGAGAGGCGGTTGGGGTGTGATAAAATGTAATATAGCTTTCCTGTTCCCCCAAAAGAGCATTATCTTAATGCTGTGTTTGGTTGCAGGGGTAATTGAAGGGAAGGAAAGGAAAATTTTTAAACTTTAAAAGGAAACTTTCGTAGTTGTAACACACAAAATGATTGTATAAACCACCTAAATTTTTTAACATATTTAGTAATGAAACTAATAAGATGTAAAATTTGTTTTACATTTTAAATGTAAGAGATTTGAATGTAAAGTGAAGTATAAGTTAATAACTAAGTATGGAATGCTTTGGAAATAATTGCATAATAATGTTATAGCATGTATAGTAATCATTGCAAAAGTTTCTTTTTAAAATTAAAAAAAATTCGCTTCCTTTCTTTTCAAAACCCCTTGCAACCAAACACAGCCTCAATGAATTTGCTTAATTTTTGTTTAAGGCCTTGACTGCCTTTTTTTTTTTCCTTTATCAATAAATTTGTGTTGCCTTTTTTTTTTTTTTTTTGTGTGAAATGGGGTCGTTCTTTTTCATTTTCTTTAAAATTTCATTTGACGTTCAATTTTATCTTCTTTCATTTATTCTTTTAAATTTGAAGCCATGTTATCATATTCATCATTATCTCTATTGTTATTGAACCCTCTATTTATGCCCCCCCCCCCTAAGGCCCCCCTCAAAAAAAAAAAATATAAATAAATAAATAAACTGTATTCTATTCTTTTCTTTGTCAAGTAAAGAAAATACTATATTCCTAGGTAACCACATTCCAAGTGATCTTTTTTTTATTGTATCATTGGCAATCTAATGGATTAAGTGGTCAATTTGAAAATCTGTGGCATTAAATGAAATGAGTGATCATGAGAAGAAGAGTTTGGGGCATAGTTCTAATAATCGGTATTGGATTAACTGATCGTTTCAGAATTAAACAAGATGAATACCAATTTTCCCCTTTCCCATTCCTAGTATTATCCAGGATATCGGATCTAGGACTAGATTAAACTAGATTAACCAATCCAACACTATCTGGTCAGTATTATCCAAGTTATCGGATAGAGTTACCACATGGCAATCAACCATGGTAACAAATAATATAAAACTATTATTTATTTTTAATTGATTAAATCCAGTGGCCAGATGAAACCGATACTGGTTGGTCTGTAATGGTATCAGATCAGTTTGGACATTGACCGATTCCATGTCTGATACCAATTCCTTTACCCTTGGTCTAAGGTGTCATGAATTGGAAGGAAAATTATCAATTTGATTGCTTATGTGGCATCAAATTGAAATGAGTACTACATGAAAGAAGTCTAGAATATAACAACAATAAAAAGTCAAGAATAATTTTTGTTATCTTACAAAATAATTAGAAAGATTAGCAAATCTGGATTCTTTTAAAAAAGAGATTGGATGGCCTAATAATTATGGACTTGTAGATCCTAGCATACTTTATCCACACGTTAAATTTCAACCCAAATAGAATTTAAAGAAGCTAAGAGCCAGATTACCCTTCATATTGACTATGGGCCTACATTGATTAAGATTCAGAAGAACAAAAGCTTTCAGTGAAGGATTGAGAAATTAGGATTTTCAAAAGCACTACAATGCTCTCATTTCGGCCTTACATTAACTAATGACTAAACTCAATAAGGATAACTTGCATTCCGCTCGCTTGCCGGGCTGAAAGAGCAATGGACAAGTGCTAGCTTGGTCGGCCAATAGTCCAATGAACCGAGCAGGGCCCTCGATGAAAGGAGGCATACTAGAAAGTAGGAGAAATTGGCTTGCTTTGATAAGTGGCAACATAGAGCTTTAAAGAAATAAGATAATTGGCGAACATAAGTGTGGCTAGATTATGATAGACATATATTGACATACATGGAAGATATTTGATTGAATTCATGTTTAAAATATGACATTTTTAATCCAAATTATTGTTCAGGAAAACATAAGGCTTTTTCTTCCTGTATGCAAACCAACGGAGATACATACTATAAATATATGTACAGAGATATAGTGACAGAAATAAATCAAATCAACCAAACCACAAGAGACACAAACCACAAGAGGCCCACCAATTTTTACGTAGAAAACCCTTCCAAGGTGGAAGGGAAAAATCACGAGACCTAATTCATGTAAATCTCTACTATGATAATAATGGGTACACAATACAATCTTCTCTAATCACAGCTAGAGGTTACTAATCATCAAGAGAAATAACCCACTCTTAGGTAATATAATAATTTACCAAAATAATCGGTGGTAATCCAAAATACAAGAATACTCTAAACACGATGCCAACGTAGCAAATACAAGAAGAACTATTACCTTTCCCTCTTCCCTGAATTTGGATAATGCCATCACGTCGCAGCCATGTACAAGATATGAGTATCGACTCTTTACTCACTGGAGGAATGAAGAAAAATCTGATTTTTTTTCCAATCGAGAACTCCAGATTTTATTTGGCTTTGGCTCTCGATTTTTCTCTCTGATTCAAACTCAGGAACTCATGCTCATAGCCTTGCCCTTGATTCTGATTTGAGGAACACACATATCATTATATACCACTACCTCTTTTCACATTATATATAATAACTAGGAGGAGAGAAAGGTCGATTTCTAAAATCACTTTTTAGAGAAAACCTTTCCTATAAGGAAAGGTGTGGGTCCCTCTACCCATGTAAGGAGGAACCCAAAAAATTCCCCCTCCGATTCACAAGCGAAAATCTGTCATACCCAAACTACCATGCTTCTGTAAAAATCATGTTTCACCTTGGGTAATGCTTTTAATCATATATGTACTGTTCTTATCAGTATAAATCTTCTCAAGCTGGAGCTATTTCTATTCCAGTATATCACGAATCTAATGATACCTCACATTAACATACTTGGTCTTGTAATGGAAATTAGGATTCCTACTCAAGTGAATGTCACTTTGACTGTCACAGTGAACAATATATTTGTCTTGTGTCAGACTCAGTTCTTAAATGAACTTCTTCATCCATAACATCTCATTGTAAGCTTCCACTGTAGTAATATACTCAGCTTCTATAGTCGATAAAGCTACATTTCTACAACTTGGACTGCCATGACACTGCTCCCCTGAAAAGTAAACAAATAGTCTGATGTCGATTTTCTTAAGTCGATGTTGCCTGTCATAGCTGCATCTGTATATCCCTGTAACACAGATTTACCAATACCAAAATACAAATACGCATTGGATGTAGCTCTGAGATATCTCATAATCTACTTGACTACTTCCTAGTGTTCTTTGTGAGGATTGGTAATGAATCTGCTCACAACTCCAACTACATATACAATATCAGGTCTTGTACACACCATGACATAGATTAAACTTTCTATAGCTGTTGCATAAGGAATTTTCTTCATTTCTGTCTTCCTTACTCAGTTGAAGGACTATGCTCACTGCCCACTTTAAAGTGACTTGTAAGTGAGGAATTGACGGACTTTACTTTCTCCATATTAAACCTTTCAACTACTATCTATATGTACCTTTATTGTAATAGCCATATTTTTCTTGTTTTCCTTTCTCAAGAGATCTACTGTGCTGATCCCAAGTCCTTCATGGCAAAGGACTTGCTTAACTCTTGCTTTAACCTGTCAATTTTCTTAACATCTTGTCCAACAATCAACATGTCATCAACATAGGGAAAAATAATAATAAAATCACCTTTTAAAATCAAACTTCTTGTAACACTATCTTGGAGCCTGTTTTAAACCATACAAGTTTTTCCTTAACTTGCAAACTATGTGTTTTTTACTTTTAACATTGAAACCTTCTAGCTACTCCATGTAAATATCTTCTTCCAAATCACCATGAAGAAAGATTATCTTGACATCAAGTTGTTGAACTTTGAAATTCATACTTGCAGTTAAACCTAACATAATTCGAATAGATGATATTTTCCCAATAGGAGAAAAAAATCTCATCAAAGTCAATTTCTTTTGTTTATCCAAAATCCTTCATAATCAATCTTACCTTTGTTGGCATTCGTATTGTAATTATTGACAAATTGGGCTAACTGGGCCAAGTTTGATGAGAGAGAGTGTCTGTGGACCCTACATGCGATATGGTAGTGAAACAGGCTATGCGGCTTTGTTACAGGTGATGTGAAGCATGAAAAATGGAGGGAGTCTGTAGAGAGAGAAAGAAGAGAGAGAAGCCTATAGAGAGAGAGAGAGGAGAGAGAAATTTGTGGGACCCAGGTGTGGGTGGGACCCAGGTGTGTGTGGGACCCACTGGTCTCTAGGTTGGCAGAGGTCCAGCCGCGGCTAGCCATGGCTTGGCATGCCACAGCTGCATGCTAGCCAGCAGCCATGGCATGGCCACCAGCAAGGCCCGCAGGCCAAGCCACAGACAAGCAGCAGCTAGGCCCGCAGGCCATGCCATAGACAGCCTTGGCACGCACAGGCGCGCGCTCAGCACACCCGCAACCTGTTCGACAGATTGTCTAGAGAGAGAGAGGCACCAATTTTAGAGTGATTTCTTCTCGGGAAGAAATCACTCTACAGGGTTTGTTTGAAGCAAAATATGAATACAGACGCCATTTAACATGTTCGCAGGGGTATTTTAGGAAGAAAAAATGAAAAAGATGCAAGATCGACTGTTTAAGTGAAGCCACGCATGGCAGATTCTAAATCAATGGTTCTGGCGAAGGTGGGCTACTGTGTGGCGCTGACGATGCGCTTAGATACTCCCGCATGATTCATGATTGGTCAGACGCAATTTAAAGAAATGCTCTGCGTCACATGGAAGCAGAAGTAGTGATCCAGTGTGACGCGCCTACGGTGCCACGGCGCTATTGATCCAGATCCTGCGCTTAATATAAGATCCGAGGTTCGCTGACGCGATTTATTCGGATCCGACGGGCATCAGACGATCCCGCCTTTTCTTCTCAGATCCAACGGCAGATGTCTTAGATTCTTCTATCAACCAATCAGAACGTGACAGCGGTGCGGCGCGGCTAGGCTACGGTGCGGCGCAGGTGCAGGTTTATATAAGGAAAGATTCTCTTTCCTTATCTATGATTAGCCGATCTTCAAATTGTCGTATATTCTTCATCCGAGCTCCAAATCGGTTCGTTCAAATTGTAGCATTCATATTTTTGGATGCCCTATCTATTAGGCGCCGTTGGGAGTCGTGTAGTTGCTGAAAAAATTGAAAAGTGTGCTTTGAAGCTACAGAAGAGGGATTTTGCCTGTCAAAGTTTCTAGTGAGAGGATTGATCACCATCCACCTATTCTCTGTGCATCAATGGATTGTTGAAACCCTGAGAGAGGTTGGTAGGCTGTGTATTGTTCATTCATGGTGATTGTGAAGGAGATGGGAAGCCTATGATCAAGACGAGATCGATGCTTCAAGATTTACTATCATTGAAGTCTGTTCAGAGTTCCTCAAGGCAGTGTAGAGCGTCAAAAATTATTGCTGGCAATTCAAGACTATTGGTTGTGAGATTTTCTCATTCCCTATCTCTTTAAATAATTTTTATGCACTGTATGCTAGTATAGGTGAAAGAAAAATAGTAGAATACCTATCTAGCTTGTGAGTTTCATTGTAGGGCAATTCTTATAAGCCCTAAAAATATTTTATTTGTGGTGTGTTCAGTGGGTGCTGGACACTGGCTTTATGCCTGAATTTTGGTGTTGTTACACCCTCTCAATTTTATACTGGGAAAATTTAGGGTTAGTATCCTTGTCTGTAAGAGACTAAAAGTTGAGTATTGAGTAAGTACGGAGCCCGTAGGGCATTACTCCGTGGATTAGCCATCACATACTGTGGTGGTGAACCATGTAATATCTTGTGTTCTGTGTGTTTGCTTATCTGATATATTTTGGAGTGTGTGGAATGGTTTGCAGGATGGGTGTGCAAATCTGGTAGACCTGGCCACTGAGTGGTAGCGAGGTGGATTTTCATACGATTGTGTGCATTGACAAATCAGGTATCCAACAGCTCTTGGCAGCATTGAATTTATAAGAAAAAATTTACAGACACTGATTCGCCCCCCCTCTCAGTGTCATATCAAGTTCATCAATTGGTATCAGAGCACCAGGCTCAGTGACAGCTTAATCAGCAACTGAGAAGATCAGAATAAAAGATTTGGCACTAGGAGAAGGTTCAAACAAGCCCCCATTGTTTGATGGGATGGATTTTGTTTTTTGGAAAAGAAGAATGGAGGTCTATGTAGGATCTCTTGGTTATGATGTTTGGGCTTCTGTAGAAAATGGCTACACTCCACATGACACAAATGCTCCCACAGTTGTAGACAAAAAGAATTTTGAGAATAATAGAAAGGCTCTCAATGCCATTCAAGGGAGACTGACAAATAGTGAACTGGCTAAAATCATGGACTGCAAGACAGCAAAGGAAGTATGGGACAGACTGATCAACATATATGAAGGAGATAAGAAAATCAAGACTGTCAAGCTGCAAACATTCAGAGGTCAGTTTGAGAATCTGAGGATGAATGAAGATGAGACTATTGATCAATACATGAACAGGGTTAATGAAGTGGTCAATTCCATTAGAGGACTTTGTGAAGATTTAAAAGGTCATATTGTTTGTCAGAAGATTTTGAGGTTTCTCACTCCAAAATTTGAGTCAAAAGTATCAGCTCTTGAAGAAACCAAGGACTTAGAACAGGTTACTATTGACGAAATTCATGGAGCTTTAACAGCTTTTGAGATGAGGGTTGATCCAGGAACCAGTGGTGACAAGCAGGTTGCTTTCAACTATGAAGAAGCTGAAGATTTCTGAAAAACAAAATGAAGAAGAAAGTGAAGATGAAGCCACAGCTCATTTCACTAGGAAATTGAAAAAGGGTACAGGAAAGTATAAAAACAAGCTTCCATTCGAATGCTTCAATTGTGGTAAAGTTGGACACTTCGCTACAAACTGCCCAATGAAGAGTAAGTTTGACAGTAATGATGAAGATGATAGAAAAAGAAAGTTTAAGGGAAAGAAAAACTACAACTTCAAGAAAAACAGGTCAAACAGAAAGAGTTTTATCTCTAAGAGAAGCACTGAAACCTCAGATGATGACTCTGATGAAATCTCAGAAGATGAGCCTAGTGAGGCTTTGTTTATGGTTTACATTGAAGATCAAGAGAAGAACACAGATAAAGACAAATTCTCCTCAAAAAGCAATGAAGAAGGCACTGTGGAATCTATCTCTTGTAGTGAAGAAGAAAAAGGGAATGAAATTTCAAGCTCTGGTGATGATGAAGAAGGTGAGGTGAATTTTGAAGAAGAGTTTGCTGCAGCTATGAAGGAAACTCAAGAAATAAAGAAAATATAACAAGCTTGCCTCACAAGAAGTTAAAAAACAGAAAAAGGTAATTCAAGATTTGAGAATTCAAGTTGTAGAATCCAGAAAAATTATTGAAGATCTCAAGACTCAGCTTGGACATGTATCTACAGACCACTCCAAACTAATGACTGAGAATACAGGTTTGAGAGCTCAACTTGAAATACAAGCCCCTGTGATGAGTAAATTTAAAGAGCTTGAGAAGGAATTTATTTTGTTAAAAGCAAAGGTGAATGAATATGAAAAAGAAGAGTTTGAAAGACAACAAAAATTGAACAAATCTGATGAGCCAAGCAACACTACAATACATCCTAGCAGCAGAAAGCTAGATGGGATTATAAATTCTCAAAGACCTTTCAATGTAAAATTTGGTCTTGGTTTTGATAAGGGAGAGACTTAAAATAATGCAAACTCAAATAGAAAAAGTCCCATCTCTTTTGTGAAATAGAGTGGAAAGGGCAAAGCTGCTGTGGTTTATGATAAAAAAGAAAATCATGTTCCTATTCCACTGATTAACAATGCAAGGCAAGGTAGGAGAGTTGAAAAGACTAACATCTATGGAAGAAATTATCCTAGTGCATTGCAGAGACATATGAGGTATGTGGCTCCTTCTAGGCCAAGATCTTATTTTCATGGTTACTGTTATAAATGCAATACTTATGGTCACAGAATAGCTACCTGCAAGTTCAATCTGAGTCAAGTTAGATTTGAAAGCAGAAATCAGTTTGCCCATCTTGAAGAAAATTTTGTTGAATGCTATAACTGTAACAATTTTGGGCATATAGCAAGAAACTATAGAACCATCTTTCCCCCTATGCCACCTTCACAGAGACAGTATGACAGAATTAGAAGCAAGATTCCAAGACAGAAGCAAGATGAAATATCTAAATCAAATAAGAGGGTCTGGGTTCAGAAAAATAACTCTTTGGTTGTACAGACAGCTTTCAAGGCACAAAATAGTTCTACACCATGGATTCTTGACAGTGGATGTTCGAGTCATATGATAGGAGATAGTAAGAGGATTCAGAAACTTCAACATTATGAAGGAGGCTCAGTCAAGTTCGGTAATGATATTGGTGCAAAGATTGCTGGGAAAGGAAACATTAGCCTCAACAATGGTAAGGTAAAATCTCATGAGGTTCTCTATGTTTCAGGTTTGAAACATAATCTATTGAGTGTCAGTCAGCTTTATGATAGGGGCCACAGATTAATTTTCAGTGATCAAGGATGTGAGATTCGAAGAACTGACAGTGGCAAATTGATGGCAACTGGAAAGAGAACATCAGGAAATCTTTATACACTGTCTGAAGATTTTCAAGAAAATTGCATGTTGAGCCAAGAAGAAGAAACATGGCTAAGGCACAAAAGACTGGGGCATATTGGATTTGAAAATTTAATAAAGATTTCCAATAAAAATGTTGTGAGAGATATTCCTTCTTTGAAGAAGCCTACCAATGGCATATGTGCATCTTGTCAGAAAGGGAAGCAGACAAGAGTATCATTTAAACCAAAAGATTACCATACTACTCAACCACTTGAGATTATTCACACAGATCTATGTGGGCCAGTGAGAACTCAGAGCATCTCAGGAGAGAGGTACTTTATTCTATTCATAGATGACTACTCTAGGATGAATTGGGTAATGTTCTTGAAAAATAAGTCAGAGGCTCTTGCAAAGTTTAAAATCTTCAAAGCTCAAGTTGAAAATGAAACAGGAAAGAAAATTAAATGTCTGAGGTCTGACAGGGGAGGAGAATACACCTGGATTAATTTTGTAGATTTTTGTTCTGAGAATGGCATCAAGAGACAGACTTCAACTCCTAGAACACCACAACAGAATGATGTTGCAGAAAGAAAGAATAGAACTGTTCAAGAGATGGCCAGGACTATGTTGACAGAAAATGACATGGGAAACAAATTCTGGAGAGAAGCAGTGCATACAGCAGTATATGTTCAGAACAGGTGTATGTTGAGACAGCATGAAGACAAAACTTCCTATGAATTATGATTTGGTAAAAAGGCCATAGTAAAACACTTCAAAGTGTTTGGTAGCAAATGTTATATCAAAAACACCAATCATGATTTAGGGAAGTTTGATGATCGAGCAGATGAAGGAATTTTTCTTGGCTACTCCACCTCAAGCAAAGCATATAAATGTTATAACAAAAAGCTTGGTAAAATTGTTGAGAGTGCAGATGTGGGAGTAGATGAGCACAAAAATTCAACTACAGAGTCAATCAGTGATCCTCATATTTTTAAAGATTTGGATAGTGAGAAAAATGATAGTGAAATAGAAAAAGAGCAAAATGTGACAAATGTGCCAGAACAGAGAACAGTGGTTGATACAGAAGAAAGAGAAGAGCAGTCAGCTTCAGAGGCAAATAGGCAGAACAAAAGTGGCTCAAGCAGAGTAAAAAAAGAATCATCATGACCAATTAATTCTTGGTGATCCATCAGCTGGTATGAAAACAAGAAAGGTGAGACAACCTGTCACACCCCAAATTCTGATCCAACCAGAATGGTGTGAGTGAACCGTCATTGAACCAACGGTTCATACCAGGATCTCGAATAGGCCGTGTTCACCCATACAAACCAATTACACATAACCACAATCGAATATAAATGTACAGCGGAAGACTTTAAATAGAATGAACCGGTTCTATTGATAATTTAAATAAATATCCCATTATTCAAATTCAATCATAAAATAATAATCTATTACATCTCTTAATAACAAACAAAAATAACGAACCAATAAATAAATCCATCACGTACACGCGAAAGGGCACTCGCATGGCGTCATGCTCGTCCCGTCCCGCCCGCGTCTACGTCGCGGCCCACCATCGCCGGGCGTTTACGTATCATCCACGGTATAACCGCATCCGGATCTAAAACAATGTATATACAAGGGTGAGCACACACACGTTCGGTGGCAATCGGCGTTTCACAAGATTATGCATGAGTAACATCATTTTATCTTTGTGGTGTTTTAGTTTGCAATGTGCTATAGAAAGGTTTGGTGGCCCCGCCCTCTATACCGAGTGTGTGGCGTCGCACTAATCACACACCACCAACCCACATACCCATCATGGAATAGAGATAGAGCTAAGGTATACCCGCACCTCCCCCGATATCTACCCATACCGGTACCTAAGCCCCCTACGGCCGGGGCTCGCAAACCGGGCTCGCAACTAACCAATCCTATATGTCAACAATGTATGCTCTATCCCAGCGGCCGTCTCGGCATAGAGATGGCTAGGCGTGCGGGCCGGGCCGGAGACCTCCTAGACCTCACCTCCCCGATACCCTATCCGCAACTAACCCACTAGGATAGAAACAATACCGGGTAGACCCTATCCCAACCGACACCCCTACGGCATAGAGATAGAGCTAAGCATCGTGGACAAGGCAGTCGACTCGGAATCCTCGGTACCACCCAACGATGGTCGGGACAACATCAATATCGGAGACCAACGTACCACGATCTTCCCCGATACCCTATCCGGTACCAAGCATGTTAAGATAGAATACTACAAAGGTGCCGGTGTGAAGAGCGATCCGGCCCATGCCCCCTCCACACACCAACGAAAACAATCACATGCCTAACAATCACTCCTATGAATGCATGAACAATAATAATGCGAAAGTAAAGGATGGCATGTGATATGCACAAACATCACATCATAGATATTCAATGATTAACAACGATTTCTTGTCCATTATTATTAGGTTTAGGTCGATTCCCTTACGGCCGCTCGTTATAACTTGCTCCCGTCGCAAGATCCAAGCGATAAGTCCGGCTCCTATATTTAGGGTTTCATTAGAATATATTATTTGGGTTTCATGTTGGTCGGAAACCAACATGGATCCGCCCTCCGAGGCGCCCGGTGGCATGTCCGGTCGCGGCTCTTGGGAAAGCCGGCGACCGGTATGGTCAGCCGGTCCCCCACGGATAACCTCCCGAGAGGTGCGGTGCAACATACCGGTCGCCCCGTGCAACCGGTATAGTCGGCCGGTATGTCTCCGGAAGACCATACATGGGTTCTTCGACCGCCGTGATCATCCTCCGTTTTTTGGGTTTCTTTCCATCCTAAGTCTGGCTTTGAGTTAGAGCTGTTCCCAACTCATTCAAGTCTCGTTTCGATGAATATCATCTCGAAACTCGAATCTAGGGTTTGACGGCAACTTAGGGGTTTATTGGCCAATTTAGGGTTTTAGATCAATACCAACTTTGCATGGTTTGATCCACCCTATAACTAACATAGGGTAAGAAGATGGTATCCAACACTTCCGTTGGCAGGGCGTAGCGAGAGCTCGTCAACGGTAATGGCGGCACCTCCTTCTTCTTCCTAGCTCCTTCTCCTCTCCAGCTCTTTCTCTTCTCTAGGGTTTGGGAAGACAATGGAAAGGATTTGAGGGTTTAAGGGTGTATTTATAGGCTAGAAATAGGGTTTTAGTAACCCTACTAGGATTAGGAAACTTCTAGGATTCGAAATCGGGAAAGTGGGACCCGCGAGACCAATTTCCAAATTCCCCATAGCTGTGCGGGCCATACCGGTCGACCGGTACCATCATCCGGTACCATCGACCGGTATACCTAAACCGGTATAATTGGTCGACTTTGGTCCGATTTCATGCTTTGTTATCCGCTTGCCCCATCCGGCTCGTGTGATCGGAAGACCTGTCACGACACAAAACCAAGGTTTAGACCGGGTTTTCAGAGTGCGGGTCTTACAACTCCACCACCCTTAAAAGAAATTTCGTCCCGAAATTTGCATGTAGGTACTACACAACCAAAACAAATGTTTTCTTTATTATCTTACATTGAACCAAAATCAGTTGCAGAGGCATGTGAAGATGCTAGTTGGCTCAAGGCAATGAATGAAGAGTTGGATCAAATAGAGAAAAATAAAAATTGGGAATTGGTACCAAGGCCTACAGATAAGAATGTTATTGGCACTAAAGGGTCTACAGGAACAAACTCAATGAAGATGGTAAAATTGTAAGGAACAAGGCCAGATTGGTTTGTAAAGGATATGCTCAGGTTGAGGGTATTGATTTTGAAGAAACATTTGCTCCTGTGGCTAGGTTGGAAGCTATCAGGATGTTTCTTGCTTTTGCAGTGCACAAGAACTTCAAAGTTTATCAGATGGATGTAAAGTCAGCTTTCTTAAATGGTGACTTGGAAGAGGAGGTATACATTGAGCAACCGGATGGATTTCAACTGAGTGAGGACCCTACACTTGTTTGTAAACTGAAGAAAGCATTGTATGGGTTGAAGCAAGCACCAAGAGTATGATATTTAAGACTGGATACTTATCTATGTAAGTTGGGTTTCAAGAAGGGTTTGGTTGATAGAAATTTATATGTTAAATCTATTGATGGCAGTCAGACAGTTGTGGTTGTATATGTAGATGATATCATCTTTGCAGGCCAAAAGGATGAATTATGTTAGGACTTTGCTCAGAGAATGCAAGATGAGTTTGAGATGTCCATGATTGGGGAACTATCTTATTTTTTAGGTCTGCAGATCAGTCAGTTAAAAAATGGATTCTTTTTATCTCAGACTAAATATGTGAAGGAAATATTGAGGAAATTTACAATGGAAGACTGTACACCTATGAGCACTCCAATGATGACAAGTTGTAAGCTAAGCAAAGAGGATGACTCTCCATCAGTTGACCACACAATGTATAGGTCAATGATTGGAAGTCTGCTTTACTTAACTGCTACAAGGCCAGATATTCTACAGTCTGTTTGCATGGTAGCTAGATATCAAGCTAGCCCAAAAGAGACACACGTTGTAGCTGTGAAGAGAATTTTTAGATATCTAAAGGGGACTATGGACTATGGTCTTTGGTATGCCAAAAGCAAGGATCTGGAATTATCTTCTTACTCAGATGCAGATTGGGCAGGATGTGTTGATGATAGGAAGAGCACTAGTGGAGGTGCTTTTTATCTTGGTAGAAATTTGGTGGCTTGGCACAGTAAGAAGCAGGAGTCAGTGTCATTATCTACGGCAGAGGCAGAATACATTGCAGCTACCTCATGTTGCACACAGGTATTATGGATGAAACAGATGCTGAAGGATCTAGGCATTGAGTCAGAGAAACCTATCTCTATGCTTTGTGATAACACTAGTGCCATAAATATCACTAAAAATCCAGTTATGCACTCCAGGACGAAGCACATAGCCATTCGGTATCACTTCTTGCGAGAGAAGGTTCTCGAAAGAGAAGTTCAGTTAGAGTTCATTCCCACAGCAGAGTAGATTGCAGATATCTTCACAAAGCCACTTCCCAGAGATCAATTTGACAACTTGCGACAGAAATTGGGAGTGATTATCTTCCCCAAGCATTGAGGAGCTTGGAGTGAGGGGGAGCAGGGTTTGCTTGTTCTATTTTTTTTGCTCCCTATGTAGGAATCAGGGGGGGTCTATTGGTATTTATCAGTGTTACTGTGATGTTACATTTGTGTTTTTACAGCGCCCATAGGATTGGGAAGATGCGGTGGGCACTCCTATGTGGCAAATCCCTTTGTCCTTGTTGTCAAAGGGGGAGAAATGTCTCATGGTGGATTAAGTAGTTGCCAACAATTCCAAAGGGGGAGATTGTTGGCCTTCGTATTGTAATTATTGGTAAATTAGGCTAACTGGGCCAAGTTTAATGAGAGAGAGTGTCTGTGGACCCTACAGGCGATATGGCAGTGAAACAGGCTATGCAGCTTTGTTACAGGTGATGTAAAGCATGAAAAATGGAGGGAGTCTGTAGAGAGAGAAAGAAGAGAGAGAAGCCTGTAGAGAGAGAGAGAGGAGAGAGAAATTTGTGGGACCCAGGTGTGGGTGGGACCCACTGGTCTCCAGGTTGGCAGAGGTCCAGCCGCGGCTAGCCATGGCTTGGCATGCCACAGCTGCATGCTAGGCAGCAGCCATGGCATGCCCAGCAGCAAGGCCCGCAGGCCAAGGCACAGACAAGCAGCAGCTAGGCCCGCAGGCCAGCACACACAGCCGCGCGCACAGGCGCGTGCTTAGCACACCCGCAACCTGTTCGACAAATTGTCTAGAGAGAGAGAGGCACCAATTTTAGAGTGATTTCTTCTCGGGAAGAAATCACTCTACAGGGTTTGTTTGAAGCAAAATATGAATACAAACGCCATTTAACATGTTCGCAGGGGTATTTTAGGAAGAAAAAATGAAAAAGATGCGGGATCGACTGTTTAAGTGAAGCCACGCATGGCAGATTCTAAATCAATGGTTCTGGCGAAGGCGGGCTACTGTGTGGCGCTGACGGTGTGCTTAGATACTCCCGCATGGTTCATGATTGGTCAGACGCAATTTAAAGAAATGCTCCGCGTCACATGGAAGCAGAAGTAGTGATCCAGTGTGACGCGCCTACGGTGCCGCGGCGCTATTGATCCAGATCCTACGCTTAATATAAGATCCAAGGTTCGCTGACGCGATTTATTCGGATCCGACGGGCATCAAACGATCCCGCCTTTTCTTCTCAGATCCAATGGCAGATGTCTTAGATTCTTCTATCAACCAATCACAACGTGAAAGCGGTGCGGCGCGGCTCGGCTACGGTGCGGCGCAGGTGCAGGTTTATATAAGGAAAGATTCTATTTCCTTATCCGTGATTAGCCGATCTTCAAATTGCCATATCTTCTTCATCCGAGCTCCAAATCAGTCCGTTCAAATTGCAGCATTCATATTTTTGGATGCCCTATCTATTG
This sequence comes from Protea cynaroides, assembly GCA_028583415.1. Lineage (NCBI taxonomy): Eukaryota > Viridiplantae > Streptophyta > Magnoliopsida > Proteales > Proteaceae > Protea > Protea cynaroides. The sequence continues at coordinate 18,244,742 of CM053272.1, read as the reverse complement.
GGAGCCATTGGGAGTCGTGTAGTTGCTGAAAAAATTGAAAAGTGTGCTTTGAAGCTATAGAAGAGGGATTTTTCCTGTCAGAGTTTCCAGTGAGAGGATTGATCACCATCCACCTATTCTCTGTGCATCAATGGATTGTTGAAACCCTGAGAGAGGTTGGTAGGCTGTGTATTGTTCATTCATGGTGATTGTGAAGGAGATGGGAAGCCTATGATTAAGACGAGATCGATGCTTCAAGATTTACTATCATTGAAGGCTGTTCAGAGTTCCTAAAGGCAGTGTGGAGCGTCAAAAATTATTGCTGGCAATTCAAGACTACTGGTTGTGAGATTTTCTCATTCCCTATCGCTTTAAATAATTTTTATGCACTGTATGCTAGTATAGGTGAAAGAAAAATAGTAGAATACCTATCTAGCATGTGGGTTTCATTGTAGGGCAATTCTTATAAGCCCTAAAAATATTTTATTTGTGGTGTGTTCAGTGGGTGCTGGACACTGACTTTATGCCTGAATTTTGGTGTTGTTACACCCTCTCAGTTTTATGCTGGGAAAATTTAGGGTTAGTATCCTTGTCTGTAAGAGACTAAAAGTTGAGTATTGAGTAAGTACGAAGCCCGTGGGGCATTACTTCGTGGATTAGCCATCACATACTGTGGTGGTGAACCACGTAATATCTTGTGTTCTGTGTGTTTGCTTATCTGGTATATTTTGGAGTGTGTGGAATGGTTTGCAGGATGGGTGTGCAAATCTGGTAGACCTGGTCACTGAGTGGTAGCGAGGTGGATTTGCATACGATTGTATGTATTGACAAATCAGGTATCCAACAGCTCTGGGTAGCATTGAATTTATAAGAAAAAAGTTACAGACACTGATTCACCCCCCCTCTCAGTGTCATATCAAGTTCATCAACCTTGTACCTTGGTTATGAGCTGTTTTGCTCTATCTTCAACCTAAATACCCATTTATTTTTATGTGTCTTCTTACCCTTAGGTAAACCATCTCCTATTGCATAGCTTTTGACCACTCAACTTTATACTCATCAATCTGTACTTCTTTAAAATAATCTAATTCACATGCATTTATTAGCATAATATATTTTTGTGGTAGATACCTGATAAATAGTTGTTGATCCCTCGTAGATCTTCTCAATTGAGGCTCAACTAGTGGCACTGAAGGGTGCTGCTCCCCTTATTCATCATCACCTGTATCATCTATAGGAACATCACCATTGCTATTTTGCACATCTCTCCTATCATTATGTACTATGAGTTGAGGAATTGGATCAAGATCAATCAGGTCATCAACAAATAGCTTAGGCTTTTTAATTTTCTTGAAGTCTTTAATTATTTGATCTTCAAGAAATATCACATCTCTACTTCTCATAACTTTCTTCTCAATCGGATCCAATAACTTGTATTCAAAATTTTCATCTGCTCATCCTAAGAAAGTACATTGTTTTGCCTTCTCATCATGCTAGACCACTCATCTTTTGAAATATGCATAAATGCCCTATAACCAAATACTTTCAAATGATCAAAGAAAATATCATTCCTGCTCTACACATTCTCAGGAACATCTCCATTCAAAAGAACTGATGGAGATAAATAATCAAATAAACAACAGCACGCATTGCTTCTCCCCATTAACAAAGTGTTAACTTTTTCTATAAGAGCATACACTTGATTCTTTCCATAATAGTCTAATTCACCCTTTCTACTACACCATTATGCTATGGGGTCTTGGGAACTGTTTGTTCATGTCGAATACCTTGACTACTGTAATATTTTTTAAATGGATCAATGTACACACCACCATTATCTGTACGAATGCATTTGAAAGATTTATCTATTTCTCATTGAACCATAGCATGAAAAATTTTAAAGACATTCAAAACCTGATCTTTAATTTTTAAAGCATATGCCTATATTTTTCTAAGAGGATCATCTATAAAAGTAACAAAATAAGAAGCATCACCAAGTATTTTCACTTTCACATGGTCACAAACATCATAATGTATCAATTCCAAAATATTTCTATTTCTATGAGGATAATTTTTAATAAAAGTGACACGGTGTTATTTACCAACTAAGCAATGAACACAAAGATTCAGAGGTGTACCTTTTATGTCTGGAAGAATGTTATCTTTTGTGAGGATCTGCATCCCTTTCTAGCTCATGTGACCAAGGCGTTGATGTCACAAATCTATAACGGATTCACCCTTTGTTGTATTCACTTCAGTCTTGCATACTTGTACTTTTGTATTATATAAAGTGCATCACTTTTTTTCTTTTTCCACCATTAGAAAACCTTTGAAAAATTTTCATTGACCATTACCAGAGTGACTGTCATAACCTTCTGCATCTAACTTTCCTACAGAAATCAAATTTAGATGAAGTTCTGAAATGTGTCTCACATCCTTGAGAGTCAATTTACATCTAACATTTGTCTCAACACTCACATCACCTATCCTCACAATTTTGTTTATTATTCTTACAATACCAAAATTACTTATCTTGTAAGAGGTAAATAATTTCCTGCGAGAGGTAGCATGGTATGAAGAATCAGTATTAACAATTCAATCAAAGTCGTAATATGAAAATGTAAGACAACATTCTTCAACCTGAGATAATAATAGTGTTTCCATTTGAGCTAACGGAGGCAGTATCTTCGTTCTTCTTCTCTCCTTTTTCTTTTTTGAAATATCTCTTGAGTTTTTTGCACTCTTTTTTCATATATCCTACCTTCTTATAGTAGTAACATGTAATCCCTTGTCTTGATTTTGATCTCCTTTGACTTCCCGCAGTCTTGAGATTTTTTGTGTTTGCTTTTTTCCCGACGATCTATGACAAGTGCTTCTTGTTAAGATGAATCCAAGGACTTTCTTATTGTTTCTTTATTCAATAGACTTCTTGTTACGTGACTCATGCTGAGCTTTACATCTGGCGCAGAATTGCTAAGAGACCATTAGTGTCTCCCAACTGTCAGATATGAACTCAGCAGTAACAAGACTTGTAACTCATCATTTAACATAATCTTCATAGAGGATAACTGATTTACAATACTATATACCTTATTTAAATCTTTTACAACTGAGTGTCCATCTCTGTACTTCAAGTTTACAAGCTTTCTAATAAAAAATACTTTGTTGTCGATAGTTTTCCTTTCATACAGACTTTCTAATTTATTCCACAGTGACTTTGTCGATATTTCTATAGAAACATGATGAAAAAACTGTATCATCTAACCAATGCTGAATAAAGCTAATAATTTTTAGGTCCAATGTCTTCTAATCGACATTGGATAATTTTTTTGGTTTTGCCATATCACCCTGTATGGATCCATACAGATCCTTATTGTATAATAAGTCTTCCATCTTGGTTTTTCAAATCATCCAGTTGTTTCCATCAAACTAATCATATATGTTGGGATTTCCTCCATTGTTCATACATGGTTGTAGAGTCTGGCTCTGATACCATTTGTTAGGGAAAACACAAAGCTTGTCCCTCCTGTATTCAAATCAACGGAGATATACAACCACAAATATATGCACAAAGATATAGTAGTGGAAACAAATCGAGTCAACCAAACCACAAGAGATACCAATTTTATGTGGAAAACCCTTCCAAGGTAAAAGGAGAAAAACCATAGGACCTAGTCCAGGTAAATCTCTACTATGATAATAATGAGTACACAATACAATCATATTTAGTCACAGTTAGAGGTTACTAATCATCAAGAGAAATAACTTACTCTTGGGTAATATAATAACTCACCAAAACAATCGATGGTAATCCAAAATACAAGAATACTCTTACATCGATACCGACATAACAAATACAAGGAGAACAATCACCTTTCCCTCTCCCCTGGATAGGGAGAATGCCGTCACGCTACAATCACATACAAGGTATGAGTATCGACTCTCTACTCACTAGAGGAATGAAGAAAAATCTGATTTTTCTTCCACTCGAGAACTTTGGATTTTATTCTGCTTTGGCTCTTGATTTTTCTCTCTGATTTAGACTCAGCAACTCGTGCTCACAGCCTTGCAATCAATTCTGATTTCAGGAAGACATAGATCATTATAATATACCACCCCTTTTCACTTTATATATAATAACTGAGAGGGGAGAAAGGTTAATTTCTAAAACTGCCTTTAAGAGAAAACCTTTCCTATAAGGAAAGGTGTGGGTCACTCCACTTACGTGAAGAGGAACCCAACAATTATGTCCTCTCTATCAAATTACCATAATAGTTGTAAGGAGCAAGGAATTGAATATGAGTATTTTTTTTTCCCATAAAGTAAAAGATTATATGTACCATTTTGTAATATAAATATGTAAAAACCCACTGAAACATTATCTTTTCTAATTAAAGGGAAAACAAAATGACATTTACTAGTTCACAAGGAAATAGTTTTTATCTGAACAAGTCCTAATGATCTATTCATGTAATTGCAATACATGGGTTATCCACATGAATTCAAATATGTCATGGTGCCATACTTCATCGTTGCATTTATTATTCTTAAATTCTTCTTTTTTGTTTTGCAGCATTGTTGGAGCTATTCTAGTAGTTGTGGGGCTCTACCTAATATTATGGGCCAAGGCTGATGATAAGAAGAAGAATGAGATAAGGGATGATATGTCCATCGACTCACCCTTGATTCAACCATAATGGATGAAAAGCATATTATAATCTGTTTTATTGTAAGGAAATATGTATATCTCAAAAAAAAAAAAAAAATACAAATGTCAAAGACACGACTTTCGTTAGCTCTGTTCGTTTCCATGTAAAATGACATTCCAAGAAAAATTTACCCATAAAATAGGATTTTATGTTTTAACTTAAAATGCAATAAAAATTTTGCGTGAAAAAAATATTATTAATTTTACAATGAAAAAAAAAGTATATGTAAAATATCTTTTGCAGGAAAATTTAACTATGAAACAATCAAAGCCTTTGGTGAACTTGAGGATAGGAAAAATATTACAAGAGACACACTCATATTATCAAGCATGATAATTAAAATTTAATAATATATTTTTATTTATTATTTTTGTAAATTAATATCTTTGCACCTAATATTTATCTCATAGAAGAAATTTCCTTTAATTAAAAATGCAGTTCTATGTGAATTTGCAAAATGTTGTAGTCTAAATAGTTATATTCTTTCCTTGTATTAGGGTATAATTCGTTTTTTTTTTTCATGTCATTTTCTCCCTAATTTTCTCTTAATTATAAGGCTCTCTTTGGTATGTATTATAGAATTAATTAAATAATACATGATGAGATATGTAGTTGTTTGGTATGATTTATGGTATTTATTTATATTTAAAATAAATTAATATAATCTAAAATCTACAAATAGGTTAAAAGGTATTTCTTATTATTGTGATAATCTATTATTACTTCTTTATGTTTAGTGATATTAAACGGTTATCGTTTATGACTCATAATTTATTTTCATAAATGATTTGTCATAAATAACTCATAAACATTAATATAAACTATACCAAAGAGAGTGTAAGGGCTCAAGAATAAGGTAAGATGTTTCCCATTGTATCTCATTTTCTTTTATTCTATAATGATTAAAAAATTCAAAAGTTTTTCATGACCTTGGAGTTGAGGAAATAAAAACCTTTATATAAAAAAAATAAAAATAAAAATAAAAATAAAAAATTTGATGTTGTGGAATTAACATAGAACAATACAAATAGTATTGTGCAAAAGTTTAAGAATAATATTGATGGGTTATAACATATATGAATTTGTTTTGAATATTTGAAAAATAAGTCACGCAACATATATATATATATATATATATATATATATATATATATATATATATTCTATAACCTAGTTTTGCAACTTCTATAATCTTAAGAATTGTTGAAAAAAATAGATTAAATTAAGAAAAAAAATCAGCTACCCCCCAAAATAGTTTCAAAACATCACCTACCACCCACACCTTTCAAAAAACATCAACTACCACCCAAAAATTTACCACCGTTAATCAAATAGATCCGCTCTGTTTAATGAATCCCGTTAGTTGCTGATGTCATCCAAAAGTAAATTTGATGTGGACAATAATACCCTAAAAATAAGTTGAAAGATGATTTTACCCTCCTTCACTTAAGGAGGGTAAAATCCCAAATCTCTAATGTTTCTTCTTCTTCTCTAGATCTACCCTCATCTTCCTTCTCTTCTTCTCTAGATCTACCCTCCTATTCCTTCTTAGGTTTCTGATTTAATTCTGTCGACGAGGGAGAAACAAGGGAGGAAGAATAAGGTATAGGGAAAGAAGAAGAAAAATTACAGTGAAAGGAATGAAAAAGGAAGGGAGAAGAAGTAGAAGATGAAGAAGAAGGAATAGAGCAGATTGCGTCGGAGAGGGCTTGCAAACCATTTTGATGGCAGTCCAGCCAAGAGCCAGTCCAACAATGCCGATCACTGCAGTGGTGATGGCTGCCCTTATTCTGCTCCCTTCTTCTTCTGAATCTTCTATTTCTTTTCTTCTTCTTCTGCTCTTTTTCCACCAACCATACTCCCCGCTTTTTCGAATCATCCCCTCAGTTGTAAACCCTTGCTGCAAGTTCTTCGTGTGGCTGCCTTGGTCTGCAAGCCTCTCTCATTTGGCAAAAACCCCTTTCTCTCTCACCGTTTCATCTCCTTACTTCTAAAATGGAAAACACCATCTCTTCTTAACCTCCTAGCTGACCAAAAACCCCCTTGTCGAAATCAGCCTCTACCTTTCTTACGAAATCACATTTCCCCTTCTGCTATTCTTCTTCTTTACGGTTTCGGCTTCCCAGCTGCATCTCCATCTGCTCCACTCCCTTTCTTTCACTCTCTCACTGATTTCCCCTGCTCCCGTAGCTTTTACTCTCCATTTCCCAAGCTACTTCTCTCTTTGGAAAGCCTTGGGATTGGAGATGGATCGCTCGAGGTTTCAGTGATTACAAGAGGTATCTATTCGGTTTCTTTCAGACTAATTGCAATGCAGGGAAGGAAACGAGATCTGACTGCAATGTCACTGGAGTTCTTTACAAATGGACCAATTACAGCAAGGGATGGAGATCCCGCTGGTTCTTGTTGAGAAATGGTATTCAATTTCAAGAATATATTCTGTCTTTTTCCCTGCAGATCAATTACCAGTATGTTGGAAATAAACCAAGAACACCATGGCAAAATCTTAGAAACGGAACACCATAACAAAACACTCTTACTCAAAACCCTAATGGACTCAAGAACACTCCTAATCAACTTTCAGGCTGTCCATGTGGTTGCTCAAGTGGTTCCCCATCGCCGGAGAGAAAATCCAAATCACCATTTCCGTCGGACAATGGGGCCATCGCCTGAGAGAAAATCAAAAATTTCTCTCGTCTTCTTCTCTGCTTTCTCCGGCCAGACCCCATGGTTCAAATGCCATGGCTACACTAGAGGGGAGAACGATGAGGGAGGGAGAGAGGAAAGGAAAGAGAAGGGTTATATTAGTAACTTTATTAGCTTTTAAAAAATTTTAATTAAAAACAAAAAGGGTAAAAATGTCTAATGCTGATTTTCGTCTCCTCCGTCAGTTACTTGGGTGTAGTTGATGTTTTTTAAAAGGTGGGTGGTAAGTGATGTTTCAAAACTATTATAGGGGGTAGCTGATCTTTTCCATTAAATTAATTAAGAGAAAGACTTATATTTGCATCCCTCCCCTCCCCTGAGTTGAGTTTTTAACAACATTGCTAAGCTGACATCTGACAACTCTATTTATTCTTACAATTTAAAACCTTACAATTGTTGAAAATAGTGAAGATGAACTAACTCCGTGAGTCAAGACTTATCTTTTATTGAACCAAAAATCTAAAGTTTATCTAGATGATGAAGCAACACGAACAAGTTGATGAAGTAAACAAAAACTAGTGTAGACTTGAGTCATACTTGGAATACTCTCCCTAAAGTTCTTAAATGCCTCTTATAAGTGTAATCCAAGTTTACATAAGTTTATACCTTCAAGATGAAACAACTTTCAAATGACATAAGGTTGGACACCTAAAATGTGATTACAAAGGGAGTAGGAAAGCAATGCTTACAAAGTCTAAAAATGGAATTGTAGTACCAAAAACAACAAGAAATATGGTTTAAGACTTAATTTTTTTTAATGCTTATACAAATAACTCAATCATTATATACAATAAAAAATAAAGTCGATTTTTATAGTTATAGTTTGAAAATTGGGCTGGAAAATAGATGGGCTGCGTCGTGTATAATAGCACTCTCCTTAAGATTGTATTCACCTCTATGGTGCAATGGATTCTTGTAAATCAACCTCTAAGATAAAACAGTACTTTAAGACCCTTCCAGTGATCTTTATACAAGCAATCAAACTTCATTAGAAGAATCGACGGCTAAGATTAGCAGTCTTCAAAATGGATTAGGGTCGATATTAAACATAACTATAAGTTATACCAAAGAGAACAGGTGGGTTTGTGATTACCTTCAACACCGAAGGATTGACATATAGGTTTAATTAGTTTTAAAGGTTTCAAACCAGCAGTATTAAACGGTTTCATTTTAAAATTAGAATCATTTAATTAAAAGTTTTTATTTTTTTAAACTAGAATCAAACCATTTAATAATCGATTTTAAAATTATGATTTTAAACGAATCGATTTGATTTCGATAAATAATTTTTTATTCATTTTTAACATCCTTAATTATTTATTATGTAATTAATTTTTGTTCCATTTTCCCCAATGAATAGGATTACACTTTGCCAATTGCTGTTGACAATGAACCTGCCATACGTTTCGTCGTCTTATCAAAAGCATTTGTTTGAATTTAATTACTGCAAGTCTGCAATCGTCTTCGTTCTAGCATTAATTTTTAGGCAGGAAAAGCTACAATTTTGTACCACTAATGGTCGGGCCAATCCTACCAAAAAAAAAAAAAAATGGTCAGGCCAAGATATGGGGTGTAACTTCATCTGCTGCCGGATTATTAATTACAGTGCTTTGGAAGGTACCAACCATTCTCGAATCAACAAATTTTGCAAGTTTTCAAGTAACTAGTGAGGGCACTATTAGTGCTATTATGGTCATCGTTGGGGTACTTGCAGCCTGTTTTTGGAACATTTTCGGGGTAAGAATGATAAATAATTTATTTTATTGAGTGCTTTAACATGAGAAAAAAAATCTTCTCTTGTTGTGTAAATCATCAATTGTTCATCAAATGAATTGGTCGGCCACGGGTCAAATGGATGATTGGGCGACAGGAGATGATCCAAATCTGTCTCAATGTAGCCAATCAGATTATATCTTTCTTTTTTTTTTCTTTTTTTTTTCAAATAACCCTCATTTATTATAGTACAATTTTTTAAACTAGGGTCTAAACTATTTTTTCATGTATATTTTTTCCGAACCCAGTCTAATTAAAAGGATAGTTTTGGTTTTCTTAATGCTGTGTTTATTTCAATGTAAAATTTTACCATAAAATTTTACATTTAATGATTTATATAGAAAAAGAAATTTCAATGTTTATTTTCAGGAGATAAAATTTAATGATCCCTATAAAGGATGGAAAAAGAATTTTATCTTTCTTTTATTTATCAAAAACGAATTTTAAAATTTCTTTTTACATATAAAATATTACACGTAAATTTTACGTCAAAACAAATGAAATATAAGGGAATAGTCTTTAAGATCCGATTGATAAAAACTGGTGACAAAGTGTGATTGTAAATGGATTTCGCAATGCCCTTTTACCTGAATGTATTGGCAGAGTTATCATTGACGGCAATGATGAGCTTCTAACCTACCCAAAAATAAATGCTGAGCTTCTTTGGAACCATCCAAACCGCTATAGTCACAACAATTGTGATCCTCAGTTCATCTGGGAACTTCAATGGCTTGGAGGCTTAGTTCTTTTTGCCATTCTTTTCGGGGTAAGACATAAAAAATAAGTTATTCATGCAAATCCCTACTTCGCCAATATTGCAAGAAAAATATAACTGTTGATTTCTTCTTCCTCTATATATACTTAGATAGCTCTTCTCTAGGGCCTGTAAATCCAACCACTGAGGATCACTCAGGTGTGTATGTCAATACATTATAATGGGCATTGGTAGAGGTGTCAATGGATCGGTCCAAGCAGGTTTCCATCTGAGCCAAATCAATGTCGGGCTTTATAGGGTCTGATCGAAACATGTCCATTAAAAGGATCGGGCTAGGTGGGCTATGCTGTGTACATAAACTAACGGGCTGGGTCGGTGGCCGGATCAGTTTTGGGTCCATATACTAGCACGGTAATGGATGTCATCTTACTTTGGTGCTGATGAGATTGACCATTATATGAAGTTCGGTTCAGGTTTTATTGGTCCGCCTTAACGGTTTGGTTTTGAGCTAGCTCGGACTGGACCAGGACCGAAAAGCATTATAACAAGATAACCCGAAACATGTGCACTCTCAATTCGGTTCGGATCAATTTCTGGTAAATTTGGATCGACTCGATTTGGGCTACTAGTTCGATCCCAAAATTGACAACTCTAAGGCTAGGTCCCCGTTAGATTTTCCTATACTGGGGAGGTTGGTTTTTTTTTTTTTTTTTCCAAAAAAAAAATATGATATGCTTCTATTGCATTTATATCTTTATTAGGAATTGAGATAAAGAGAGTTTTTTTTTTGTTTTTTTGTTTTTTTGTTTTTTTTTTTTTAAGGTGATAAAGGCTTTCTCATTCTATGTGATAACGTGGAGAATACACAAAAGGGTCCAGTCTTTACAACATCATTTACACCGCTACTCATTGTTTTTTGGTTCTTGTTGGACACAATTGTTCTTCGTGACTCTCCACATTTGGGGAGGTTAGTATTCTCATAACATTACTATTTAATGCATAGGCTCTGTTTATTTACATGTAAAAAGGTCAAAAAAATATAAAAAGAATTCTGTAAATTATGAATTTCTATTGTTTGTCTAAACATAAAATACAAAGTTGAAAATAGTAAATTTTTCATGTAAAATTTTATTTGCACGAAAATTTTTACAATGAAACAAATAAGAACATAGATTCTGAAACTAAAAAAAAAAAAAAAACAGAAAAATAATGTTTATTAAACTATTTATGATAAATCATTTATAGTTTATATTTATGTTTATAAACTATTTATGATAAATCATTTATAAGAATAAATTATGAGCCATAAATAATAACCTTTTCGTACCACTAGACATAAAGAAGTACTAATAGATTATCACAATAATGACAAACACCTTCTAACTTATTTGTAAATTTTAAATTATATTAGTTTATTTTAAATATAAATAATTATCATAAATCATACCAAAAAATTATATACGCCATAATATATTATATAATTAATTTATAATATATAAGGTATAGTTTATATTTATGTTTTTGAGTTATTTTTAATTAATTGATTATGAGAATAAATAATGAATCATAAATAAATACTGGGTTATACCACTAGACATAAAGAAGTAATAATAGATTATCACAATAATGATAAACACCTTCTAACCTATTTGTAGATTTTAGATTATATCAACTTATTTTAAATATAAATAAATGTTATAAATCATACCAAACATAAATAAATGTTACAAATCATACCAAACAACTACATATGTCATAATGTATTATATAATTAATTCTATAATACATAAGGCTATATTTGGCTTGTATTATATAATGTATTATATAATATATTATAAAATTTATGATTATTTGGTAGGATTTATAATGTCTATTTATAATTAAAATAAATCGATATAATTGATTATCTACAAATAGGTGAGTAGTTGTTTATCATTATTAGAATAATCTATTAGGTGATTGTTTATATTTCTCATTATATAATGTATTATGTTTAGTGGTACCAAATGGTCATTATTTATTACTCATAATCTATTATCATAATTGATTTGTCACAAATAGCTCATAATACATTATATAATACAAACCAAAGAGAGCCTTAAGTATAGTTTATATTTATGTTTATGAACTATTTATGACAAATCATTTATGAAAATAAATTATAAGTCATAAATAATAACTAATTGAAACCACTAGACATAATAAAATAATAATAAATTATCACAATAATGATAAACCCCTTTTAAACTATTTGTAGATTTTAGATTATATCAATTTATTTTAAATATAAATAAATACCATAAATCATACCAAACAACTACATATGTCATAATGTATTATATAATTAATTCTATAATACATACCAAAGAGAACCTAATAAGTCTTAAAGCAAAAGGTAGTGATGATAACCGAGCCAGATCATCTTTCGTATGATTTGGGTTTACACCAAAAAAACAAATAATAATAAAATAAAATTAAAAAATAAAAACCTAATCCATGGATGAGGTTTGGATCGAAAATGAAACCAAAGCCACAAGACAACCAATCAGGGTTAAAATGGGGCAAGCTGGGTTCGTTTTTCAAAAATTCATATCCAACCTGAGATCCCATGTCCTTCGTCCTAGCCTTTATAATCCATCCCTTTTGCCCATCCCTTTTGCATATAACTTGGGAAATATGGGAATAAAAATAAAAAAACTAGCATGGTTAGTGACAAAGGTGCTAACCAGTTTAGCTGATAAGGACATATGCTTAGGGGTGTCAACGGACCGGTCTTGGTCGGTTTCGGCCCGGGCCAAATCAGTATCGGGCCTTATAAGAGGTGACCAAAATATGTTTATTAAGAGGATCGGGCTGGGTCTGCTGCATTGTGCACATTAACTAATGGGCCACCCAGTTTCTGATTGTTATCGTGCTTACCTTATCGGGTTCTTATCGGGCTAGTTCGGGCCGGTTCGGGTTGAAAGCTCGGTATGAAACTCGTTAAGGCCATCTAAAAGGCTAAAATAGTGAAGCTAGGGCTAATATTCGGTCTAAATCGGTTTGGTCCAGAGGCCTCATCGGTCTACTTTTTGGACCAGTTTCGGGCTAGCCCGGACCAAACTAGGACCAAAAGGATATACCATACCTCAACCCAAAACATGTTCGGTAACAATTCCATCCGAATCGGTTTTGGGTTAATTCAAGTAGGCTCCGTCCAAGCTACCGGTGGGTCCCAATATTGACATCCCTAAAATGTGCCTACTGTCTCCACATCTTGACAACAAATGAGGGCCAGATTAGAAGGTTCTTCTATTGCCAAAAGATAAGTAAAGGAAAACAACGCCTATGATGTTCTAGTACACAAGCTCAACCAACAGGACACACACAAGTACATTATCTATCAATAATATCTAGGCTTCGGTTGGCTAAGCCCCAAATCCAGCTTAGACCGATGTTGAGTTAGATTTGTCAAACCTTGGCCCAGCCCACAACCAAAAAACCCAAGTCTGAGACCAAGGAAAATTTTCTGGTGGATTGGGCTTTTTGGGCCCAAGTTGCACCAGTAGTCCAATCATCAACTAATAATTCAACCCCCCCCCAAAAAAAAGAAAAGAAAAAAAGAACCTCACATAAAGCTTACCCAATCCTTCATTTTCTTGTATTTTTTTTCCTGTTAGGATTGGAGACGTAAACAATAAGATTTACATGGTTCAACACCCCATCGTGGGATGCCTACGTCCACACCAAAGAAAGATAGATTTCTTCATTCTCAATAAAAGTCTACAATCTCCACCTGACAAGCTTATCTCATCTGTCAGTCTGACCTTACCTAAGGTTTTCCCACAGAGACAATATATAGGGATCCCTAGAAACCTTAATCTCCACACAATTATAAGTTTACCCCCGTACATGTAATAGATCCAAACCTTAATACAAGTACTACCTTTATAACTACGTAGACCCCATAGAATACAAGACACCAAACCCAACAAATATCCACCTAGCTTGGATTCTGCAAGCCACCTTGAAGAAAATCCATTGATGTTGATTCTGTAAACCTATCTCTGCCAAACCACTACACCCAAACCAGCATAGCCCATACCCCGTCTGGGTGTTCCGTACAGCTCACCGCAGTAGGATGTGATGTGACTCCACCTTTCCCACTGCTGCAGCATCACTAGAAAGATCACCATCACTCATAGTCTTCCTGTAATTCTAATTGCACCTAGAACCCGAGCCTTTCACCTCTGCACCTCTAATGCAGACCTAGAGGTCTGACTCCTTATCCTAGTCCGCCAGTCCTCCTTTATCCCACGGTGCAGCATCAACTGACTATGGTGCACATCATGTCAGGATTCACACTCGCCGTCAGATCCAAAATAAAACCTCCCCAATCCGACCCAATCCACGAACAACTATCCTCCCAACCATTGCAATAGAAGTCCCTAGAGCATCCTCCATACCCTGAGCCAAGCTAACTGATGCCTCCAATGAAATTTCAGTGTTCCAGATCATTAAATAGCCACACAAACTGATACCTGAAACACCTTGCCAAAAATGCTTTACATGTGATAATCTAGACTCGTCTCCCTGCACCAAAGCAGACCTCTTGAACCGTCTCTGAACAATCACTGATAGCACTCCCTGAGCCTCCACAACAAGAACACTTGACCTGCCCTTCTCACAAGAACCCTTGCAAACAGCATCACCCATATATGATAATGGCCTTTCCACCGCCATCAGTATCCGATCACCAATAGGGTATGTGAAAGCACTCTCACTAGCACCTCTACTAGCCACGGTTAACCCTATTGCACGTTCCACATGCAAGGTCGACTGAGTTATTCCCAACAATGGAGCCCCCTACCCTTGATCAGAAGACATATCCACTTGCGGTCTGAGACTTGCACTTCTTATACACCACTGCCAGAAACCCTACCAACTCCTGTAACTTGCTACTGAGAGTATATAGAATCCAAAGGTCCTCCCACACATGATAATAATCCCAAGTGTTCTAAGCCGCAACTTCTTAGTCCCACTGGAAATTACCTTGGCACCTGAGCTTCTCTTCAACTCTAAAACTCCACTTTTGATTCCCTAGGGTCCTGCATGTCCAGCATGATATGGTAGTATTGTCGTCTCAAACTGGATTGGTCTTTAGCTCGCCTATATTTCCTACAAAAGGAGAAGAGGACACCATAGTAATGGTCAGGTGGAGACACTCTTTGGCCACTCCGATGCCTAAGTCAGTCTGAGGGACAAGCAGTATGGGACAGGTAAGAAGGGCTGTCCCTTTGAGATAAGGGAATTCGTGTAGCTAACTTGCTCTAAACTTGAGTGCTAGAAAATGTCTGTATTTTTACTTAGGTATGCTTCCTCTATTTATAGGTTGGGAGTGACCTGGATTTGGGAATTGGACATGTCTTCTATTGTGGTGGAATGTCCTCCCAGGAGTGCGATTTACACCTATTGATTTGGTGATCAGGTGATCTTCTGCTGAGTCATATGATAGTGGGATCTCCTTCTCAGGATTCCGTTGACTTCCTTATGGCGGATATCTAGGGGGAGTTTGATCTCTATATTTATTGGAATGGACCCCACTCATACATTATGGTATAGCTGGCATGTTGCATGTGGATTTATATGATGAGGTCCGCTCTGGAGAGATGCTGAGGCTTCAATGTTGGAGGGTTGTCGAGACCCCCTACTGATGAGTTGTTGAGGCCTCCACACTGATGAGACGTCGAGGCTTCTATCCTGGCGAGGCTCCGAGGCCCATAGGACCGTGAGGCTCTGAGGTTCTTAAGGGCGTGAGGCTCCGTGGACCGTATGGTAGTGATCTTGCGAGGCCTTCATGATAGCAAGGCTCTTCACTATTCTCATTGGTGGTTCCGATTCATCAGGAGCTGCCTTTGTCTCATCCCTTTAAGGCTGTTGATGTGAATGGGGCCCTCCTTGTTTGGGGTTTAGTGTACACGTGTCGAAACCCGATTGGGGGAGATGTATTCTACCATATCAGATGCCCCTTGCCCTCGCCTGCTTCTTGAAGGTGGGGAGGGCAATATACCCTTTCCTTCCTTGCTCGAGGCCTATGAGGCCGCTTCATGAGGAATTGTAACGGTTACCCTTTGAGTAGGATTTTCAAAATTCGAGTTGTGGGTTTCACCACCAGCCTTATTTTTCATCGATCGTTCTGTCTCGCCATAAACCTGGCCGTTGGGGAGTTAGTGGGGTGTAGCTACGTGTACTCTTGCTTTTTCAACGCGACGGTTATAGCTGTTTTCGTAGATTACTAGCTCATAATGACCTACATTCGGATTTTTATCTGAACGTATGGCCTTTATATACTGTTCGTCTTCTCTTCTTTCTTCTTTCTGCCCACTTCTTTGCTTTCTCTACATTTTCGCTGTTCCTTCTTTGTCTTTCTTTGCACAACTCATTGTTGATTCTCATCATGTAGAAGTAAGTATGGCTAGGTCTAAGAAACCCAGTAACAGAGTAAAAACTAACCCTGAAGAGGAAGCTTCAGGCTCGGACGCCGCCAGGCGACGTGGCCAGGTTTTCACTTATGCCTCCATTCCTTGTTTATCATGCGACAAGAAGGTTGGAAGAATGAGGTCGGAAGGGCTAGGGCTATCTAAGCTGCCCAAGTACTGGCAGCGAACCCCGATCCTCCACCATCTTCTAGGGTCCCTCCCGATACTAACTATGCTGCCAGAAAGATCGAGACTCGAATGACTCAGTCTCACTTAGATGCCATTAGGGAGCTTTATAGGGTCCCTGACAACTTTGCTTTCATGTTACATGAGCCTGAGGATCGGATGTGTACTCCTTGTAACGACGCCATTGTCTTGTACAAGGAGATGTTCCGGTTAGGATTTTGGCTCCCTCTCCCTCCTTTTTACTTTAAGTTATTGGATAGCTATGGATTGGCACCTTCACAAATTACCCCCAATGGGTGGCACTAGATTACCAGTTTCTTAGCTCGCTCGAAGTTGTGTGGGTTGCCCGCGGAGGTCCCCCCTTCAAGAAATTCATCCGCTTGGTCTCTGGAGCATCTACTGCGGTGGATGGCTGGTATTACTTCCAGCATCGGAATGACTTGACTTATGCTTCGGCCAAAGACATCATCACCTCGCATCTCCATTGGAAGTACAACTTCTTTTTCGTTTCTTGGGATCCACTCCCTAAGGACTCTTGGCTTTGCAACCGCTGGTCCAAGGTCATCATGTTCGTGGTCAACACTATCCCACTGATCGACCAGGCCCTGAACGACTGCACCGAGGCAATCTGTGATATCCCTCCCCCATCCTTAGAGCAGCTGACTGACCTCAAGTTCCTTCAAAATACTAGGCTGGGTAAGCCCCATTTTTATAACTAACTCCATATTCTTGTATTATTCGGTGCTTGACCTTTCTTTTTATGATTCACAGTGGACATCAGACTGGAGGATCTTGCCCCGGTTCTTATGGTGGAGAGCCCTCCAAAAGAATCCAAGGCTCCCGATGCCCAAGTCTCCAAGGGTTCTCCAAGGTGTCAGGCCAAGCTTGCCGAGCCTGTCGAGGTGGCTATAGCTACTTCCCTTATCGTTGTTTTTTCTCCTGGGTAAGAGGTTGCCGCAGCTGAAGGTGGTGTCATGGAATTGGGGGTTGAAGAAGAGGAAGGTACGGAGCTTTGGACCCAAAAAACAAGGAAGTGCTGGCACTTGGAGAAGTTTGAAAGGAAGAAGAAGAAGAAGAGATCCTCTAGGACCGAGGGGGTGCCTCGAGGTATGCCCATTGAATCTTTTCCTTTTTAGCCTCTTTGTTATCTCGATGGTTGTTTGGTTTTAACTTTCTTTTCTCTGTTTAGTAATTGATCATGCTCGGGACTAATCTGTAGAATTCAATCATCCTAAGAACATAGAGGATGATGTGACACCTTTCATGCCTGAGGTCAACATATCCACTCATCAGTTGGCTCTACGAGCTCCCGCTGTGGTAAAAGAGCTCATCCGTGCTATGAGGCTCCCAGTGGACGAGTTCAATTATGCTAAGGTGTCACTCAATGAGGCTTTTCAGCTCGAGGCATGCCATCACGTTGAGGTAATCACTTTCGCTACTGCTTTTTGTTTTTAGCCATTTTCTATGTCTTGACTTACTCTTTGGTTGTAGACTGGTCATTTCCTGCACCGAGCTCAAGCTATTGTGGTCGACCTCGAGACTAGGCTAAACTTGGCTCTCCAGCGGATCTCTGGCGCAGAGACTCATCGCGACGAGGCCTATGCTCTTACCAAAGAGTACTAAGAGGATACACTGAGGGCTCAGAGCCAGGCCAAACATCTCGAGGAAGAGGTAAAGAAGCTGAAGGTGGACCTTGTGGAGGTCGAGAATGAGAAGACCATGTTTCGATAGGAACAAGATGATGCCAAGGATAATGCTAGAGAGGATCGGAGGTTGTATGAGGGCTTGAAGGAGACTTGTGTACGTCTCGAGGAGGAAGTGCAGAATGCCAAGATCACTATTAAAGCCACAGAGAAAATTGTTGAAGATAAACATGCTTCTCACAGCGCTGCTTTGGCTAAGATCGAGGTTGCTTCCCAGGTCTGAGTCCAGGAGGTTGGGAAGAAGGCCATGGAGGACTTCAAATCTAGGGCAGAGTATAAAAAGACTGTGATGGAGTCTCTGCTGAAGCTGGTCATGCCAATACTGACAGAGATCCGAGACTTCGTTTGGGCCACTTATCCCTAGTTTGACCTCTCACTAGTCAGTGCCTTAAAAAAGCTTCTTGGGGCTGCTGTGTCTCAGAGGGGGTCATGCTTCTCACTCTGCCTTCGTCCTCTGGTCAGCCTTCTTCTGTGCCTCTGGAGGTTGCTCCCGAAGGTCAGTCTGCCTCAATCATTCCTATGCCGACCTCTCAAGCTGGTCAAACTAAAGAAACTCCTCAAGTTGATGTGCAAATTCCTCCTTTAACAGTTGAGCAAGTCCCCCCCACGGTTGAGCCATGATGAGAAGATGATAACTGAAACATTTTTTTTTAATGTTATTTCTTGTATGTACTACCTTCCTTTTGGTAAATGGACAAGCTTTTTCCTTTTATTCTTATGATTTTTCGATGTTATCTGAGATTGACATTTTATCTTTAGGACTTAGGATAATTATCCACCCTCTGAGCTTCGAGGCCCTTGGGACAGCCGAGGGTGTCGAAGATAACTTCTTTACAATTGAGGTTTTCACCGACAATGTCACACCCCAATTCTGGACTAACCAGAGTAGTGTGATGAACCATCAATAAATCAACGGTTTAACCAGGATCTTGTATAGGCTGTACCCACCATATCAAATCACACACATTCCACGGTAATAATCAGAGATAATAAGCAATAAGCGAAAGTCTTTATAAATAATGAATTGAGAATCTAACTATGATAAAATAATTATTAATCCAGTTACCTCCAAATAATTCAAGACATAAAATAAATAATCAAATACATGTCAGGTAAATAAAAATATAACTAAACTAATCAAAGATGCATTGATTGCACTCGCATGAAGGATCATGCACGTCTTCTACAGCTTCTACGTCCAAAGTCACCATGTGTCCATATGATGGCGCATTCACGTAGTCTTCTACTGTAGTACCTGCATCATCAACTAAAAATATTCGACGTCGAAAGGGTGAGCACACATTACAGCTCAATGAGCAAACAAAACAATGTGCAAACATATGCATGCATTCAATTCATATCTTTGGTCTGGTTTTTAAGTTTGTAATGTGCTATAGAAAGGTTTGATGGCCCCCGTACCTCTATAGAGGAGTGTGTGAATCCATCCAATAGATTAAACACCATTGCCATCCCACATGCACCTACCATGGAATAGAGATAGAGCTAAAGTGTCCGGATCATATACCGGCAACACTTTCCTTGATGCCCTACCCATACCCACACGTAAGCCCCTATTGGCGAGGGCTTACAAACTGGGTTCATAACTAACCAATCCTAATGCCATCCAGTGTATCCAACGCCTCACCCCAGCATCCCTCAATACGTCCATAAAAATAGAGGTAAGGCCCCTCGGTAGAGTCAAAGACCACACGGTCCGAGACCACCTCCCCTGGTGCCCTACGACCTAATAGTTCTGCTAAGGTAATGACGATACGACGATGTCAGTGGGAAAGACTTGAGTAAAGATTGAGCTAGAGTCTAGTGACTAGGATGAACCACAATGTCACGTCCTCCCCCTGATGCTCCACTCACATCCAACATACTAACCACACACACACACAATCACATGCCTATTCATAGCATCATCATCATTATGTTATAAATAGACAGAAATAAATATACATGAGCAGTAATAACAGAAATATTAGATGACATGTGAGATGCACATTACAAGCATAAGATCAATCATGGCATTAAACTCAATAAAATAAATAATTTATTATTATCCAATTAGTGTAGGTTTTGTTCCCTCATCTTTTAACAAAATTTGATCTCCTTTCAAGCCTTGTAGTTCTCTTTGAATCAATTTAGTAACCTAGAATTTATATAGATTTAAGTTATAATTCATGTATAACATGTTACAGTAGTCAAAAATTAAAAACAGATCGTTGATAGGTGTCTGATTGGTCCTATAGTCTCATACTGTGTCGACCTTACCTCGTACGATCGATACCCTACGGTTGCACTATATGCGACCATACCTGCGACCGTACTATTTTTGAATTCTTCCCGAATAGCTATGGTCGATACTCTGGTCATCCTATGGTCGACCGTAGCTGCGACCATAAGGTTTCTGATCAAATTCCACTTTCAATCCGAGTTCTTCCTCTTGGCTCCTCAATAGAGTCCTTCCTAATGATCATTATAAGGCCAAATTTCTTAGTTTTATTAAATAATTACTCTAACCCATTCTCCATGATCCCTTTATGAGATTTACTCAGAATATCCCACAGCTGAATCCTTACATTGGGTTTGGTATTACAATTTACACTAGAAATTCCTACTCTTGTTGTTTTAAGGCTACAAAGACAAGGTTCATACCTTACTTGTTGTAGAGAGTTTGTAGAACTCTTCTCTCAGCCTTCTCTTAGTCTTCTCTCCTTCAACCTTCTCTTCCTTCTCTTCCACTAGGGTTTGATAATGTTTCAAAAGAGTAGAAAAGGGTTGAGGAACGTCCTTTATATAGAAAGAAACTCTCCATATAAGGCTCTCCAACAATAGAAAAGAGATCCTCCTTTTATTTGGAAAGTTTCCAAACTCGGAGTCTAATTTGGGATCTTATGGTCAGACGTACGGTCGCATAATCCATCAACCATACGCTTGAAAACATCGAACATACAACTATTGATCAGTGGTCTTTATTTTTTATCATATGGTCGACCATACCTACCCAAGTAGTTGACCATACACTTGGTTTTTAGTGTTTTCAAGTCGATTCTCATACCTGATCTCGTGGTCCTTCTTCACTCGATCGGTCCACTTGATCCAGCAATGATGGAAAAACCTGCCACGATATGGTTAAACCAGGTTATTAGAGTGCAGGTCTTACAGACAAAGTCGACCCTCCATGCTTCAGCACCTCGAACTTGTGCTGAAGCCAACATTTTATCCTTAGTACTTAGGATAATTATCAACCCTCCAAGCTTCGAGGCCCTTGGGGCAGCCGAGGGTGTCGAAGATAACTTCTTCGCAATTGAGGTTCTCGTTGCCAAAGTTGACCCTCCATGCTTCAGCTCCTCGAACTGGTACTGAAGCCAACGTTTTATCCTTAGTACTTAGGATAATTATCCATCCTTCGAGCTTCGAAGCCCTTGGGGCAGCCGAGGGTGTCGAAGATAACTTCTTCGCAATTGAGGTTTTCATCGACAGAGTCAACCCTCCTTTCTTCGGTGCCTCGAACTGGTGCTGAAGATAATATTTTATCCTTAATACTTTGGATAATTATCCACCCTCCTTGCTTCGAGGCCTTTGGGGCAGCCGAGGGTGTTGAAGATAACTTCTTCGTAATTGAGGTTCTCGTCGATAGAGTCGACCCTCCATACTTCGGCGCCTCAAACTGGTGCTGAAGCCAACATTTTATCCTTAATACTTAAGATAATTATCCATCTTTTGGGCTTCGAGGCCCTTGGGTGATCCAAGGGTGTCGAGGATAGCTATTTACGTTAAGTAAGCCATATTTCTTGTAACCAGGCATCTTTATTGATTTTTACTTGATTTACAATACTTTACGAATAAAATTTTCGTAAATTTGACGCATTCCATGCCCTTGGGACAACCTCACCATCCATTCTTTGTAGGTGGTATGTCTCTATTCTTGCTGTCTTGACCACTTTGTATAGTCCTTCCCAGTTTGGAGCCACCTTTTCTTGTCTTATTGGTTTTAAGGCTGAAGCCTTCCTCAGAACCCGGTCACCCACTTGGAACAGTTTCTCCTTCACTTTTTTTGTTGTAGTGGTTAGCTATCTGAGCCTGGTATGGGACATTCTTCAGGTGGGCTGCTTCCCTTACTTCTTCTAGGATGTCGAGACCTACGAGCATATTT
The DNA here is from genome assembly GCA_028583415.1 of Protea cynaroides. Taxonomy (NCBI): domain Eukaryota; kingdom Viridiplantae; phylum Streptophyta; class Magnoliopsida; order Proteales; family Proteaceae; genus Protea; species Protea cynaroides. The sequence continues at coordinate 18,222,351 of CM053272.1, read as the reverse complement.
TCTCGATTTGCCTCTTCATCGAGATTGGTTGTTCGGAATGACCTGTGGATAACCTCGACCGGTATGACAGCTTCTGCCCCATGGCTAAGCATGAAGGGTGTTTACCTTGTAGGTGTTTTACTGGTTGTTTTGTATGACTAGATGACGCTAGGAACCTCTTCCACCCATATTTTTCTCTCTTTTGTCAGCCTATCCTTTAGCCCACTTAGGATTTCTTGGTTTATCACTTCTTCTTGTGTAATTCTCTTCTTCAGTCCTTCGAGGATGGTTCTGTTGGTGACCTCGACTTGGCCATTTGACTCGGGGTGGTGCACAAAGGTAAAATGCTGAGCTATTTTGTACTATTTGCAGAAGCCTCAGAATTTGTTTGAATCCAACTATTTTTCGTTGTCTGTAACTACTACCTTTGGTATCTTGTACGGTAGACCATCGAAAGTTTGAGGAATTCAGTCACCTTCGAGTCTGTAATCTTAGGCATTGGTTCTACCTCTATCCATTTTGTGAAGTAGTTTGTCACATCCCAATTCTGGTCTAACCAGATTATGTGATGAATCACCAAGAAACCAACGGTTCAATCGAGATCTCGTATAGGTCGTACCCACCATATCAAACCACACACACATTCTATGGTAATAATCAGAGATAATAAATAAATAAGCAAAAGTCTTATAGATAATGAACTGAGAGTCCAACAGTGATAAATAAGTATTTAATCCAATTATCTCCAAACCACAAGACATAAAAATAAATAATTAATTACATATCTGATGTTTAAATTATAACTAAACTTAAGCAAAAACACATTGGTTGCACTCGCATATGAATCATGAGCATCTTCTTCAGCTTCTACATCCATCGCAACAACATGTCCATATGCTGGCGCATTTATATATTCTTCAACAGTAGGACCTGCATCATCAACTAAAAATATTCGATGTCGAAAGGGTGAGCACACATCATGGCTCAGTGAACAAACAAAACAATGTAACAAACATATGCATGCATTCAATTCAATCTTTGGTCTGGTTTTTAAGTTTGCAATGTGCTATAGAAAGGTTTGGTGGCCCCTGCACCTCTATACACGAGTGTGTGAATTTGCCCAATGGATCAAACATTATTTTCTTCCCACATGCATCCACCATGGAATAGAGATAGAGCTGAAGTGTCCGGATCAAACACCGCCAATACTTTCCCTGATGCCCTACCCATACTAACACGTAAGCCCCTATTGGCGAGGACTTGCAAACTGGGCTCGCAACTAACCAATTCTAATGCCAAACAGTGTATCCAAGGCCTCACCCCAACATCCCTCAATACGTCCATAGAGATAGAGCTAAGGTCCCCCAGCAGGGTCAGAGACCACACGGTCCGAGACCACCTCCCCAAATGCCCTACAACATAATAGTTCTACTAAGGTAATGGTGATACGATGATGTTAGTGGGCAAGACTTGAGTAGAGATAGAGCTAGAGTCCGGTGACGAGGTCAAAGACCACCATGCCACGTCCTTCTCCTGATGCTTCATTCGCATCCAACACACCAACCATACACATACATTCACATGCCTATTTCTAGCATCATCATCATCATCATGTTATAAATAAATAGAATTAAATATCCATGAGCAATAATAGCAGGAATATTGGATGACATGTGAGATGCACATTACAAGCAAACAAGCATAGAATCAATCATGGCATTGGACTCAATAAAAATAAACAGTTTATTATTAACCAATTAGTTTAGGTCTTGTTCCCTCACCTGTTAGCAAATCTCAATCTCCTTCCAAGCCTTGAAATTCTCTTTCAATCAATCTAACAACCTAAAAGTTATATGAATTTAAGTTAGGGTTCATATATAACATGTTATAGTAGTAAGAAATCAAAACAGAGCACTGAAAGGTGTCTGATTGGTCCTATGGTCTCATACTATATCGACCTTACTGCCTACGGTCGATCCCGTACGGTAGCATATGGTGCGACCGTAGCTGCGACCATATGATTTCTGAAATCTTCCCGAATGCCTATGGTTGATCCTCTGGTCATGCTGCTCATGCTATGGTTGACCGTAGCTGCAACTTTGAAATTTCTGGTTACAGACTACATGCAATTCGAGTTTTTCCTAGGTCAATTCCTCTGTTCTTCAATTGGGTTTGTCCTAAGGTCATCCTATGACCATCATTAGTAGTTTCTTATCAACCTTAACCATCAAACTCATCCCTCATGGTTATCTTTGGAAATTACTCAAGGAATTACATAGATCATGATAGGTTGACATCCCCAATCCTCCATAGAATCCTTAGTCCATAAAATTAACAACTTTAGAGATTAGGTTCATACCTTTGCCTATAATAGAGAGCCAATCTCTTCTCAGCAAATTCCTTTCCTTAGCTTTTTCTTCTTCTCCTTCTCTTCCTTCTCTTCCCTTCTCTTTCTCTAATATTTACTAATGTTCTAAAAGAGTGAAAAAGGACTGAGGGACGTCCTTTATATAGAGGAAAACTCTCCATATAGAGTCCTCTTTCAATTAGGAAAGAAACCCATCGACTGTATGGTCGAAATCATCGACCGTGGGGTTCATGGTCTAAGATTTTTGTTTCCCTCCTTATGGTCAACCATACCTACCCAGGTATTCGACCATATATATGTTTTCAGTGTTTTTAACTCGATTCTTATACCTAGTTTGTGATCCATCTTCAACTTGGTCTAGAAATGATGGGAAGACCTGGCACAACATGGTTAGATCGAGTTAGTAGAGTGTGGGTTTTACAACTCCTCCCCTCTTATATAAATTTCATCCTCAAAATTTGCACATACCTTCGGAGTTGAAGAGGTGAGGATATTGTTTCCGCATAGCGTTCTATTCTTCCCATGTAATTTCTTCCACATTTTGGCTTCTCCAAGTAACCTTAACGTAGTAAATGTCACGGTTGCGATGACGTTGCACCTTTCGGCTAATGATCTCAAAAGGTACTACTTCGGACGTCAAATCTTCAGTCAAATCCGGTGGATCCACTGTTAACACGTGTGTTGGATCTTTGACGTACTTCTTCAATTGTGAGACATTGAATACATCATGTACACTAGTCATTGATGTTGGTAGTGCTAACTGATATGCTACCTTTCCACGTCTAGTTAAAACTTCATAAGATACAATATATTTGGGACACAACTTTTTCTTCTGTCCAAGCCTTTCTAAACCCCGCATTGGAGATATTTTTAGAAATACCTTATCACCTATGGTGAATTCGAGATCTCTGCGTCGATTGTCCACATATTGCTTCTAACGGTTCTGAGCCACTCAGACCCTTTCCTTGATAATGTCGACCACTCGACAAGTGTCTTCAACAAACTCTAGTCCAATAATACTCCATTCTCCAACTTCGTTCCAAAATAAAGGAGTTTGATATTATCTACCATACAGTGCTTCATAGGGTGACATCTGTATTGTAGCTTGATAGCTGTTATTATAAGCGAACTCGATCAATGGTAACTTCTCATCCCTTGATCCTTTGAAATCAATGACACAAGCTCGAAGCATGTCTTCTAAAATCTGAATGGTATGCTCTGACTATCCATCGGTCTGAGGATGAAATGCAGTACTAAACTTCAACGTTATACCCATAGCCTTCTATAATCCTTTCCAAAACTTTGAATTAAAGCGTGGGTCTCTGTTGAACACGATGCTTTCAGGCACACCATGCAATCTGACAATATTATCCACATATAGCTTAGCTAACTTCTATAGGGTATACTGAGGTCGTATACCTATGAAACGAGCTATCTTAGTCAAACGATCTACAATCACCCAAACCGCATCAACTACTCGGGGAGTCAATGGTAACCTGGTGACGAAGTCCATAATGATGCAGTCCCACTTTCATTTCAGTTCTGGCAGTGGCTGCAACAATCCTATAGGTCTTTGCCTTTCAGCCTTTACCTGCTGACAATTCAAGCATTGAGACACAAATTTAGCTACATTTGACTTTATTCCTCTCCACCAATATAGTTTCTTCAGATCATGATATATCTTTGTACTTTCAAGATGTATCGAATGCGTAGTGGTGTGGGCATCCTTCATGAGTCGTTGTCTAATATCCAAGTCTTTTCTTTCAGGAACACATACTCTCCTTTTATTTCTTAACACCTTTTCAAGGTCCAAGGTGAAGTCAGGGTTGGTCCTACCTTTTTCAAGGTCTTCTTGCACCGTTCTCAGATAAGGGTCTGATTTAATAGTTGTTTCACTTCGTCTAATAGATCAGGTACAATCTTCAATGTAGCAAATATGTTTGAGAATAGATGAATAAACCCTTCGTCAGTTGATTCATTCGGAATATCAATCACGAACTACTCGTTATCGTAATTAAATACTCTTCCTATGACACACACTACAACATTTGCACTAGCTTCTTCTTGGGATTTTGTCGTAGCTTTCCTGCTTAATGTGTCAGCAACTACATTAGCTTTTCCTGGATGATACTGGATATCACTATCATAATCCTTCAATAACTCCAGCCATCTTCTCTGTCTCATGTTCAACTCCTTCTGATTAAAAAGGTGTATGAGACTCTTATGATCTGATTTAATCTGAAATTTCTCACCATACAAATAATGTCTCCATATCTTGACGGCATGTACCACCGCTGCTAATTCCAAGTCATGAGTGGGATAGTTTTTCTCATGTGTCTTCAGTTGTCTTGAGGCATATGCAATTACTTATTCTCCATGCATAAACACACACCCCAAACCTAACCGAGACGCATTGGTGTACAAGGTAAATGGTTGTCCTGGAATCGAAATAGTTAAGACTGGAGCTGATATCAATCTAGCCTTTAATGTTTGGAAACACTCTTCACATTTGTCTATCCAAACAAATTTTTCTCCTTTCTTTGTCAGATTGGTGAGAGGTACGAAGATTCTAGAGTAATCTTCCACGAATCGTCGATAGTAACCAGCCAAACCTAAGAAACTTCTAATTTCTACAACATTCTTAGGTGCTTCCAATTTCACAATGGCTTAAATTTTTCTAGGATCCATTTTAATCCCTTCAGCTGATACAACATGGCCTAAGAAAGCGACTTCATTTAGCCAGAACTCATACTTGATAAATTTAGCATAAAGCTTCTCCTTTCTTAGTCACTGTAAAGCGGCTCTTAGATTTGTGATATGAGTTTCTTTGTCCTTCGAGTAGACTAGTATATCGTCAATAAATACAATGACTGACATATCCAACATATCATGGAATACCCGATTCATGAGTTCCATAAAGTTGTGGGTGCATTAGTCAATCCAAAAGACATGACTAAAAATTCATAATGTCCATATATGGTTCTGAATGCTGTCTTTGGAATATCACCTTCCTTAATCTTCAACTGATGGTATCCTGATCGAAGATAAATTTTGGAGAACACTTTGGCACCTTGCAACTGATCAAACAAGTCATCGATCCAAGGCAACGGGTACAGATTCTTGATTGTAAGCTTATTCAATTCTCGATAATCTATATATAGTCGAACGCTACCGTCATTCTTTTTCATGAACAATACTAGAGCTCCCCATGGTGATATGCTGGGTCTAATATAACCCTTGTATAGTAACTCCTGTAATTGTACCTTCAGTTCCTTCAGTTCCTTCAGTTCAGTAGGAGCTATTCGATAGGGTGCTTTCGATACTGGTGCGGCTATGGGTATAAGATCTATAACGAAGTCTGTCGCTCGATCAGGTGGTAGTCCTGGTAGTTCCTTAGGAAATATATCCAAAAATTCACGCACAACTTCAATATCCTCCATTCGTGGTGCTTCCTTGGTGAGGTCAACCACATATACTAGATACCCAATTCCTCCTTTCTCGAGGCATTTTTTAGCCTTTAATGCAGAGAGAATGAGTTTTTGTTTACGGGGAAGTTTGTTTCCTGCAAAACTAGACTCTACTCCTTCCTTGTCTTTAAATGTCAGTTTCTTTTCTACACATAATAGGTTTGCAGAGTGCCAAGCTAACCAATCCATTCCCAAGATAACGTCGAAGTCTGTCATCACGAGTTGAATTAAGGTTGCATCCAAAATCTTCTTGCCTAAAAGAACTGGACATGGTCCATAACCTTTGTCTAGTTCCACTTCTAATCTCATAGGTGATCGTACAAGCAGTTTGCGGTCTAAAGGTCTGAGGGGTAGATTTAACTTCTTTCCAAACGATACAAATATAAAAGAATGAGTAGCTCTAGAGTCAAAGAGTACTCTGGTGGGTAAGCCATTAATAGGTACGATACCTGTGAATTTCTTTTTATATTAATCTATATTCTCACACAAGGTAGTAAAAAATGGAAGGTTTAGGTCATACCTGTGACCACTTCAGGTGATGCGACAACATCCTCAGAAGTAACTGCAAAAACTTTCCCTTGTTGTAGTTGCTTCCTTGGCTTAGGACACTCTCTTGAATAATGTCCTACTTGATTGCAATTGAAGCATTTGACTCCATCATTACTTTACTTCTGTTGAGGTTGGGTTGTCGGAGTAGTCTTGGCTGCAGCATTAAAGCCTTGAGTACGGAAGGGTTTAAATGTCTTTGAGTTTCCTCCGTTGTATGAGTTTACATTGGGCCTCTTTATACCTCTGTTCTGAGCAAAATAACTTTCCCTCTGGTTCGATTCCAGTACTCGAGCAATCTATACAGCTTCATTATAAATTTTCTTTTCGAATCCCAATACATGCTCATAGATGCTTCCCCTAAGTCCCATGACGAACCTTCGGATTTTAGTATTTTCCTCCTGCATGCTACAGGGAGCAAAGAAGAACATTTCTGCATAACACTGCTGATAAGCGTCTACTGACATTTGTTCTTGATACAGATTCAAGAAGTCCTTTTCCATTTGGTCTCTGAATCTCCTGGGAATATACTTCTCGAAGAACGCTTCTTTATAGTTAGCCCAGGTTAATTGGGCGTGCTTTGTCAACAGATAACTCCGAGTAGATTTCCACCAATGGTATGCATCATCTTTCAGCATAAAAATGGCACATAATGTCACACCCCAATTCCGCACCAACCAGAATGGTGTGATGAACCGTCTATGATCCAATGGTTCAACCAGGATCTCGAATAGGCTGTGTCCTTTTGCTTAAACCATACACATCTACAACCATAATCAGAGTAAATAAACAATAGCGGAAGTCTTTTAATATTAATGAATTGAGTATCTAACAGTGATAACATAAATAAGTATCCAATTATCTCCAAAAGATTAAGACATAAAATAAAATAAATTAAACAATTACATGTTCTTAATAATTCAACTAATAAATCTAATCAAAGACACATGAGTTGCACTCGCAAGACGAATCATGCGACTCCATTATAGCTTTTGCATCCATCGCCGCAATATGTCCATACATCGGAGCATTCATATAGTCTTCTATAGTAGTACTTGCATCATCAACTAAAAATATTCGATGTCGAAAGGGTGAGCACACATCACGGCTCAGTGAGCAAACAAAATAATGCAACAAACATATGCATGCATTCAATTCATATCATTGGTCTGATTCATAAGTTTGCAATGTGCAATAGAAAGGATAGGTGACCGCTGCACCTCTATACACGAGTGTGTGAAGCCGCTCATTGGATTAAAAACCATTGCCGTCCCACATGCACCCACCATGGAATAGAGATAGAGCTAAAGTGCCCGGATCGAACACCGCATGACACTTCCCCCTAATGCCCTACCCATACCAATACGTAAGCCCCTATTGACGAGGGCTTGCAAACTGGGATCACAACTAACCAATCCTAATGTCAAACAGTGTATCCAAGGCCTCACCCCAGCATCCCTCAATACGTCCATAAAGATAGAGCTAAGGCCCCCCGACAGAGTCAGAGACTACACGGTCTGAGACCACCTCCCCTGATGCCCTACGACGTAATAGTTCTACTAAATTAATGACGATACGATATTGTTAGTGGACAAGACTTGAGTAGAGATAGAGCTAGAGTCTGATGACCAGATGAACCACAGTGTCACGTCATCCCCTTGATGCCCCACTTGCATCAAGTACATTAACCACACACATACATTCACATGCCTATTCCTAGCATCATCATCACCATCATGTTATAAATAAACAGAATTAAATATGCATGAACAGTAATAATAGGAATATTGGATGACATGTGAAATGTACATTTACAAGCATACACGCACAGAATAAGTCATGGCATTGGACTCAATAAATAAAAATTATTTATTATTAGCCAATTAATTTAGGTCTTGTTCCCTCACCTTTGATTGATAGTAGATCCTCGTTCAAGCTTTGTAATTCACTCTTAGATCACTTGAAAACCTAACAAGTTTATAGACTTTTAATTAGAATTAATTCTCATGTATTTTGACTAACAGAAACTGAGGGGTCGCAGGTGTGGCAGCACCTGTGGTCTTAGATTCTGCGACCACAGGGCGTGGGGTCGCAGGGTGGGGTCAGACATACTCCGACCACACGTGCTACCACACCCTCCCTGGAAACTTCCCGAGGGCATGTGGTCGGACATGTGTGTCTTATGGGGTCGGACATCATGCGACCTCACGTGTGACCACATGTGTTATGGTCGACCTTTCACTCTTAATTCTATTCCTTCATGTTTGAATCCTTTGGCTTATCATCATGGTCCTTCCTATGATTGTTCTATGGCTCAAAACTATTATTTTATACACCATCCATTGTCCACATAATTTCCTCCATGGATTCTCTTGGAATTTATTCATGGATGAATGATTTTGGGTTTCTCCTAAATCCTATCTTCTTTGTGAACTATTCTAGGCTCTCAATTTAACATGGGGAATATGTTCATACCTTAAGCTTGCTGAATATTTTCAGTTTTCTCTGAATTTTCCTCCTCCTTAGTCTTCCTCTTCAATTCTCTTTCTCTTTCTTCTCTTCTCTTTCTCTCACTTTCATTTAGAGTTCTAAAAGGGTGAAAGAGGCTAAGGGACATCCTATTTATAGAGAAAACCCTCCATAATATGCCCCAATGAGTTTAGGAAAGAACCCCCTTCGGATTAGGAAGGTTTCCTAAATTTGGTTTCTGAATGGGTTCCGTGGGGTTGGAGGTGGGGTCGCAAAATCTATAGACCACACCTTTTTAAAATGTCCGACCATACAACCTAATTTTGTATGGTTGGACTCTTTTGAGGTGTGGTCGGTCACACCTGTTTAGGTGTGCGACCACACGCTCATAATTGATAGTTTTTGGATTGATTTCATACCTGGTCTTATGGTTTCTTCACGCACTTGGTCCACTTGGCTCAACCATGATAGGTAGACCTGATAAGTGGTAAGACCGATTAGTTCGATACGGGTCTTACAACTCCCCCCTCTTATTAGAAATTTCATCGTCGAAATTTACACATACCTACCTAGTCGAAAAGGTGAGGATATTGCTTTCGCATAGCATTCTCTTCTTCCCATGTGTTCTCTTTTATATCTTGGCTCCTCCAAATAAACTTAACATAATAAATGTCACGATTGCGTAGGCGTTGAACCTTTCAGCTAGTGATTTCACTTGGTGCTACTTCGAATGTCAAATCATCAGTTAGACCCGGTGGATCAGCTGTTAAAACGTGTGTTGGATCTCTGACGTACTTCTTCATTAATGAGATATGAAATACATCATGCACACTTGACATAGATGGGGGTAATGCTAACTGATATGCCACTTTTCCACATTTAGCTAGAATCTCATATGGCCCGACATATCTTGGAGTTAGTTTTCCTTTCTGTCTGAATCATTTTAAGCCTCGCATAGGTGATACATTCAAGAATACCTTATCACCTACGACGAATTCAAGGTCTCGACGTCGAGTATCTGCATACTGTTTCTGACAATTCTAAGCCGTTCTAACCTTCCTTGATAATGTCAACTACCTGACAAGTCTCTTCAACAAACTCTGGTCCAACGATACTTCGTTCTCCAACTTTATTCCAAAACAAAGGAGTTCGACACTTCCTACCATACAGTGCTTCATAGGGTGACATCTGTATAGTAGTCTGATAGTTATTGTTATAGGCGAACTCGATCAATGGCAGTTTTTTATCCCATGAGCCTTTGAAATCAATGACACAAGCTTAAAGCTTGTCTTCTAAAATCTTAATGGTACGTTCCAATTGTCTGTCTGTCTGAGGATGGAATGCAGTACTGAATTTCAGCGTCGTACCCATAGCCTTTTGTAATCCTTCCCAAAACTTTGAAGTAAAGCGTGGGTCTCTATCGAACACAATGCTTTCAGGTACACCATGTAATCTGTAAGATCCGTATCGAACTAATAGGTCTTACCACCTTGTACCAGGTCTACCTATCATGGTCGAGTCAAGTGGACTAACTGCGTGAAGAAACCACAAGACTAGGTATGAAATCAACCCAAAAACAGTCAATTATGAGCGTGTGGTTGCATGTCTAAACAGGAGTGACCGACCCCACCTCAAAATAGACCAACCACATGAATTTTGGTCATGTGGCCAAACATTTCAAAAGGTAGGGTCGACGGATTCTGTGACTCCACCTCAGACCCCATGGAAACTAGTCAAAAACCAAATATAGGAAACCTTCCTAATCCGAAGGGGGTTCTTTCCTAAACTCATTGGGGCATATTATGGAGGGTTTTTCTCTATAAATAGGACGTCACTTAGCCTCTTTCACCCTTTTAGAACTTTAATTGAAAGTGAGAGAAAGAGAAGAGAAGAAAGAGAAGGAGAATTGAAAAGGAAGACTAAGGAGGAGGAAAATTCAGAGAAAACTCAGAATCTTCAGCAAGAATAAGGTATGAACATATTTTTCATGTTAAATTGAGAGCCAAGGATAGTTCATGAAGAAGATAGCATTAGGAGAAACCCAAATCATCCATCCGTGGATAAATTCCAAGAAAATCTATGGAGGAAATTATGTGGACAATGGATGGTGTATAAAATAGTAGTTTGAGCTATAGAACAATCATAAGAAGGACCATGATTGATAAGTCAAAGGATTCAAACATGAAGGAATGGAATTAAGAATGAAAGATCGACCAAAACACGTGTGGTCACACATGAGGTCGCATGATGTCTGACCCCACAAGACACACATGTCCGACCACATGCCCTCGGGAAGTTTCCAGGGAGGGTGTGGTCGCACGTGTGGTCGGAGTATGTCCGACTCCACCCTGCGACCTCACACCTTGTGGTCGCAGAAACTGAGACCACAGGTGCTGCCACACCTGCGACCCCTCAGTTTCTGTTAGTCTAAACACATGAAAATTAATTCTAATTAAAAATCTATCAACTTGTTAGATTTTCAAGTGATCTAAGAGTGAATTATAAAGCTTGAATGAAGATCTACTATCAATCAAAGGTGAGGGAACAAGACCTAAACTAATTGGCTAATAATAAAGTATTTTATTTATTGAGTCCAATGCCATGAATGATTCTATGCTTGTATGCGTGTATTGTGCATTCCACATGTCATCCAATATTCCTGTTATTACTGTTCATGCATATTTAATTCAGTTTATTTATAACATGATGATGATGATGCTAAGAATAGGCATGTGAATGTATGTGTGTGATTAGTGTACTTGATGCGAGTGGAGCATCAAGGGGAGGATGTGATACTGTGGTTCATCCTGGTCACCAGACTAGCTCTATCTCTACTCAAGTCTTGTCCACTAATATCGTTGTATCGCCATTACCTTAGCAAAACTATTACGTCGTAGGACATCAGGGGAGGTGGTCTTGGACCGTGTAGTCTCTGACTCTGCCGGGGGGCCTTAGCTCTATCTCTATGGATGTATTGAGGGATGCCGGGGTGAGGCCTTGGATATACTGTTTAACATTAGGATTGGTTAGTTGTGAACCCAGTTTGTAAGCCCTCGCCAATAGGGGCTTACGTGTTGGTATGGATAGGGCATCAGGGGAAGTGTCATGCGGTGTTTGATCCGGGCACTTTAGATCTATCTCTATTCCATGATGGATGCATGTGGGACGACAATGGTGTTTGATCCATTGGACGGCTTCACACACTCGTGTATAGAGGTGCGGCGGCCACCTATCCTTTCTATTGCACATTGTAAACTTATGAACCAGGCCAAAGATATGAATTAAATGCATGCATATGTTTGTTGCATTATTTTGTTTGCTCACTGAGCCATGATGTGTGCTCACCCTTTCGACATCGAATATTTTAGTTGATGATGCAGGTACTACTGTAGAAGACTATATGAATGCTCCGATGTATGGATATGTTGCGGCGATGTATGCAGAAGCTATGATGGAGTAGCATGATTCGTCGTGCGAGTGCAACTCATGCGTCTTTGATTAGATTTATTAGTTGGATTATTCAGAAGATGTAATTGATTAATTTATTTTATTTTATGTCTTAGTCATTTGAAGATAATTAGATAATTTATTTATGTTATCACTGTTAGATTCTCAGTTCATTAATATTAAAAACTTCCGCTATTGTTTATTTACTCTGATTATGGTTGTGGATGTGTATGGTTTAAGAAAAAGGACACAGTCTATTCAAGATCCTGGTTGAACCGTTGGATCATAGACTGTTCATCACACCATTCTGGTTAGTTCAGAATTGGGGTGTGACAACTTGGTATCAGAGCTTTCGGGCCCTGTCTTTTAAACTTGTATACTTCCACAAAAGTTCGTGAACTGAGTTAGGATAAAATTTAAAAGCTTTAATAAAAACACACTATAGCACCTGTGTTGTATGAGACAAAAATTTAGAAAGAGAATAATGCATATATAAAAGGAGAAACAAGTTTCATATACACATCGAATAAAAAGAAATATATATACATATCCAAATCAGAGTACGGTCCACAATCCAGACAGTTACTCTGTAGTACAAGGAAAAAAAAAAAAAAAATATGCATCATGGAGCTGGAGGTGCTGGAGGAGGAGGTGCCTCACGATCTCGGTCATAGTCCTCCACATACACTCTAGTCAGCCAGGCTACCTGAATCTGGGTCACCTGGAGACTAGCTTCCAGATCGGCCATCAGCTGATCAGATGCGCGCTGGGCCTCCCAAATCTTTCGCAGCAGCCCCATCACATCATCAGATGGTGGGTGCAAATGACCAACTGTGTGTGAAGGAACCCGAGATGGGCCAGTTTCTATGGCATGCGGTGGTGATGGAGGAGGTATGGCGTCTACATACATACGATCATCATCCTCAGCATCATCCCCATGGACCCCTGTTGTTGCTACTGCTGCCACTCCCAGCTCAGCGTCTGCTATTTCTACCCAGGTACAGGGACGCACCAGAGCGTTTCTCTCCTCGTCATTGACCTGCGCATCTCGCATCCCCATCTTGCAGATGGCCTCCCAGTCAAGGTCAGAAGAGAAGGTATCCTCATGAATCCTCTCATCCAATAAGTCGACATGCAGGCGTGTGAGCAGGGTAGTGATCAAATGCCCATAGGGCAGGTTGCCTATCTGACCAGGCGTCGTAGCACGGATCATCATCCTGATGATAATGTATGGGAGGCAGACGGGCTGCCTAGTGCAGATGCAGTACAAGTGATATTGGGTCAACTGGGAAATACTCTCATAATGCCCACTTTGAGGAATCAGGTTGTGTTGAATAATTTTGCAGTACACCCGAGATTTCGGCTGAAGGTTGATTGCCTTCATCTCCCAGCGATCACCTTTAAGAAGCTGGCGATTAATCTCTGCACGCATCATCAAAGATAGGAACTGGGGATCCTTAGGTGCCCGTCGTTTGATATGCCCAGGAGATCAGTCAACTCCTGGTAGTTAAAGGAGATCTCCACCCCTTTAACATAACTGGTGATCCTAAGCTCCCTACCCCTGTCTGTATCATTGGGATCACCCACTACCTGGAGGTTGCAATAAAACTGCTTTACCAGAGCAGGATAGGTGCAAGCCTCATACGATATCACGGGAAGCCAACCCATGTCACCAAAAGCACCTTCTACATTAAACAAGGCTAGACTAGCCAAGTTTACACAGCGACCCCCTTCCACCTTTTTATGCTCATAACGAGCATACTGAGCCTCTGCCTCATTAGAGCGGACATGAATGGGATCATGAACTCTGGGAACCTTGGTGCGAGCCATGCTATCTGCAAAGACACAGACAAATAGACAAGATATTAGATATGGTGAAAAACTCAAAATTTTGGCATTATAACGGCATGATTTGGCTAAAAGTCTCACTTTTCACCCAAACAGTTGGGCAGGAGGACTTACATATGTTCCAAACCATCCTGTAAAGCTCATACAGTTGGGAATTTAAACTAGGAAGGTCGAATTTGAAGAAATTTCAACAATTTGGAAAAACCCCAAAAATTAGGTCAAAAGTGGAAAATTTCAAGTTTCTCAAAAACTAAATGATGAAACTCAAATTTTCTTGAGGGTTTTCGTCCATTGGGTGGCCAATAGCAAAAGCCCCCAATAAAAATTAAATTTTTACGGTTAGAAAAATTTTAATTTGAAGAAAACACTATAAATAGAGAAAAACCTAGTTTTGAAAGCTTAAAAATGAGGATCAGTAGAGAACATACCTGAAGGAAAGGAACGAAAGTCGTGAATGAAAGAAATAATCACCAAACACAAGTAGTTGATACTGTAGCAACTCAGGGGAAGCGAGTTGAGTTGAAGGAAAAAGAGAAAGTGGGAAATGACTCCAAAAATCGGGTTTAAAAACCAGATTTGGGGTCGTGCGGTCGCAAAATTCGACTAAATGTGCGACCCCACGACTGACCCCACGATCGACCCCAAGCTCTCGGTGAGCTGACAGACATCGTGTTGTCGGACCCTGTGGTCGGACATATCTCGACCTTACGATCGACCCCAGGCTCTTGATGAGCTGACAGGGTTTTGTGAGGTCACATACCCTGTGGTCGGACATAGTGCGACCCCACCATCGACCCTATGATGGAAAATATAGTATTTTGACTGAATGACTTCAAAAGTTGGAATTTTACATTGATTAGTTGGATTTTGACATGGGAATGACATATATTATGATTGCCTCACATGTTCTATGATTTTTTTCCAGACACTACCACCACCGGAACAGGAAATGGCTGGGCGAAGAGTAACTAGGCGAGGGCGTAACCCAATTCCACCACCACCACCTGTGGAGGAAAATAGCCATGAAAATCCTAACGGACAAGAGAATCAGAATATGGCACCACCAGGAGCTAATGGCCAGGCAAATCCTATAAACTTGCCAGCCCCACCTACAGATTTGGCTACAGCAATAATGAACCTGGCATAACAGCTGTAGCAAATACAGCAGGTGCAAGCCAATATGCAAGCTGCTATAGGAATGGTTTTTCCAGCTGTACATACTACACCTATGCCAGCCGGACAAGCTAGCACAGTACTAGGGGGTAGCAACAAAGTACCCCAAGCACCTCAAACGCCAGTTGTGCAAGCTCCAGTAGAACATTGAGGTAGCCCAAGGCAGCTACCAGTATCAACCACCTATATATGGGGCCTATGCTCCATATCAGTTGGACCACTCTCGACTGATCGAGCGCTTTCTGAAAATGAAGCCTAAGGAATATAATGGCAAGCCAGCAGATCCTTTGTGGCCAACTCATTGGATCGATGAAATGGAAAGGAATTTTATGATGATGACAGTTAATGAGGAAGAAAAAGTGATGTGTGCCACATTTATGCTGAAAGGCGATGCACACCACTGGTGGAAGTCTACTCGGAGTTATTTGTTAACCAAGCACGCCCAATTGACCTGGGCTATTTATAAAGAGGCATTCTTCGAGAAATATTTTCCCAGAAGTTTCAGAGATGCAATGGAAAGAGAGTTCCTGAGCTTGTATCAGGGACAGATGACTGTGGATGCATATCAACAGCATTATGAAGAGCTGTTTTTCTTTGCTCCCTTTAGCATGTAAGAGGAAAATACTAAAACCCAAAGGTTCGTCATGGGACTTAGGGGGAGCATTCGGGAGCATGTTTTGGGATTAGAAAAGAAAGTTTATAATGAAATAGTACATATTGCTCGAGTACTAGAATCGAGCCAGAGGGAGAGCTACTTTGCTCAGAATAGAGGTATCAAAAGGCCAAATGGAAATTCATACAACGGAGGGAACACAAAGACATTTAAACCCTTCCGTACTCAAGGCTTTAATGCTGCAGCCAAGACTACTCCAACAGTCCAACCTCAACAGAAGCAAAATAGTGAAGGAGTAAAATACTATAACTGTAATCAAATGGTACATTATTCAAGGGAGTGTCCCAAGCCCAGGAAGCAGCTACAGCAAAGAAAGGTTTATGCAGTTACATCTGAGGATGTTGCCGCATCGCCTGATGTGGTCACAGGTATGACCTGAACCATTCATTTTGTATTACCTTGTGTGAGCATGTAGACTAAATTAAAACAAATCACAAGTATTGTACCTATTAATGGCATACCTGTCAGAGTACTCTTTGATTCTGGAACTACTCATTCTTTTATATCTGTGTCATTTGGAAAGAAGTTAAATCTACCCCTCAGATCTTTAGACTACAAATTGCTTGTACGATCGTCTATGGGATTAGAAGTGGAACTAGAAAAAAGGTTATGGACCATGTCCAGTTCTTATCGGCGAGAAGATTTTGGATGCAACCTTAATTCAACTTGAGATGGTAGACTTTGACGTTATCTTGGGAATGGATTGGTTAGCTCGGCATTCTGCAAACCTATTATGTGCAAAAGGAAGCTAACATTTAAAGACAAGGAAGGAGCAGAGTTTAGTTTTGCGGGAACCAGACTACCCCGTAAATGAAAACTCATCCTCTCTACATTAAAGGCTAGAAAATGTCTCGAGAAAGGAGGAGTTGGGTATCTAGTATCCGTGGTTGATCTCACCAAGGAAGTACCACGAATGGAAGATATTGATGTTGTGCGTGACTTTTCAGATGTATATTCTGAGGAACTACCAGGACTACCACCCGACCGAGCGACAGAGTTCGTTATAGATCTGATACCCGGAGCCGCACCAGTATCTAAAGCACCCTATCGCATGGCTCCTACTGAACTGAAGGAACTAAAGGTACAGTTACAGGAATTACTGGACAAGGGTTATATCAGACCCAGCATATCACCATGGGGAGCACCGGTATTGTTTTGTGAAGAAGAAGGACGATAGCGTTCGACTGTATATAGACTATCAGGAATTGAATAAGCTTACAATCAAGAATCGGTACCTGTTGCCTCGGATCGATGACTTGTTCGATCAGTTGCAAGGTGCCAAGGTGTTCTCCAAGATTGATCTTCGATCAGGATACCATTAGTTGAAGATTAAGGAAGATGATATTCCAAAGATAGCATTCAGAACAAGATATGGACATTATGAATTTTTAGTCATGTCTTTTGGATTAACTAACGCACCCACAACTTTTATGGAACTCATGAATCGGATATTCCATGATATGTTGGATACGTCAGTCATTTTGTTTATTGATGATATATTGGTCTACTCCAAGGACAAGAAAACTCATGTCATGAATCTAAGAGCCGTTCTGCAGTGACTAAGAAAAGAGAAGCTTTATGCCAAATTTATAAAGTGTGAGTTTTGGTTAAATGAGGTCGCTTTCTTAGGCCATGTTGTATCTGCTGAAGGAATTAAAGTGGATCCTAGCAATATTGAAGCCATTGTGAAATGGGAAGCACCTAAGAGTGTTGCAGAAATCAGAAGTTTCCTAGGTCTAGCTAGGTAATACCGAAGATTCGTGGAAGACTACTCCAGAATTGTCGTACCTCTCACCAGTTTGATTAAGAAAGGAGAAAAGTTTGTTTGGACCGATAAATGTGAAGAAGGTTTTCAAACATTGAAAGCTAGATTGATATCTGCTCTCATCTTAATTATTCTTATTCCAGGACAACTGTTTACCTTGTACACTGATGCGTCTGGGTTGGGTTTAGGGTGTATACTTATTGTCACACCCCAATTCTGATCCAACCAGAATGGTGTGAGTGAACCATCATTGAACCAACGGTTCACACCAGGATCTCGAATAGGCCGTGTCCACTCATACAAACCATTACACATAACCACAATCAGAATATAAATATTATAGCGGAAGAATTTAAAATAGAATGAACTGAGTATCTATTGATAAATTAAATAAAATATCTAATTATTTAAATTCCAACATATAATATAATATCTTTTACATCTCTTAATATCAAACAAAAATAATTAAAACAACTAAATAAAAAAAATCCGATCAAAGGTACACGCAGAAAGGGCACTCGCATGAAGCGTCATGCTCGTCCTCTCCTGCTTGCACATCCAGAGCAGCTACACCTCCATACGCCGGAGCGTTCATGTAGTCATCCACCGTGTAACCTGCATCAGCATCTAAAAAAAATGTATATACAAAGGGAGAGCTCACAACTTAGCTCAGTAAGACAATCAGACAGTTTCACAATATTATGCATGAATAACAATCATTTTATGCTGTGGTCTGATTTTAAGTTTACAATGTGCTATAGAAAGGTTCGGTGGCCCCCGCACCTCTATACACGAGTGTGTGGCACAGCATGGTTCACACCCCCATCTGCCCACATGCACCCATCATGGAATAAAAATAGAGCTAAGATACCCCCATACCTCCCCTGATGCTCTACCCATACCAGTACCTAAGCCCCTACTGGCCAGGGCTCACAAACTGGGCTAGCAACTAACCAACCCTATATGTCATCAATGTATGCTCTATCCCAACACAGCCGTCTACGGCATAGAGATAGAGCTAAGGCATTCCCACACCTCCCCTGATGCCCTATCCGCAACTAACCCACTAGGATAGAAACATAACGCAGGTAGACCCTATCCCAACATAACTCCCTACGGCATAGAGATAGAGCTAAAGCATCGTGGACAAGCCAGCGTCGACTTGGAGACCACAGTGCCACATAACCATGGCCAGGCCAACATCAATATCGGAGACCATCGTACCACGACCTTCCCCTGATGCCCCACCCGTACCAAGCATGTTAAGACAGAATACTACAAAAGTGCTAGTGTGAGAAGCGATCCCAGGCCCACGCCCCACTCCACACACTAACGAGAACAATCACATGCATAACAATCACATCCTATCAATGCATGAACAATAATAATATCTGAAAGTAAAGGATGGCATGTGAATATGCACAAACATCACATCATACATAATTAATGATTAACAATGATTTATTGTCCATTAATTATTATGTTTAGGTCAGATTCCCTTACCTGACGCTCGTTCGATAACTTGCTCCATGTCACAAGATCCAAACGATAAGTCACAAAGTCCTACAATATTATTAGATTTCATTAGAAAAATTTCTTAGGGTTTCACGTTGGTCGAAAATCAACCAAAGTCCAAAACCAACCTTTCAGACCTGACCGGTCGCAACATGCCAGTCGCAGCACTGTGAACAAACTGTCAACCGGTATGGTCGACCGGTATGTCTCCGAAAGACCATACACTTGAGTTTTTGACAACCGTCGATCATTCTCCATGGATTTTCAGGGTTTCTCCTATCCATTCTAAGTCTAGGCTTTGAGTTAGAGTTATCCCCAACTCATTCAAGTCTTGTTTCGATGAATATCATCTCGAAACTCGAATCTAAGGTTTGACGGCAACTTAGGGTTTATTGTCTAATTAGGGTTTTAGATCAATACCTACTTTGCATGGTATTGATCCACCCATACAACTAACCTAAAATCATAGGGTAAGAAGAATGGTTAAAAAACTTACCGTTGACTGGCGTAATGAGAGCATCGTCGAACGGTATTGGCGGCACCTCCTTCTTCTTCCTAGCTCCTTCTCCTTTCCAACCTCTTTCTCTTCTCTAGGGTTTGTGAGAGACAATGGAAAGGATTTGAGGAGGTTTAAGGGTGTATTTATAGGCTTAAAATAGGGTTTAGTAACCCTACTAGGATTAAGAAATTTCTAGGATTCGAAATCAGGAAAGTCGGACCCGCAGAGACCAATTTCTGGATCTCCGCACTTAGCTACGCAGGCCATACCGTTCGACCGGTACCAAGACCGGTACCATCGACCTGTCAACATAAAATGATGACTATTTGGTCGTTTTTGGTCCGATTTCATACCTGTTTATCATCCGCTCGTCCCGTCTGGCCCGGTGATGATCGGAAGACCTGCTACGACATAAAACCAAGGTTTAGACCGGGTTTACGGAGTGCGGGTCTTACAACTCCCCCACCCTTAAAAGAAATTTCGTCCCAAAATTTGCATGTAGGTTTCACAACTCCCCTACCCTTAAAATAATTTTGGCCTCGAAATTTGAACGTACCTTGATCATCGAAAAGGTTAGGATACTCCTTCCTCATCGCGCTCTCCTCTTCCCAAGTAATTTCTTCGACATCTTGGCTTCTCCAATGCACTTTCATATAATGGATATCCTTGGTTCGAAGTTGCTGAACTTTTTGACTTGAGAGCATCACAGGCACCACTTCGAATGTTAAGTCTTCAGTCAAGTCTGGGGGATCAGCGGTCAAGATGTGCGATGGATCTCTGACATACTTCTTCAGTAATGATACGTGGAACACATTATGAACACTGGACATAGATGGTGGTAAAGCCAATTGATATGCTACATTACCACGTCGGGTCAATATCTCATACGGTCCCATATACCTGGGGCAAAGCTTCCCCTTCTTACCAAACCATTTTAGACCTCGCACCGGTGACACCTTCAAGAATACTTTGTCACCCACTGCAAACTCCAGATCTCGACGTCGATTATCCGCATAGTGCTTCTGTCGAACTTGAGCTGTCTTTACTCTCTCCCTTGATCTGATCAATCACTCGGCAAGTTTCTTCAACGAACTCCGGACCTATAATTCTTCTTTCTCCCACCTCGTTCCATAACAGAGGTGTACGACACTTCTTCCCATAGAGTGCTTCATATGGGGTCATCTGAATTGTAGCCTGATAACTGTTGTTGTAAGCGAACTCGATAAGTGATAGCTTCTCATCCCAAGTTCCCTTGAAATCTATTGCACAAGCTCGGAGCATATCTTCCAAAATTTGAATAGTTTGTTCTGACTGTCCGTCCATCTAAGGTGAAAAGTTGTGCTGAACTTCAACTTGGTTCCCATAGCTTTCTGTAATCCTTCCCAGAACTTTGATGTAAAACGGGGATCTCTGTCAGATACTATACTCTCTGGAACGCCATAAAGTCTAACTATATTATCAACATATAACTTGGCCAGTTTCTCCATGGTATACTGAGGTCTAACCGCAATAAATCGAGCTATCTTGGTGAGTCGATCCACTATAACCCAAACTGCATCCACTAACCTTGGTGTCAAAGGTAAGCCAATGACGAAATTCATAGTAATACAATCCCAATTCCAAGCAGGTTCCGGTAATGGCTGTAGCAACCCTGAGGGTCTCTGCCTTTCTGCTTTAACTTGTTGACAATTCAGGTACTGGAACACGAAACGAGCTATATCAGCTTTCATACCCCTCCACCAATATAGTCTTCTTGAATCATGGTACATTTTGGTACTTCCTGGATGTACCGAATATGGAGTGTAATGAGCTTCAGTCATAACTCGGTCTCTGATATCGCAGTCTTCGCTCTCAGGTATACATAACCGTCCACGATACCTAAGTACCTTGTCTGAATCCAAGGTAAAGTCAGGATTGCTTGTACCATTCTCTAAGTCTTCTTGCACTGTCTTGAGATGAGGATCCTGTAGGATTGCTACCTTGACTTCATCAACTAGATCCGGTGAGATCTTCAAAGCTGCGAACATCATGGTGAACTTATGAATTAAGCCTTGTTCAACTGGATCTTCTGCAGTCTCTATAATATACTCTTCATCACCTTTGATTGAACTTGAAGCTGCGGCACATAATGCAGCATTTGTACTTGGTCCTGCCTCAGGTTTCGATGCCCACTTTCTACTTAAGGCGTCGGCCACCACATTTGCTTTACCCGGATGGTACTGGATGTCACAATCATAATCTTTCAACAATTCCAGCCATCTCCTCTGTCTCATATTCAGATCCTTCTGAGTGAAAAGATAAGTTAAGCTCTTGTGATTTGACGTGATCTGAAACTTCTCGCCGTACAAGTAGTGTCTCCAAGTCTTGATTGCATGAATAACTGTTGCTAACTCCAAATCATGCGTAGGATAGTTCTTCTCATGCTTCTTTAACTGTCTTGATGCGTAAGCAATCACCTATTCCCCTTGCATCAATACACACCCAATAACCAACCCTGAAGCGTCCGTATATAAAGTAAACGGTACGCTTGGTTCTGGGATGGTCAAGATAGGTGCAGAGACTAGTCTTGACTTCAAAGTCTGAAAGCACTTCTCACATTCATCTGTCCATATGAATTTCTCTCCCTTCTTGGTCAATCTGGTGAGTGGAACAGCGATCCTGGAGTAATCTTCCACGAATCTTTTATAACAACCAGCCAACCCAAGGAAACTACAAATTTCCGCAACAGATTTTGGTGCTTCCCATCCTACTATAGCAGCTATCTTACTTGGATCAACCTTGATACCGTCTTCAGATACAACATGGCCCAAGAAAGCCACTTCCTTCAGCCAAAACTCGTACTTCTTGAACTTAGCATAAAGCTTCTCCTGTCTCAGTCGTTGTAGGGCTGCCCTCAAATGTGTTGTATGAGTCTCTATGTCCTTAGAGTAGATCAATATGTCATCGATGAATACGATGACTGAAGTGTCCAACATATCATGAAACACTCGGATCATCAGTTCCATAAATGACGCTGGAGCACTGGTCAACCCGAAAGACATAACTAGAAACTCATAATGCCCATACCTCGTCCTGAAAGCAGTCTTCAGAATATCTCCAGCCTTGATCTTCAGTTGGTGATACCCCGATCGGAGATCAATCTTCGAGAAAACCTTTGCACCCTGCAATTGATCGAACAGATCGTCGATTCTAGGCAAAGGATACCGATTCTTGATCGTCAACTTGTTCAGTTCATGGTAGTCAATGCATAGCCTTACACTCCCGTCTTTCTTCTTGACGAATAATACCGGTGCTCCCCATGGCGATATGCTAGGTCATATGAAACCCTTATCCAACAATTCTTGTAACTGGGTCTTCAACTCCTTTAACTCGGTAGGGGCCATTCTGTATGGTGCTTTGGACACCGGCGCCGAACCTGGCATAAGGTCTATTACAAACTCTGTAGCCCTGTCCGACGGTAGACCTGGAAGCTCCTCTGGAAATATATCTGGGAACTCTCGAACCACATCTATATCTTCCATCTTTGGTACCTCGCAGTGATGTCGACTACAGACACTAGATACCCCACTCCCCCCTTCTCTAAGCATCTCTTAGCTTTTAGGGCGGAGAGAAGCTTCCGCTTCCTAGATAGCCTGATCCCAGTGAAGCTATACTCCCTTCCCTTTTTGTCAGTAAGCACAAGCTTCCTTTCACCACATAATAGAACGGCTGAATGATGGAAGCGGAATCCCAGTGAAGAAAAATAATTCCTTGTACCTTCTTCCTCTTGCATACTTGCCGGTGCGAAGAAAAATAATTCCTCGTACCTCTGCTGGTAGGCATCCACAGTCAACTGGGACTGCTGCAAATTAAGGAACTCCTTCTCCATCTGATCTCTGAAACTCTTCGAAAAATACTTATCGAAGAAGGTACACTTGAACACTTCCCAATCTACTTGTGTATGCTTAGTCTCCAGATATGCCCGTGTAGAATTCCACCAAGCATTTGCATCTTCTTTCAGCATGTGAGTGGCAAATAAGACCTTTTCCTCCTCTGTATAGATCATCAGTCAAAATTTTTTTTCCATCTCTGCAACCCACTGTGCTGGCCACAATGGTCTCCCTGCTGTGAGGACAATGGGAAATCGATGTGATCATCCTCTGGATGGAATGTGTATCCTTATCGATGAAGATCAATTGAATCTGTTGGAGTCGCCACCTAGATTAAGGTCTAGGACCTCTAAAAATGTAGCCTGATCCTAAGGTAAGACTTTTATTGACTCGTGACCCAATGTATCGGTTCTTTGGTCTGCAAGAGATCGGGTAAGTATTCAGGGTACGGTTATGGGAAGGTGTTAGGCACCCAAACCGCCCGATCAATATCGGCCTCCTAAACTTTCCTTAAATTCTAATTTTGACTGTGCTGGGTCAACTGGATGACTAGGGTTCAATGGGGGATGTCCTAAACCAAGTTGCTAAGTTATTCTAACCTAGGGTTCAGTCAATCATGTTTTAAAGCAAATAAACAAGCAAATGTAATATACAATATTATACAGTGAACTGGACCAAAGATGGTTCGGTCTTGGACTGAATCTGAGATGTGTAAGACATCTCAAACTGCCTACGTATTCCAATCTTGGAAATCAAGTCCAAAACGTAGTTCGAAATGGTTTGTGTGATTAAAGATTATGGAAGTGATTTATGCATGTGCTTCAATTAGATTTTTTTGTTCAAGTTGAAGTTTATGCTGAATGGATGGTTGATGGGTGGTTTTGTACCGTATTTGGGATTCCCAAATTGCCTACGTATTCTAGGGTTTGCCCTAGAAATCAGGTACGACGTAGTTCGAAAGGGTTTTGAGATTCGGATTTGGAATGTGTACCAAAATCCTTTCAATTTTGTCAATAGGATCTAGGGATGAGACCTAAATTTCTATCATTTTTATTTGGGATGTATACCAAATTCTTTCTATTTTTGTTAATAGGATCTAGGGATGAGACCTAAATTCCTATCATTTTTATTTGTTTCCATTTTTGTCAATAGGATCTAGGGATGAGACCTAGATTCCTACCATTTTTATTGTTTCCATTTTTGTCAATAGGATCTAGGGATGAGACCTAGATTCCTACCATTTTTATTTGGGATGTGTACCTAATTATTTCTATTTTTGTCAATAGGATCTAGGAATGAGACCTAAATTCCTATCATTTTTATTTGGGATGTGTACCAAATTCTTTCTATTTTTGTAAATAGGATCTAGGGATGAGACCTAAATTCCTACCATTTTTATTGTTTCCATTCTTAGGTTTGTAGGGTTTCCTATCCCTTTTCATTGTGATTTTCATTTTTTAGGGTTTCATACCCTAATTATTCTCTTTATTCTAGGGTTTATTTTACCCTAATTATTCTTTCCATTTTTAGGGTTTCACTACCCTAATTGTTTAATTTTTTTCATTTTAGGGTGTATCTTGCCCTAGTTGTTGTACAATGTAAACAATCTAACATAGCAATGTGAGCTTAAATATAGCAGTGTAAGCATCCAAATATAGCATGATGGAAATATATTCAAATTTAGCAACAAATCAGTCAAAGATGGCAAGTGAGCATGTAAATCAATACAAACATGGTAAGTGTGCATCCAAACATGGCAGTAATCATCCAATATGGCATGTGAGCATGTATAACAGACAAATATTGTAATAAGCATGTGTAGTATTCCAAAACAACAAGAATCATGTAAGCACCCAAAGCATTCCAAGTATGGCATGTGAGCAATGTGAGCATCAAATATGGCAATAAACATGTGTAGCATTCCAAAAACAATTAAGTTGGTTTGTTTCTGTCTTTCTTTTAAGTTTTTTTTCTCTCTCTCCCTCATATCGGATTTCCCATTTTTCTTTTACTTTTTTTTTTCTTTTTTTTTTTTCTTTTTTTCCCCTCTTTATTCTCTCTCTCCCTTTTTCTCTCTTTCACATGAGAATCAAAAAAATATAATTAAACCTCACCACCATCTCTCATGTATTATATGGATGAAAACCAAAGAATCCGAATATAAATAAACCTCTCTATCATGTATTGCATGCAAAAAAAGATAATATAAAACTCATCTCTCTCATGTTTGCTGAAATTAAAAAATAAAAAAATACTCCACTCAACAACATCCACTCATTCTCTCTCATATGAGTTGAAGCTAAACAAATTGATAAAAACAACATTCCACTCACTCTCTCTCAACCCTCCCTCTCTTTCTCTCTTAACCGAACCAGCTCCTTGCACTCTCTCTTTATTTCTTTCATTCACTAGCTCTCTCTCATCACTTATTGTTTAAACATGCCTCCTTGTTGAAGCCAATAAAACGAACAAAGAGAAAAAAAAGCAATACGACTTAAACCGTGTTTGACAAGCAATAATGGGACCAACAAGCAACAAGGGATAAATCAATCTCTATACATTTAGGGAATAATATGAAAAGAAGACAATGATATACCTTATCGAAACTCATGCTCATACTTTGTCCCATGCCGAACCATGTCACGGCAACAATTTCTTAGTAACTTGAGCACCTTTGTCCGCATCATAGTCCCAAACCGTACAACAATATCGTGAACTATGGATCTCTATAGATGTCAGTTTCTTTTCATGGTGACTCTCTAAGCAACTCCAGTCACGGAATAGCTTTACTCTAGTTGGTGGATTGAAAACTGCAGGGAGATACCAAAGAGGATTGACTTGAAACCAAACCAAGGCTCGAGAACGGATTGGGGTGTTGGGATTCGGTGTGGTGTATGGAATTGATGATGAATGATGGAGGGATGAAAGGTATAACAACGGTGATGATCGATTTCAGGTATGAATGCATACCTTTTTTCTTTTTCTTCTTCTTCTTCTTCTTCATCTTCTGCTCTCTCTTCCGTCTTCTTTTATTTTTTTATTTTCTCCTCCCACCGCTCTCTCTCTCTCTTTCCTCTTCTCTTTCTCGATTCTCCTTCTCTTCTGTTTTTTTCTTATTTTTTATTCTCTTTTTCCCTCACCTCTCTCTCTCCTTTCCCTTCTCGATTTTCCTCTTTCACCGCCCTCCTCTCTCTCTTCTCCTTTCGGTCTCTCCTCTCCAGCTCCTGCTTCTCTTTTTTTTATTTTTTTCTCTCTCGATTTTTTTTTAGCCCTGCTCTTTTGACTTACTGTCCTCTTTTATCTTTTTTTTTGGCTGACCACGATTCCCTTTATTATATTTCTTTCCCAAAACCAAAAAATAACCCTCGATCTTCCCTCCTTTTCTTTCCTTATCACCGACCCAAACTTCTCGTTTTTCAGCCACCTAGCAGTCTTTTAGGAAGGAAAATCCCACCTCCTTCTTCTTTCCTCTCCTCTCGGTTCTTTCTCTTATTTCTTCTTTTTTTTTAAAACCGACAAGCCTCTTTTTTTATTTTATTCTTTTTTTTTCTCTTCCCTCTTCCCTCTCTTTCCCTTCTTGATTCCACTTTCTTTTATTATATTGTTTTTTTATTTCAACGCCCTCTCTCACTTCTCCCCAAAACCGAACCTTCCCCTTATTTTCTCCTTCTTTTTTTTTATTCTTTTCTTCTCAATCTTCTCCCCCCTTTCCCACGGTATTCTCTTTCCTTTTGGAGAATAATATTTTCAACATTATTATAAGAAAGGTAAGAGTGAGATATCTCAAATTCTCCTATATGTAATCCACTTTGCTTTGTTTATAATATTTCTTTATCTCTCCATTACATCTCTTTCCTTTTTGCTTTGCTGAAAACGTAAACCCCTTCCACCATTATCTTTTCTTATTTTATTTTATTACATCCCATTCAATATAATCTCTTCTTTCCTTAAACCAAATATTCTCCTCCATGAGATCTCACTCAATCTCTCTCGGATCTCTCTTTCACGTCTTTTTCCCTTTCTCTCTTTTCTTTCCTTTTTTCTTCTTCATAATCTTTCTCTTATTCTCTCGGATTGCCTCTCAACCTCACGTCCTCTCTCTTTTCTTTCTTTCCTTTCTTGGTCAGTCGCTCTTGACACATATAATGTACATTTATACAATAATACATCA
Source organism: Protea cynaroides (assembly GCA_028583415.1). Classification (NCBI taxonomy): domain Eukaryota; kingdom Viridiplantae; phylum Streptophyta; class Magnoliopsida; order Proteales; family Proteaceae; genus Protea; species Protea cynaroides. The sequence goes on along the minus strand of CM053272.1, from coordinate 18,194,562 downwards.
TAAAATATACATAATAATATGTAATAACATACATATTAATATATATATATATATATATATATATATATATATATTGTATATAATATATATATATATGGAACTATACACATGGATGAACCAGCTCATTCTAGACTGGTCTGACTTAAGTTGACTGGGCTGGACTGACTTAAACTGGGCTGGGTTAGACTGAGAATGAATTGAATTAACTGGATTGGGCCAAGATTAGCTTGGGTTGAGCTGAGTTGACTGGATTAACTGGGTTTCCCTCTCTGTTATTTCATTGGCCATTTCCGCTGTCATCTTGCATGGAATTTTCTGATGGCCTCTATTCCAAATTTTTTTTTTGTGTTCATTTTGTAGAACATTAAAAATGAGGAATATAGGAACTTGAATCACCTCATTTGGAAGTAAAATGGTCAACTTATGAATTTTTGAAGTTTAAGCGGACCAATTATCGATAATTTGGCTGACCATTCTGCATGAGATCCTTCGGAGGCTTCTACCAGAAATATTTTATGTCCACTTTGTAGAGCACTAAAAATGGAACATAACGAGACTGGAATCATCTAATTTGGATATGGGATGATCAAAATATGAATTTTTGAATATTAAATGACCATTTCCATATGTAATTTTGCATGGGACCCTTCGGAGACTTTTACCCGAGATTTTCCACGTCCATTTTGTAGGACATCACAAATGAAGAACAATGGCCTTGGAATCGTCTGAATCCAACGTAGAACGGAAAAGATATGAAGCTTTGAAGTTCTAACGATAATTTTGCATGAAAGCTTGCATGGGACCCACGGGTGACTTCTACCTGGGATTTTTTATGTCCACTTTGTAGAACATCATGAATGAAGAATAATGGCCTTGGAATCATCTAAATCCGATGTCGGATGATGAAGATATGATGATTTGAAATTCAAACAATCCGACTTACGATAATTTGCATGAAGGCCCCTGTGATTATTTATAATAATTTCATAAATCTCCCTTGTACGTATCATCTGACTAAAATGATCATATCTTCTTTAGTTGATGTCAGAATCGAGCAATTCTGGTCTCATTTCGAAGATAATTCTATGACCTATGCATCCATGCAAAATTATAACCCATGACCTTGCTGTGGACCCATTGAAAACTTCCTCAAATTCACAGACCCATTGAAAACTTCCACAAATTCACAGTCAAAAATCCAAACTTTCGATCATCTTTCTCCTTTTGTTGTCCACATGCCCGCAGGACTTTGTTTAGCTGGGATGGCAAAAATGGGGTGCTTACACCTGCCTTACCGGTGAACGATGAAGGCTTCAACTTCAGAAATCTATCCACCGCTCTGCTCAGATCATGTTGTCCCTGAGTGTTCATTCCGTACCATGGTGGTGGATACGGGTAGGCTCCGGGGTACGCAGAAGACGACGAAAACTGATGCGGTGGTGGTACATTCTATGCTTGGCCCATCGGCCTTGGGCTACCCTGCATCGGCTGTGAAGAAATTTTCTCTCCCGACTCAGGCGTACCGTTAGTGGGAATCGAACCTGATGGCCTGAGCATCTTCAGTATCTCGCTCAGGAATTCCTTCTGTTGAGCTTGCATCTGATAGACCAAGTTTGTAACAATGGTCTCAGAATTCCTGTGGGTGGGCCAGGAAAATTTGTCGGCACTTCTGGAACCTGTTCCTCCTCCACTTCCGGACTTGGCTCTCTAACATGGCCCTGTTCAACCTGTTCTTCCTCTAGGCGCATCCTGGCCTGATGACGCTTCCGACCCCTACGACCATGTCCTCCCACCATCTCAGACTATTCTGTTTGGATCTGAGAAGAAGACATAACACGTGAGAACCACAATAATAGTAGTGTTAGTCTTGAACAATACAAGGGGAAATAGTTGAAAGTAAAAATTTCAATTTACATAATTTTTAAAATTTTTAAAACAATTTTCTAGCTTTTCTGGTGCGTACCGGTCGCACCACTGTAGAATATGCTGCGACCGGTATACTCGGCCGGTCAGAATTAAAATTCTGACCGAGACATAGCAGTCGCATGTCTACAGGGGTACCGGTCGACCGCTATAGTCGACCGGTATGCCCAGAAAGGCTTATAAAATCGCGAAAAATGAGATTTTTCTCACTTTTCCAACTCCTTTCTTCTCCGGTGGCGATTTTTCTTTGGAGTCCGAGTTGCTACAGTCCGACCGGTGCTATTTGAAGCCGATTCCTTCCGTTCAAGACCTAGCACATCGTCTCCAGGTAGGTTCCTTCTCTCCCCATCCATTCTTTATCATTTTTCCATATCGACTTTATGTAAAAATTTAGGTTTTTCATTGCTTGAGATGTTCCAACCGTAGGAACTCTTTTCCTTCAGCTTGGAAAGGGTTTAGGGACCCCCAAGAGAAAAAGCCCTCAATCAATTTGGGGTTTCATCGAACGGTTTTCATAAAAATCAAATTTTTACATGTTTTGACTTAGGTTTTTCAAAAAAATCCGAAATTTCTGATTTTTCTTAAATTTCTTGAAATTTCTTATTGTAATTGCTTGTGATTGGTTTGTTGAAGAGTATGTGGGTTACGTAAGTCCTCTTCTCCATGTTTATGGGTGAGTTCGAGGCTTTTTCCCAATTTACTGTCGTTATGCTGCCGAAAATTCGAAAATTTTCTAACATTTTCTTCTTGTTTTCATTTGTTTTGCAGTTTAAAAAAAATGGCTCCCCGACGTGCTCTTGGGAAACGTCCTCACGACTCGAGCTCACGTGCTCCCCAGCCACCAGTTCCCCAACTTGACGAGCACTGGTTTCGTTCAATAGAGGCACAAGCTCGATTTCCGTGGTTCGATAACAAAAGCATAGAATCCAGGCGTCTGGTTAACTTGGAACAATTGGACCGGTTCGATGTAAGAGCGGCTTTCGGCAGGCTTGGTTGGTTGCCTGTCATTTCTTACACAGATACCACCCATCCCAATCTGGTTAAGCATTTCTTTGCTAACCTGGAGCTGCACGGAGATGTTAACGATCCCAACCAAGGTAGGGATTTGCGCATCACTAGCTATGTCAGGGGTGTCCCCATTTCATTCAACACCCACCAGCTGGCCGACCTTCTAGGGGTCCTAAATGATGGAGACCTAGTATATTGCCCTCCCAAAGCGAAGGGCTATCTGACTGAGGATCTGCGCCGGGAGATAGCAGATCAGATACTAAACCCTGGAGCTCTTATGAAGGCGGCTAGCTTGAGACCTATACCTCGGGTATACAGTCGCATCATTCAGCACAACATCGTGCCCTAGAGCGGCCACTATAGTGAGTTATCCCAGCTTACTCAGTACATTACTTATTGTGTCTGCACTGGGGAGTGGGTCTCTCTCCCATATCTCATCATTAGGACCATGCATCAGGCGACCCTGGCCGATCAGGCCAGTAACCTCCCCTACGGTCGTCTCATTACCTTCCTGCTACATCGACTGGGCGTGAGCTTGAGAGGCAAGGTGACCGTTGAGGATACTATGACCTCTGAAATAGACTGGGACGCCATACAGAGGATGCAGATGGTTGACCTGCCTATTAGCGATGACAAGTTGGAGGCTCGCCCTCTCCCACTTGGGAGGGTAGCAGCCGCGGCGGCAGCAGCAGCAGCAGCCAATGCGGCCTATGCAGCCGAGCTCGGGCGTGATGATGACGAGGATAGAGCCGAGGGTGTACCAGCACCAGCTCCACAACCTACATCTGCAGCACCACCATCTTCCTCTACAGCTGGGCTGTCTCATCCTTCCCCAGACCCGGTGATGAGTATGTTCACTGAGATCAGGGACACCCAGAGGGTCATCCTAGAGTCTCAACGAGAGATGGGTCAGGAGTTGGGACGTCTAGCTCGTAGCCTACGGGTGACTCAGGACCAGGTGCATTGGCTTAGGGTTGCTTACGAGCGAGATTATGATATAGAGGACCCTATTCCTCCTAGGCCCCCCACCCCATGTTTTACTTTCACTTTCTCTTTTTGACAGTTTATATAATAGGGTAACTGTCCGGTTTGTGGACTGTACCCTGTAGCACTATTTCATTTGCTACACTTTTCTTTTAATGAAAAATTTTATGTTTCACCTAACTAGTATATGTGCACATGTTAAGTTCCATATGTAGAATAGTACATTATTCTCCTTCTTAATCAGTCTCAAATATCAAACAACGCTTAGGGTGTGTTTGTATTTAAAATTTTAATATTTCCTAACTCAGTTCATCGACTTAGTTAAGTGCAATATGGTTTGTTGGACAGAGCCCGAGAGCTCTGATACCAAGTTGTCACACTCCAATTCTGATCCAACCAGAATGGTGTGAGTGAACCGTCATTGAACCAACGGTTCACACCAAGATCTCGAATAGGCCGTGTCCACTCATACAAACCATTACACATAACCACAATCAGAATATAAATATTACAGTAGAAGACTTTAAAATAGAATGAACTGAGTATCTATTGATAAATTAAATAAAATATGTAATTATTCAAATTCCAACATATAATAAAATATCTTTTACATCTCTTAATATCAAACAAAAATAACTAAAACAACTAAATAAAAAAAATCCGATCAAAGGTACACGCATAAAGGGCACTCGCATGAAGCGTCATACTCGTCCTCTCCTGCTTGCACATCCAGAGCAGCTACACCTCCATACGCCGGAGCGTTCATGTAGTCATCCACCGTGTAACTTGCATCAGCATCTAAAACAATGTATATACAAAGGGTGAGCTCACAACTTAGCTCAGTAAGACAATCAGACAGTTTCACAATATTATGCATGAATAACAATCATTTTATGCTGTGGTCTGGTTTAAGTTTGCAATGTGCCATAGAAAGGTTTGGTGGCCCCCGTACCTCTATACACGAGTGTGTGGCACAGCATGGTTCACACCCCCATCTGCCCACATGCACCCATCATGGAATAGAGATAGAGCTAAGATACCCCCGTACCTCCCCTGATGCTCTACCCATACCAGTACCTAAGCCCCTACTGGCCAGGGCTCGCTACTAACCAACCCTATATGTCATCAATGTATGCTCTATCCCAGCACAGCCGTCTACGGCATAGAGATAGAGCTAAGATACCCCCGTACCTCCCCTGATGCCCTATCCGCAACTAACCCACTAGGATAGAAACATAACGCAGGTAGACCCTATCCCAACATAACTCCCTACGGCATAGAGATAGAGCTAAAGCATCGTGGACAAGCCAGCGTCGACTCGGAGACCACAGTGCCACATAACCATGGCCAGGCCAACATCAATATCGGAGACCACCGTACCATGACCTTCCCCTGATGCCCCACCCGTACCAAGCATGTTAAGACAGAATACTACAAAAGTGCTAGTGTGAGAAGCGATCCCAGGCCCACGCCCCACTCCACACACTAACGAGAACAATCACATGCATAACAATCACATCCTATCAATGCATGAACAATAATAATATCTGAAAGTAAAGGATATCCACAAACATCACATCATACATAATTAATGATTAACAATGATTTACTGTCCATTAATTTTTAGGTTTAGGTCAGATTCCCTTACCTGACGCTCGTTCGATAACTTGCTCCACGTCACAAGATCCAAACGATAAGTCACAAAGTCCTATAATATTATTAGGTTTCATTAGAATAATTTCTTAGGGTTTCACGTTGGTCGAAAACCAACCAAAGTCCAAAACCAACCTTTCAGACCTGATCGGTCGCAATATACCGGTCGCAGCACTGTGAACAGACTGTCAACCGGTATGGTCGACCGGTATGTCTCTGGAAGACCATACACTTGATTTTTCGACAAACGTCGATCATTCTCCATGGATTTTTAGGGTTTATCATATCCATTCTAAGTCTAGGCTTTGAGTTAGAGTTATCCCCAACTCATTCAACTCTTGTTTCGATGAATATCATCTCGAAACTCGAATCTAAGGTTTGACGATAACTTAGGGTTTATTGTCTAATTAGGGTTTTCGATCAATATCTACTTTGCATGGTATTGATCCACCCATACAACTAACCTAAAATCATAGGGTAAGAAGAATGGTTAAAGCAATTACCGTTGACTGGCGTAATGAGAGCATCGTCGAACGATATTGGCGGCACCTTCTTCTTCATCCTAGCTCCTTCTCCTTTCCAACCTCTTTCTCTTCTCTAGGGTTTATGAGAGACAATGGAAAGGATTTGAGGAGGTTTAAGGGTGTATTTATAGGCTAAAAATAGGGTTTAGTAACCCTACTAGGATTAGGAAATTTCTAGGATTCGAAATCAGGAAAGTCGGACCCGCAGAGACCAATTTCCAGATCTCCGCACTTAGCTGCACAGACCATACCGATCGACTGGTACCAAGACCGGTACCATCGATCGGTCAACATAAAATGATGACTATTTGGTCGTCTTTGGTCTGATTTCATACCTGTTTGTCATCCGCGCGTCCCGTTTGGCCTGGTGATGATCGAAAGATGCTACGACATAAAACCATGGTTTAGACCGGGTTTACGGAGTGCGGATCTTACACTTATGCAAGGAGAACAAGTAGTTGTGTATGCCTCAAGACAACTGAAGACACTTGAGAAGAACTATCCCACTCATGACTTGGAATTAGCAGCAGTAGTACATGCTGTCAAGATATGGAGACATTATTTGTATGGAGAGAAATTTCAGATTAAGTCAGATCACAAGAGTCTCACTTATCTTTTTAATCAGAAGGAGTTGAACATGAGACAGAGAAGATGGCTGGAATTACTGAAGGATTATGATTGTGATATCCAGTATCATCCAAGGAAGGGTAATGTAGTTGCTGATGCGCTAAGCAGAAAAGCAATGATAAAATCCCAAGGAGAGGTTAACACGACTACAACTATGTGTGTTACAGGGAAAGTATTCCATCATGGTAATGAGCAGTTCGTGATTCATCGGTTTTCAAATATGTTTGCCACATTAAAGATTGTACCTGATATATTAGATGAAGTAAAGGCCGCTATTAAATCAGACCCTTATCTGAGAACGGTACAAGAAGACAACGAAAAAGGTAGAACTATTCCTGAGTTCACCTTGGACGTTGAAAAGGTACTGAAGTACAAAGGAAGAGTATGTGTTCCTGAAACGGAAAACTTTGACATTAGACATAGACTAATGAAGGAAGCTCACACCACCATTTATTCGGTACATCTTGAAAGTACAAAGTTGTATCATGATTTAAAGAAATTACATTGGTGGAGAGGAATGAAAGCAGATGTAGCTAAATTTGTGTCTCAATGCCTAAATCGTCAGAGGGTAAAGGCTGAAAGGCAAAGATCTGCAGGATTATTGCAGCCACTACTAGAACCAGCATGGAAATGGGACTGCATCACTATGGACTTCGTCACCGGGTTACCATTGACTCCCCGAGTAGTTGATGCGGTCTGGGTGATTGTAGATCGTCTGACTAAAATAGTTCACTTCATAGCTATACGACCTCAGTATACCCTAGAGAGGTTAGCCAAGCCATATGTGGATAATATTGTCAGATTACATGGTGTACCTGAAAGCATTATGTCCGACAGAGACCCACGCTTTACCTCAAAATTTTGAGAAGGATTGCAGAAGGCTATGGGTACCACGTTGAAGTTTAGTACTGCATTCCATCCTCAAACAGACGGACATTCGGAGCGTATCATTCAGATTTTAGAAGACATGCTTCGAGCCTGTGTAATTGATTTCAAGGGATCATGGGATGAGAAACTACCATTGATCGAGTTCGCCTATAACAACAGCTATCAGACTACTATACAGATGTCACCCTATGAAGCACTGTATGGTAGGAAGTGTCGAACTCCTTTGTTTTGGAATGAAGTTGGTGAACGGAGTATCGTTGGACCATAATTTGTTGAAGAGACTTGTCGAGTAGTCGACATTATCAAGGAAAGAGTTAGAACAGCTCAGAATCGTCAGAAACAATATGCAGATACTCGACGTCGAGACCTTGAATTCGTTATAGGTGATAAGGTATTTTTGAAAGTATCACCTATGCGAGGGTTAAAACGATTCAGACAGAAAGGGAAGCTAAGTCCAAAATATGTCGGGCCATATGAGATCTAGCTAAACGTGGAAAAGTGGCATATTAGTTAGCACTACCCCCATCTATGTCAAGTGTGCAAGATGTATTTCATATCTCATTACTAAAGAAGTATGTCAGAGATCCAACACACGTTTTAACAGCGGATCCACCAGGTCTTAGTGATGATTTGACATTTGAAGTAGCACCAACTGAAATCACCAGCCGAAAGGTTCAACGTCTATGCAACCGTGACATTTATTATGTTAATGTCACTTGGAGGAGCCGAGATATAGAATATATCACATGGGAAGAAGAGAATGCTATGCGAAAGTAATATCCTCACTTTTTCGACTAGGAAGGTATGTGCGAATTTTGAGGATGAAATTTCTAATAAGAGGGGAGAGTTGTAAGACCTGCATTGAACTAACTAGTCTTACCACCTTATACCAGGTCTACCTATCATGGTCGAGCCAAGTAGACCAAGGGCGTAAAGAAACCACAAGACCAGGTATGAAATCAACCCAAAAATAGTCAATTATGAGCGTGTGATCGCATCCCTAAACAGGAGTGACCGACCCCACCTCAAAATAGTCCAACCACATGAATTTTGGTCGTGTGGTCGGACATTTCAAATGGTAAGGTCAACGGATTCTGCGACCCCACCTCCGATCCCATAAAAACCAGTCAGAAACCAAATTTAGGAAACCTTCATAATCCGAAGGGGATTCTTTCCTAAACTCATTGGGCATAATATGGAGGGTTTTTCTCTATAAATAGGACATCCCTTAGCCTCTTTCACCTTTTAGAACTCTAATTGAAAGTGAGAGAAAGAGAAGAGAAGAAAGAGAAGGAGAATTGAAGAAGAAGACTAAGGAGGAGAAAAATTCAGAGAAAACATTGAATCTTCAGCAAGCATAAGGTATGAACATATTTCCCATGTTAAATTGAGAGCCTAGATAGTTCATGAAGAAGATAGGATTAGGAGAAACCCAAATCATCATCAGTGGATAAATTCCAAGAGAATCCATGGAGAAAATTATGTGGACAATGGATGGTGTATAAAATAGTAGTTTGAGCCATAGAACAATCATAGGAAGGACCATGATGATAAGCCAAAGGATTCAAACATGAAGGAATGGAATTAAGAGTGAAAGGTCGACCATAACACGTGTGGTCGCACGTGAGGTCGCATAATGTCTGACCCCATAAGACACACATGTCCGACCACATGCCCTCGGGAAGTTTCCAGGGAGGGTGTGGTCACACGTGTGGTCGGAGTATGCCTGACCCCACCCTGCGAACCCTCGCCCTGTGGTCGTAGAAATTGAGACCACAGATGCTGCCACACTTGTGACCCCTCAGTTTCTGTTAGTCTAAACACATGAGAATTAATTCAAATTAAAAATCTATCAATTTGTTAGGTTTTCAAGTGATCTAAGAGTGAATTATAATGCTTGAACGAGGATCTACTATCAATCAAAGGTGGGGGAAGAAGACCTAAACTAATTGGCTAATAATAAACTGTTTTATTTATTAAGTGCAATGCCATGAATGATTCTATGCTTATATGCGTGTATTATGCATTTCACATGTCATCCAATATTCCTGTTATTACTGTTCATGCATATTTAATTCAGTTTATTTATGACATGATGATGATGATGATGATGCTAGGAATATGCATGTGAATGTATGTGTGTGATTAGTGTACTTGATGCGTGTGGAGCATCAAGGGGAGGACGTGATACTATGGTTCATCCTGGTCACTAGACTCTAGCTCTATCACTACTCAAGTCTTGTCCACTAATATCGTCGTATCGCCATTACGTTAGCAGAACTATTATGTAATAGGACATCAGGGGAGGTGGTCTCGGACCGTGTAGTCTCTGACTCTGTCGGGGGGCCTTAGCTCTATCTCAATGGACGTATTGAGGGATGCTGGGGTGAGACGTTGGATACACTGTTTGACATTAGGATTGGTTAGTTGCGAGCCCAGTTTGTAAGCCCTCTCCAATAGGGGCTTACGTGTTGGTATGGATAGGTCATCAGTGGAAGTGTCATGCGGTGTTTGATCTGGGCACTTTAGCTCTATCTCTATTCCATGATCGGTGTATGTGGGACGACAATGGTGTTTGATCCATTGGACGGCTTCACAGACTCGTGTATAGAGGTGCGACGACTACCTATCATTTCTATTGCACATTGCAAACTTATGAACCAGACCAAAATATGAATTGAATGCATGCATATGTTTGTTGTATTGTTTTGTTTGCTCACTGAGCCATGATGTGTGCTCACCCTTTCAACATTGAATATTTTAGTTGATGACGCAGGTACTACTGTAGAAGACTATATGAATGCTCCGATGTATGGATATGTTGCGACGATGGATGCAGAAGCTATGATGGAGTCGCATGATTCGTCGTGCGAGTGTAACTCATGCGTCTTTGATTAGATTTATTAGTTGGATTATTCAAAAGATGTAATTGATTAATTTATTTTATTTTATGTCTTAATCATTTGAAAATAATTGGATAATTTATTTATGTTATCACTGTTATATTTTCAGTTCATTAATATTAAAGACTTGTGCTATTGTTTATTTACTCTGATTATGGTTGTGGATGTGTATGGTTTAAACAAAGGCCACAGCCTATTTGAGATCTTGGTTGAACCGTTGGATCATAGACGGTTCATCACACCATTCTAGTTGGTTCAGAATTGGGGTGTGACATAATCTGACAATGTTATCCACATATAGCTTGACTAACCTCTCCAGGGTATACTGTGGTCGTATAGCTTTGAAATGAGCTGTCTTAGTCAAACGATCTACAATCACCCAGACAGCGTCAACTACTCAAGGGAGTCAATGGTAACCCAGTAATGAAGTCCATAGTGAAGCAATCCCATTTCCTTGCTGGTTCTGGCAGTGGCTGCAACAATTCTGCAGGTCTTTGCCTTTCAGCCTTTTACCCTCTGACAATTTAGGCATTGAGACACAAATTTAGCTACATCTGCTTTCATCCCTCTCCACCAATGTAATTTCTTCAAATCATGATACATCTTTGTACTTCCATGATTTACGAATAAGCGGTGGTGTGAGCTTCCTTCAGTAGTCTGTGTCTAATGTCCAAGTTTTCCGTTTTAGGAATACATACTCTTCCTTTGTACTTCAGTACCTTTTCAACGTCCAAGGTGAACTCAGGAATAGTCCTACCTTTTTCAATGTCTTCTTGTACCATTCTCAGATAAGAGTCTGATCTAATAGAGGTTTTCACTTCATCTAATATATCATACAATCTTCAACGTTGCGAATATATTTAAAAATCGATGAATAAACCCTTGGTTGGTTGATCCACTCGGTGCATCTATCACGAACTTCTTATTACCATGATTGAATACTTTTCCTGTAACACACATTGTCGCAGTCGTGTTAACCTCTCCTTGGGATTTTATCACTGCTTTTCTACTTAGTGCATCAGTAACTACATTTGTAAGACCCGTACTCTGAAAACCCGGTCTAACCTTGGTTTTGTGTCGTGACAGGTCTTCCGATCATCACCGAGCCAGACGGGGCAAGCGGATAACAAACAGGTACGAAATCGGACCAAAGTCGACCAATTATACCTGATTTTAGATACCGGTTGATGGTACCGGATGATGGTACCGGTCGACCGGTATGGCCTGCACAGCTATGTGCGGGAATTTGGAAATTGGTCTCTGCGGGTCCCGCTTTCCTGATTTCGAATCCTAGAAGTTTTCTAATCCTAGTAGGGTTACTAAATCCTATTTCTAGCCTATAAATACACCCTTAAACCCCCTCAAATCCTTTTCATTGTCTCTCGCAAACCCTAGAGAAGAGAAAGAGGTGGAAAAGGAGAAGGAGCTAGGAGGAAGAAGAAGGAGCCGTCATTACCGTTCGACGAAGCTCACGCTACGCCTGTCAACGGTAAGTGTTTGAATCCCTCTTCTTGCCCTATGATAGTTGTGTGGGTGGATCAATACCATGCAAAGTAGGTATTGATCTAAAACCCTAAATTGGCCAATAAACCCTAAGTTGCCGTCAAACCTTAGATTCGAGTTTCGAGATGATATTCATCGAAACGAGACTTGAATGAGTTGGGGATAACTCTAACTCAAAGCCTAGACTTAGAATGGATAGGAGAAACCCTGAAAATCCATGGAGGATGATCGACGGCAGTCGAAGAACCCATGTATGGTCTTCCGAGACATACCGGTCGACTATACCGGTTGCACATAGTGCGACCGGTATGTTGCGACCGCTACCTCTCGGGAGGTTATCTGTGGGGACCGGCTGACCATACCGGTTGCCAGTCTTTCCCACAGGGCTGCGACCGGTACATGCCACCGGTCAGCTCTGTGAGGGTATTTTGCAACCCTGTTGGTTTTCGACCAACGTGAAACCCTAAACAATATATTCTAATGAAACCCTAATAATATTGTAAGACTTTGTGACTTATCGTTTGGACCTTGCGACGTGGAGCAAGTTAACGAACGAGCGTTAGGTAAGGGAATCTGACCTAAACCTAATAATTAATGGACAGTAAATCGTTGTTAATCATTGAATATCTATGATGTGATGTTTGTGCATATTCACATGCCATCCTTTACTTTTAGTTATTATTATTGTTCATGCATTCATAGGATGTGATTGTTAGGCATGTGATTGTTTTCGTTGGTGTGTGAAGTGGGGCATAGGCCTAGGATCGCTCTTCACACTGGCACCTTTTTGTAGTATTCTGTCTTAACATGCTTGGTACGGGTGGGGTATCAAGGGAAGATCGTGGTACGGTGGTCTCCGATATTGATGTTGTCCCGGCCATCGTTGTGTGGTACTGAGGATTCCGAGTCGACGCTGGCTTGTCCACGATGCTTTAGCTCTATCTCTATGCCGTAGGGAGTTATGTTGGGATAGGGTCTACCTGCGTATTGTTTCTATCCTAGTAGGTTAGTTGCGGATTGGGTATCAGGGGGAGGTGAGGTATGGTGGTCTCTGACCCGGCCTGCACGCTCTAGCTCTATCTCTATGCCGTAGACGGTTGTGCTGGGATAGAGCATACATTGTTGACATATAGGATTGGTTAGTTGCGAGCCCAGTTTGCGAGCCCTGGCCGGGAGGGGCTTAGGTACCGGTATGGGTAGAGTATCAGGGGAGTGCGGGTATACCTTAGCTCTATCTCTATTCCATGATGGGTGCATGTGGGTTGGTGGTAGTGTGATTACTGTGCGACGCCACACACTCGTGTATAGAGGTGCGGGGGCCACCAAACCTTTCTATAGCACATTACAAACTTAAAACCAGATCACAGCATAAAATTGATTGTTACTCATGCATAATCTTGTGAAACTGTCTGATTATCTTATTGAGCTGTGTTGTGTGCTCACCCTTTGTATATACATTGTTTTTAGATGTTGATGCAGGATACACTGTGGACGATTATGTGAACGCTCCGGCGTATGGAGGTGTAGCTGCTCTGGATGTACAAGCAGGGGAGGACGAGCATGATGCTTCATGCGAGTGCCCTTTCTGCGTGTACCTGTGATGGATTTTATTTAGTTGTTTCAGTTATTTTTGTTTGTTATTAAGAGATGTAAAAGATTATTATTTTATGTTTGAATTTGAATAATGGGATATTTATTTAAATTATCAATAGATACTCAGTTCATTCTATTTAAAGTCTTCCGCTGTATATTTATATTCTGATTGTGGTTATGTGTAATTGGTTTGTATGGGTGGACACGGCCTATTCGAGATCCTGGTGTGAACCGTTGGTTCAATGACGGTTCACTCACACCGTTCTGGTTGGATCAGAATTGGGGTGTGACAACATTAGCCTTCCCTGAATGATACTGGATATCGCAATCATAATCTTTCAATAATTCCAGCCATCTTCTTTGTCTCATGTTCAACTCCTTTTGATTAAAAAGATAAGTAAGAATCTTATGATCTGACTTAATCTGAAATTTCTCTCCATACAAATAATGTCCCCATATTTTGATAGCATGTACTACTACTACTAATTCCAAGTCATGAGTGGGATAGTTCTTTCATGTATTTTCAGTTGTCTTGAGGCATATGCAACTACTTATTCTCCTTGCATAAGTACATATCCTAAACCCAATCTAGACGCATCAGTGTATAAGGTAAATGGTTGTCCTGGGATAGGAATAGTCAAGATGAGAGCAGATATCAATCTAGCTTTCAATGTTTGAAAACCTTCTTCACATTTATTGGTCTAAACAAACTTTTCTCCTTTCTTAGTTAAACTGGTGAGAGGTACGGAAATTCTGTAGTAGTCTTCTACGAATCGTCGGTAATACCTAGCTAGACCTAAGAAACTTCTGATTTCTGCAACACTCTTAGGTGCTTCCCATTTCACAATGGCTTCAATCTTGCTAGGATCCACTTTAATTCCTTCAAAGGATACAACATGGCCTAAGAAAGCGACCTCATTTTGCCAAAACTCACACTTTGTAAATTTGGCGTAAAGCTTCTTTTTTCTTAGTCGTTGCAGAGCTGCTCGTAGATTAATGACATGAGTTTCCTTGTCCTTGGAGTAGACCAATATATCATCAATAAACACAATGACTGACGTATCCAATATATCATGGAATACCCGATTCATGAGATCCATAAAAGTTGCGGGTGCATTAGTTTTTTTAAAAGACATGACTAAAAATTCATAATGTCCATATCTTGTTCTAAATGCTGTCTTTGGAATATCACCTTCCTTAATCTTCAACTGATGGTATCCTGACCGAAGATCAATCTTGGAGAACACCTTAGCACCTTGCAATTGATCGAACAAGTCATCGATCCGAGGCAATGAGTATCGAAGAATTGTAACCTTATTCAATTCTCCATAGTCTATACACAATCAAACACTACCGTCCTTCTTCTTCACAAACAATACTGGTGCTCCCCATGGTGATATGCTAGGTCTGATATAACCCTTGTCTAGTAATTCCTGTAATTGTACCTTTAGTTCCTTCAGTTCAGTAGGAGCCATTCGATAAGGTGCTTTAGATACTGGTGCTGCTCCGGGTATAAGATTTATAACGAACTCTATCGCTCGCTCGGGTGGAAGTCCTGGTAGTTCCTCAAAAAATATATCTGAAAACTCATGAACAACATCAATATCTTCCATTCGTGGTACTTCCTTGGTGAGATCAACCGTGGATACTAGATACCCAACTCCTCCTTTCTCGAGGTATTTTCTAGCCTTTAATGCAAAGAGGATGAGTTTTCGTTTACGGGATAGTCTGGTTCCCGCAAAACTAAACTCTGCTCCTTCTTTGTCTTTAAATGTCAGTTTCTTTTCTGCACATAATAGGTTTACAGAATGTCGAGCTAACTAATCCATTCCCAAGATAATGTCAAAGTCTACCATCTCGAGTTGAATCAAGGTTGCATCCAAAATCTTCTCATCGATAAGAACTGGACATGGTCCATAACCTTTTTCTAACTCCACTTCTAATCCCATAGGTGATCGTACAAGCAATTTATAGTCTAAGGATCTGAGGGGTAGATTTAGCTTCTTTTCAAATGACACAGATATAAAAGAATGAGTGGCTCCAAAATCAAAGAGTACTCTGGCGGGTATGCCATTAATAGGTACGATACCTGTGATTTGTTTTAATTTAGTCTACATGCTCGTATAAGGTAATACAAAATGAAAGGTTCAGGTCATACCTGTGACCACATCAGGCGATGCAGCAGCATCCTCAGATGTAACTGCATAAACCATTCTTTGCTGTAGCTGCTTCCTAGGCTTGGGACACTCCCTTGAATAATATCCCATTTGATTACAGTTATATCATTTTACTCCTTCACTATTTTACTTCTGTTGAGGTTGGACTGTTGGAGTAGTCTTGGCTGCAGCATTAAAGCCTTGAGTATGGAAGGGTTTAAATGTCTTTGTGTTCCCTCCGTTGTATGAATTTGCATTTGGCCTTTTGATACCTATATTCTGAGCAAAGTAGCTCTCCCTCTGGCTCGATTCTAATACTCGAGCAATCTGTACTGTTTCATTATAAACTTGCTTTTCTAATCCCAAAACATGCTCCCGAATGCTCCCCCTAAGTCCCATGACGAACCTTTGGGTTTTAAAATTTTTCTCCTGCATGCTAGAGGGTGCAAAGAAAAATAGCTCTTCAAACGCTGTTGATATGCATCCATAGTCATCTGTCACTGATACAAACTCAGGAACTCTCTTTCCATAGCGTCTCTGAAACTTTTGGAAAATATTTCTCGAAGAATGCCTCTTTATAGATAGCCCAGGTTAATTGGGCGTGCTTGGTTGACAAATAACTCCGAGTAGACTTCCACCAATGGTGTGCATCGCCCTTCAGCATAAATGTGACACACAATACTTTTTTCTACTCGTTAACAGTCATCATCATAAAATTCCTTTCCATTTCATCGATCCAGTGAGCTGGCCACAAAGGATCCGCTGGCTTGCCATTATATACCTTAGGCTTCATTTTCAGAAAACGCTCGATCAGTCGAGAGTGGTCCAACTGATGCTGAGCATGTGCCCCATACACAGGTGGTTGATACTGGTAACTGCCTTGGGCTACTTCAGGGTTCTGTACTGGAGCTTGTACAACTGACGTTTGAGGTACTTGGGGTATCGTGTTGCTACCCCCTGGTACGGTGCTAGCTTGTCTGGCTGGCATAGGTGTAGTATGTCCAGCTAGAAAAACCATTCCCATAGCAGTTTGCATATTGGCTTGCACTTGCTGTATTTGCTGCAGTTATTGTGCCATGTTCATAATTGCTGTAGCCAAATCTATAGGTGGTGCTGGCAAGTTTGTAGGATTAGCCTGGCCATTAGCTCCTGGTGGAGCCACATTTTGATTCTCTTGTCCTTCAGGATTTTCATGGCTATCCTCCTCCACAGGTGGTGGTAGTGGAATTGGGTTACGCCCTCGCCTGGTTACTCTTCGCCCAGCCATTTCCTGTTTCGATGGTGGTAGTGTTTGAAAAAAAATCATAGAACATGTGAGGCAATCATAATATACGTCATTCCCATGTCAAAATCCAACTAATCAATGTAAAATTCCAAATTTTCAAGTCATTCAGTCAAAATACTATATTTTCCATCGTAGGGTCGATGGTGGGGTCGCACTATGTCCGACCATAGGGTATGCAACATCACAAAACCCTGTCAGCTCACCGAGAGCCTGGGGTCGATCGTAGGGTCGGTATATGTCCGACCACAGGGTCTAACCACACGATGTCTGTCAGCTCACCATTAGCCTGGGGTCGATCGTGGGGTCGGTTGTGTGGTTGCATATTTAGTCGAATTTTGCGACCGCACGACCCCAAATCAGGTTTTTAAACCCAATTTTTGGAGTCATTTCCCACTTTCTCATTTTCCTTCAACTCAACTGGCTTCCCCTGAGTTGCTATAGTATCAACTACTTGTGTTTGGTGATTATTTCTTCCATTCACAACTTTCGTTCCTTTCCTTCAGGTATGTTCTCTACTGGTTTTTATTTTTAAGCTTTCAAAACTAGGTTTTTCTCCATTTATAGCATTTTCTTCAAATTAAAATTATTCTAACCGTAAAAATTTGATTTTTATTGGGGGCTTTTGCTATTGGCCACCCAATGGATGAAAGCCCTCAAGAAAATTTGAGTTTCATCGATTAGTTTTTGAGATACTTGAAATTTTCCATTTTTGACCTAATTTTCAGGATTTTTCCAAATTGTTGAAATTTCTTCAAATTCAATCTTCCTAGTTTAAATTTCCAACTGTATGAGCCTTAAAGGATGGTTTGGAACATATGTAAGTCCTCCTACCCAACTGTTTGGGTGAAAAGTGAGGCTTATGGCCAAATCACGCCGTTATAATGCCAAAATTTTGAGTTTTTCACCATATCTAATATCTTGTCTATTTGTTTGTGTCTTTGCAGATAGCATAGCTCGCACCAAAGTTCCTAGAGATCATGATCCTATCCGCTTGCTGTCTAATGAAGCGGAGGCTCAGTATGCTCGTTATTAGCGTAAAAAGGTGGAAGGGGGTCGTTGTGTAAACTTGGCTAGTCTAGCCTTGTTTAATGTAGAGGGTGCTTTTGGTGACATGGGTTGGCTCCCCGTGATATCGTATGAGGCTTGCACCTGTCCTGCTCTGGTGAAGCAGTTTTTTTGCAACCTTCAGGTAGTGGGTGATCCAAATGATACAGACAGGGGTAGGGAGCTCAGGATTTTCAGTTATGTGAAAGGGGTGGAAATCTCCTTTAACTGCTAGGAGTCGACTGATCTCCTGGGTATATCAAACGATGGCCCCTTGGTGTACTGTGCACTTAAGGAACCCCAGTTCCTATCTTTGATGATGCGTGCATAGATTGATCGCCAGCTTATTGGGAGATGAAGGCAATCAACCTACGGTCGGAACCTCGGGTGTACTGCAAGATTATTCAGCACAACCTGATTCCTCAGAGTGGGCATTATGAGAGGATTTCTCAGTCCTATACTACATCTCCATTAGGCAACCCGTCTGCCTTCCATACATTATCATCAGGACGATGATCTATGCTACGACGCCTGGTCAGATAGGCAACCTACCCTGTGGGCATTTGATCACTACCCTGCTCACTCGCCTGTATGTCAACTTAGTGGATGAGAGGATTCATGAGGATACCTTCTCGTCTGACCTTGACTGGGAGGCCACCTGCAAGATGGGGATGCGAGATGCGCAGGTCAGTGACGAGGAGAGAAAAACTATGGTGCATCCCCGTACTCGGGTCGAGATAGCAGATGCTGAGGCAGCAGCAGCAGCAGGAGTCCATGGGGGTGATGCTGAGGATGATGATCGTATGTACATGGACGTGGACGCCATACCTCCTCCATCACCATTGCATTCCACTGGAGCTGGCCCTTTTCGGGTTCCTTCTCACTCAGCTGGTCCTTCTCACCCACCACCAGATGACGTGATGGGGTTGCTGCATGAGATTAGGGAGGCCCAACGCGCGTCTAATCAGCAGATGGCCAATCTGGCAGCTAGTCTACAGGTGACCCAAACTCAGGTAGCCTGGCTGACGAGGGTGTATGCTGAGGACTATGACCGAGATCGTGAGGCACCTCCTCCTCCAGCACTTCTGGCTCCATGATGCATTCTTTTTACTTTTTCCTTGCACTACAGAGTAACTGTCCGGATTGTGGACCATACTCTAATTTGGATATATATTATTTTTATTCGATGTGTATATGAAACTTATTTCTCATCTTAATAGTGCATTATTCTCTTTCTTAATTTTTGTCTCATACAACACAGGTGCTTACAGTGTGTTCTTATTACAGCTTTTAAGTTTAATCCTAACTCTGTTCACAAACTTTTGTGGAAGTATACCGGTTTAATAGACAGGGCCCAAGAGCTCTGATAGTTGTAACACCCCAATTCTGCACCAACCAGAATGGTGTGATGAACCGTCTATGATCCAACGGTTCAATCAGGATCTCGAATAGGTTGTATCCTTTTGCTTAAACCATACACATCCACAACCATAATCAAAGTAAATAAACAATAGCAGAAGTCTTTTAATATTAATGAACTGAGTATCTAACAGTGATAACATAAATAAGTATCCAATTATCTCCAAAAGACTAAGACATAAAATAAAATAAATTAATCAATTACATGTTCTTAATAATCTAACTAATAAATTTAATCAAAGACACATGAGTTGCACTCGCACGATGAATCATGCGACTCCATCATAGCTTCTGCATCCATTGCCGCAACATGTCCTTACATCGGAGCATTCATATAGTCTTCTACAGTAGTACCTACATCATCAACTAAAAATATTCGACGTCGAAAGGTTGAGCACACATCACGGCTCAGTGAGTAAACAAAACAATGCAACAAACATATGCATGCATTCAATTCATATCTTTGGTCCGGTTTATAAGTTTGCAATGTGCAATAGAAAGGATAGGTGGTCGCCGCACCTCTATACACGAGTGTGTGAAGCCACCCAATGGATCAAACACCATTTCTGTCCCACATGCACCCACCATAGAATAGAGATAGATCATAGAATAGAGATAGATCTAAAGTACCCGGATCAAACACCGCATGACACTTCCCCTGATGCCCTACCCATATCAATACGTAAGCCCCTATTGGCGAGGGCTTACAAACTGGGCTCGCAACTAACCAATCCTAATTTCAAACAGTGTATCCAAGGCCTCACCCCAACATCTCTTAATACGTCCATAAAAATAGAGCTAAGGCCCCCTAGCAGAGTCAGAGACCACCTCCCCAGATGCCCTACAACGTAATAGTTCTACTAAGGTAATGGAGATACGACATTGTTAGTGGGCAAGACTTGAGTAAAGATAGAGCTAGAGTCTTGTGACGAGATAAAAGACCACTATGCCACGTCCTCCCCCTGATGCTCCACTCACATCCAACACACCAACCATACACATACATTCACATGCCTATTCCTAGCATCATTATCATCATCATGTTATAAATAAATAGAATTAAATATGCATGAACAGTAATAGCAGGAATATTGGATGACATGTGAAATGCACATTTACAAGTATACACGCACAGAATCAGTCATGGCATTGGACTCAATAAATAAAAATAATTTATTATTAGCCAATTAATTTAGGTCTTGTTCCCTCACCTTTGATTGATAGTAGATCCTTATTCAAGCTTTGTAATTCACTCTTAGATCACTTGAAACCTAACAAGTTTATAAACTTTTAATTAGAATTAATTCCCATGTATTTAGACTAACAGAATTTGAGGGGTCGCAGGTGTGGCATCACCTGTGGTCTCAGTTTTTGTGACCACAGGGTGTGGGGTCGCATGGTGGGATCGGACATACTTCGACCACACGTGCGACCACACCCTCCCTGGAAACTTCCCGAGGGCATGTGGTCGGACATGTGTGTCTTGTGGGGTCGGACATCATGCGACCTCACGTGCGACCACACGTGTTATGGTCGACCTTTCAATCTTAATTCCATTCCTTCATGTTTGAATCCTTTGGCTTATCATCATGGTCCTTCCTATAATTGTTCTATGGCTTAAAACTATTATTTATACACCACCCATTGTCCACATAATTTCATCCATGGATTTTCTTGGAATTTGTTCATGGATGGATGATTTGGGTTTCTCCTAAATTCTATCTTCTTCATAAACTATTCTAGGCTCTCAATTTAACATGGGGAATATGTTCATACCTTAAGCTTGCTGAAGATTCAGAGTTTTCTCTGAATTTTCCTCCTCCTTAGTCTTCCTCTTCAATTCTCCTTTTCTTTCTTCTCTTCTCTTTCTCTCACTTTCAATTAGAGTTCTAAAAGGGTGAAAGAGGCTAAGGGACGTCCTATTTATAGAGAAAAACCCTCCATAATATGCCCCAATGAGTTTAGGAAAGAACCCCCTTCGGATTAGGAAGGTTTCCTAATTTTGATTTCTGACTAGGTTCCGTGGGGTTGGAGGTGGGGTTGCAGAATCCGTCGACCACACCTTTTTAAAATGTCCGACCACACTACCTAATTTCATGTGGTTGGAGTCTTTTGAGGTGTGGTCGGTCACACCTATTTAGGTGTGCGACCACATGCTCTTAATTGACTGTTTTTGGGTTGATTTCATACCTGGTCTTTTGGTTTCTTCACGCACTTGGTCCACTTGGCTTGACCATGATAGGTAGACCTGATACAAGGTGGTAAGAACGATTAGCTCGATACGGGTCTTACACATAATACTTTTTCCTCTTCATTTACAGTCATCATCATGAAATTTCTTTCCATCTCGTCGATCCAGTGAGCTGGCCACAAAGGATCCGACGGCTTGCCATTGAATTCCTTCAGCTTCATCTTCAGGAAACACTCGATCAATCTGGAATGATCAAGCTGATACTGTGCATAAGCTCCATATATAGGCAGTTGGTACTAATAATTACCTTGGTTATACCCGCCTTGAGTTGCTTCAGGGTTTTGCACTTGGCCTTGTACTGCTGGTGTTTGCGGTGCTTGAGGTACAGTGTTGCTACCAGGTGCAGTACTAGCTTATCCTGCAGGTAGAGATTTTGTGTTTACAACTGGGAAAGCAATTCCCATAGCAACTTGCATGTTGGCTTTCATTTTCTGTATATGCTGCATTTGTTGTACCAAATTCATCACCACAGTAGCCAAATCCGTAGGTGGTGCAGGTAAGTTGGTTGGGTTGGCTTGGGTGTGAACATTCTGAGGTACGGCATTTTGAGCTCCAATATTTCCTTCCTGTCCTTGCTGACCTTTATTGTCGTTGGTCTCCATAGGTGGTGAAGATGGGTTTGCATTCTGTCTCCTTTTACTTACTCTACGTCCAGCCATTTAAACTCTTGGTTGATGTGTTATTGACAAAGCTACACAGGTGAGACAAAATAGAGTGGTGGTATTGGGTTAATCTCACAATGGAAAGTGAGAGAAGAACAAAATCAATAGGCAAAAGTTCGAATAGAATCAAAATGCAGACAATAGTCAGTTATACGGCCGATGGCCTACGGTCGCATGTTGTGCGACCATAGGTGCGACCATCAAATCCCTGGCAACTTACCGAGACCCTATGGTTGATCATACGGTTAATGGTTTTGGTTGAATTGTGTGACCTTATGGTTCAAAATAAGGTTTTTAAACCTGCTTTTGAGATTTTTCCCTCTCATTCTCCGTTCCTTTCCTACAGTCACAACTCAACTTGCCACCACTGAGTTGCTACAGTGTCTACCGTACGAACTTGATGATTTTTCCATCGATCCACGATCTCCATTCCATTCCTTGAGGTATGTTCTCTACGTTTCTCCATTTTTAAGCTTTCATACCTAGGATTTTTACCATTTATAGGGTTTTCTTCTAATTAATATTTTTCTGACCTTAAAAATTTTATTTTTATTGGGGGCTTTTGCTATTGGCCACCCAATGGATGAAAGCACTCAAGAAAATTTGAGTTTCATCGGTTGGTTTGGTAAAAATTTTGAAATTTCCATTTTTGACCTAAATTTTGGAGGTTTTTCCCAATTGTCAAAATTTCTTCAAATTCGACCTACCTAGTTAAAATTTTCGATTGCATGAGCCTTGCAGGATGGTTTGGACCTATGTAAGTCCTCCTGCCCAAATGTTTGGGTGAAAAGTGAGGCTTTTTCCCATTCTACCTCGTTATGCTGTCAAATTTTAAAATTTATCTGACTTGTTTTTCTTATTTTCTTCTTTTGTAGTTATCATGATTCACACTAAAGTTCCTTGGGTCCATGACTAACGACGCTTCAGGTCCATTGAAGCAGAGGTGCGATATCCTTAGTTTGACCGAAAGAAAGTGGAAGGGGGTAGATGTGTTAACTTGGCCCATTTAGCCCTGTTTGATGTGGAAAGGGCGTTTAGTGATATGGGCTGGCTTCCAGTGATTCTGTACGAGGCTTGCACTCGCCCGGACTTGGTCAAGCAGTTCTACTGTCACCTACAATTAGAGGGTGACCTAGAGGACGTTGACAGGGGTAGCGAGCTACGGATCACCTGCTGGGTGAAAGGGGTTCCAATCTCTTTCAACTGTCAGGAGTTGGCTGATCTCCTAGGCATCTCAAATGATGGTCAGTTGGTTTACTATGCATCCAGGGAGCCACAGTTTATATCTACACAGGTGCGTGCAGAGATAGATAACCAGATTCTTTAGGATGACTGCTGAGAGATGAAAGCAGTCAACCTGCGTCCAAAGCCATGGGTCTAGTATAAGATTATCCAGCATAATATTATTCCCTAGGGTGGACATTATGAGATGGTCTCATAGCTGACCCATTACCTGCTATACTGTATTTGTACTAGGCAGCCTGTCTGCCTCCCATATATTATTCTTTGGACTATGCACAGAGCTATGTTGCCTGACTCGAGAGGTAACTTGCCTTATGGGTAACTGATCTCCACCCTACTCGCTCGTTTACAGGTGGACCTAGTGGATAAGAGGATCCTTGAGACACCTCTCATCTGACCTTGATTGGGAGGCCATAGCAGGATGGGCATGAGAGAGATACAGGTCAGTGATAATGAGAGGAATGCCATGAGACATCCTCTCACGAGTAGCGACAGCAGATGCAGAGGCGGCGGCAGCAGCAATAGCAGAGGCATACGTGAGTGATGATGAGGAGGATGATGATTGGATGTACATGGATCTGGATGCCATCCCTCCTCCATCTCCACAGCATTCTACTGGAGCTAGCCCTTCTCGAGCTTCTCATTCAGCGGGCCCTTTGCGCCCACCACCAGATGACATGATGGGTCTGTTATGTAATATTCGGGAGGCTCAGCGCATGACTGATCGGAGGGTAGGAGATATCCTAGATGCCCAATGCTCTACAGACCAGCGGATAGCAGATCTGGTAGCTAGTCTCTGAGCTACTCAAACTCAGGTGGCTTGGCTCACGAGAGTATACGTTGAGCATTATGACCGAGATCGTGAGGCACCTCCTCCTCCAGCACCCCCAACTCCATGATTGCTATTTATTTTCTTTTCTCATTATTCTTCAGAGTAACTGTCTGGATTGTAGGCTATACTCTGGTTCGAATATATATTTTTCTCATTTTGGTATCTATATATATTAAATTTTTTTGCCCTTACATATTCGCATTATTCTCTTTCAGTTTATGTCTCAAACAACACAGGTGCTTATGATGTGTTCTTATTACAGTTTTTAATTTTTATCCTAACTCAGTTCATGACTCATGTGGAAGTAGTTAGGTCAATGGGTAGAACCTAGGAGAGCTCTAATACCAAGCTGTCACACCCCAATTCTGGTCTAACTAGATTAGTGTGACGAACAGCCAATAAACCAATGGTTCAATCAGGATCTCGTATAGGTCATACCCACCATATCAAACCACATACATATTCTACGATAATAATCAGAGATAATAAACAAATAAGTGAAAGTCTTACAGATAATGAACTAAGAGTCTAACAATGATAAATAAGTATTTAATCCAATTATCTCCAAACCACAAGACATAAAAATAAATAATCAATTAGATATCTGATGTTTAAATTATAACTAACCTTAAGCAAAAACACATTGGTTGCACTCGCATGATGAATCATGCGCATCTTCTTCAGCTTCTACGTCCATCGCAGTAACGTGTCCATCCATTGGCGCATTCATATATTCTTCAACAGTAATTTCTACATCATCAACTAAAAATATTAGACGTCAAAAGGGTGAGCACACATTATGGCTCAGTGAGCAAACAAAACAATGCAACAAACATATGCATGCATTCAATTCATATCTTTGGTCTGGTTTTTAAGTTTATAATTTCCTATAGAAAGGTTTGGTGGCCCCCGTACTTCTATACACGAGTGTGTGAATCCACCCAATGGATCAAACACCATTGTCCTCCCACATGCACCCACCATGGAATAGAGATAGAGCTGAAGTGTCCGGATCAAACACCACCAATACTTTCCCTGATGACCTACCCATACCAACATGTAAGCCCCTATTGGCGAGGGCTTGCAAACTAGGCTCGCAACTAACCAATCCTAATGCCAAACAGTGTATCCAAGGCCACACCCCAGCATCCCTCAATACGTTCATAGAGATAGAGCTAAGGTCCCCCAGCAGTGTCAGAGACCACATGGTCCGAGACCACCTCCTCAGATGCCCTACAATGTAATAGTTCTGCTAAGGTAATGACGATACGACAATGTTAGTGGGCAAGACTTGAGTAGAGATAAAGCTAGAGTCTTGTGACGAGGTCAAAGACCACTATGCCACGTCCTCCCCCTGATGCTCCACTCACATCCAACACACCAACCATACACATACATTCACATGCCTATTCCTAGCATCATCATCATCATCATCATGTTATAAATAAATAAAATTAAATATGCCTGAACAGTAATAGCAGGAATATTGGATGACATGTGAGATGCACATTACAAGTATACAAGCATAGAATCAATCATGGCATTGGACTCAATAAAAATAAATAGTTTGTTATTAACCAATTAGTTTAGGTATTGTTCCCTTACCTATTAGCAAATCTCGATCTCCTTCCAAGCCTTGAAATTCTCTTTTAATCAATCTAACAACCTAAAAGTTATATGAATTTAAGTTAGGGTTCATATCTAACATGTTACAGTAGTAAGAAATCGAAACAGAGCACTGATAGGTGTCTGATTGGTCCTATGGTCTCATATTGTATTGACCATACTGCCTACAGTCGATCCCATTTGGTCGCATATGGTGCGACCGTAGCTACGATTATATGATTTTTGAAATCTTTCCAAATGCTTATGGTCGATCCTCTGGTCATGCTGTTTATGCTATGGTTGACCGTAGCTGCGACCTTGAGATTTCTGGTCATAGACTACATGCAATTTGAGTTCTTCCTGGGATAATTCCTTTGTTCATCAATTGGGTTTGTCTTAAGGTCATCCTATGGCCATCATTAATAGTTTCTTATCAACCCTAACCATCAAACTCATCCCTCATGGTTATCCTTGGAATATTACTCAAAGAATCACATGGATCATGATAGGTTGACATCCCCAATCTTCCATAGAATCCTTAGTCCATAGAATTAACATCTTTAGAGATTAGATTCACACCTTTGCCTGTGATAGAGAGTCAATCTCTTCTCAGCAAATTTTTTTCCTTAGCTTTTCTTCTTCTTCTTCTCTTCCTTCTCTTCCCTTCTCTTTCTCTAAGGTTTACTAATGTTCTAAAAGAGTAAAAAAGGACTGAGGGACGTCCTTTATATAGAGGAAAACTTTTCATATAGAGTCCTCTTTCAATTAGGAAAGCAATCCCTTAGTTTAGGAAAGTTTTCAAAACTCGGAGTCAGATCTGGGGTCTCACAGTCGATGGCTACGGTCGCAGAACCCGTCGACCATAGGGTCAAAATCATCGACCATGGTGTTCATGGTCTTAGATTTTTGTTTCCTTCCTTATGGTCGACCATACCTACCCAGGTATTCGATCATAGGTATGTTTTCTATGTTTTTTACTCGATTCTCATACCTGGTTTGTGATCCATCTTCAAACAATCGGTCCACTTGGTCAAGAAATAATGGAAAGACCTAGCACGACACGGTTAAATTGGATTAGGGGAATGCGGGTCTTACATAGTCGATGGCCATAATAAAAAATTTATTCTGCTTCAGCCCCGTGGGGAATGGCCCTAAGATGTCCATCCCCTACATGACAAAGGGGATTGGAATTTCTATGGGCTACAGTGGTGTGGTGTGTTGTCGCTGGACCTTGGCATGTCTTTGGCACGGTATGCATTTTCTTACATATAACTCGCATTGCTTCACAATGTTAGGGAGGTAGTAACCTTGCCTGATTAGTTTTTGTGCCAGAGTCCAACCTACCTGATGACTGTCGTAGAATCGCTCATACACATCTTCAATGGCTGCTTTGGCCTCTAAAGGTCGTAGCCATCTTAGCAGAGGTAGAAATAATGCCTTCTTATATAGGACATCTTCGTATATGATGTACCACTTTGACCTGGTCAGTATTTTTCTCGCTTCTTTGTGGTCATCTAGGAGTATCTATAAGATCCGCACTCCATGAACCCGATCTAAACCTCTATTTCATGTCGTAACAGGCCTTCCAATCATAATCGGACCATACGGGACTAGCGGATGACAATCAGGTATGAAATCAGACCAAAAATTGATGATAATTTTTATACCGGTCTACATACCGATCAATCGGTATGTCTACGTGGGTAGACTAGTTAGATCTAGAAACTGATATCTGTAGGTCTCACTCACCAAATCTCAATCCTAAAGACTTTCCTAATGTAGGAAACTTTGCTAAACTCCATCCTAGCCTATTTAAGGACTCCTAAACCTCCTTAAACCTCTTTGATTGATTCTCACAAACCCTAGAGAGGAGAAGGAGATCTGAAGAGGAGACAGGAGCTGAGAAAGGTAGAACAGGAGATTCCGTTGGATGAAGAACACCGTAGTTCCCGAACCAACGGTAAGTGCCTGTACTTTTCTCTAGGTTAAGTATTGTTGATGATTGATCAATACCATGCAAGGCTAGGTATTGATCTAAAACCCTAAATTGTCGTTAAACCCTAATTCGGTTGATAAACCTTAGATTTGAATTCTAAACTAAGGTTTCATTAGAATATAAGATTTGAATGGAAGATAAAACAAACCTTATTACATTGCTCAGACCTAGAATGCATAGGAAGAACCCTAGAAGTCATGTGCGATGACCAACGGAAGACGAACACCGAGTTGGTGGCCTTCTAGAGGCATATCGGTAGACCATACCGGTGGTACTAGGTGTGACCAGTATATGTGACCGGTACCTCTCAGGTAGACTGCCAAGGCTGTCCGATCAATTATACCGGTCATCCCACTGTACATGACCTGCAACCGGCATATGCCATCGTTATGTCAAGAATGCGTTGGTTTTTGACCCAGTTGGTTTTCGACCAACGTAAAACTTATAAAACTAATTCTAACTAAATCCTAACGTCATGTAGGACCTTGTGATAGTAAGATTGGACTCTGTGACGCGGAGCAAGCTAGCAATCAAGCGTCAGGAAAGGGAATTAGTCCTAAACCCTAATTAATTTACAACAGTAAAATATTGTTAATAATTGTTATTTCTATGGAGTGTTGCTTATGCATATTCACATATCATCTTTACTTTTAGTTATTATATCTATTCATGCACGCTCGCTATGCTAGAATTGTGTGTTAGGCATGTGAATATTTTCGTTGGTGTATGGAATTGAAAGGACCTGGGGTCTTGGATAATTCTTCACATTGGCACCCTTTCGTATCACTACTATCTTAGCATGCTTGGTACGGGTAGGGTATCAGGGGGAGGATGTGGCATTGTGGTCTCTGGCCTGGCCACTAGACTCGAGCCCTATCTTTATACCGTAGGGAGCTGTGCTGGGATAGGGCCTACTGCGATGACATTTAGGATTGGTTAGTGACAAACCCACTTGCAAGCCCTCACCAATAGGGGTGTAGGTATTGGTATAGTAGAGGGTATCAGGGGGAGGACGTGGGATGGAGGCCCAGCTTGCCCACTAGACTCTAGCTCTATCTCTATATCAGAGTGAGTGATGTGGGGCGACAGTGGTGTGTGATCTGTTGGACGTGCTCACAGTCTTTTGCATGGGGGTGTGGTGGCTAACAAACCTTACCATAGCACTGTGCAAGTATACCAGACCAAATGTGAATGTTACATGCATATTGCTTGTTGCATTGTCTGATTTTTTTACTGAGCTACGTTGTGAGCTCACCCTTGTGTACACACCATTTTGAGATGATGATGCAGGTTATACTATGGAGGACTTCGTTAATGCTCCAGCATATGAAACTATTGCTTCTCTGGAAGTACAAACAGGAGAGGACGAGCATGATGCTTCATGCTAGTGCCCTTACTGCATGTACCTCTAGAATGGTTTTAATTTATTTTATTTTATTTCAGTTGGATTTTATAAACAATGTATAGATTTTTATTTACGTTTTGATTTATTGAATAATTGAGATAATTTATTTAAGTATCAATAGAATACTCAATTCATTTAATTAAAATTTTCGTTGTATCTATTTATATTCTGGTTATGGTTATGTGCAATGGTTTGTGTAAGTGGATAAGGTCTTATCAAGATCTTGGTGTAAACTGTTGCTTTAGTGGTAGTTCACTTATACTTCTGGTTCAACAGGAATTTTGGTGTGACATCATTTTTTAAGAAATCCACGATCGAATCCATCCAGTAGGGCTCATTTGTGAGCATAATGATCTCGGCCTCTGGGATGATGCTCAGCTTGTTAAGCCGACTCAAGTATATCAAGTTATCAGCTAATGACGAATCATGACTCGAAAGCTTTGATAGTTCATCTAGTTCAGTATTGTCTTCTCGGTCGATGCTTCTGATTTCAAAACCTCAGAAGGTCGCCATCAGTTCTCTGACCATTCTAAAATAGGCCTTTATCTTTGTGACTTTCCCCTCGTAGTCTTTTGTCACCTGTTTGACCACCACTTGGGAGTCATTGTGGGTGGAGATGTGAGTGATCATAAGGCATTTTGCTAACTGAAGCCTTGCAATCAAAGCTTGGTATTCAGCCTCATTGTTGGTGACAGGGAAACAAAACTTTACTGAGCTCCTGATTTTGAAGCCTTCCGGGCTGATTAGCACTACTCCTGCCCCAGATTGATTTTCGCTACTTGCCCCATCCACAAACAGTGTCCAAGGTGGCAAGTTTCTTTCTTGAGCAGGGGTCTGTGGCCTTATTGGCATGGCTGTGTTAGGGTCGTCCAGATTATCCACTAGAGTGCTCTCAATTAAAAAATCAACCAACGCTTGGGCCTTGATCGCTGTCCTTGGCCTGTAGTGGAGGTCAAACTCTCCGAGCTCTACGGCCTAGTTGATCATCCTCCCTAACATATCGTTCCTTGCGAGGATCTTCTTCAGAGGTTTCGTTCTCAGAACCTTGATCATGTGGGCCTAGAAGTAGGGTCGCAACTACCTTGCAGCGGTTACCAGCATCAAAGCATGCTTCTCTATGGCTTGGTACCGGGTCTCTACGTTCAGCAACATTTTACTTACATAGTATATTGGCCATTGCATCTTCTCAACCTCTTTGACCAATACTGCCCCAAAAGATAGATTATTACGAGCCATACCTGGTATTTAGGTATCCACACAAAATTGTATAGAAGGAACGAAAATTAAATAAAAAAGTTTAGTGAATCTGAAATCCAAAGGAAAAGAGGTTCATGACTAAGGGTAAAGATGAGCCAAAGAAACTTATTCAATGGTCACCCCTAACTGTTTTTGGTCCCAAATTTTTGGGGTTGCTTTTCCCAATAAACATTTACTGCTACTGATGAGACAGCCAAGTAAACTAGAGCTCATCCCCTATTCCGGGTTTGACTAATACTGGTGGGGTCGATAGGTACTTTCTCAGCTCCCTGAATGCTTGTTGGCACTCTGGAGTCCACTCGAACTTCTTATTTCCTTTGAGTATTTGAAAGAATGGCATGCATCGATCTGCCGACCTCGACATGAAGCGTCCGAGGGCTGCGTTCCTCCCTATTAGTTCCTGCACTTGTTTTATATTTTTAGGCGGCTTCATGTCTTGTAGGGCCTCTATCTTACGGGATTGGCTTCTATTCCTCGCTAGGACACCATAAATCCAAGGAATTTCCCCGAATGTACACCAAAGGCACATTTGATCTAGTTTAGCTTCATATTGTGTTTTCGTAGCACCCCGAAGGCCTCGCAGAAGTTGTCAATATGTGTTCTCGCCTTCAGGCTCTTCACTAAGAAATCATCCACG
Organism: Protea cynaroides; assembly: GCA_028583415.1. Classification (NCBI taxonomy): domain Eukaryota; kingdom Viridiplantae; phylum Streptophyta; class Magnoliopsida; order Proteales; family Proteaceae; genus Protea; species Protea cynaroides. The sequence continues at coordinate 18,163,165 of CM053272.1, read as the reverse complement.
TACACTTCCATGTTCTTTCCTATCTGGTCTTTGAAGACCTTATTTCCCAGACGTTGGTAGGTGACTCCTACGTTTTTTTAGGCCAAAGGACATAACTTTATAATAGTATGTCCCTTGGCTAGTGATGAAGTTCATACTTACTTCATCTTCCTTAGTCATAGGGATCTGATTATATCTAGAATAAACATCTATGAACAAGAGTAATTCATGCCCCGAGGTGGCATCTATCAATTGATCTATCTGAGGCAGGGGGTAGCAATCTTTAGGGCATGCTTTATTGAGGTCAGTATAGTCGATACAAATCCTCCATCTATCTCTAGACTTAGGTACCATTAGAACATTAGAAAGCCACTTAGGATATTTTACTTCCCTGATAAACCCTGCTAGAAGGAGTTTTTCAACCTCCTTGTTTATTATTTCCTGCCTATTATGTGCAAAGTTCTTCTTTTTCTTCCTTACAGGACGATGTTGGGGGTCGATGGCTAGGTGGTGTTCCATGAGGCTTCTGTCGTCGCTAGGCATATCTACTGTCAACCATGCAAACACATTCGCATTTTCTATGATAAAGGAGATGAGCATGTCTCGCATTTCTCCTTGCAAGGTGACACCAATTTGCGAGGTACATTTAGGTTGATCCTTTGAAATTAGAATCTAGAGCAGTCCTTCTACCGGGGTCCCTCGATGAGGGGCTCCTTTTTCAGGATCTGGGTCGTCCCTTAGATCCTCTAATATGATGGATTGGACCGAGGCTTTCTCCTTCTTTTTGGTTGTTTCTTCTCCTTTGGCTAGGTTTGAGGTCCCTGGTATTCTTCCCAATTAGATGTCATAGCATTGTCTCAAGATTCTCTGATCTCCATAGCATTCCCCAGTCCCATGGTCAGTGGGGAACTTGATGACCTGGTAATTCGTTGACAGATAGCTTCTGAGGCGATGCAGAGAGGGTCACCTAAGGACCACGTTATAGTTGGCTCGAAGTTCGACTACAAAAAATTCCATGTTGATGACCCTCCTACAACATTGGCTTTTTCCCGATCATGAAGGGTAGACAATTCCCTCCTTTCACAAAGACTGAATCTCTGGTGAAGCCTGTTAGAGTGTGGACAGCAGGTCCCAGCATCTCATTAATAAGATTTATCCTCTGAAATGTGTGGTAGTATAGAATGTCGGTAGCGCTCCCTGTGTCTACCATTATCCGACTAACATTGAAGTCTGATATGACTGCGGTGATCACTAGAGTGTCTTCATGAGGTGATACAACATTTATGAGGTCATTATCGCTGAAGATTAGAAAGTCCCTCATCCTTGACTTTTTTTAAGCAAACTTCAGCTCCCTGGCGTAGGCTTTTGCTAACCTTGCCGATGTGTTACCTGCTATTGATCCTCCGGTGATCATGTATAATTCTGGTATGACTAGTCGTAACTTTTGAGCTAGTCTGGTGAGGTCCATAGCGGTGACATGGTCGAGGAGTCTGATCTCAATCGGTGGGAAGTCTAGTTGATACCGCCTCTACCAAAATTTCAGCATTGCTTTGGCCTTTGGTCCCCCTTACCCGTGTGCAGGCTAGGGAGGCATGTGCTCATCATAGCACTGGACTCAGAGGCTTTTGTCGAGGCCTTTATCAATCATGGTTGAGGACTTTGATCGTCCTCCATCTTGCTTTCTTGTTCTTCCCGGTTGTACTAGGACGGCTTTGATCATATATGTCGCCCCAATGGTGGATCGGACTGGGGAAGGTGTACTTTCTTCCCCACCATCTTCTTTGTCATCATCGTCCTTCCATCCCTTGCTCTTTCTGGCCTCGGTCTAGCAGTCATTGAGGTTTAAGACCTCTGAGGCTGATCCTGGCGGTACTAGTCTTTTGTTGTCCACATATTTCTTGAGCTTGTCATTTCAGAATAACTTCTCGATGGCATCCCATAGGTGTCGACAATTATTGGTTGTGTGTCCATGCTCATTGTGGAAAGCACAGAATAGCCTTGGATTTCTATTTTGAAACTCAGCATTCATCTTGCCTGGTCTCCAGAAGGATGTCTGAGATTTCTCCACCATGAATATCTCTGTTAGTCTTCTGGAGAGGGTGATAGTCTTCATATGGTTGGAAATTCAGGCCTTCTGCCCCAGTTATTTTTTCTTTCTTTTGCTTTTTCGAGGGTTCTCCCTTGAAGGTTGAATCCCTTGGCTTTTCTCCTCTCTTCTTTTTCGAGGTAGGGACTGGAGGGTTCTCTGCTGCTTTATCTTTTTTGGTGGATAAGTTAGCCATGGCGTACTTTTCCTACCGTGCTTGCAATTTTACTAAGGTAATGGCAGATTTTTTGGCCAAGGAGAAGACGAGGTTCTAATCTCTGATACCACCATGAAGTGTGGTATTGTGGACTGAGTCTTTGAGGCCTCTGACTTGTAAGGCCTCGAAGTTGAATCTATTGAGGTAGGTTCTGAATGTCTCACCTTCTTCCTAGACGCAGTCTCTCAAGTTGTATGAGGTCTTCCTCTGGCTATGTCGACTTTGGAAGTGGCTCAGGAAGCTAGAAGCAAGTTCTTCGAAGGAGTTGATTGTTCTTCTGGGTAGGCTACTACACCAAAGTCGCCCGGATCCTTTGAGGGTTGCGAGGAATATTGGGCAGACTATCTCCTCTGGGTATGCGTGCACTACCATCTATGCCACATACCAATCTAGGTGGTGTTTAAGGTCGGTAGTTCCGTCATAAGCCTCAACAGTTGGCATGGTGAAGCCTCGAGGTAGGTGAGTCCTCATGATGTGTTAAGACAGAGCACTCTCCATGGAGTATATGTGTTGAGGTGGGTTTGGCCGACCCTCCTCTTCTACATTACCTTCAGCCTGGCAAGGTCGAGCCTCGGCTGTAACTCTTTGTAATCTAGCCACATCTAGTCTTGCCTGGACGTCCTCTCGAGGTTGTTGTGGCCCTAATCGTTCTAAGATAGGGATTCTGCTCACACTGCGGTGAACACTTACGGTCGAGGTGTTGGAGGAAGATGGGTGGCTCGCACCCTAAGACCTTCCTGGTATGACTCTCGTAGTTCTCCTGGATCGATGGCTTACTAACCCCTGGGCTCAATGCGGAGGTACTCCTGGAGCATCTCTCTGTACAGCCCCTGCACAAGGAGGTTCCTCCTGGTTGTTACACTGATCTTGTCACTTGCTATGTTCAGGAAGGCCTTGATTCCTCTCTCGGCGCCTTGCGTCGGGGATAGGTTGTGCATTTGTTACTGGTGGCTGATCCAACAGTCGCTTAGTTAAGAGTTCAAGCTGGCGTGCTATGTTATCGTATTGCTCCCTTGTTATGTACTGAGGGGAATCTAGGGGAGAGATCTCTCCCTCAGGGGTGAGATTGTTGACCACGGGGATGTAGGCTTTAATTACCCCAGGGATGCCCTCTGGAGGAGGCACACCTCGCGGAGGGTTGGTTCTCAGAAGGATATTCCTCCCAGCATTGCTGGTTGTTCATTCTTTTTTGATATCGAGTTTTGATTGTTGACATTCACTAGGTCAGGTGAGCAAGTTTCTAGGTGTTCCCATAAACGACGCCAAAATGTTGTCGTTTCAAATTGAATTGGTCTTTAGCTTGCTTATATTTCTTGCAAAAGAAGAAGAGGACACCGTCGTGATGATTGGGTGGAGACACCCTTTGGCCACTCCTAAGTCAGTCTGAGGGACAAGTAGTATGGGACAGGTAAGAAGGGTTGTCCCTTTGAGATAAGGGAATTTGTGTAGTTAACTTGCTCTGAGCTTGAGTGCTAGAAAATATCTGTGTTTTTACCTAGGTATGCTTCCTATATTTATAGGTTGTGAGTGACCTAGATGTGGGAGCTGGACATGTCTTTTGTTGTGGCAGAATGTCCTCCCTGGAGCTTGATTTACGTCCATTGATTTGGTGATCAGGTGATCTACTGCTGAGTCATCAGATAGTGGGATCTCCTTCTCAGGATTCCATTGACTTTCCCATGGTGGATATTTGGGGGGAGTTTGATCTCTATATTTATTGAAATGGGCCCCACTCATACGTTACGGTACAGTTGACATGTTGCATGTGGATTTATATAATGAGGTTCGCTCTGGAGAGACGCCAAGGCTTCTATGTTGGAGGGCTATTAAGACCCCCTATTGATGAGTTGTCGAGGCCTCCACACTGATGAGATGTTAGGGCTTCTGTCCTGGCAAGACTCCGAGGCCCATAGGGCCACGAGGCTACGAGGCTGCGAGGTCTTTAAGGGCGCAAGGCTTCAAGAACCTTATGGTAGTGATCTTGCGAGGCCTTCATGATAGCGAGGCTTTGAGACTATTCTCATTGGTGGTTCCGGTTCATCAGGAGCTGCTTTTGTCTCAGCCCTTTAAGGCTGGTGATGTGAATGCGGCCCTCCTTGTTTGGGCTTTAGTATACACGTGTCGAAAACCGATTGGGGGAGATGTATTCTATCATATCAGGTAGGTTATCTTGCACACCCAAACAAACTTAAATTCGAGATTCCTTAAAAGGAAAGGCAAGGAATCTGCCAAGATCGGTCTGCAGATTCCTTACCAACATACTACCATTTCCAAGTAATGGAGATCTTTCGGAGATCCATGCAAGATCTGCCATCTCCTCCTGGCCCCGACAAGATATTGCCAACCACCGACTGCTGCATGCCGTCCCTACACACACCGATCCTACAACCTTCTCGCTACCACTGATAATCAGTGACGCCTGCAATGAAACCTCATATAGAAAACACATGCGATGATGACTGTTTTCTACGCATCACAGGTTCTCCACCTATGATCCAAACAGTAACCTTGAATCTTGCAGAGAACCAACTCGTTCTCCGTCTCTGGGTAGAGACCCTACCCTTCTTCAACGACTGAAGACGATTCGCCACACCAACCGTGTTCTTTGTTTTAATTGAAGAGACCAACTTTAAAACAAAAGCTTTCTCTTCCTTTTCGGTTTTAACAAAGAAGAATGACGGATTAAACGTTCTTTTTTTTTTTTCAAATGCAATATAATGATTACACTTTCAGAGATGACTTTTTTTTTCTTTTTTCTAATTCCTCGACTTTTCCAAAGGATTATTAGAAAAAAAAAAAACAAACAAAAACAACAACAAAAAAACTCATCTAACTTCTTCCATTCTCAAAAAAATTTTCTTCCTCTTCTTCATACCTTTCACACATCTCCCTTCGATCAGTGACCAATCTACCAAACTTCACTCTGATACCTCTTGTTAGGATTAGAGATGCAAACAAGAAGATTTACGTGGTTCAACACCCCATCATGGGATGCTTACGTCCACACCAGAGAAAGATAGATTTCTTTATTCCTAAGAAAAATTTACAATCTCCATCTGATAGGCTTATCTCATCTGTCAACCTGATCTTACCTAAGGTTTTCCCCACAGAGACAATATATAAGGATCCCTAAAAATCTTAATCCCCACACAATTTCAAGTTTATTCGCGTACATGTAATAGACCCAAACCCTAATATAAGTAATACCCTTATAACTGCGTGGACCTCACAGAGTACAAGACACCAAACCCAACATTTCCACCCTGGTTTTGAACTAATCATTGTCATCTTTATTAAAAACCCAATCCTTGCCATCCTTTTTAAGGCCCATTTGACTAGGTTTCAGGCTAGAATGATAATGAAAGTTGTCTTATTAAAGGTGTTGATTAAGGCAGCCGGATCTTGGCTAGTTGTAACTATGGCTCAATTAATGGGTATTGGATCAGCTAGATTGGTTGATTCGTATCGGATGTGCGTGACATAACTAATTATGATCTGATACTGATTATTGTCAGATTTTGAGGATTGCTCTGATACCATTCCAGATCCAACCCAATACACATTATTTTATTGTTTCGTAATAATCCATATCACATGTCAATCATCCAACGGATAAGGTTGCCACATGACAATCATCCACAGTTACAAGGAATATAAAAATAATATTTAATTTTTTAATAAAATATTAACCAATCTATGTCATGAGATGGGACCAGTTCCAAAAAGGTGCATTTCCAGCTATATCGAACTACTACCAGTCGATACTCACTGATCTGGATCGATAAAGGATTAGTTTTGAAAATGACCAATATCGCGTCCAATACCTAGATTTAAAACCTTGGTTGTAATTAAGTCTTGGCAGCCTTCACCTCAGAGTAGGTTGAGAGAGGGTTCGGGTGCGATAAAATGTAATATGGCTATTCTATTCCCCAAAAAAAGCGTTATTCTAATGAATTTGTTCAATTTTTGTATAGGGTCTCTCTCTCTCTCTCTCCCCCCCCTCCCCCTTTTCTTTATTAATAAATTTTTGTTTTTGAGTTTTGTATTTTTTTAATGCATGGGATCATTTTTTTTTCATTTTCTTTACAATTTCATATGACATTCATTTGTTAACTTCTTTCATTCATTCTTTTAAATTTGATGCCATTTTATCAAATTGATCAATTGTCTCTTGAACCTTCTTTTTGTTTGCATCCAAAAATGAAAAAAATAAAAAAAACCTCTTATGTTCTTTTCTTTTCCGAGCTCTCTTTCGTATAGCTCAATTTATCTTTATGAATTATTTATGAAAAATCATTTCTGAGAATAAATTATGAATCATAAATAATAATCCTATAATACCACTAGCTAATAATAGATTATCACAATAATGATAAACACCTTCTAACTTATTTGGAGATTTTAGATTATATTAATTTTTTATAAATATAAATAAATATTATAAATCATATCAAATAACTTTATATGTCATATTCTATTATATAAATTAATTCTATAATACATACCAAAGAGAGCCCAAGTAAATAAGAACATTAGAGTATATTCCTAGTTTATAACCAAATTCTAATATTTTTTTTTTTTATCATATCATTGGCAATCTAGTGGATTATGTGATCAAGTTGATTGAAGGGTAGGAATGATACAAACTGGGATGAAATAATAATTTTCGAGTTTAAAAAGCACAAATGGTGGGAAGAGGTCAGGTAGGCATGCGCATGAGAAATGAGAAATAATAATTTCTAAGTCTAAAAGGTAGAAATGGGGGGAAGAGGTCGGGTAGACATGCGCAATAGAGGCATGACCCTAAATATGTTAGGGAAAACATAAGAATTTTTCCTCCTCTATGCAAACCAATGGAATACGCAATCACAAAAATATGCATAGAGATATAGTAGCAGAAATAAATCTAAACAATCAAACCACAAGAGACACCAATTTTTACGTGAAAAACCCTTCTAAGGTGAAAGGGTAAAAAACCACGAGACCTAATCTAAGTGTTAAAATAGTTTCCTAAATAGTCTAGTTGTCTAATTGGTAATTGGAATCAGTCTTAGTCTTGTTGACTAAGCAATTTTTTCTTTCCTAAGTTAGTTTATCTCATTCTCTAAGTTAGTTTATTTCTTTCTTATTTTGTCTCTTCTAATTTGAGAGACTTTCTTGTAATAGTTGGTTACTATTTTCTCTATAAATACAAGGACATAAGGAGAGGAGAACACACACATTGATTCTCCTTCTTCTCCATTCTCTCCAGCTTCCGTTTCTTTCTTTTCTATTTTGTTACATGGTATCAAAGCGGATGCCATTTTGAGAGTCCTCTAAAGGTCATTGTTCTGGTGTGCGGCCACCATTGCTGTCTCTGCTGCTTTTGTTTTTCGTTTCCTACTCTTTACAAGTTTTTTTTTTTTTGATAGATCGTGTACTGCTGCCTACTTTATTGCATTGTTCTGGTTCCTGGTATTCAATTTTTTTTTCGTGACTATCGAACTAAACTGTACCTCAAGGGATTTTGATTGCACTAACTGGCTGAGGGTCCATCAAGCCTGAGATTTGGGCATAAGGAAGCGACCCCGTATGTGACCTGAACTGTATATAATATCTAGCCCTGAATCTTTTTTTGCTGTGAGATTCGAAGACTGCTACTGGGTCTAACCTGATTTGCAACTGCTACTGGTGCTTCTTGTTGGTTGATCTGCAATCAATCTTTGTTTCCACTGCGATCTTCTGTTTCTGTTCTTATCTTTTCTTGCAACTGCCTACCTTGAAGAATTTTTCGCACCTGTTACTGCTACTGTTACAGTTTCTGCAACTATTGTACTTGTAGTTTTTTAAACTCTGTTGCTTCCGTATCAGTGTGGCCCAATATTTTAAGGCTTGCCTTCCTATTATTGGGCAACATATTCCCTATGAGATCAGTAGTAGGAATCCCCTCTACTGTGATAGTCAAACCTGCAACTTCTTTCTTCTCTCTCCTACCTCTAGATTGAATTTCAGTCCTTCAATACTCCCTATTTCTTTGCTGTTCGGAGTGTTTGTTGTGTGCATTTGAGAGGCCTATGAGTTGCATCCTTGCTCCTAAAATCTCAAGCCGAATGGAGACCCATCCAGCAAGTTCGATGGAATTCTTTCAAACTGGTTCTACCGTAACCAGTCAGTATTGCAAGGTTGAAGACAACCAACATTGCACGATTGGTTTTATTGCTTTTAATTTTCTTGCTTTCCTATTTTACCCCTTTCCTTCCCATTGATACCTAAAGTTACCCTTCTTATTTTTGAATACCCACACTACCCTCGTCTCTTTTAAAGTAATTCCTATCATGTCCTAAGGATCTGTTTAGGTATCACATTTTCTTGAATTTTGTCTGAACTTACAAAAGTGCTACTCACCAATATAAACTTTGATTTAATTATTGTTTTGCCATTGCACTCATATTTTGAGCTTATATATTTTGGTGGACCTATTATTGGATCCAATTAGGGTTCTCAAACCTGGATCCCACATCAATTGGTATTACTTTGCTTGGGTGACATATTTGGAGTATTACTACATTGTTGCTCGTGTTTATGGGATTTCTTGTGTTGTTCATCCTTCGAGATGTTACTTATTGCTCCTACAGTATGGTGTCTACCTGTTACTACTATCATGTCCACGTGAGGGAGAGATTGAAGATTCTTATCTAATCAAGTTATCAGTTGAAGATTATTATTATTTGTTGGTTCGTGTCTACTCATGGAAGAAACACTTTTCTCTATCTTGCTAATGTTGGAGCCTACTACTATGTTGCTCATGTTGGAGCCTACTACTACCTTGCTCATGTTGGAGCCTACTACTATCTTGCTCGTGTTGGAGTCTACTACTACCTTGCTCGTGTCAGAGCCTACTACTGTATGATGTCTACTGTTGCACGTGATGGAACTTACTGCTTATTTGTTGTGACTACTACACTGCTGCTCAAGATTAAGATTTTCTTTTGTTATTGCTGCCTCTACTACCTGATGCACCTTCTACCACCTATATCTGATGTGATCTTTACTACTTGGTTCACAGTAACCTATACTGTGCTGCTACTACTACGGTTACTGCTACTGCTGCCACTGCTATTGCTACAACTACTGTTGCTACTACTATATCCTATTACTACTTTGCTCATGTTGGAGCCTACTACTCTTGCACGTGATGCAACTTCTAATTCTGTTGCATCTGATGTGATCTTTACTGCTACTACTATGGCCGCCACGACTACAGTTACTACTGCTACTACTATTGTTGCTACTTCCGCTACTACATTGTTTCAAACTGAAGCTCTCACATTTTCCGATGCTCCAGCTTCAGGGAGGGTGTTAAAATAGTTTCCTAAATAGTCTAGTAGTCTAATTGGTAATTGGAATCAGTCTTAGTCTTGTTGACTAAGCAATCTTTTCTTTCCTAAGTTAGTTTATCTCATTCTCTAAGTTAGTTTATTTCTTTCTTATTTTGTCTCTTCTAATTTGAGAGACTTTCTTATAATAGTTGGTTACTATTTTCTCTATAAATACAAGGACATAAGGAGAGGAGAACACACACACATTGATTCTGCTTCTTCTCCATTCTCTCCAGCTTCCCTTTCTTTCTTTTCTATTTTGTTACACTAAGTAAATCTCCACTATGATAATAATAGGTACACAATACAATCCTCTCTACTCACAGCTAGAGATTTCCAATTTTCAAGAGAAATAACCCACTATTGATAATACAATAACTCACCAAAACAATTGGTGGTAATCGAAGAATAACAAGAATACTCTCACCTCGATGCTGACGTAACAAATATTGAGAAGAACTGTCACCTTTCTCTCTTATCTGAATAAGAAGAATGCTGTCAGGCCACAGTCACGTACGAGATATGAATATCTACTCTCCAATGGGGGAATGAAGAAAAACAGATTTTTCTTCTTGCTCAAGACTTTGGACTTCTTCATCTCTTAGTTTTCTCTCTCGTTCTATGCCCACGGTAGGTTGCATTGTGCAGCCACACACGCAAGGCTGGGTGTTATGGGCAGCCTTGTGTGCACAGTGGGTCAGTCGTACATAACTATATGCGGGTGGTGCGGTTGGTCCCTCGTGTGCATGATGTGTAGGTGTGTGAACTTATGGGTGAACATGTGACAGGTTACACGTGCATTAGTTGGGTTCGGACAAAAAACATGGCTAAACGCAAAATGGTAAATTTGAAAATCTATGTGGCATAAAATGAAATGAGTGACTACTATCTAGAGGAAGAGTGTAGTGCATAGTTCTAGTAATCGGTATTAGATCGATTGATCGTTTCGTAATCAACCGAGATCGATACCGATTTCCCCCAACCTATTCCTAGTATTGTCTAGGATATCGGATCTAGGACTGGATCAACCTGTCCGACACTATCTGATCGGTATCATCCAGGTTATCGGATAGGGTTACCACGTAGCAATCATCCATGGTTTCAAATAATATAAAACTATTTTTTATCTTTTATTAATAATATCTAGCAACCAGATCAGATCGTTACTGAGGGGTCTTTATTGATATTGGATCAGTTTCGGCATTGGTCGATACCATGTCTGATATTGATTCTTTTAACCTTGGTCTCAGTGTCATGAATTGGAATGAAAATTGTCAATGAGTACTACATAAAGGAAGTCTATACTATAACAAGAAAGAGAAATCAAGAATAATTTTGGTTATTTTATAAAATAATTAAAACGATATTTTGGCAATTGTTTCGTAGGCCAATATAGTCCAATGAATGGGGCGGGGCACTCGACAAAAAGGGGGGGGGGGGGGGGGCATACAAAGCAAGAACGAGAAATTGGGTCCACTTTGATAAGTGGCAACATAGAGCTCGGAAGAATCAGGTCATTGGGGAGTGCATAAGAGTGGTCAAATTATGATAGACGTGTATTGATATACATGAGAGATATTTGATTGAATTTGAGTCTGAAATTTAATATATCTAATTCAGATCATATCCTCAAACAAATACCAGAACATTTAAGGAGCAAGGGAGTTAATAATAGTCTTTTCTCCAAAAAAATAAAGTAAAAGAATATCTCTACCACTCTGTAATATAAATATGTAAAAACCGACTGAAACATTTATCTTTACTAATTAAAGGGAAAACAAAAAGGCATTTATTAATTCACAAGGAAATTCTTCTAGTACAGATTTCATTTCAACAAGTCCTAATGATATAATCATGCAATAGTAAGACATGGTTTACCCATATGAATCTAAATATGTCATGATAACATTCTTCATCATTGTATTTATTATTCTTAAATTCCTCTTCTTTTTTTCTTTTTCTTTTTTTCCTTTGTTATCGGATGACTTATTTGATTTGCAGCATTATCGGAGTTATTCTAGTAGTTGTGGGGCTCTACTTAATATTATGGTCAGAGGCAGATAAGAATAAAAGTAGATAAGGGATGATATGTCCATTGACTCACCCTTGATTCAACCATAATGGATCAAAAGTGTATTATAATTTGTTTTATGGTAAGAAACTGAGTATATGTGTCTCTCATCATTAGAGGACGTCTACTCATCAAGGGACTCACATTGACACACCTATAATTCTAAAAATATCAATCATTCTATTTTAAAATTAAAAGCAAATACAAGTACATATAGATGAAGAAAAAAGAGCCGTCGGAATATGACCGTTAGAAAATAGTTTTTAGAAACTACCTTGGAATTTGAAGCTTATTAAATACATTGATTGTTTTAGGATCCTATAATTTGGTAAGAAAACGTTGTCTTTTCTAAAATCTATTTTTTATCCTATTTTTTTATTTTGAGCATAGAATGAAAATATCTCATATTTTAGTCAATTCTCATTCTATAGTAGAATGCATTTTGACATAATGCATTCTTAAAATGCATACCAAATGTGGCATGTCATGATCTAGGTTATTTAGTAATGTTATTTAGAATACTATTTGGATTCTATACTTTCATTATTGTATTTATTGTTCTTAATTTTTTTTCTTCTATTTTTTTTATCCCTTCGCTTATTTAAATTTGTAGCATTGGTGGAGCTTTTCTAATAGCTGTGGAGCTATACCTAATATTAGTTGCTAAGGTTGACAATAAGAAGAAGGATGAGATAAGGGATGATCTGTCCATCAACTCACCCGTGATTCAACCATAAGGGATTAAAATCATATTATAATCTGTTTCATGATAAATGAATGAGTATATATCTAAAAACTAATAACAAATGCAAATGGTTATCTCCATAAGGCATGATCATATTTTCCTTTCCATGTAAAAAGAAGAAATAGGAAGATTTATCCGTAAAATAAAAGTTTATGTTTTAACATAAAATGTCAAAATTACAGTAGAAAATAATAAAATTCTACATTGACAAAAATTTTCATGTTAATTATCATTTATAAGTAAAATTTACTTTGAAACAAACACAAGGCTTTAGTGAACTTGAGGATGGGAAAAGTATCCATGAGACATACTCGTATTATCAGACACGATGATTAAACTTTAATAGATTTAACATTCTAAATTTTTATGTAATATTTTCTGTGATTTAATAACTTAACACCTGATATTTTTATTTTTATTTTGATAGGTAGTCACTTAGACTGTGTTTGGTATCATTTTTGTTTTTATTTTTCTGACATGTTTTTATTTTTATAGGTATTTGGTATCATTTTTGGCTGCTATTTCTTGTAAAATAAAAAATAAAAATAAACTCAAATTTAAAAAGAGGTCTCAATCCTTTTTTGATTTTTTGATTTTTGAAAGAAAATATTTTTTGAAACGGTTTTTGTCGTGGTTTTTTTTTTTTTTATCTCTAACGGATCTAAAATTGAGGGTAAAAATGTCCACTGCTTATAACAGATAAAAACAATGCTTTATAAAGAAGGAACTGTTGACGTGAAGCTCTCATACTCTTCTTCTTCCTCTTCCTTTCTCTCTCTCTCTGCGATTTCACGTCTCTTCTTATCCACCACCACTCTAACATTGGGGACATGAATCTTATAGATCATAATCATCTACCATTGCTGACAGAAAACCAAACCACAATGAGCGCAGTCAGCAGTGCCGAGTAGCACTTAATCCTGGTCCAGAAGAGTCTACAGAATTTTCAACTCATCGCCGACCGATGGAACCTAGAGATAAAAGTAAGTCAAAGGGCATCACGAAGGAGAATAAAACGCAGAGCATAGTGGCAAGTAAATCGGAGGGCAATGCTCAAACGACCAGCTGAAGATAATGAGTGGGCTTCAAAGATTTTAAACCTTCCGTAACTTTTCTTTGTTCCAGCCCATCGATTCCTTGCAAACCTCTGTCCAAAGTTTCTTGTTTCCCTCCTTTAAATCATCCATTTGATGACCGAAATAATAGGAGTTCGGTTCGATAATATCAAGAGAAAAAGGTATGGGTTTATACAGCACAGCTTTATCTCTCTCTCTCTCTCTCTCTCACTCCCCATAAATTTGTCTCTGAAGTCGATTTTTCTTATGAGCTGGGTTGATCGCATTCTGGTGAAGAAACTTTCTTACCCCATACCAATACGACATTTAGGGGGTTTTTTTTGTGCATTAAAGTTTCATATTGGTTTTGTCTGAATTGATAATTTAAGAGTTTCAATATCTTTTGAATCACAATTGATTGTAAATCGACATTGAATCGAAAATTTTGTTATTCCGATTCCTTGGAGGTTTTTGAAGCAACAGTATCCGTAAAAATTATTGCTGATTTAGGATTTCGGTACTCGTAAAGCATATTACGGCTATGGGGTTCAGTACCTGTGAAGCATATAAATGTGTAACTTACTCGCAGGGCTCAAATAAATGTGGAGTTGTTTTTCATGTATTATTAAAATTTGTAGCCTGTATGTGTCGACACTAACATACCTTATGTTTAGGTTTTTTGTTTCCAGCCAAGGCTTGCTAGGAGATGGATTCATTGCAATCCAACTTCTGGTAGAGCCGTGGAAAAGGTGAAAGAAAAACTTGCCCCGTGTCTTGGGACTTACTATGTGAGCCTTAAAAGAAAGGAGGCCAAGGATTTTGGAAAAAAACAGTGTACACTCATATGGCTTTGCTCCTAAAATTAAGGTCGAGAGTGGAGACTGTTCACAAATACCAATCAGTTATGGGTGCAGGTCGAGAATGTCAAATTCTTCAGGAACCATGAAATCCTAGAGTCATTCAGGGTTAAGATAGGGTCATGGGTTTAGAAAACCTACAAGAAATGTTGTGCAAATGATGTGCTGGAGGGTTTCATGTCCAACTGTGTGGTTCCTGCACCAGCATACGAACCACACAACTAGTCCTCCAATTTCATGAAAAAGGTTTCAGGCCTGGTAAGCTGCACTGTGAGCAGTAACAACCAAGCCGGTCCTGTTTCAAGTTATTGTGAGGTCGGGCTTATCGGGTTGATTCGGTTTGAGCCCAATTGCCAATCACCTGGTAAGAAACCGTTATGGGCTCTACCTAATATTATGGGCTAAGGTTGACAATGAGAAGAAGGATGAGATAAGGGATGATATGTCCATCAACTCACCCTTGATTCAACCGTAAGTGTTTAAAAACATATCGTAATCTGTTTCATGATAAATGAATGAGTATATATCCTAAAAAAAAAAAATGCAAATGACTATCTCTGAAGAAAGGCATGACCGTATTTGGCTCTGTTTACTTCTATGTAAAAAACCAAAAATGGAAAATTTACCCATAAAATAAAAATTTATGTTTTAACATAAAATGTCAAAACCATATACAAAATAATAAAAATTTTACATTAACAAAAATCTTCATCTTAATTATCATTTATAAGTAAAATTTACTATGAAACAATCACCAGCTTTAGTGAACTTGAGGATGGGAAAAGTAGCGAATGAGACACACACATATTATCAGGCATGATGATTTAACTTTAATAGATTTAACATTCTAAATTTTTATGTATTATTTTTGTAATTTAATAACTTAAAACCTGCTTTTTTTATTTTTTATTTTTATTTTAATAGGTAGTCACTTAGCACCTGATCTTAATTTCATGAAAAATGGTTTCATGTCCATGTGTGTGGCTCCTGCATCAGCATAGGAACCACGCAACTAGTCCTCCAATTTCATGAAAAAGGTTTCCGGATTGGTAAGCTACTCTGTGAACAGTTACAACCTAGCTGGTCCAGTTTCATTTCAGCTTATCATCAAGTTAGGCTTATCGGATTGATTTGGTTTGAGTCCAGTTGCCAACTCGGTAAGAAACCATTATGGCACAATTAAATGCAAAGCTCAAGTAAATGCAAAACTAAGAAACTACAGTAGTACAACTCAAAACACGTAAACATATGGTCGGTCAAGCCCAAGAAAAGAGGAAGAAGAGGGAGGATGTTGACAAAAGACAACTTCTAAAAAAAAAGGATAGAATGCATAATTAATCAAGATGAAATCTTTGGGATTTAAAAAAAAAAAAAAAGAAAGGCACATGCAGGATTAATCAGTTTAATCACACTTGTGTGGAGATGTAAAGCTAGGTTTCTGATCCTTTCTAACTCTGAAATCATATACATACCCAAAAAACGTGGCCATCACACACGCTCATAATATGGTCTACCTAACCGTCTATCCATAATATAGACTTGTCGCTGGAGTGCTACTATTGTTGTTGAGTCTAAGAAAAGAACTAGTTTGGTGGCTATGACGTGCTCATGTTATCACCATAAGTGGCTATCATGTGCTCATATTATCATCTACAAAGTTATCTCATCTATTTTGTGTGATAATATCCTTATTGGAAGGCTCATACATTCTACCCAAAAAAGAAAGCAAGCTAAACCTGGTGAAGCTTTTGAGATAGCAGAAGCGAACAAATGGATATTAGGGAGCTTTGGTTTTGGTTTGAGACATGCAAACCCTACCTCTTGCTTACCTTAAACGAGCTCTTCGTTGCAGTCTTCATGATTCTCCTCCAATACATCCTCTCCAAAGGTGTCGTTAGTGTCCTCGCCATTGTTGTCTATGAAAACATTCTTGCTACAGTCATCCTATCATTCTTTGCTTTCTTACTAGAAAGGTATGTTTTCTAAACACTTAACCTGTATTTTGCATGTGTTCTTAGAATGAAAATACATTCTTAATATAGAATGAGAATGAACTAAAGAGTATTCTTAATATAGAATGAGAATGAATTAAAGAGTTAAGACATTTTCATCTTAGGCCTTGTTTGATATCATTTTGGTTTTTACTTTTCTGGCAAATTTTACTTTTATAATTGTTTGGTATTATTTTTGGTTGTTATTTTTTTGTCAAAAAAAAATAAAAATAAACTCAAATTCAAAATGAGGTCCCACCGTCTTTTTTTTTTTTTTTTTTTGTCAAAAAATATTTTTTTGAATCTGATTTTGTGTTAGACTTAAATTGTATGTGGCTTTTTTTTTATTTTTATCTCAGTTCTAAAAATGAGGGTAAAAGGTTCATTGATTATTATTTTGCAACAACCTTCGTTTGAGTCGGTTCTACGTTCTTCTGAAATCTCTCTCTCCTCTCGTCGCACTTCTTCATCGTTGAGCATGAATAAACTTTGTAGAACATTTGCAGCAGATCTGTCTTCTCCTTCAATGCAGAAATGGCCTCTCTCCCGTATCTTCATTCTTCAATCCCAACTTCACTCGTTGACATCATTGACGAAACAGAAAGACACTCCAAGATCCAAACCTGAGCCTGCGGATTCGGAACCGGAGAATCTGGAATTTTCGGCTGCTGAGTTTTTCTCAGTCAGTGTCTTGAGTTTCTTTGGTTCATTCTTGAAAGTTCCATCATTGGCTTCAGCCTTCAACAACAACTTTCGAATTTTACTTTCTAGTTTTAATTCTCTGTTCTTGGGATTTTTCAGTCCCCGTTTCAATGGTTATCGACAGTTAGTTCAATGTCTGCTTCAATTGTTCCATCAAGATTATCATCTAGTTCTCCATTTTTTTTTAAACCAGATCTAGACTTACTGTTTAGATCTAAGGTATCGTGTCTCTTTGCTTACTGTTCCTTTGTATAATTTGTTTTTAGATTGAGAAATTCTTGATGTTCTTTGCTGAGTTTATGATTTAGATCTGGAAATATTTGTTTGTTCCTCTACATAATGTTTCTGTTTTTCTTCCGCTGTTTCATTTGTTCCCGCAAACCATTCAGTCAAAATTTTCTCCGTATCGTCTACAATCGTTTTATTCCTGCAAACGATAATTAAATTTTTTTTCTTCGTTCATATTTCTTCTATTAATGTTTTTCAGTTCTTGAATTTTCCAGCAAGATCTGCTTCATTACTTGTTTTTCATCTATTTCTCTGTCCTTCTCGGTTCGTTGACAAATATGGCACTCAAATGTTCATTCTTGTTTGTCTAGATTTGTATTTCATCCATCTTTCTACCTCTGTTTTTCATTTTTCCCTTTTAGCTTCGTTTTCAGTTTTAGTTTGGTTTTAGTTTTCCCTTCAATAAATCTCAGCTGCAACAAGATGATTAAACAACTAGGTGATCTATATGTTTTTTTTTTCTCACCCTACTTCATCTCACGGTTGAACTGCGAGTGATTCTTATCAGACCACGGGTTGCTACAACCTACTCTAGTTAGGCTTTATTCAAATCATCAATCCAATAGCAATGGGTGCAATCATCTTTCCTGTATCATGATATCAGTATATTTGGCCTTCCTTCATCTTCTCATACTTGGCGGACAGTGCATCTATATCTGGTTTCCATTTGGGGCTGATGATAGTATTACTGACATAACAAGAGAATGTAAAGTTAGAAGTGAGAGGATCATGTTGTCCTATTGATGGCAAGTTCAAGAAGAAAATTGAATTCTCTAAGAAAATTATTTTTAGACACACGCATACCAAATCTATTTCTCATTCTGCAATCTACTTTTTATTGTAGTTACCAGACGACTTTTTATTTTTGATAAAAAATGATTTTCAAAAATACTTTTTGAAAAAATAGCAAAAATAAAAAACAAAAATGATACCAAACACAGCCTTAGAATTCAAAATGGGTTGTAGAGCATGCATTTCTGATCAATGAATTCAATTAGAAAATATATTCTATGATCCAAGAATGAGAATGCATACTAAACATTGTTTACATCATCTCAGAATGTGTTCTTCATCTAGAATGAATTCTAAGAATATATACCAAACACTAAGGGTGTCAAAAATGAAACCGAACCATATACCGAAATCGAACCGAACCGTTTAAACCAAAATCGTGAAGCTGATTATTAAATGGTTCGGCTCTGGTTTCAGAAATGAAACCGTTTATTTAAACGGTTCGGTTCTGGTTTCAAGAATGAAACCGTTTAAACCGACTATTTGGAACTGTTAAAATCGACTAATCTTTAATCCTTTAGTGCTAAATGTCTATATTTGTATAAATAAATTATATTTTAATATTTTTCACATGGCATACTTCTAATTTGTAAGTCCACTTTTATATGTGATTAAAATTATTTTAATGATTTCCTTCGCTTTCCCTCTACTTTGTTCCTAACTCTCTTCCTCTCCCTCCCGGCAATGAAAAAGTTTAAAAATCGAAAAACTGAATCCAATTAATAATTGGTTTTGGTAAGTATTGATAACATCTCTTAGCTTACTGTAACGCGACACGCGTCTATCCCCAGAATGTAATGGAGAGACAACACGTGTCCAATCAGGTGTCACCACCAAAATACTCCATCAGTAGGGTAGGTAAGCGCATGATCAGCCATACGTGCGGATCTCTGGTTCAAACTTCGGTGTACTACAAGAATTCCAATGGGAGTGCAGTATGAAATCTTGTATTTGGACAGCCATTCCTACACTTGGAGAACACACTTAGCAAACTGTAAGGGCCAAGGCGGTACCCTTGGGAGACCGTAGGATCTTTATCCTACGTTAGCTAGTGATGGCTGGACGATTCCCAGCAAAATCATAGACAATCATACATACTTGATTTCTGGTTGGTGCATTTACACCAATTCTAGGTGAATCCACTATATAAACACTCGATGATCACAGGTGTGGGCATCTGATTTGACTTTGACTCATGGCTTTCTGGAATACTCAGGGAGCCCACCACTCTAAGGAGCTTACCACCTCTAACGTAAGCTCCATACTAATTTGATCGTCGGAGTAGACCCCGGACATCACTGTCCGGCTCCGATAACCTTCTGTTTCATTTTGCAGGAAGTGAGACACGTCAGCTAGCCCAGTTTCTGCAGCAACAGTTTGGCGCCCACTGTGGGGCCCTGACTATTCTTTCAGAAACATCTACGGTATCATCCGCACTCAAAATGGTGACTACAAGAAACAACGCCGGGAGGAATGACGGAAATCATGACGGAAATCCTCCTACGGGAGTTCCTCCCCACCTCTGGTTGGTCAGTACGTCACCGTAGAACAGTTTAATGCTCTTATAGAGCAGCTTGCTACATTAACCAGGGCAGTCATGCCACCGCTCGCTTCACAGAGGCACAACTCGAACAGAATGGCTAGAGGGCCGAGATCAAGATCCAGAGGATCCAGACAATCTAGATACTCACATCAGTCAGCTCACCCATCATCTAGCCATTCCCAATGACAAATGCCAGATCCTATCTCTAAAGAGGATGATACCGACTATATGGTCGAGGAGGAAACATCTTCCACTCGCTCGAGAAGCGTCTCTGTGCACCATCGCCTAGGACCCAGGCGTGAAAGCAACCCTGGAGAAGCTCAAAGGCTGGTTGACAATGGTAGAGCCAACCCTAGGGTTGTGGAACATCAAGACGCCACAGATTGAGTCGTGGCAGAACAAGCCAATGCTGCGAACCCAGGAACTCTCGAACAACAGATTCGGGCAATGCAGAACAAGCTCAGCGACATGGAGAAGTAGCAGGCGGAGTGGATGAACATCAATAGAAAAAGAGAATACCACGCTGATATGGCTTTTTCACGAGAAATAATGGAGGCTCGGAGACCAGATAATTTCAGGATGCCAAAGGTCGATCCTTATGAGAGGACCACCAACCCACAATTACATCTTGATAATTACTCTGCAAAGATGCTCCTGTATTGGTACAACGATACGATACTTTGCAGAGCATCTCCATCTACTTTAAAGGGACCAAGACTATTTGAGCAATCGTTTCTACGAACATTTCCAAACTCAAGCTGCACCAAGGAAGGACGCTAAATATCTTATGCGAATCAAGTAGAAGCTGGGTGAGTCTTTAAGAAACTTCTTGGCCAAATTTAATAATGAGGCACTGGAGATAAAGAACCTCAGCCCAAATGTATGGATGACTGCCCTGTATGATGGGGTAACATATCCGAATTTGTTGAAATCCTTGGCTAAAAGGCCGCCTACCGATCTGAATGACTTGAGAGCTCGGTGCGACAAATACGCCGCAACTAATGATGCGTTGCTTCTAAAGCAAGCCAAACAGAAGACAGTGGGAGAAAACAAAAGAACTGACTCTCAAGCAGACGTGGTGATGTCACAACCTTCAAAAAACAAAAATCAAGAAAAGACGGTTTTCCTAGGAAAAAAGTCACACGAGTGAAATTTGATTGGGATGCCTTTACTCCCCTAAACTAACCCATGGCTGAGGTAATGTACGAGTTAAAAGGCATTCCCCTGGAGTTGAAGGATCCCCCAAAATTGAAGGTAGACCCAAAACGTAGATCGATAAAAAAAATACTGCAAGTATCACAAAGACCATGGACACGACACTGAAAAGTGTCTGGTGCTTAGGTATGCAATTAAAGATTTGATAAAGAGAGGTCTTGCCAAGCAGTATGTAGACGAGTGCAAGAATGAAGATCGGCGAGGAAAGCAGACCGCCGAAGATCATGATGACATAGATCAGAAATATAAAAGAAAGGAGAGTGATTCAGAGGACGAGCCTGATTCATTGCCTTTAAGGAAAATCGGTGACACAAGATCAGGACACGTCGGAAGAATTTCAAAGAAACCAAGTGTAAACAACATGTTGGAAGAATCATAGAACCAAGGTCGCTCTCCAACTCGAAGTGGTCATGCAACTTAAATCGAAGAAGCGATGAACGATCTGATATGGTTTTTCTCAACATTCTATCAAGACCAAGAGCCAGAGGATATGAAGTGGGTCAAATACGAACCCAAAGAATAAGATGTAGAATTGCCAGAGCAACATTCAAATCACCGTAGAAGCACCAGTCCACCACTCAGGTGTATTGACACACCAAAAAATCAACATCGCCAACCAAGGAAGACCGGGACTCCCACAGCATGAGATTGGTTATCCCAGAGCATTACACAAACATAATAATAGGGGGCTCCGCCGCTGGAAAAACGTCCAAGAGCGTCCGAGTTGCTTATGCAAAAAGTGTATTCAATGCATCTTCGTCTACCAAATCTTATCTTGTAGGAGACGTCTGAAGACTTAATAAATATCAAATTCCCGCACGAAGATGCAATGGTAATCATAATGGTGATAGACAAAGTTAATGAAGTAGAGCGAGTTTTGGTCGACATGGGTAGCTCCGCGGACATACTATACTACCACGGGTTTAAGGCCATGAACCTAGACGAGAAGCGGCTACAACCAATTATATATTCATTGATCAGTTTTTTAGGTGATATAGTGAAAGTGAAAGGTGGAATAATACTCAAGACTCGAGTATGGACCAAGCTCAATTAGAGAACATACCGAGCATCTTATCTAGTGGTGGATGTACCCTCAAGTCACAATGTAATCTTAGGCCTCCGAGGCTCAATCTTATGAGAGCTTGCGTCTCAACTTACTACCTCATCATGAAGTTCTCAACCAAGAATGGCATAGGTTTCTGTAGGGTCAACCAAAAGCTGTCACGCAGATGTTATAAAGCTAATCTTAACAACAATGACAATAAGCTAACAGCCCAGACAATCGAGATCGAAGACCTTTGAGAAGATTTCACCCAAGAATGAGTAACTCCTGCAGAAGACCTAGATCAAAAACCCATCTCAGAAGAGCAAGCAGACGAATATTTTCAGATTGGGTCCTTACTACAAGGAGAACAAAGGAAAAACTTGATCAAGTTCCTCAAAGAAAACCTCGATATGTTCACTTAGTCAGCCTCAAACATGCCCGGGATACCAAGAAATCTAATGAAGCATCGACTAGCAATCGACGCCAAATTCAAGCCAGTCCACCAAATGAAAAGAAACTTTGCCCCTGAGCGTAAAGTTGAGATCAAAGAAGAGGTAAAGAAATTGCTCGAAAGTCCAATAGAAAATGGTGCATTTGTATTGACTATTCAGATCTGAATAAAGCTTGCCCTAAGGACTATACCCTCTCCCTAAAATTGATAGGTTAATCGATGCGACAACAGATCAAGAAATGTTAACTTTATGGATGCCTACTCTGGGTACAATCAGATAAAGATGTTTGAACCAGATGAAATCAACACAAATTTTATCAGCAGCAGTGGACTATATTTCTACAAGGCAATGCATTTCGGCCTAAAAAATGCATGAGCAACCTATCAGAGGTTGGTAAACAAAGTTTTCAAAAACCAAATCGGTTAAAACATGAAAGTCTATGTGGATGATTTTCTAATAAAAATTAAGAAGGACACCACCCAGTGTAAGCACCCCATTTTTGCCACCCTCTACGTAAGTGAACCAATATGGCAGGTTTTCGACCTTTAACCCAAAGATTTGTGATTTTTCATTGAACCCCACAGTAGGGTCATGGGCTATTATCTACTTGAATGAATAGGTTGTGAAATTATCTTCGAAATGAGACCGGAATCATGAAATTCTGACTTTAAACAAGGAAGATATCGTAGTTTGAAAGTGCAAGGGCATTAACGTAATTATCATATCATTCATGCATTATCATTCAAACTTCAAGACATCATATCTGGGTCATTTGATATCGGAATCAGATCATTCAAAGGCCAATATTCCTTATTTCCAGTCCTCTTCAAAGTGGACGTGAAAAATCCTGGGTAGAAGTCACCAGTGAGCCCCATGCAAGCTTTAATGCAAAATTATCGTTATAACTTCAAAGCTTCATATCTTTTCCGTTCTACGTCGGATTCAGATGATTCCAAGAACATTATTCTTCATTTATGATGTTCTACAAAATGGACGCAAAAAAATATTGGGCATAAGTCTCCGAAGGATCCCATGTAAAATTACATATAGAATTAGTCATTTAACCTTTGAAAATTCATATTTTGGTCATCCCATATCCAAATCAGGTGATTTCAATTTCATTATGTTCCATTTTTAGTACTCTAAAAAGTGGACGTAAAGGATTTTCGATGGAAGTCTCCGAAGGATCCCATGCAGAATGATCAGCCAAATTATTGATAATTGGCCTGCTTAAACTTCAGAAATTCATAAGTTGGCCATTTTATTTCCAAATGAGGTGATTCAAGTTATAATATTCTTCATTTTTTATGTTCTACAAAGTGAACGCAAAAAATTTAGAATAGAGGCTATCGAAAAATTTCGTGAGAAATGACAGCGGAAATAACCAATGAAATGATAGAGAGAGAAAACCCAGTTAAATCCAATCAACTCAGCTCATTCAATTCAGCCCAAGCCAGTCTCAATCCAGTTCAAATTGGTTCAGCCTATGTGTATCATGAGTTACATATTTTTTATATTATATTATATGTATATATATTATATAGTACATATTATATGTTCATATAATATTATATATATATATATATATATATATATATATATATATATATATATATATATATATATATATATATATATATATATATATATAATATATATATTTACATATTGATATATTATAATATAGGTGGTGAGAGTGGGATCAATGGAATATATTTTAAGGAAAGGAATTGAAAAAAATCCGAGAGAGCAAAGAAAAAAAAGAAGAAAGAGATTAAAATGAGGAAAGAAAGGATAAATTGTACAAGAAAAGATTCGACAATTGGGAAAGGAAAGAATGAAAATCACTGGAGGGAAATAGAGAGCTGTGAGATTGAGATTGAGGAAAGAAAAGGAAAGATTGAGAAGGAGAAAAAACGTGAGGGAGATTGGTTTTTGGTTTTAGGTAATAAGAAGCCATGAGATTGAAATTGAGAAAAAGAAGGATTTTTTCTAAAAGAATTAAGAGAGAGACGGACAGATGGAGAGTGGAGATCTAAAAAAAGAGAGAATCGGGAGAGAGAGAGAGTGGAGATATAAAAAGGGCAGAATCTGAGAGAATAAAAGGGAGATAAAAAAAATAAAGAAAGGAAAGAAGGTGGATTTGAAAATAGGGGAGAATCCGAAGGAGAGAGGGCGGTGGAGAGGAGAATAAAAAAAGAAAAAAAAAAGAGGAAAAGGAGGAGGGGGAACCGAGACGAAAAAAGAAAGAGAGAGAGAGAGAGGGCGGTGGAGAGAAAGAATAAAAAAAGAAAAAAAGAGGAAAAGGAGGAGGGGAACCGAGACGAGAAAAGAGAGAGAGAGAGAGAGGGCGGTGGAGAGAAAGAATAAAAAAGAAGAAAAAAAGAGGAAAAGGAGGAGGAGAACCGAGAAGAGGAAAGAGAGAGAGAGGGCGGTGGAGAGAGAATAAAAAAAGAAAAAAAGAGGAAAAGGAGGAGGAGAACCAAGAAGAGGATTGCAGAGCGAGAGGCGGAAGCGAGAGTGAAGAAAGAGAATAAAAAAGAAGAAAAAAAGAAGGGCCGAGAAGATTGAAGAGGGAAAGGCGGCAGATCGAGAAGAAGAGGAGAAGAAGAATAAAAACAAAAGGAAGAAGCAAGAAGAAGAAGCGGAAGAAAGGTCTCTTACCTGAAACCCGACCAGATCAACCACCTGCACAACCAATACACCCCAGCCGATTGCTTTCTCAATACTTGCACAACCTTGACCTCATCAGTTCATCCTGCTCCACTCTACCCAATAACTTGCAACAAACCCCCATCCATTCACGACCTGCTACAACACAACAGATCCTACCGACCACCCAACCCGATATCCTCCATTTACCCATACCTTTGCCCACTATCAACCTATACCCGACAAACCATTGAGACCCAGCCATGCATCCCCAGTCATGCACCTAACCCGATACCCTCTACTGGCCACCATGAATCTACATACCACGAAACCTTTGATTGGTACCCCTTTTGATCAATATCACATCATTGACATGCCCTAATAAATCTGAGCCATGTGATTTGATTGTTTAATGTGATGATGAATCTATTGATATGATGAATTAAATTTTGATTATTTGATTTAATTTTGAACATTAATCTGATCATTTGATTCATGTAATTTTGGCCATTGATCTTAGAATTTTAATGAATTGAATGTAGACCATTGATTTAGAATTTTAATGAGTTGAATATGGACCATTGATATGGAATTCTCATGTGATTAAATTATGGCCTTTGATCTTGAGTCATTGATTGATAAATCTGATCCCTTGGATGATAATATTTTATTTGGATCATATGATCAAATATAGACCATTGGATGTTGGTTCTAATTCTGAAGCATTGGATGACATAAAGATGTGATTTTAAGCAATCTGAATCATTAGATCTTGATCATGAGTGTTTTAAGGAAATATGAACCATTAGATCTTGATCATGAGTGCCTTAAAGCAATTTGAACGGTTAGATTACCATCAATAGTGATTTATACCGTTGAATTTTTCATCATGAGTGTTTTTAGATGCACTGACATGTTTGGATGCTCATTGCCATGTTTGGATGCTCATTGACATATTTAGATGCTCACTGCCATGTTTAGATATTCACTGTCATGTTTGGATGCTCGTTGCCATGTTTAAATATTCATTGCCATATTAGGTATTGCCATGCTTAAAAGATAGCATCTTAGAGCATGTCATATAGGCTCTTGCTTTATTTGTAATACATGCCATATTTGAGAGATTTTTTAACAATCTTACTATATGTGAATTTCTTGACATAAATGTGTTATATGTCATATTTAGATGAATAATTTATTTTTGGCAATAATTTAATTTATGCTGCACCCTAGTCAAACTGCCATATCTGTACACCTAACAAACATAGTAGGTGTGGGGACGTGCATTTAGGCACCTATATTCTTGGGAATGGCATAAAAATCTTAATAAAGAAAGAGAATGCTTTGACAAACTTTTCAAAATTAGAGCTTAGATTGAAAAGGGTAATTTAGGACGATTTTGCCCCTCAGTAAACCCTAAACCTAGAATAGGTTCACAACCCTAAACCTAGAATAGGTTCTCATTCCTAAACCTAGAATAGGTTCTAAACCCTAAACCTAGAATAGGTTCTCACATTCTAACCTAGAACAGGTTATCATCAGCCCGAACTACGTGGATTCTGATTCCTAGATCAAACCCTAGGATACGTAGGCTATTTGGGAGAAATTCAAATTCGGATCCAAATTTTAGTCCACTCAGACTATCCATAGATCCACTAGGATACCCATCCATTTCAATACGTTTGAACTACGTGGATTATGATTCCTAGGGCAAACCCTAGGATACGTAGGCCATTTGGGAGAATCCCAAATTTGGATCCAAACCTTAGTCCACTTGGACTATCCATAGATCCACTAGGATATCTATCCACATTCCAATCCAGAAAGGGTTATCCATACCTTAGTTCACTCGGACTATCCATAGATCCACTAGGATATTTACCACATTTTAACCCAAATAGGATTACCCATCATTTCGAACTACGCAGATTCTGATTCCTAGGGCAAACCCTAGGATACGTAGGCCATTTGGGAGAATCCCAAATTCGGATCCAAACCTTAGTCCACTTGGACTATCCATAGATCCACTAGGATATCCATCCATATTTTGACCCAGATAAGGTTATCCACATTCCAACCCATAATGGGTTATCCATATTTTGACCCAAATAGGGTTATTCTTAGATCCACTAGGACTATCCGTCAATCCGCATGGACTATCCAGATCCTAACCCATAGGGTTTCTCGGCCTTTCAAGCATAAATTTCAACTTCAACAAAGAACTTAATCATGCACAAGCATAAATCACAGTCATAAACTTTAATTACACCTAAACTACGATGGTGAACCTGATTTTTGGAATAATTCCGTAATACGTAAGCAATCTGATGGACACAGATTCAGTTCAATGATATCAAACCACTTGGTTTGGTTTGGTTTAACAAATAGAGTCTAGCATAGGAAAGGTATAGGAGACCGATTTTGATCGGGCGGTTTGGGTGTCTAACCCCTTCCCATAACCGTAACTTGATGCTTACCCAATCTCTGATGGACCAGAAATCCAATATAAGGGTCATGAGTCAATCGAAGTCTTACCTTGGGGTGAGATTTCACATTTCTAAGGTCCTAGACCTTAATCTAGGTGGCGACTTCTAAAATTTTCAATCTTTGTCCTCACACCCACATAGACGACTTAAGAGAAGCATTTGAAGTCCTTTACAGCAACCAAATGAGACTTAATCCTATTAAGTGTGCATTCAAATCGGCTTCAAAAAATATCTCGGCTTCATGGTCTCTAACAAGGGCATTGAAACCAATCCAGCCAAGATCAATGCAATCAAGCAAACGCCAGCCCCAACAAAACCAAAGCAGGTTCAAGTGCTGACAAGATGAATAGCTACCTTAGGGCGATTCATATCAAGGTCGGCAAACAGATGCCTACCATTCTTCAAAACTTTAAAGGGAGCCAAACACTTTAAATGAATAGACGAATGTCAAAAGGCTTTCAAAGATTTGAAAACCTTCTTGACTTCGCCTCCCTTGCTTGCATATCCCGAAGTCGGTGATAAACTACAAGTCTACTTCGCCATATCAACTGCAACTGTCAGCTCGGTTCTGATAGAGGACTTGAAAAAGTTCAAAGACTAATTTATTATGTCAGTAAAATATTACCGATGTGGAGACCAGTTACTGAACGGTTGAAAAATTTACCCTTGCTCTGGTCACCGCAGCCATGAAACTCTGACCTTACTTTCAAACCCATACAATTCAGGTATTAACGAACAAGCCCTTGAAGAAGATACTAGTGCATCCAGATATCTTTGGACGACTTGTGAATTGGGCAGTGGAGCTCGGAGAGTTCGATATAGATTTTCACCCAAGGATGGCAATAAAAGGCCAAGTACT
Organism: Protea cynaroides; assembly: GCA_028583415.1. Lineage (NCBI taxonomy): Eukaryota > Viridiplantae > Streptophyta > Magnoliopsida > Proteales > Proteaceae > Protea > Protea cynaroides. The sequence continues at coordinate 18,134,772 of CM053272.1, read as the reverse complement.
AGCGGACTTCATATTTGAAACTATCGAAGAAGATGCAGACATAAAAAAAATGCTAGCGGAAGAAGATATATGGTAGAAAAAGAAGAGGCAAAGGGTAGAACCCTCACCAGCCTGGACGTTACACGTGGATGGATCCTCGAACAACAAGCACTAGGGGGCTGGCGTGAAACCAACAAGCCCTGAGAAATTCAAAGTGCAAGTAGCTCTTCGTTTTGACTTATACGCTACAAACAACGTGGCAGAATATGAAGCCCTCCTAGCAAGGCTCCAATTGGCAAAATACCTGTTAGTGAAAAGGCTAGACATCTACAGTGACTCACAAGTTGTAGTCAAGCAAGTCAACGGTGAATATGAAGCCAAACAACCACACATGTACCTCGAGAAAGCGAAATCATACCTCTCTCTATTCAAAGGCTATCAGATAAGCAATGTGGACTGTGAAAATAACATCAAAGTAGATGCCCTGTCTAGACTTCTTACAGAAGATCTCTTCAATTTTGACAAATTGATGTATATTGAAGTGCTCAAACAAAAAAGCATCTCTAAAGGACCCGATACCCAATAAATCAATAGTAAATTGACTTGAATCGACCCTATAAGGACCTACATTGAAACCGGCAAGCTACCTGAGGATAAATTAGAAAGACGTCGAGTCCAAGCAAGGTTCCACCAGTACATAGTTATGGACGAAAAACTATACCGTAAGTCTTTCACTCGTCCTTTCATACTCTATTTTACTATAGTAGAAGCCAATAAGGTGATATGGGAAGTACATGAAGGAATCTGCAAAAGTCACATAAGTGGCCGCACTCTTTGCCAAAAAAATACTCTATCAAGGTTATTATTGGCCATCCATGCTTGTTGATTGCACTGAATATGTAACAAAGTGCAAAAGATGCTAGAAGCACGCCACGATTAGTCATCTGCTTGCAACCGAGCTCCAATAAATAATTAGCCCCCTGTTGTTTGCGATGCAGGGATTGGACATGCCGGTCCAATGCTAGGAGCCAAGTCATCCAAAAGATTCTTCTTAGTAGTAGTGGATTACTTTTCTAAATGGGTTGATGCAGAAGCAGTCATGTCAACCGACACAAATCGGATCGAGACCTTCCTCTGAACAAATGTCATATACCGATATGGCATCCCAAGAATACTAATAATTGATAATGGACCACAGTTCGATGGACAACAGTTCAAAGCCTTCTATGAAGGTCTTGGAATCGAACATAGGTTTGCAACAGTATACCACCCGAAGGCCAACGGTCAAGTTGAAGCCACAAATAAGACAATCTCTGGTGGAATAGCGTGCAGATTGGGAACGGCCAAAGGAGAATGGGTCGATGAGCTACTAAATGTCCTACGGTTTTATCGAACAACTAGCCGAATGCCTACAGGAGAAACACCCTTTATGTTGGCATATGGAGCGAAAGTGGTCACACCAGCTGAGGTTACTCTTCCTACTTTCAGGATCTTTAACTATGATGAGGTCTAGAATGATGAGGAACTAAGAGTTAACCTAAACGTGCTCGAGGAAGTGCGCGACAATGCTCTACTACAATCATAACAAAGAATAGCCAGGTATTACAATTCACGTGCCTAAGCTAGGCAGTTTAAGGTCGATGATTTGATGCTTCGCTGCTCCATAGTATCCAAACCTTCCCAGCAAAGCAAACTGATGCCGACTTGGGAAGGGCCTTATAGAGTTATCTGTGTGACAAGGCCAGGGACCTGATACCTCGAAACATTAGAGGAAAAATATATCCAGAAACCCTGGCACTCAAAACGCTTACTAAAATTTTATCAATGAGGTAATGGACATGAGGAAACTTCAATGAAATATCTTACATCCTAAATCTTTTGTCTTACAAATCTTTTAGTAAACTGTTTAGTCAAGTCGCAACGGACCTTATAAAGTGCTTAGGCTAATGCAAAGGTCAAACGACTTATAACAAATCTACTCAAATTTATGCTGCATGCACCATGCAACTCACTACGATTAGCTTGGGGGAGGGAACGCCCCAAAAATCGTGAAACCAAAGACAAAAGAACATGCAAGCTCGACACTAGAGTAAAAAGTTCCAAATATTAAAATTCAAAGTTGGTCACAATAAAAACAAACGAGAACATACTGCTCAACATAAAAGAAAAACAACTCAAAGTTCCTAGTTTCCTTCCTGTACTTTAGAACCGAAAGGAGATGCTGGTGCACCATAGAGGTCTGAAAAATCAAAGTTGGGAAATTTTGCCCTCACAAAATCGCATAGTGTGAAGAACTCCATCGACAGCTTAGTTTTCTCTTCCAGATGCTTTGCCTGTTCACCCTCTAAAGTCGCTATCCTCTGCCTATACCTCCAAGCCTCCTCTCTTAGTGCACCGATCTGATTTCTCGCCCTGTCTCTCTCCCTTTCAAGCCCATTTTCTATTATCTCCCACCTTAGTTCGGATCTTGAACATTTGGCCTCCAGAGAGTTAATTCTCACGTAGATGTCGTGGAGAAAGTTGGCATGCTAGGATACAATGAATAGGAGTTAGCGAGCGTGAGGAACGTTGTCAATATGAACCGAAACAAAAGAAAAAACTTACACCCAGAAGCACCGAAGATATCCTCTCATTGGAAGGTCCAGAAGTTTCCTTAGGAACATGATTCGGAGCGGTAAACTCTCCAAGTGGAGGTGTCTGAGGAGTAGTTCGGACTAGACTATGCACCCGAACACCACCATGACCAGGAGAATCCGCAATACCAATAACCAGAGATGGTGATCTCCCTTTACGCTTTGAAGAAAAGGCCTACACTGGTTTTGCTCTCAGACACTGTGAAGCGCTAATGGCCCTACTAGAACTCGGAGCTTCCTTTGTAAGTCAGATCTCAGGGGAAGAATCAGCTTGAGATAAAAAAAGGAACAAATAGTTAACATAAACAAAAGATTGATAAAAAAAAGGAGGGAAAATTAAAGATGCAAGCATACCGGACTTGGACGACGCATTGTCATCCACCTCCATCGAGTCATTTGGGTGAAAAGAAGCATTACCCTCCTCGCCGTCCTCAATGAAAACTCAAACAGGTTGCGCCAGAAGGAATGGGCGGAATCCAGGCTTTGCTAACTCATTGTGGGAATATTGAAACTTGCGCACATGCTTCTTGGCCAATCAAAAGGACTCTAAGTCATCACTAGATAACTCAGATTTTTCATTCAACTCCTTAGCCTGTTCATCATTGAAAAAGCTCCATATGTTGTCTACGGGAAGTAGATTCCTATTCGTATGCCCAACGAAAAGAAAAAAGTGCGCTAGTTCGAGATAGATCCCATCTTAGTACACAAGATCTTTCGGACTCCAGCCCTTGTCTTAAAGTAATACCAGACCATAGGACTAGGAGAACTAGATTCTTTTTTAACATTCAGACTGAATATCACCCTGAACAGATCAATGGAGGGGACGCGGTCAATCTGCTGAAAGAAGATAATGAAAGAGATTAAATGGCACCACGAGTTAGGTTGCACTTGTCCAAGTGCAAGCCGATAATACTTTAGAATCAAAGAAATCTCATCTGGGAGAGGTAAACCGAACCCAGAACCGAACTTCTCTTTGAAAATGCAAATCTCATAAGGACTTGCAGCGTTAGGCACCTCATCATCACCAGGATTTCTGCATTCAAATTCCCCAAGAATCAAAAAGGTGCCTGAAAGAAGGAACACATCTCTACCCTCCCTTGGTGGATCGGTAACTAGTGCAACATAATATTTATTTTGAGGGAGAGAGGGATCTCCAACAGAAGAACTACTGCCAGTATGGGTGCGAGAAGAAGACATCTTTCTCAAGAGAGCAGAAGAATACAGGAGATAAGCGGAGAGGAAATGAATGCTACCTGAAGAGGAAAGTGATCATAAGTAATCCGCTTCCAAGGAATATACAAAAAGGCCTTCGCCCAATGGGTAACTATTAAAACATTCGGCCTGGGACTCGGGGAAAAAGTTTCCAAAATGCTCCAAAAATGCTACATAACCAAAGTACCAGAGATCAAACAAGCACGAAAATAAGGGATTTTAATATTTGAAATGTGGGTAAATAGCCGAATCCCACGATATATACAGAAGGCTCACAAAAGCAACCCCACAACAACTTTACCAAACTACCATGGAGGCGGGGGAAAGGGGCACACTAAGGTGAAGATGCCTATCAGTATAAGCCAGGTCATCACACTCCTAACCCTTCGAGCTTCAAGGGAGAAGATTCCTAAGGCGCTTTACGGCTTCGACCAACCCCTTTCTGTTTCTCGTACCTCATGCTCTGCTTCAGCGCGCTGCTGCGACATCGTCTGATAAATGGCATCCAAGGAAGGGTAAGGACTATAATAATAACCCTTAGGTCTTGGACTCCCCATGAAACCCAAGACCTCTTCTGCCTTGGTAAGTTTCTCCACAAGCAAGTTTAACCGATGCTCAGCACTAAGGCAAAGATGTCTATCAGTGGCTCCTTCTTTCTAAAGATTATCCTGATCAATCTTCAGAAGTTGCAGCTCCTTATAGCACTCAACATGTAGCTTGTGAGCTGTCGCATATTGTTTCTCTGCCTTCTTCGCAGGAAAACAAAGTCTTTTGTAGTCGTTCTTTCGGGGCTCTTCAACACAAGCCAGGGCAGTATCATCCCTTCCTAATTCAGCCAGAGCCAATTGAAGTTGAACACAAAGGACTTTAGCCTCGGCAAGCGTATCCGAGAGAACATCAGACAAGTCCTAAAGGAAAGTCGCGGTGTTAAAATGAGATTTCGGAAGAAGACTTCATAGTCATTATCAAAAATTTCAAAGCAAAATAGTTTTTCATTGAAGTAAAGAAAAGATACAAGAGGAAAGCCTTGATGGTGCATACAAAAAGAATGCCAGAGGCGATTTAAAAAAAAAACTAAGCTAAGAGCGTCCCTCAACCTTTGTATCAGTCTCTGTATCCTTGCTGCTGGCAACAATAGCACCTTCTTGTCCAAGAAGAGAGGCGGAGGGATGAGCAATGGCCAGAACTTGGGGATCTGCATCAGTCTGAGGAAGATGAGCCATGTCGCCCTTATCTTCTTCTTCTTCTCCTTCTCCCTCAGCATCTTCATTTTTGGGAGAGGAAGGTGGAATATTGTCCAACCTTAAGGGATACCCTTTGAGCTTCAACTTGGGGCCATCTTGCGGATGAAGTGGCACAGTTTGTATATCCCTTCGAGAAAAGAATCCCCGCTGATCTTGACATGAAGGGCTTCCTTCTTTCAAGCTTTTAAGACAAAATTGTCTAACTGGGGGGAAACCTTATACTCAACATTAGCCCGATCAACTTTTTCAGGAACCTCAAATTTAACTTTCTTCAGCGTAGCCTGGAGGTCATCAATGGTATTGCCAACCTCCATTTTCGCTTGCTCACTATCCTGCTTCAGTAGATCCAACGCTGAGGCTGCCATGTCGACTCTCTCCTTTTCCCTTCAAGCTCCGCTTTTGCCTGGAAACTTTAGATTCGGCATTGCTCTTGCTCAAGTTCGCGACATCAAGCTAGCCTTTGAAATTTGCCACCTGTTGGGTCAAGGTTTTTTCCTCCTCAGAATATATCTGGTGAACTATCCAGGCTTCTTCCAGAGCCTTCTCGATAGATTTGAGCCTCTCCAACCTCTTGGATCTTCGTTGTTTATGTGTGCGAAGGGATTGTGCCGTGTTCACAAGCTGAAAGAAAAGTGGAAAATGTCAGAGGAAAGAGTAAAAAGAAAAGAAAATCGATAGTGGATGAACAAACACTTACCCCCATGAGATATCGCTCCTTCGATCTCTCAATTGCATCTTCTGACATCTCGTAAAAAGTTTTAGCATCTAAGGGCAAACACATACAATCCACCACCTGAAGAGCAACATCTGCCATGTTCATCGCGTTGTTTACCAGGTCAATGCGCCACTTTGGCTAATAAGGACCCCGTAAAGAATTAGGACTACAACCTCTGCTAGGAGCACAATGTTTAGAGCCCCACCTAATGATTGAGTCTGGGGGAAGTCGGAGCTAGTAAGTCAATCCTTCCCCGGGGATGAAGGACCAACTCATTTGTAGATGACGAATTGGACATAGATTCGACAAACCCCATGAGTGCCCCAATAGCGGCAAACCCCAAAGAGGCTTTAGATGACGACTTGGATGTCTCCCACGACTGAGAAGCTGGGAAGGCGTCAGAGGAAACCCCAGCAACTTCTTACGGTCCCAAGGGGACCTCTATAGGAGTAATCTACATTTCACCAGAAGGAATGATGGGGGAAAATTCCTTGGCCTAAGTTAGTGATGCAGATGTGACCTTGGTTCTTGCTTTCTTCCAAAAGGGGGCATCTCCAATCATGCCCTCACCATCAGACCACTCTTCTTGTCCTGAGGTTTTTGTGACCTTAGAACTTAAAGCTTTCTTCTTCCTGCCCATCTTCTTGGAGCCTTCAGCCACTTCCTTCGATGCGAGCTTCTGATCTCAGCCATATTAAAAGTGCTTTTCCCATTGCAAAATCATCAAACTGAGTCAATACCAAAGGAAAATCCAATGTCATACCAGTTTACAAGCCACTATTTCCTAACTTACTCGAACTCTCGGCAACGATGTGGTCCCCCGAAGGAGCCGAGTTGTCATAAACATCGTCTCCCATTCCAAAATCACCAAGGTAGTGTAGAAAGGGTTGGGAGAGCTCATCATAACCTATGGGTGTTACGTAACTCTAACTTGGAATAACTAAGCTCGTCATATCACAGCCCATTATGGGGAATCGGACGTAATATCCTAGTGATCCAAGAGACAACCCGAATCTTCTAGCGACAGACAACCAAAATGATCTACCAGCAAACCCTATAGTCTACACAAATAATATCCATAATAATCAATAATAATTAATAATCATTGTAGCAGAATAATAAGAGCTTGCAGTAGAATCATAATAGAAAATAGATGTTTTTAATGTTATCATTACATAATTAGTCTGTTATGTCTTACAAACCGTTTCACAAGTAATATTCATATTGCATATATCTCGTACTAAATAATTAACGTAAATCTGAATAAAATACTGCAGATAGACCAAACTGCATCTATCTACATACATCAAAATCATGGAAGCGGGGCACTAACTCAGGTCCCATAAACACAATCTTTATAGGTATAGCCCTTAACGTGACCCCTTAGTGGCCCTCCACCAAGAGAAATGTCCTCAACATCAACAGGATCCATAGCAGCAGATACAGTAGAGATACTACAATCAAAGCTAAAAAGATATTCGATATCGAGGGGTGAGCTCCTATCCCAACTCAGCAATAAGTCAGGTATCCAATGCAATCCTATGCAATAATTTATGAATGCAGTATAGAAGCAAATAAACAAGCAATTATGAGTGGCAATCAAATGTGTATGCAATCATGGTTGGCTTGTACCCTTGCTCAACCGACAATCATTGATCTTGAATCAGACCGAAACAATCAGTGACACCCCTGATCCTAACACTGACCCATGAATCAGTGGCTTGTCACTGGATGAACCATCATTGATCTCGAGTCAGACCCAGGCAATCAATGACACCCCTGATCCCGAGGCAGACCCATGAATCAGTGGCTTGTTCACCCATTTTGCTAACGCACAAGTCATTTGATCAAGTTGATGTATGATGCATGATAAGTAAAACAACAAGAGGATTGTACCCCAGCAGAGATCCCCGTTCCAATCTCAAGGACTGATCGTGTCCCCACTAAGGCATAACCAGGTATATGACCATGTATCGTACTCTCATACTCCACACGATCATATACCTCACAACACAATCATATCCAGAACAATAATCACTCAATAAGGCATGTGTATGCAGTAAGTAAAACTATATTCTAGTAGGAATTCTCGTTCCACTCCCATCGATTGACTGTATCCCCACTAGAGCATAAAGTATCAAAATGGCACGTGTATCGTACTCCCATACTCTACACGGCCATCATACATGGTCTCAACCAAATTGCACCCAGCAGAGAACCCTAATTCCCCACTCCCATGGTTCGTTGTGCATCTATTACGGTATGGCCACTCTTAACGTGATTCATGAGGTTACTCATTACATGAACCACCATACATGGGTGGCATCCCAACAGAGAGCCTCAGATTTCCACTCCCATGGATCACCATGTCTTTACTAGAACAGCAGTACACCAACATGATACGTATGTTCGTACTCATATACGTCACATGCACCATTATGCATGGTTATGCACACAACATCATCAACAACTACCCCTTGCAGAAAACCCCGGATCCTCACTCCCATGGTTTGTTGTGTCCCCACAAGGTCACAACAACTATCAATATGACCCGTGTATTGTGCCCCGCATGCTATATATCCATTATACAATAATCAACATACATAGTTATTATTATAATGCAAATGCATGAATAGTTATATACATTTCATTAGATGACATGTTATAAAAAAAAAAAATAAACACACAACAAGAACATGTTCAAACTCTACATGACCCGATCCCTCACCTGTAGACACCAGAGGTGCTGCTAAACCTTGAAGCCAACAGAAGGCCCCGTCCACTACCCGTGGTGTTTTACCTAATTGATTAGATAAATTAATTAGGTTAGTGAATATTTTTTAAACTAGTGTAGACAAGTCCTAATTGTCCATGCATAGGTCCCAAGGTAGGCTGGGGACTGAAAGGTTGGTCTTCCTAATCATTTCTATGGTTGTAAGTCAATAATGACTGAATAGACAAAAGGGACCGGTTGTGCATTCTACCAGTACATGGTGCTAGTTAAAACTTAGTCAATTCCTTCATATATAGAACCAGAGACCAATCTAATGAATGGTCATCCAGTTGATCATCCGTTTCACATACTATATACAGTATTGGAATTCTAGTAGGTCAAGCAGAAGCTAAGCAGGGTGATTGGTCATTCGATAGTGGCTCGGCTTAGGATTAAGCCTACGTAAAGGCACGTTCAGTGGTACCTTGTACACACCGGTGTGACGTACCCGATAGATCATGCTTTCGGTTCATGATACCGGTTAGGGTGGCACCGGTTATTACTTAGTCTGAATTATTTAAATATTTCTCTTAGCAGTAGACTGGTCATGAGTTAACCGGTATTAGGCCACTACCAGTCTACCAGTTCATGCTATCGATTCTGGCCCAGAAGCCAGACACCAACCAGAGAGAGTTTCCTCTTTGGGGAATGTCTTTCCCACTTGGTTTCCTTCACTCTAAGTGGTGGGAAACATTCTTTAACTGTTATTACACATAATGGGAGTCGTTTAGACCCCATTGATGTCTGCATTCATGGAAGGGATGCTAACCTAGGTTTTGTAGGTCAAGCTTGGTCTCCATTAAAGGGGATTTGATTTCCACTGATTTTATCTTCATTTAGTTGATGGGAATCATCTTCCCACCAATTATACATTCAATGGAAACCATTTATGGTTCCATTGACTCCATTCATGGAGGGGTAGAGAAACTTCTAGTTTTAATGGTGGTTCACCATTAATGGTCTTAACATTCAACCACAAAAGAAGGAGAGAGGAAGACAATGGCTTACCTCTAATGACGATCCACTCAAGGGTTTGAGGACTTCGAGTTCTTCTTATCTACTCTTCTTTTTCCACTCTCACTCTTCTTCTTCTACTCCCACTCTCCCACGGTTCCAAATGGAAGGAAAGGAGGTTGGGTCCTCCTTTTTATAGAACTCATGGAGAGAGAAAGACTCAAACTTGCGTTCAATCGGTTGTAGTCAAGCGGATGAACGTTCATTCGGTTATGCCTCCGGTTAGGCTTAAAATATGTTTATGCTTAGTTTTGTGGGTCTGATTTGGTGGGATTCTTTCTAGGTTTCTTAGACATCATTCTTACATGTCCTACAACCACTAAGTGATCCAAGAAGTTGACCCCACATCATATGGAGGGTCAAAAGTCATGGTGCCAAGTGTTGGCATAGTAAGACCCGATACGGAGAGATCTGAGTCGTGTGGATTTTGGAGTGGGTCTTACATGCCATCCCTTCCCAAAATTGGCATATGATTTAAGCTGGTAACTTCTAGGAAACTCTAGGCATTCACCAATGGAATGGGTCTCAGGTTTTGCCGGCCCACGAAGAAGAACTTGTCAGACAAGTGCGGAAGCTTGTTCCGCTTCTTACTTAGGATGTCAAACTTATTGGGCTGCTTAGTGAAAAAATACCAGCCGGACTTTTCTATCTCTTTATTGGATGGTTTCACTTTGTTCAAAAGGTAGATGCATTTAAACAGTTCAGCATTCAGCTCTCTTTCTAGATTGCAAAAATAAACATTGAAGGCTAGGATCATAGACCATGAGTTGGCCTGAACTTGGGCGGGAGCTAGACCGTAGTACTTAGGAATTTTCACGGCCTTAGGGGGAACTAGAGTTTGAACCCTGACCGAAGAAATTCAGAGTACACACACATTTCTGTCCTATGGGGCCTATAGGCTTTTTTTACCTCTCAAAGAAATCCTGGTATAGTAATGCTCATTGATCGGGAACTCGGCCAAGAGATTGTTAAGTATTCCTTTGCTCAATCTATTTTCAATACCGGTGGCTTCTACTTCATTAGGGGAAGGGATAGCGATTTCCATAGCTTCTTCTAGGTACACTTGGGCATCCGACATTCGAATTGTCGAAGGCAAAAGAACTCTAGACTCTTTGTCTCTATCAGCTAGTAAAATGAAGATACTGGTGATCGTTCCCTCAGATCCAGCGACGCAAGACAATACATCTTGCGAAAACCTATCGTCCTTTGCTAGGGGAAGCACTCTGGCTATAGTAGCTATGAGTTTAGTGGGCTTCGCATGTGTTTTACTGCCAAACGGTGCCCTGGCTGCCGAGAAATTCCACATCGTATACTCCTTTGGAAACCAGCCAAAATGGGTCTATTAGGTTCTGGGGCCATCGTTCTAGGAGGATCGAACAGGCTAGGCATAGCAAACCCTAAGGACAACTCGAAAATAAGCAACCAAAAATCGAACAAAAGTAAAATAGGGAGAGAAGACTTGCTGTGGAAAAATTGTAGAAAAGCGATGGACAATGGTGGAGAGGATGAAGACGATCTCTTTTCACTCCTGAGCTTGATAGGTTGAAAAACCCAAAAGTACTCAGTTTCCTTAATGGAGCTTTATAGTCATCAGTCGACGAATTTGAAAGTATTGGAATCCAGAACCCATCATCACAGAAGATGTCAAATCCACTTCTTTCATCATAATTAGCATCAGAGATGAGACGTTTACACTCAATAAGAGAGCGATGCATCTCCCATATTAAACATCCCTCCATGACATTAAATGCTATGTTTCGAAAGGTGGAGACAAATCAGCTCGATGACATCACTTCCATAAGAATGTGAAGGATCGATCGTGGTCTGACACGAACGGCTACTCTGACTCGTGGCATCACCTTAGAGGATACCAGTCCAAAACCGCTGAAGCCAAAATCATTGTGTGATTGCAAAGGGTGGGAAATTTGGATTACCTTTTGGAGATTTTGAAAAAGATTTTTTAAATTTCCAAGCGATGGTTACACACGACCACTTTAAGATTGAGCAAGAACGTTTTGGGGAAAAAAAGTCCACAAATCGCCAAACTATCACTGCATAAACTAGAGCGACCTTGGGATCGTGAATTCCAACGACCTTGAGATCACGAATCTCAATAACCTTAAACGCAGCTCTAAGTGACTTTGAAAAACGAAGGTCAAGCACTCAAAAACTTACCACGACAACCTGAGAGGAATACCTTGAAGCGACAAGGTTGCTTCCCCGAACTCGCCAACTCCTTAGTAGAAAGGGGCAACTGTTGATAACATATTCCTCTTAGCCTATTACAACGTGACACACGTCTGTCCCCAGAATGTAATGGAGAGACAACATGTGTCTAACCAGGTGTCACCACCGAAATAATCCATAAATGGGGTAGGTAAGCACATGATCAGCCAAACATGGGATCTCTGCTTCAATCGTCGGCGTACTACAAGAATTCCAATGGGAGTGTGATCTAGAATCTTGTATCTAGACAGCCATTCCCACTCTTGGAGAATGCGTTTAGCAAACTGTAAAGGCCAAGGCAGTGCCCTTAGGAGACTGTAGGATCTTCTTTCTACGGTAGCTCGTGATAGCTGGATGATTCCCAGAAAAATCATAGGCAATCCTACATACTTAATTTTTGGTTAGTGAATTTAAACCAATTCTAGGTGAATCTACTATATAAACACTCGATGATCAAAGGTATGGGCATCTGATTTGACTTTAACTCATGGTTTTCTAGAATACTCAGGGAGCCCACCTCTCTAAGGAGCTTACCACCTCCAACGTAAGCTCCATACTGATTGCTTTGTTACTGATTTGATCGTTAGAGTGGACCCCAAACATCACTATATATCCAGCTCTGATAACCTTCTGTTTCATTTTGTAAGAAGCGAGACACGTCAGCTAGCCCAGTTTCAGCAGCAACAGTAAGCATTTTGAAACCGTTTAATAAATGGTTTGGTTTTGGTTTTATTCATTACACATCGAACCAAAATTGAACCGCACAGTTAAACAAAAACCACCAATTAACACCCCTTACCAAACACAGCTTTAATCAGCCACCAACATTACATGCATTCTCATGGTCCGTTCACATTGGACATGCTGATTGATGAACATTTGAGCAGTTGCCTTTTTTTTCTAGTAAAAGAAAATCTATTCCTTAAGATTACAAGGCCGAGCCGTGATAACCGTAGTACATAACTAAATCAACCATGGAATGGAAAGTGACCATTCAACCACCTCTGTTATAGTCATGGCCCTCCTTGCAAGGGAATGGACTACTTTATTACCCCACCCCCCTTGAAACATAAGGAAAACAAACTGATTCCCCTGTACGAGCAAGAGTTCTAATATCCCACACAATGGGATAAAACGTAAAGATCGTCGTCAACTGAATGCCCATTAAGGATGTTAATGACTGAAAGATAGTCGGACTCAACCAGAACTTGTTTAAAACATCTCTTTAAAGCTTCAGACAATCCTTTTCTGATTGCCAAGGCTTCGCCAAAAGCCATCGTATGGAAGGGAAAATGTTGAGAAACAGCTAAACTGGGACCACCATTAGACTGGCTTGTAATAAAACCAATCCCAGAGCTGGAATTCACTCTGTCGACCAGCAATTGCCTTTTTTTTTTTCTAACCATATGTGTAAAAATTCAAAGTTTGTGGACAGTTTTCCTAAGGCTCCGTTTGGTTGAAGTAAAAGGAATAACTGAAATCACATTGAAGAAAAAGGAATAACTGAAATCACACGGAAAAGAAGAAAAAAAAATTGAAATTTAATAACTAAATTTGATTTGTTTCCATCATGTGAGATATGATTACCAAAAATTCTTCTCTATCACTGATTTGACTAATTTCTCTTTCTTATATTTCTCTTCCAACTTAGTGGAACCAAAATAAATAAATAAATAAATAAATAAATCATACCATAGTAAACAAGGTCAACCGACTCAACCCTAATAATAACAGCCCATGAAGCATTGAAGAGACTTGCTAATTTTGCAAGGAACACATGAATATTCATTACCAAACTTGCACCTAATCCATTAGGTTTCATATCAACCGGGTTACCTCTTATCTAGGTGTCCTCCAATTTGGTCTTGTTGGCCGGTAGCTATTTGTGGGATAACGAAAAAGATTATCCGATAAGGTCATGTTTCGTCTATAGGTGTAGTCTTGTATCAAGTGTGTACGTTTCTATGGATATATGATATTCTAAAAATCATGGATTGGTTAATACTGACGTTTGTTGCTGTCCTACCCCAAAAAAAAATTTACCTGATGGGTGGTATGTGATTATCAGATGAGCCATTCATTTTATTAAAGGTAAACTATTGTTACTCATTTTTATATATTGCATGACATTTTCTTTCTTTTTCTTTTTTAGACAGAAGAGGCCCCCACTCTCCATCAAGATACTATGCTATGCCTTCCTCTTGGGACTCGTACAGTTAAGTATCGAACTCTATATTTGTAAAAAGAACATACATGTTTCCTTATGTGCATCACGAAAACCATAGTATACAAGAGTAATTTGGTATTTGAGAAAAGAGGGGTTTTGGATTTTTGTGTAATCCGATGGTCATCGACCGCCGATGTCAGCAACAATAGTTGACATCGAGATACAAAGAACCCTTTATATATGGGTTAGTTTGTGTCTCATCTAACTATTGGAAACATGACCGTGCACATTTACTCACGCATGAAAGTTTTTGCCAAACAATATCTATCCTAGCTAGGTGTGAGGACAATGAGAAATGATGATCTTCCTCGGGATAAATACGTATCCGTATCAATGAATATCACTGAGCTGTTGGAGTCGCCACCTAGATTAAGGTCTAGGACCTCTAAAAATGTAGCCTCACCCTAAGGTAAGACTTCTATTGACTTATAACCCAATGTATCAGTTCTTTGGTCTGCAAGAGATCGAGCAAGTATTCAAGGTATGGTTATGGGAAGGTGTTAGGCAACCAAACCGCCCAATCATTATCGGCCTCATAAACTTTCCTTAAACTCTAATTTTGACTGGACTTGGGCAACTGGATGACTAAGGTTCAATGGGGGATGTCCTAAACCAAGTTTCTAAGTTATTTTAACCTAGGGTTCAGCTAATCATGTTTTAAAGCAAATAAATAAGCAATGAGTACAATACTATACGGTAAACCGGACCAAAGATGGTTCGGTCTTGGACTGAATCTGAGATGTGTAAGACATCTCAAACTGCCTACGTATTCCAATCCTAGAAATCAAGTCCAAAAACGTAGTTCGAAATGGGTTGTGTGATTAAAGATTATGGAAGTGATTTATCCATGTGCTTCAATTAGATTCTTTGTTCAAGTTGAAGTTTTGCTGGATGGATGGTTGATGGGTAGTTTTGTATCGTATTTGGGACTCCCAAATTGCTTACGTATTCTAGGGTGTGCCTTAGAAATCAGGTATGACGTAGTTCGAAAGGCTTGTGAGAGTCAGATTTGAAATGTGTACCAAATTCCTATCATTTTTGTCAATAGGATCTAGGGATGAGACTTAAATTCCTATCATTCAAATTTGGGATGTGTACCAAATTCTTTTCATTTTTGTCGATAGAATCTAGGGATGAGACCTAAACTCCTACTATTTTTGTTAATAAGATCTAGGAATGAGACCTAAATTCCTACCATTTTTGTTGTTTTCATTTTTGTCAATAGGATCTAGGATGAAACCTAAACTCCTATCAT
This sequence comes from Protea cynaroides, assembly GCA_028583415.1. Classification (NCBI taxonomy): domain Eukaryota; kingdom Viridiplantae; phylum Streptophyta; class Magnoliopsida; order Proteales; family Proteaceae; genus Protea; species Protea cynaroides. The sequence continues at coordinate 18,119,494 of CM053272.1, read as the reverse complement.
TCAGATTTAGGATGTGTACCAAATTCTTTCTTTTTTTGTCAATATGATCTAGGGATGAGACCTAAATTCCTATCATTCAGATTTAAGATGTGTACTAAATTCTTTTCATTTTTGTCAATAAGATCTAGGGATGAGACCTAAACTCCTACCATTTTTGTTGTTTCTATCACTTTTCATTGTGATTTTCATTTTTAGGGTTTCATACCCTAATTGTTCTTTTTATTCTAGGATTTATCTTGCCCTAATTGTTCTCTCCATTTTAGGGTTTCACTTTCCCTAATCAACGTGTTCTTTCTATTTTAGAGTTTCCTACCCTAATTATTATTTTTTTCATTTTAGGTTTCACTTTCCCTAATTACTGTGCTCTTTCCATTTTTTAGGGTATTCTACCCTAATTATTTTTTTTTCAATTTATCTCTTTCTAATATCAAATATGGCAAGAGAAAGCATTCCAACTGTAGCAGTGATAGCAATCCAAATACAGCAATGATAGTATTCCAAATATAACAGTCAAAGTGTACATCCAATATGACATGTGGAAGCATTCCAAATATAATAGTCAAAGTATGCATCCAATATGGCATGTGAGAGTCAAACAAAGCATGTGAAAATCAATCAAAGCATGTGAAAATCAAATAAAGCATGTGAAAATCAAGCAAAACATGTGAAAATCAAATAAAGCATGTGAAAATCAAGCAAAGCATGTGAAAATCAAGCAATGCATGTGAAAATCAATCAAAGCATGTGAGGATCAAACAAAACATATGAGAATCAAGCAAAGCATGTGAGAATCAAGCAAAGCATGTAAGATTCAAGCAAAGCATGTGAAAATCAATCAAAGCATGTATGAATCAAGCAAAGCATGTGAAAATCAATATAGCAAGTGGCAGTGTGTGTCTAAATATAGTAATGATCATGTGAATAATCCAAACATGGCAAATGAGCAATCCGAATATAGCAGTGATCATCCAAACATGGCAATGAAAATCCAACATAGCAAATGTGTTATTCTCAAAACATGCATGTCAAAAATAAATAAGAAAATAATATACATGTAAAAATAACATAATATTATATTTATTCATGGGAAAATAAACATAAATAACATACACGCAAAAATAAATATAAATAATACACATGTAACTATAATACAATATAATATACATGCAAAGTAAAAATAAGGATGAAAATAAATATAAAAATAATATACATGTGATAGTAAAAATGATGTTCAGATAAAAAAACAACATACATGTAATACTAAATAATATATAAAAATATGTATGTCAAAGATAAATAATAAAATAATATACATGTAAAAATAACAATAATATAAAATATAAAAATAAGTATAAATAATATACATGTAAAATGAATATAAATAATATACATATAAAAATAATATAAAATAATATACATACAAAGTAAATATAAAGATGAATATGAAAACGATATACATGTAATAGTAAAAATAATGTTCAGGTAATAATAATAATAAATTAACATAGGACTAACATAACACAACATAAGATATCAAGAATAATCACACGTACAAAAATTAAAATAATATCACATATATGTAAAAATCAAAATAATAATAATATACATGCAAGACTTTAAAATAATATACAATAATAATAATTAAAATAATATTAACACAACAATTGTAAAGAACAACATGACATATTATCGTAGTAAAGGTCCACATAATAAAGACAAAGGGAACAATATATTAATAAAATAAAGAAACATCAAAATAGCACATTGAATATAATATACACTATGAGAATTGTAGGTGGAGTTATGATCCAGTATACATGAAATTAGTGGGAGTATGCATGCTTGTTAATTGGTAATTAGCTGGAGATGAGTTGTAGGGTTTATGAGGGATATCGAATTGAGTACTCGGTGGCTGGGAAATTAGATAGAGAGGAGGTGGATAGGTGTTTTGCACAAAGAGTATAGATGCATGTTTAAAAGGGGCGATGGGTTTAAGGAAGTGGCAGTAGACAAAGTGGTGGCGTCAATGAGAAGTTGTAGGCAGCCTGATATTCAAGGTAGGAGATGATGGCTCGAGTGGTGTATGTCGATCAGGTGGGGATGATGGTGGTTGAAGCAGCAAGTTGCAGGTGGAGTGAAACCAAAATTAAAAATAATAAAAATAACAACAATAAAATAAACAAACACAGCGAGGAGGACGGCAAGTGGTTGTAAACTGGGTTTAAGCCTGTAACAAGGATGATTGACAGTAAAGGTAGGATGAAACCAAAAAACAACGATAAAACATGAAACAAAGATAAAATAAAACAACAAAAAAAAAACACGAAATAGAGTAGGGAGGGGCAGCTTACCTCTGGCAATCTCCTTCCTTCTTCTTCCTAGCTTATTCGATCCTTCTTCTATCTTCTACTTTTCTGCCTCTTCTTACTCCCCGCAAGCTCTCCTCTCAATCTTCCAAATTTTCTCCACTCAATCTCTCTCCTAGCTAAACAGAAAAATTCCTCTTCACCCTCACGTCTCTTCTTTCCTTCTCTCTCTTTTCTTCTCACAATCTCTCTCTCACTCTTTCCAAAACAGAAAAATCCTACCCTCCCTTACGTCTCTTCTCTCCTTTTAATCTTCTCCTTTTCTTCCACTTAATCTCTCTCTCATTCATTCCAAAAATAGAAAACCAACTCTCCCTCACGTCTCTTCTTTCCTTCTCTCTCTTTTCTTCTCACAATCTCTCTCTCATTCATTCCAAAAATAGAAAACAAACTCTCCCTCACGTCTCTTCTTTCCTTCTCTCTCTTTCTATTTCAATCTCAATCTCTCACTCCCCCAAAACCAAAAAGAGATCCCCTCTCTCCTAGCTAAACAGAAAAATTCCTCTTCACCCTCACATCTCTTCTTTCCTTCTCTCTCTTTTCTTCTCACAATCTCTCTCTCACTCTTTCCAAAACAGAAAAATCATACCCTCCCTTACGTCTCTTCTCTCCTTTTAATCTTCTCCTTTTCCTCCACTCATTCTCTCCCTCATTCATTCCTAAAAACAGAAAACCAATTCTCCCTCACGTCTCTTCTTTCCTTCTCTCTCTTTTCTTTTCCTCCACTCAATCTCTCTCTCATTCATTCCAAAAACAGAAAAATATTCCTTTCTCCTATTCTTTCCTTCTTCTCCCTTTCCATTTCAATCTCAATCTCTCACTCGCCCAAAACCGAAAAGATATCCCCTCTCTCTCACATTTTCTCTCATTTTCTTTCCTTTTCTTCTTCTTTCCTTTTTTTTTTAAATCTCCCTCTCAATCTCACGTCCCTTCTCTCCTTCTCTTTCTTTCTTTTTTTTTTCTTTTATCTTCTAATTCTTTCTTAATCAGTCTCTCAATCCCATTCAAGGCCGAATCTTCTTTTTTTTCATTTCCTTTTTATTATTTTTCTTTATTTTATACTCATATCTTATATATATAATAAATATCATGTATTACACTAATATACATAGACATAATATTACATAATACAATATATATAGTACAATATATATGACGCACATGTACACACCTGAACTAAATTGATTTGGTTTGGACTGGTCTGACTTAGGTTGAGCTGAATTGAGCTGGGTTAGACCAAAAATTGATTTTTTTTCTCTCTTTATCATTTCATAGGCCGTTTCTGCTATCATTGTGCATGGAATTTTCTGACAACCTCTACCCCAAATTTTTCATGTTCATTTTGTAGAACGCTAAAAATGAAAAATACTGGAGCTTAAATCACCTCATTTGGAAATAAAATGACCAACTTATGAATTTTTGAAGTTTAAACAAGCCATTTTACGATAATTTGGTTAACAACTCTACATGGGATGCTTCGGAGACCTCTGCCTAAAATCATTCACGTCCACTTTGTAGAGCACTAAAAATGAGGAATAATAAAACTGAAATCAACTGATTCGGACATGGGGTGACCAAAATATAAATTTTCAAAGATTAAATGGTCATTTCAGTATGTAATTTTGCATGGGACCCTTCGGAGATCTCTGTCTCAAATTTTTCACGTCCACTTTACAGAACACAAAAAAAATGAGGAATAATGGACTTTGAATCATCTGAATCGAATGTAGAATGGCCAAGATATGAAGAAATGAAGTTTTATCAATAATTCTACATGCAAGCTTGCATTGGACCCACCGATGGCCTCTACCAGGGATTCTTCACGTCCATTTTGAAAAGGACTGAAAATGAGAAACATTGGTACTTAAACCATATGATTCAGATGTCGGATGATCAAGATATGATAATTTGAAATTCAAACAATCCAACTTATGATAATTGTCATGAAAGCCCCTGAGATTATTTATGATAATTTCAGAAACCTCCCTTATACGTATCATCCGACTAAAATGACCATATCTTCTTCATTTGATATCAGAATTGAGCAATTCTGGTCTCATTTCGAAGATAATTCCATGACCTATGCATCCATGCAGATTACAGCCTGTGACCTTTTTGTGGAACCCACCAAAAATTACCTCGAGAATGTAGTCAAAAAACCCAAAATTTCACTCATCTCTCTTCCTTTGTTGTCCACACACTCATAGGACTTTGTTCAGTTGGAAATAGAAAAAATGGGGTGCTTACACTAGGGCAGATAATTTATCAAGTTAGGTTTGGTTAACATTGAGTTGAACACAAAGCTTGATAGCTAAAGCATCCAAACTCACCCATGCCTTCCGCTAATTAATTAGGGTAACCCTATGGTTTTGTTTGTTTCCAGTAAAATTATTGAAAAAAGAACCTTTTTTTTTGTAAAATACGATTTTCAATGTTTGTTTTGATGTAAAATGCAATAAAAAAAATACTGAAAAAGTAAGCAAATTTTACTTGGAGAAAAATTTTCGTGTAAAATATTATGTATATGTTTATGTTTTACAACGAAACAAACCGGGCCTAAACAAAGAAACTAAAGCTGCGGATATGGATTATGAAGTTCTCTAGTGAGATTGGAATGTAAAGCTATGGCAGCTTGAGCATAAATCATAAGACTGCTTTAATCAAGATATTGAAAATGTGAACCAGGTGCGTTTGGGCATGTGGTTGAGTCAGGTGTCTTGGGCTTTAAGACTTGCTTTAATCAAGGAATTGAACCGGTTTGGGCAAACTAAATGGGTTTTAGCTCCACTGCTAATGGGTACATTAGCTAATTGCATATAAGATCCATGTTGAAGTTTTAAAAAATTAGTTTTAAGTTACTATAACAAACATGAATACATGAAAATGAATCAGTAATTAATGGGCCGGCAGGTTCGGAAACAAGGCTGGCCAGGCAGAAAATTGCATTCCCAATTATTTAGGGTTGGATTAGTTAGCCCAAAATGGCCAGTCTGTGTAAGATAAATATGTAGGTTTAATTAATTATATGATCAGTTGTTCAGTGGAAGTCTAACTTACAGGTAGACTAATTCTAGTCTGATTATGAGATGAATCAAAATGGTTCACTGTGGGACTGAACCAAGATTGGGTTGGTATTATAAATACTATGATTAAAGGCCCCATAGCCATTGGTTTTATCTCTCTGTTTCTCCCATACGCACAAAGACCAAAGGGATCCCAAGAGGCTATGGAAGGCTCTAATCAAAGCATTCAAAGCTACAGGATACGGTCAAAAATCAATCAACAACAAAAGATATGTGCATTATCATCTCTTTTAATGCCCATTGTATTCAAGTAATATGTATGGTAAATTCATTAAGGTTCGTGGAAAATCTCATAGGAAAAACCTTAAAATAGAATAAAAATTCTAAAAATTGGTATCAGAGCCACCCACACATATCTAAGATCACTGGTAGAGGATTATTAACTCTTAATGACAGATTTAATTGAAAAGGGAGAGATTTTTCTTCCCAATTTTTTGTATGAACCAGTCAAAGTTGGAGCCCATAGAAATATTTTTTCGACTGGAAAAAGTCTACATAAATTATGGCAATGTGTAGAATAGGGTAAGACAAATCGGCCAACATAAAGTTGGTTGCCGGTGGTGGCCGGACGCGCCCACACGCTCCGCCTGAAATAGTACGTGAGATCCATGCGCTGGTAGTTAATTAAAAAAAAAAAAGAGTCTAACATCGCCGAGTCATCGCCAAGTCGACTCGGCGGTGAATTGCAAACCTTAGCCATTTTCGTTCAGGTTGACTCAGGGCGAGTCAATGCAAGAACCGACCAGTCCAGAACAAGCCAGACCAGCCAGTCCAGACCCAACTAGCTCTGCCAACCCGAACTAGCCAGCCTAGCCATCTAGACCCAGCCAGTCTGACCTAAATTGGCTAGGTTCAAGACCTATCAATGTATACGAGCAAGTGGGTCGACCAAGTCAACCAACCCAATTACCCGAATGGACCGAAAACCTAGATAAGTGACCCAAAAAGTTAACTGAATACCCGGGTGGTCGGACCATGTGAACTGGTTTGGTCGAGCTGATTCTTTCGGTTTGGATCAAACTGTGGGTTCAGTATGGTCCAAGCATAGGGCTTGTTTGTTTGTATAGTTTAAAACCATAACCCAAGAACCCAAAGCATTTGCCGGGGGTCGACCCGAGAGCCGACGCGAATACCCAAATGGTTTAACCCATATGGTGCCCAGTAACCTGACTCACATGCCTGGTATTCAACTTGAAACCTGGGTGGGCGGACAGGGTTGAACCAGCTCGATTTGGTTTAGACCGTAGTTTATCCCGGTCCAGGTCTTAAGGCCTATTTGCTTTGCAGTTTTAAACTGCATTCACAACTTGGACATAAACCACGATTGCGGGAGCTTGGAAGGTCAGATTAACCTCCGGTTTGTTCTGTTGGACTCAGTTTTTAATGCTCTTCAAACTGACATATATATTATTGTATTTTGGTACATTAAGAAAAGTGTTTCTCTAAATTAATGCTCTTTTGGAGCCCGATTTGCAGTGTCTACAAGTTTTTTTTCTTGAAATTATTGTACCATATTGATTGTTGAACTAAAATGCATGTTTATTTGAATGCTTAGACTTATAAAGTTGCATTTTAAAAAATATTCACAGTTATATATATCCCACTAGTGCTATAAATTGGGATTTGTTCATATCATGGTGGAACTTGATGGATCCCACTGAAATGATATACCTTGTTTTATCATGATGTACTTAAATTCAAGCGATTGTGTTTGTAGATGCTTTATTGCTAGTGTCACCCAAAAGTGGCATTATCCAAGTTTATTCAAATTATGATCTGTACATGTTATGTAAGAATTGGATGGGACCACCAAGTGAAAACTTGATTCTATCATGATAAGCTCAAATTCAGTATTTATGCATTTACAAACACAGCAAAGAAGGACCATGCTTATCCAAATATGACATTGTCAAAAAATTTCACTTTTGTGGAAGTAGCAAGGAGCGACATTATCCACCCAAAGGTCGCAATGTCAAAGATCTTGTACACTCATATACATGGAAGTAGGATATTGACTTTAGGAGTTTCATTCATCCAAAGGTGATGGGATTTTCAAGAGTCATTATTCCTTCGTAGATACTACACAAATAGTAAGAAGACCAGTGCGCTATTATCCCAAAGGATAAAGGTGTAGTTTTGATTGACTCTTCACAGATAGTAATAGGACTAGTACACTCTTGTCCCAAAGGATAAGGATGTAGTTTCAGTTGAATCTTCATAGATAGTATGTAAAAGCACTAATGCACTCTTGTCCCAAAGGATTAGGGTGTAGTTTTGGTTAACTTCCAAATAAGATGAACATGAATTTGTTTAAAAATTGCTTGTTCAATTTATCTTGTATGTATGTATCATTATTTCTCAATGTTTACATTATATCATATATTAGAAAACATATAATGATCAAATACTTGAAGATGCTTGTCATTGGCGGCCTATTCTATGAATTGGCATGGAAATTAAAAACTAGTATAAGACTGTTTAACCTAGATATACTCAACCGAGAATTATATTTTGGTTTTTAGGAATATTCAATCCCTAAGATCGGGTAAAGCAATGTTCAGATTTGAACTTTGAAAATGGACATTCAGAGTGAAATCCAAAGAAATTTTTGGTGTTCAATAAGGACTGAGAGATGTTTTATTCTCAAGCCTGTCTGTACCAGTTTTGAAGGTATTAGATGATAATGGAGTATGAGAAAGCACAAGTTGAAGTTATCAGCTATTACTAATAAGCTTAAGGATATGTGAATCTCTGTAAGTAACTCATTAGAACCTTGTAGATGATTCACTTGACTTTTGCTTCCTCACCTAGACTGCATAGTCAAATCCTGGCGACTCATAAACCCCAAAAGGGTAGTGGATAGAAAATGAGTTGACTTCCTCTGCACTAAGGAAAAAATATCAAAGAAAAAGAAATAAAGGAATGCCAATGTCATAATGTATGAGCCATATTCTGACAAAGACAATGAGTGAAAAGGGTAGGATCCTGCAGAAAGAAAAATACTTTTCAAAAAATAATAAAAAATTTATGACAAAGGAAAAGGATATTATAGAGCTATAAGAACTCAGAAGAGACATGCGGAGAAAAATTATAACTAGAAGAGAAGTTGGATAATGAAACTTTCGAGTGAGAAGGTGTCGGAGATTGGAGACTTAAGTAGTAGAAGTAATCCAAACCTATAGAAGTAGCGAAACCTTTGTTTTCTCTCAATAGTTTACCTACCTTTATAAGATAGACTATGTATCCTTATTTCCATCCTTAGCATAGACATTTAGGAGTCTTATCTAAGAAAAGATTGTAAAAGGGTTGTAAAGAACAGTATTCTGAAAAATCGCTAAAGTTTGATGACTTACATAAATGCGAGGATTGTTTAAAGGCGAATATGACAAGATTAATGAAAAATGAAAGGTATTCACAACAAATAATTATTGAACTTGGTGGACATCGAGATTTTATTTAGGACTCCTTGTCATATTTTGTTCATTGGATGTTTTCTAATAGATTGAAAGGAAAATCTTTTATTGAGACTATCGGATCTGAAAGGTGAGGTAAGAGTGTCAAGGCCGACCAGGAGATACTAATTAATTACCTAATGAGTTTAGGCCAAATATTTACAGGTGCTAAGACTTATAGCTAATCAATCTATGCCTGAGACTCAATGCAAAAGGAGTAGCTAATAGATATGATCAAGAGAACTTGAGAGAATATTGGATCCTATGGAGCAATCAATATTGTAGAGTAAGTCGGTGCCAGTTAAGTTTTCTTGCTTTCATAACCTCATGAGAGAGTGGTTGCTTTTAGGATTTTTGAGTTGTTATCTTTTAGGATATCTACTCAAGTCCGAAAGATTTAGCAAGATTCATTAATGATGCTGGTGAGGTGCCATAGCCAAGAAACTTGAAGTTTGATGAGACCACATGGAAATGATTGTAAAGCAACCATTTGAGATAATGAAATTATTACCGTAGTATAATGAGATTAAGGATGTCAATGGACCGGTTTGGGTCGGTTTCGATTAGGAGTGAACCGGTGTCGGATTTTATAAGCCCAGCCCAAAACATTTCCATTAAGAGTTCGGGTTAGGGTGGGATGCACTAGACACAATAACTAATGGGTTGGTTCGGTGTCGATTTGTTATTGGGCTGGGCTTTATTAAGGTGATTTCGAGCTGGTTTGGTCCAAACCGGACTTATCGAGCCCATTTTATATGTAAGCTATATAGCCAATTTTTATTATTTTTATCTAAAAAATTAACATCATTCCTTCCATATGTATGTAATTTAGTAAACTGTAACAATTAATATAATCTTTTCAACTATAGATTCACATAATCTTTCAAATCAAGAAGTGAACTATAACAGTGTAACATAATTAAAACCATTATGTTGCAACCATGGCAATGTGTGTGCACAGAGCCTTGGCCAGTATGTGTGCGCAGAGCAATGGCAGCTTGGGAGTTCCAAGTGTATTGTCATTGTTGGCAACCATGGCAGTGCGTGTGCGTAGAGCAGTGGCAGCTTGGGTAGTCTAAATGGTAGTATGGGCAGTCTAAATGGTAGTATGGGCAGTCTCCATGAAGACTAGTGCATAATGGCCGTGTTTGTGGCATTTTTCTAGCACTCCAACATACAGAAAGCATTTGAAGAGGAGAGAGAAAGAAGATAAAGAAAGAGGAGAGAGAAAGAGAAGAGAGAAAGAGGAGAGAGAAAGTGGGCCATGTGGGTCCCACATGTCGTGGCTTGCCACCTTGGCACCAGCCCAGGCCAACATGGCCTAGGCCCATGGCACCAAGCCGACAGCAAGACAGCATGGCCTGCCAGCCACCAGCCAACCCCACAAGGCCAGCCAGCAGCATGCCATGCATACCATGCCATGCCGCATACAGCAACACAGTAGCAGGCCAGCTACGTCTTGCCATGGGCACAACAGTCGCACCCAACAGCAAGCCGCTCACACTCCCACAAAGAGCTCACGCATGCCCATCACATCAACACCCGTAAGGTGTTTGACGCATCGCCTTAGTGAATAGGGTCCTTAAGACCCTACTGGAATAAAAACCCTGAATCGAGTTTAATAAATGGTTACAGAGGCCATTCGGCCAAAAGATAAGGGTTTTTTGGTCATTTTGTTAGAAGACTGATTCGAAATCCACAGCATAAAAGGAGCCACCAAGTCCATATCCGGATCCGACGGCATTCAAAAGCGCGGGCTATGGTGTAGCATAGAGATCGCGTCAAGATCCATGTGCGAGCTTTCTAATTGGTGTGTTGCAACTTAGTTCGTTGTGATGAGATGCATGAGGATCGCGCCTTGATTCAATGTGACTTATAATCGTTGCGCTGGCGTTTGCGATTCTAATCCAGCGGCTACGAAGGTTTTTGATCGTGCCTGACGCAATGAAGTCAGAACGAATGGCCCAGCTTCATTCCCGCATTATTTGTGCACCTAACGGCCATCTGTTCAAGATACCCTCTCTGTCAATTGTAGATCGCCAATGTTGTACTATGGCACAGTCGCAGTGGCGCTAGTGTATGCCGCGGCGCATTATATAAAGCTCCAAAGATTCCTTTTTAATCTGAGCCATCGTACTTTGATCGGCCATATCTTGGCCATCTGAGCTCAGATCGAGATGATTCAAGTTCCCCTGATGTCCATTTTCGAAGGAGTATCCATTGAAGCAACTTTGAAGGTTTGGTTGTGTGAAAAAAACTAGGGTTTTGCTGGAAAACTTTTGGAGCATCTCAGATTTTATTTTTTGGATTCCACACTCTTCCTACTGCCATTAATGTCTCAGTAAGGTATAGGAAGAGTGCTGTGAGCTTCTATTGAGCCCACATAGAAGATGTAGTGGGAAGAAATGGCATGAGTGGCCATTAGAAGTGGTGAACAAGCTCATTAGAGTGTTCCACAGAAGGAGTGATTATGTTGGGAAGGTAATCTCTCATGCAAACTCTCATTATGATGTATGTGCTTAGTGGGAAGGATTTATAATTAAAATATTCATGTATTTTTAGTCTACTGGGTTGGGGCTTAGCAAACTTGTGGGTTGTAGTTCGTATTCAAGTTGTAGCTCGTCTTATCCTAGTGGTGTGGCACCTCACTGTTGTAACAGTTGAACTCCACCTATTATAGTAGCTTATTGGGTATAATACGACCCTGGTTAGGGTATTATCTTGTGGACTTCTCATCACAGTGTGTGATTGGTGAACCACATTACATCTTTTGTTGTGAATGTATATGTGGATGCATATGTATGTGGAATAGAAGTCCGTGTGCTACAGGTGTGGGTGTACACACTTGGCAGGCCAAGCCCCTGGTATGGATACCTGTGGGTGTATGGTTGGTGTGTGCACGAAATATGTTTGACAAATTGGTTGTGAGAAAAATATGTCTGATAGCTCAAGGCAGCATACAGTGAACAACAGCTCTTGGCAGTAGTGTCCAAAGCAGTAGGCCAAGTCATCTCAGTGGGATTATTTTTGTGGAAACTGATTCACCCCCCTCTCAGTTTTTACCTGGGATTAACACATAAAACTTAAGAAACTAGGCCTGGACGGATCTTACCAGTGTTCGGGTTGGGTATTATCGGATCGGGCTCTTTAATGGGCTGGTCCGGTCTGGTTTCAGTTTGGGCTGAAACGGTGTCGGGCTTTACAAGCCCAGACCAAGACCTATCCATTAAGGCTCAATCCAGGCTGGGTTCGGGTTAAATCAGGCCGGTTCGGTTGGTGCTACCGGGCTGGGTCCAATTTTGACACCTTTAAATTAGATAATTGTTGAAATTATCTTCATTCAGGTTGATGCATAGCCATAATAACCAGAGGAGGCAGTGAGGAGATCTACTAGACCATGTGAATCTGTTATTTCATCCAATCATATGTTATACCTCAAAAGAGATGTTTTGATGGTGAACAAGATGAAGATTTTAATATTTTTGAGCAAATTGTCAGAAATGAAATTACTCCTAAGTAGTTAATGATCATAAAAGATGTGTTATTGTTTATGAACATCAACAAGATTAGGGATTTTGTACTCTTGTGAATAAGCGGTGTACTCATAGACTTAAAATGGGTATACAAAGAAAAATGTGATTTCAGTAGGTGAATTAAATGCCACAATTAAAGATTTGTAGCAAAATAGAATCACACAAAGAGAAGGGAAGATATAAATTGGTTTTCTCAAAGAAAATCTAGAAAATAGTGTTTATATGCTTTAACCACAAAGTTTTATAGTAAAGGTAGAGAAGATATATTTTGTAGACCTAGAAAGTCAATCTATAGATTAAGTAGGCATCCAAGTAGTGGTATCTGAAGTCTGAAAGAGTTGTATCTTCTTTCATTTTTATTGAGATTGTCATTGACTATTGTATATGTCTATAGGTTAATGGGAGTGAATTCACTTCCTAGTCATATGTGTTGATGGTTTATCACTGGCCAATAGTGACATGGGTTTACTAGTTGAAACCAAAGTTTTTCTGTTTGATAACTTTGAGATCAAGAATGTGTAAGAAAGTACCTTTGTAGTTGATATTGAGTTTGCTCGTAAAAAGAAAAGTAAAATTCTGGCTTTATCTCAAAGTGTATACGTTGTTCTTGTTTTCGAACGATCCAGAATGCATTTATAACAGTTAAGTTGAGGATGTTTAAATCAGTAAATAAGATAAATTTACAGAGTTTATAAGGAATGATATTAAAAATGAGCATCTATAGTTGGAAACTTGGTATATGCTTAAGTTCACGTTTGTCCTTATATAGTCTTTGTACTAAGTGTTCTGAAACATTTTCAGTGGAATGTTGTTTTAGCTCACTAAACAACGAAAAAAAGGAAAGTCATGTAGTACTTGCAGAGGACCAAGGATTATATGGTCATTCATGGTAGTAGTGACACTCTTGGCTATTGTGATGCAGTATTTGGTGGTTGCACTGGTTACAAGAAACCTACCTCAGGGTTCTTTGCCATGATGGTATATGTGTCCTTTTGAGGAAGAATGCAAAGAAGTTTAGCCATGCATCAAGCTCTTTGTAGGTAGAGTTTGTAACTCTAAGTGAAGTTAATAAGTAGGGTATCTGGTTGAAGAGTTTTTTTTCAGACTTAGAAGGTGGTAGACTCTACTTCTATACCTATTGAGATGTGTTTCGACAGCAGTTTGACTGTGTTTTTTTTTTAAAAACAATAAGAAATCTAGTATTTCAAAGCATAATAGAGATCGGATTTTGAATCCCTTTAGGTGAGAGAAAAGGTCAAAAAAAATTATATCCTTGTGGAGTACATTTGATGAACAACTTGATTGTAGATCCTTTGACGAAGGTTTTATCAATAGGAGTCTTCAAGGAATGGTATGTCCAATAGAGGAATTGTTAAGTTATTAAATGTGCTTGGTTAGTGGGAGACATTTTCTCACATTGTTAATGATTTATTTTATTATGTTTATTTAGATTGTCTATGTTTTTGGCACAGATATTTGTTACCATGGTTATATTTGCTTTAACATTTATTTTATTGCTATGTTGCATATTTATTTGACATGTCAATGATAAATGTGGCATTTAGCTAAATGAATGAGGACAGTATTTAGTCAATTCAGGAAGGTGTGCCAAAGTGCGGCATTACCCATAAGGTTATGGCGATTTGCTATGATCAATATCAACGTTTATTGTCTATAAGGTCTTATCAAGGCAATTAGATCAAATGTTATTCGATTTAGACTCACATGCATGAAATTATATTTTCATGTTTTTATCTCAAAGTGATTCATGTTATTAAGTAGACATTTGTATGTGGCTAATAGAAATGTTGTAAGTCTAATGTTGAGGTTTATATTCCGCTTTTGCTCAACATTTGTAGGTTTGATGACTGGATCAAAGTAATGATGGATTTTGTAATTAGATTCCATGGCCACACTGATCAATGGTAACTTTATAATTAATGTAGCCCAAGTGAAAGATAGTAAGATAAATATGTGGGCTTAAATAATTATATGGTCAGTTGTTTGGTGGGAGTCTAATTTACAGGTAAACTAATTCTAATCTAATTATGAGATGAACCAAACTGATTCTGTGGGACTGAGCCAGGATTGGGTTGGTATTATAAATACCATGATTAGGGTCCCTACAGCACTGGGTTTTGGTTCTTTGTTGCTCCCATACGCACAATGACCAAAGGGATCCCAAGATATTGTAAAAGGCTCTAATCAAAGCATTCAAAGCTATAGGATACAGTCAGAAATCAATCTACAGCAAAAGATATGTGTATTATCATCTCTTTTAATGACCATTGTATTCTAGTATTCTGTGTAGTGGATTCGTTAGGATTCATAGAAAATCCCATGGGAAAATCCTAAAATAGAATAAAAATTCTAACAGTCTGATCCAACCATACTCATTGATGATCATTCAATTGACTCAACATTATTTGTATAGGTGTTAAAATTCATTTCGATTATGTGTGAATGGGTAAAACAAGAATCGATTTGTTTATCATTTATTAAACCGTTCCAAAATGCTTACTAAAATTAATTATTAATTGATTTTGGTTACTCGATTTTTAAATGACTTCAAGAGAAAGGGAAGAAGAGAGAGTTAGGAACAAGTGAGAGCGGAGGGAAGGAGAGAAAGAATTAAGATTATTTTAATTTATTATCATTGCCAGGAGTTATTCAGCTCTCTTTGGTATGTTTTTTTAGAATTAATTATATAATACATTATGACATATGTAGTTGTTTGGTATGATTTATGATATTTATTTATATTTAAAATAAATTAATATAATCTAAAATCTACTAATAGGTTAGAAAATGTTTATCATTATTGTTACAATCTATTATTATTTCTTTATGTCTAGTGGTGCCAAACAATCATTTTTGATAACTCATAATTTATTTTTATGAATGGTTTGTCGTAAATTACTCATAAACATAACTATAAATTATTCCAAAGAGAACATGTGGGCTTGTGATTTATAATTTTAATTTATCTCTACAAATAAACCGACACCAAGGGATTGAAGTAAAGGTTTAATTAGATTTAACGATTTCAAACCAGCAGTATTAAGGGCATGTTTGATAATACTCCATATTCTGGTTTCTATGGATTCTGACTCCCAAGGAGTCGTTTTGGAGTAGAAAGGCGTTGGGTAAGCCCAGTTGGAGTTGAACTCTCATAGAATGAATCGGATTCAAATTGATTTCAGAATCCAAATTTTTGGAATAAATATATTTTTTTTTTCTGTTGGAACAAGTTTTTGGGAGAAGAAAGAGTCCAACCACCTACCACCCACCAACACCCACCAACCACGACCACCACCCACCACCGCCACCACCCATCACCCATCACCCATCACCCATCACCCATTACCCACCAATGTCACCATCACTTTTCTAGACTTCGATTGAGGGATAATGTTTATCAAACATGTTTCTATTCCCAAAATACTCTGAAATCCATTCTAGAAATACGTTATCAAACATGTTTTTACTACTAAATAATCCTAGAGTGGCCTGAAATAGAATTTAAATTCTGAACTGAAATCCAAAATCTAGAACAGAAGTTTCATCAAACAAGGCCTAAATGGGTTCATTCTTAAAATCAGAATCATTTAATTAAACAATTTTATTTTATTTTTTTAAAACCAGAATCAAACTATTTAATGATTGATTTCAAAACTTTGATTTAAATGATTTGATTTGATTTCATTAAATGATTTTTGATTTATTTTTGACACCCTCAATTATTTATTATGTAATTAATTTTTGTTCCATTTTCCACATGAATAGGGTCACACTCAGCCGATTAATGTTGGCAATGAGCCTCCAATACATTGCGTCATCTTATCAAAGCATTTGTTTGAACTTAATTCCTGCAATCGTCTTCGTTCTAGCACTGATTTTTAGGCAGGAGAAGCTACGATTTTGTAGCACTAACGGTCAGGCCAAGATATGGGGTGTAACTTCATCTGCTGCCGGAGTATTGGTTACAGTGCTTTGGAAGGGACCAACCATTCTGAAATCAACAAATTTTGGAAGTTTTCAAGTAGCCAGTGAGGCCACTATTGGTGCTATTATGCTCATCGTTGGGGTACTTGCAACCTGTTTCTGGAACATTTCTGTGGTAAGAATAATAAATAATTTCTTTTATTGGGTCCGTTACAATGAATAAAAAAAAAAATCCTCCTTCGTCGTCTAATTTGTCAGTCGTTCATTAATTGGATTGGCCCGTCAGATGGATGGCCGAGGGACAAGAGAGGATCCAATTCGGTCTGGATGAAGCCAATCAGATTATACCTTTCTTTTTTTCTTTTCTTTTTTTAATTTTATAAAAGTACAATTTTTTAAACTAGGAGCAAAAATGTAAACCAGTTTTCCATGTATATTTTTCCAAATCCAGTGTAACTAAGATGGATAGCTTCAGTTTCCTTAAAAGAATGATCTTTAGGATCCAATGATTGATAAAAATTGGTGACCAAGTCTGACTGTAAATTGATTTGGCAGGGCCCTGTTACCCGAATGTATCCAGCGGAGTTATCATTGGTGGCAATGGTGAACTTCTTCGGAACCATACAAACCGCTATAATCACAGCAATTGTTATCCCAAGTTCATCCTGGGAACTTCAATGGCTTGGAGGCTTAGTTCTTCTTGCCATCCTCTTCGGGGTAAGACATGAAAAATAATTTATGCATGCAAATCCCTACTTCAATTCGTCATCATTGCAAGAAATATTTACTTCTGATATATTTTTTTTCTTCCTTTATATCTATTTGGTTCACGTAAATCCAATAGTTAAGGATCACTCGATACGCTAACCAATAAATTGGAATGAATGCCAAATCCTGTCTGCCGTCTGACCCACAAAGAAACCTTTCTAGGGTTGTTGGAGAGGATTTTCTTTTCCAAAAAATATGATGTGCTTATGTTGCATTGAAATTATTTCCTGAAATTTATAGGGAATTGTGATAACGGCTTTCTCATACTCTGTGCTGACATGGAGCATACACAAAAGGGGTCCAGTCTTTGCAACAGCATTTACACCACTCCTAATTGTTTTCTCATTCCTATTGGACACAATTGTTCTTCGTGACTCTACACATTTGGGGAGGTCAGTATATTGTATAACCTTGTAGTAAATCTAATATTACTATTCCATAAATGGTTTTGTTTGCTTTCATGTAAAAAAATCAAAAAAAAATTATTTTTTTCTGGTAAATTAGAAATTTCTATTGTTTGTTTTAACATAAAATACATAGTAGAAAAATAGAAAAAATTTCATGTAAAATATCATTTGCACAAAAAATTTTAGAATGAAACAAACCAGGCCGTAGATTCAGAAACTAAAAAGAAAAAAAAATCAATGTTTATTAAAACTCTCTTTGATATAGTTTATATTTAAGTTTACGAACTATTTATGACAAATCATTCATGAGAATAACAACATGAGTCATAAATAATAACCGTTTCATACCACTCAACATAAGAAAGTAATAATAGATTATCACAATAATGATAAACACCTTCTGAGACTCTCTTTGATATGTATTATAGAATTAATTATATAATACATTATTATATATGTATTTGTTTGGTATGATTTATGATACTTATTTATATTTAAAATAAATTAATATATTTTAAAATCTACAAATAGGTTAAAAGATGTTTACCATTATTGTGATAATCTATTATTACTTCTTTGGTATCAAATGGTCATTATTTATGACTCATAAATGATTTGTTATAAATAACTCATAAACATAAATATAAACAATACCAAATGGTTATTATTTGTGACTCATAATTTATTCTTATAAATGATTTGTTATAAATAACTCATAAACATAAATACAAACAATACCAAAGAGAGTCTTCTATTGGTATATTTTAAAAAAGAGGTCCCAATGCACGAGGCTCCCGTTACTGCAGAGTTTGGGGAGGGTAAAATGTAAGCAGCCTTACCTCCACAACATGGAGAGGTTGTTTCTATGTTTCGAACCTGTGACCACCAGGCTACTATATGACAACCTTACTTTCACACCAAGACTCGCCCTCTCTATTGGAAGATTTTAGATTATGTTAATTTATTTTAAATATAAATAAATATCATATATCATACCAAACATTTACATATGTCATAATGTATTATATAATTAATTCTACAATACATACCAAAGAGAGCCTTAAAGCAAAAAACAAAGATGATAACCGAGTCAGATCACCTTTCGTATGGTTTGGGCTAATTCAAGCCAGACCAACCTAACACAAACAAAAACTTAATGTTGTCGCTGGTTTTCACCCAGTGCATAAGATGGAGACACCTATAACAGGGAATCAAACGCACACACTGAGGTGTTAGGTTTAACCCCGTTGCCAGTCCGATGCTTAAATCAGTATGTGAACCAAGACAAGCAGATGAAATCCGACCCAAATGGTTCTGAATTCCTTAAAGAAGGGTCTAAGGTGCTATGTGTGGAAGGAGAGTAGCCTCCCAGGATGACTTTTAATAATGAGAGGAGGTGGCTCCAATGGCTGACCGTGGTTGTGCAAATGGTGAAAAAACACTTACACAAAGAATACTCACGATGACTTTATTTATAGCTAACGAAGAGAGGTTTGGTATGATCTGCCTCCAGTTTTGCCCACATGTCACATCTTGGGCGTCCAGTCTGGCCTAACTAGACAGTTTGTAGGGATTGTGGGGGGTCTACGACCCTGAATAGTATGGCGATTCCTTAGATTTCTGCCAATGATCCACTCGAGTCTTGGTCACCACGCCTATTTAAAGCGCGAGTTCCTTCTTCTAGTCAGATTGAGCTGACATATGACTTGAGCCCAGGGGCTTTCCTCCTCCTATGTTGATGTGGCTTATCTTGCCCACATGGTTTGCCTTTAATGCATGTACATAACATTTATGATTCGCATTTAATGGGTCCGATCCTTTCCCATATCAAACTGATTTGGAGATTGTATCACCTTTGTATGATGGGCCTATACATTGGACCCTTTGCTTGTGCATGGAAGGACTACTATGTTCCATCCATATGGGTTTTTACGATGAGTACCACATGGTTGATCCAGGTTATCTTAACCCTTAATCCCCTTGTGTGGTCAGGATCTCGCCGTATCACATTTTTTCCTCCTACTAGAACCCCCTTGCTACTCTGGGCCGGGCCGTCTCGATTCGAGGAGTCAACCATTGTTTCGAAAAGAGGCACCTTTCCATCCTGCGCCAAAAAAGGTGGTCATCATTATAACTGTTTATGGATCATTTTTTGAAATTCCTTTTTTCCGCCATGATGTCCACGTGCCAACGTCCCCATAGCCCTTCGTCATTCGAATCGTCGGGCATTTACGGCATGGTCCTTTATGCTTTTCATCAAACAACTCTTGTGGTCCACATGGACTGAGCCCTACCAGCATTGTCAACTTTGCCATTTCGAACTCCTCGCGGCGGTCCATGGGAGTCGAGCAAAGGGCTTATAAATACATCCCTTGCCTTTGATTCCTCTTTTCTTTACTTCTTCTGCGCTGCTCACTGCCAATTCTTTCTCCTTTGTCTTTCTTTATTTGATCTTTGATTCCAAGCTTTCCAGTGCCCTAGGTTCCTTGAGTTTGCAGGGCGTTGACTTTCTTTGACCTCGTATTGTCTAGCCTGGATCTTTCGTGGTGCCACTTTCCCATTAACCCTAAGCAGAATGACCCATAAGGTTATAACCATTTCTCGGCATACCAGGCCTTCCAGACGTCGTGAACCTCAGGTTCCTCCTGCTGTGCCAGAAGAGAATCCTAGTACCAGCCTTATTTGTCCATTTTACACTATGCCCGGCGAGTTTGGGCCTCTCTATGTAGCATCCTACAAGGAGTCTATGATGAACACTGCCCGGATAGGCATGCTGAGGAAGTTGAATTTGATCCCCACATCAGTGGCACTCACCGTTCCTGAAAAGTATGACCAGGCATGTCATCCTTATTCCCATAAAATGCCGAATAAATCCAATAGTTTTTCGGTCTAATGTCTCTCATCGGACAATTTTTCTAGTTTTGCCATATCACCCTGTATGGGTCTGTACAGATCTTTACTGTATAATAAGTCTTACATCTTGATTTTTCAAATCATCTAGTTGCTCTCATTCAAATTAATCATCCATGTCGGGATTCCCTCCATTGTTCGCACACAGTTATAGAGTTTAGCTGTAATATCACTTGTTAGGAAAAAAAACAAGGTTTTTCCTTCTTCTATGTAAACCAATGGAGATACACAACAAAAAAATATATGCACAGAGATATAGCAGCTAAAACAAATCAAGTCAACCAAACCACAAGAGAAACCAATTTTTACGTGAAAAAACCTTTCCAAGGTAAAAAAAAAAAAATCACAAGATCTAGTCCAGGTAAATCTCCACTATGATAATAATAGATACACAATATAATCATCTTTAGTCACAACTAGTGGTTGCCAATCATCAGGAGAAATAACCTACTCTTGGTAATACAATAACTCACCAAAATAATTGGTGGTAATCCAAAATACAAAAATACTCTCACATCGATGCCAACGTAACAATTACAAGGAGAACAATCACCTTTCCCTCCCCCCTGAATGAGGAGAATGTCGTCACGCTATAGTCACGTACAAGGTATGAGTATTGACTCTCCACTCACTAGAAGAACAAAGAAAAATCTGGTTTTTCTTCCACTCAAGAACTCTGGATTTTATTAGGCTTCGGCTTTCAATTTTTCTCTCCGATTTGGACTCAAGAACTCGTGCTCATGCATTACAATCGACGATTCTGATTTCAGGAAGACACAAATCATTATAATACACCACCCCTTTTCACTTTATATATAATAACTGAGAGGAGAGAAAGGTAGGTTTCTAAAAGCAAAAAAATCGTCTCCTGCGCGCCGCGGATTTCTAACCGAACTTTTCCTATAAGGGAAGGTGTGGGCCCTTCACCCACATGAGTCAGGGTGTCAACGGGCCGGCCTCGCCCGGCTCTGTCGGGTTTGTAAGCCCAGCCCAAAACATGTCCATTAAGAGTTCGGGTTGTTGGCCGCCCGCCAACCCGTCATCGGACGCCGCCCGCACCGGGCTTATCAACGCGAGATATATAGCATATTTTATTATTTCTATCTTAAAATTAGCATCATTCATTCTATATGCATTCCGTGTACTCATACTCTTTTCCTTTGTTCATTTCTTTTCGATGGAAGTGAACCCCGAAATCCATCAAAATTTAAAACCATTAAAATTAAGAACCTGGGCGCGTGGCGTCGGACGACGGCTTTGACGGTCCCTTTAAAACCGTCTTTTTAGAGAAAACTTTTCCTATAAGGGAAGGTGTGGGTCCCTGCACCCACATGAGGAGGAACCCAACAATTATGTCCTTTCTGTTAAATTACCAGAATAGTTGTAAGGAGCAAGGGATCCACATCGTCTCCTCCCTGAGATTCAGGAGGAGACGTGGCGGCTTGGATGGATGGCCGACACTTGACTCTCGAGTGAATCCAAGTCATCCATCCGAGCCGACACCCCTATTGGCTCAGTTTGTCGACTGGGATGTCGACTCGAATGAATGGCTTGGATTCACCCGAGAGCCACATGACCGCCATCCATCCGAGCCGACACCCCTATCGGCTCAGTTTGTCGGCTGGGATGTCGACTCGGATGAATGGCTTAGATTCACCCGAGAGCCACATGACCACCATCCATCCAAGCCGCCATCGCGCCTCCCGAAATCTCAGGGAAGAGACGATTTGAATCCAAGGAGCAAGGGATTGAATATGAGTATTTTTTTTCCCCATAAAGTAAAAGAATATTTGTACCATTTTGTATAATAAATATGTAAAAACCTAATGAAACCATTATCTTTACTAATTAAAGGGAAAACAAAAAGACATTTATTAGTTCACAAGGAAATACTTCTATTGCAGTTTTTACTTGAACAAGTCCTAATGATCTATTCATGCAGTAGTAATGCATGGGCTATCCACATGAATCTAAATATGTCATGATACCATATTTCATCGTTGCATTTATTATTCTTAAATTTTTCTTTTTTGTTTTGCTTTGTTATTGGCTTGCTTATTTGATTTGCAGCATTGTTGGAGCTATTGTAGTAGTTGTTGGGCTCTACCTAATATTATGGGCAAAGGCTGACGATAAGAAGAAAAATGAGATAAGGGATGATATGTCCATCGACTCACCCTTGATTCAACCATAATGGATGAAGCATATTATAATCTGTTTTATTGTAAGAGAATGTGTATTTATCTCAAAAAAAAAAAAAAAAAAATGCAAATGTCAAAGACAATGATTTTTGTTAGTCTGTTCATATCCATGTAAAAAGACATTCCAAGAAAAATTTACCCATAAAATAGGATTTTTTTGTTTTAACTTAAAATGAAAAAAAAAATTTGCATTAAAAATTAATAATAATTTTACATTAAAAAAAAAGTATATGTAAAATATATTTTTCAGGAAAATTTCACTATGAAACAAACAAAGCCTTTGGTGAACTTGAGGATAGCAAAAATATTACAGGAGACACACTTATATTATCAGGCATGATAATTTAAATTTAATAATATATTTGTATTTATTATTTTTGTAAATTAATATCTTAGCACCTGATATTTATCTCATAGAAGAAATTTCCTTTAATTAAAAATGCAGTCCTATGTGAATTTACAAAGTGTTGTAGTCTAAATAGTTATATTCTTTCCTTGTATTAGGGTAGGATTCTTCTTTTTCATGTCATTTTCTCCCTAATTGTCTCTTAATTATAAGGCGCTCTTGGGTATATATCAATTAATTAAATAATACATTATGACATATGTAGTTATTTACTATGATTTATGGTATTTATTTATATTTAAAATAAATTAATATAATCTAAAATCTACAAATAGGTTAAAAAGTATTTCTTATTATTGTGATAATCTATTATTACATCTTTATGTTTAGTGATATTCTCATAAATGATTTGTCATAAATAACTCATAAACATAAATATAAACTATACCAAAGCGAACGTAAGAGCACAAGAATAAGGTAGGATGTTCCCCATTGTATCTCATTTTCTTTTATTCTATAATGATTAAAAAATTCAGAAGTTTCCCATGACCTTGGAGTTGCGGAATTAAAAACCTTTATACAAGAAAAGTAAAAATAAAAAAATTTGATGTTGTGGAAATAACATGAAACATTACAAACAGAATTGGGTAAAAGTTTAAGAATAATATTGATGGGTTATAACATATATGAATTTGTTTTGAATATTTGAAAAATATCTCACACTACATATATATTTTATAACCTAGTTTTGCAAGTTCTATTATCCTAAGAATTGTAGAAAAAAACAGATTAAATTAATTGAGAGAAAGACTTATATTTGCATCCCTCACCTCCCCTAAGTTTCTGACAACACCTGCTGAGCTGACATCTAACAACATTATTTACTCTTACACTTTAAAACCTTGCAATTGTTGAAAATAGTGATGATGAACTAACTCAATGATTCAAGACTTATCTTTTATTGAACCAAAAATCTAAAGTTTATATAGTTGATGAAGCAACACGAACAAGTTGATGAAGTAACAAAAATTAGTCTAGAGTTGAGTCGTACTTGGAATACTCTCCATAAGGTTTTTAAACGCCTCTTATAAATGTAATCCAGATTTACATAAGTTTATACCTCCAAGATGAAACAATTCTCAAATGACATAAGGTTGGACACTTAAAATGTGATTACAAAGGGAAGCAATGCTTACAAAGTTTAAATACAGAATTGTAGTATCAAAAACAGTAATAAATATGGTTTAAGACTTAATTTTTTTCCTAATGCTTATACAATTAACTCAATCATTACATACAATAAAATAATAAAGTCGATTTCTATTCTTAATAGTTTAAAAATCGGGTTGGAAAATAGATGGGCTGCGTCGAATATAATAGCACTCTCCTTTGTATTCACCCTCTATGATGCAATGAGTTATTGTGAATCAACCTCCATGATAAAACAATCCCTTAAGGCCCTTCCAGTGATCTGCATACAAATAATCAGACTTCGTTAGATGAATCGATGACAGAGATTAACAGTTTTCAAAATGGATTGGGGTTCATATCATCTAAACTATATATTTATGGAGAGAGAGAGAGAGAGAGAGAGAGAGAGAGAGAGAAGATGAAGAAGCAGAAGAAGAAGAATAAGAAGAACTGAATTCTGAATGATTTTGGTAAAGGCAACGTCCACTATATATTTATGGAGACACGTGCCCTTCCAAATGTCCTTCTAAAAAGGTATGTCCATTGGTTGGACGGTCAGGACGTGTTTGATCTAAGAGGCACTTGGATGAAAGGTCCAGATTGAACCTCTTTATGTGTAGGGATACCTCCCTACATATAGGTACTGTACAAATGGGTAGGGACACCAAACATATCCCTATATGTATGGGTGTAACTCTACCATTCAATAGGTATAGGATATCACCCTTCAAAAGGATACACAAGCAAGGGTGCGTGTCCACATCCACATCCACGTTTGCACCTACACGGTTTGACTCGATGCGCATGAGTTAAAGACAACCCAAAACCAATGTCCCTATCGCACCAGCATGGCATGGCTATGCTCAGCTTAGTACGCAAGTCAAAGACAACCCGAAACCCCCAGACACCTCTCTCAAGAGGAAGACTTCCTTTCAATGGCTCAAGATGTATTAGGGCACTCTTTACACATAGACCTCTACTCTCTTTGTCCTTGAGCAATGTGGGACTAAAATTCCCCACTAGCTAAACCAACTCTAAACAAAGCCAAAAGAATTTTCGGCCAAAACAAAAAAATGAAATTTGAATTTGATTTTTGAAATCTATTTTGAAACTTTTGCTTGCCTAACTTTTAAACCTACAAGAATTAAATCAGAGAGTATTTATATTTTATAAATTCATGAGTAAAGACTGATCCTGATAGAGTATTTATAGATTTTAGGTGACTCTCCAACCCTTTTCTTCAAAGAGACACATTTTCATATGAAAAGAGGTGACTATACATGTAAAGATGTCTTTTCATGAATGGGTATGCTCTTTTGAGTGTGAGGGTACATGCCTATAAATGAATGAGTGTCCTTATGGGTATAAATGTGGCTTTATTTATATAGGTGCCTTTACATGTATAAAGGTATCTTTATTTGTTTAGGTGCCTTTACATGAATAATGGATTCTTTATACGTATAGGTGCGATGGTGCCTTTGCATGAAGGGGCCTCTTTAAAGGTGTAAGGGTGTCTATACATAAATAAGTATATCCATTCATTCATACATGAATAGACACCTATTCATCTATACATGAATATGTCTATTCATCCATACATTAATAGTAATAGATACTGACCAAAAGGTATATCTCATTTGGACTACACCCACATCTATACCTGTCTTCCCCATTCTGTTGGAAAACATTCTGAAATCATTATATATATATATATATATATATATATATATATATATATATATATAAAAGAGCTCAAAACATCTTCCATAACCAATGAGGGATTTAAGGATCGTCACTTTATCAAAACCAAGTTCAAAAAATAAAAAACCAATGAGGGAAACAAAATTCACATCAAAGCAAAAAATGAAAACACTTTGAACTTGTAACTTTTATTAGAAACTTACTTTATACATATAGTAATTGACTACTAAATATATTGGCTTTTTGTCGTATAATAGGAAATTTGTTGGACCAAGCGGCCAATTTGATCACAGGGTAGGAACGACACAAATTGGAATGAAATAATAATTTTCAAGTCTCAAAAACTGGGAAGACATCAGAGCAAAATAGTCAATTTGAAGATCTATGTGGCATTAAATGAAATGAGTAATTATTATGTCGAGGAAGAGTCGCAACTATTGGAAAGAAAACCATCAATTTGATGGCCTAAGTGGCATCAAATTTAAACGAGTGTTATAAGAAAGATTCTTAAGATTATAATATTACCCCCACACCCCCCCCGCCCCCCCCAAAAAAAAAAAAAAAGTCAAGGAAAATTTTGGTTATCTTGTTAAAATTTGGAGACCCTAGATTCTAAACCAATGGTAGGACTTTCGAATATGAAAGATAGAATGGACCAAAATTTTGTAAATGGACCAAAACATTCCCCAAATAGATTTTGATTGAATTTGAGTCTAAAATTTTATACATCTAATCTGGATTATGTCGTCTTTATTAAATTGTTAAATAATTTTAAAGTGCAAGGGGTTAAATATGACACCCCCCAAAAGAAAAAGAAAAAGAAAAGGTATGTCTGCTAGTAATCATCAGTTGGGCATCCTGGCAATGTGTCCAATAGGATGAGAATAGTTTTGGTATTTTAAGGGGATTAGGATGTTGTGTCCTACGTCTTACAACTTTAGTGACGATGTCTGATTGTAATCAAGTCGGTTTCAACTAGACAAAGCCCTATGTAAATAGAATTATTAAACCCATTGAAATATTATCTTTACTAATAAAAGGAAAAATAGAAAGATATTTATTTCGAAAGGAGCTACTTTTACTACATTTTCTACCTAAACAAGTTCAATACTCTTAATGATATATTCATGCAATTTTTTTATCCATATATTAGCGATCCATATGAATTTAATGGTGCATTTAGTATACATTCTTGAAAGGGATTCTAGTGCATTCTTGAGCTTGGATCTGATGCTGGTCGAAAGGGGAAAATACAAAATGATAGTAATGAAGAGGATTTTATTGCAAAACAATGAACCAACTATAGTATTACAAGGGTCTTAGGGACTACTTAACCCAAGGATCAGAGATGACCACTTAATTCGGTGTCTTTTGAGCACTCACTCAACCCAAGTATGAGAATTAAAAGACCTCTATTCATCAAGGGGTCTCATCTTGGTACCCCTACAATTCCAAAAGTGTCAACCATTCTATTATTTTTTTATAGCCAAATACAAGTATATAAAGATGGAAATAAGAAAACCATTGGAATATGATTGTTGGAATCCATCCCTTAGGAAAGATTTTTGGAGAAGGCCTTAGAAGTTGAAACTCATTAAATACATTGACTACAACATTTTCCCCCGCTTTAAAATAACTCATCATCGAGTTTAAATCAATCATACTCGATACCAAAATATCTTCTCAATTTGTGCATATTAAACTCAAGTATCTTTTGTTCCATCGGATTAGAAATTGTTGGCCAAAGGAATCGAAACTTACTTTGATACCAAGTTGATAAGGCCGAAAAGAAAAAATACAATAAAAAATAGAAATGAAGAAGACTTTATTGCAAAATGAGGAACCAACTACATGATTACAAGGGCCTTAGGGGACTACTTAACCCAAGGGTCAGAGATGACCACTTAACTCGGGATCTCTTGGAGACTCACTTAACCCAAGTTTGAAACTTACTCACCATCAGAGGATGTCCACTTGTCAAGATGCTCACATTGGCACACCCATAATTATAAAAATATCAATCATTCTATTCTATTCTTAAAACCAAATACAAGTATATATAGATGAAGATAAAATAGCCGTTAGAATATGACCATTGGAATATGACAGTTGGAATATAGCCATTGAAATATTGACCGTTGGAATATAGCCATTATGATATAACCGTTAGAAAAGAGTTGTTGGAGAGTGTCTTGGAAATTGAAGCTCATTAAATACATTGATTGCTTTAGGATCCTATAATTTGGTAGAAGAACATGGTTTATTTTTAAATCCATTTTTTATCCTATTTTTTACTTTGAGCATAGAATAAAAATATCTCATGTTTTTAATTTATTTTCATTCTACAGTAGAATGCATTCTAGCATAATGCATTCCTAAAATACATACCAAATGCAACATAAATATGGCATGGTCTAGTTTGTTTAGTAACATTATTTAGAATACCATTTGGATTCCATACTTTCATTATTTTTGTTATTATTCTTGAACTTTTTTTTCCCTTTTCTTTCTTTTCTTATCCCTTTGCTTATTTGATTTTGTAGCACTGTTACAGCTTTTCTAATAGTTGTGGGGCTCTACCTAATATTATGGGCTAAGTCTATCGATAAAAAGAAGGATGAGATACGGGATTATATGTCCATCAACTCACCCTTATTTCAACCATAAACAATTAAAAGCATATTATAATCTGTTTCATACTAAAAGAATAAGTAAATATCTCAAAAATAATAAAAAATACAAATGGCCATCTCTAAAGAACGTAGAACGGCATGACCTTATTTGGCTCTATTTACTTCCATGTAAAAAGACGAAAAAGAAAAAATTTTCCATAAAATATAAGTTTCTATTTTAACATAAAATGTCAGAACTACATTAGAAAATAATAAAATCTTATATTGACAAAAATCTTCTTGTTAATTATCATTTATATGTAAAATTTACTGTGAAACGAACACGGGCTTCAGTGAACTTAAGGATGAAAAAAGTATCGCAAGAGACGTATTATCAAATACGATGATTTAATTTTAATAGATTTAACATTCTAAATTTGTATGTATTAATTTTGTAATTTAATTACTTAACACCTGATTTTATTTATTTATTTTTTTTTTTTTGATAGATAGTCACTTACAAGCTGATCTTAATTTCATGGAAAAAGATTGCATGTCCAACTATGTGGCTCCTGCATCAGCATAGGAACCCGCAACTAGTCCTCCAATTTCATGAAAAAGGTTTCGCTCTTGAAAGGCTGCACTGTGAAACTGTTATGGCCAAATTATATGCAAAGCTCAAATAGATGCAAAAGTAAAATAAAAAAGTACAATAATATAACTCAAAACTCATAAACATATACTCGGACAAACCCAAGAAAAGGAGGAAGAAGAGGGAAGATGTTGACAAAGACAACTTCCAAAAAATATGCTAGAATACATAATTAATCAAGACGAAATCTTCTTGATTAAAAAAAAAAGCACATGCAACATTAATCACGAAATAAAGAAGCGCACGAAACATTAATCACATAAATAATGAATCGCTGTTGATTCCTCTCCCGAATCCCGTAAGTAACGTGCTCATTATACTTATCAAAATAAATAAATAAAAAAAAATATAAAAAACGTGGCCATTACATAGGCTGATAAGATGGTCTATCTTACTGTCTATCTAATAATAAACTTTGTCGCCGTAATGCTACTTTCATTTTTTTTTTTTTTTGAATCAAAGAAAAGAACTAGTTTGTGGCTATCACGTGCTCATATTCTCATCTTCAGTGACTATGAAGTGCTCATATTACTTATGATGTACCAAGTAATTTGACATTTTTTTGTGAGATAATAAGCTCAAATTGAAAGGCTCATACTTTCTATCGAAAATTTTGAGATAGTAGAAGCGGACAAATGGAGATTAAGGGGCTGGGTGAGTATCCTACATAGGAGTTGTTTTATCTTGGAGGCAGATTTGCAGGAGACCTACTGCGTCAATAGAGGACAAATACTGTCTTAAGAAGAGTGTACCAACACGACTCAACCCTCCTTCAAAACTTCGAGTTATTGCTTATGAGGTACACATGATTATTTTATATGTTTCAGATTTACTATATGATTATAGTTGATATATATATATATATATATATATATATATATATATATATATATGTGTGTGTGTGTGTGTGTGTGTGAATGTGACTATTATTTACTACATAATTATTCTGTTTCATATTATTCTAGTCCATACAATATATAGCTGTTGCTCTGTTATAACACTAGATTTTTAACAATCTTAAGACAATATTTCTGTTATATATTGTAATGACTGTTATCATGGCTGAATCTGGAATAACCACTGAAGTTGGGTCTGCCATGGGGAAAATGAGCATCATGTTTGAGTTTGACAATATTGAGCCATTTAATTGTTCGAATTCAAGCGTTGGAGATGGATGATGCACTTCGCCCTGTCCCAACTAGGAGTTATCTTCTCCCTTACTGAAAATATGCCTGAGGAATCTGATGAGCCTGAAATGAGATTCAAGAGGGTTGTATGGATCAATGCTGACTTCCAGTGCAAGAACAGAATCCTGAATGCTATGACCAATGATCTATACAATGTGTACTCATCCTATGACTATGCGTATGCCATATGGGAGGCTCTTGACAAAAAATATTCTCTGAAAGATGCTGGGTGTAAGAAGTATGTTACTGCAAACTTCTTAAATTTCAAAATGAAAGAGGATTTGAGTGTGTCTATGCAAATGAACATGTTCTAGATTTTGGTAGCAAGCCTTGTCAAACAAGGAATGTCACTACTAGAACAGTTTATATCTGCAGCATTAATTGAGAAATTACCTAACTCCTGGAGTGACTTCAAATCACACATGAAGCACAAATATAAAGACTGGACTCTTGAGCATTACATAATGCATATCAAATAGAAGAGACGAACCGTGAGACTGACAAGGTGGAAAAAATCAAGGAATTCAAAACCAAGGCTAATCTTGTGGAAGACGAAAAAACTGAAAAGAGAGACAAGTCAAAGAAGTTTTTTCAGGTAAAGAAAGAACGCAAGTTCAAGAAGACCAAAGGAGGTTGCTTCTTATGTGGGAAACCAGGTCATTTCAAAAAGAACTATCAGGCCCTCAAGAAAAAACTGGAAAATGACAAAGCTAAGGTCCATCTCACTGAAGATGACCTGTTTGCAGCTGTAGTAACTAAGGTAAATTTGGTTGAGAAACCAAAGGAGTGGATAATAGACACTGGAGCTTCCAAGCACATATGCTCTGACCGATCTACTTTCATAAAATATTCTCCGGTCAAAGGAAGTGATTTTGTGTATATGGGGAATTTTCAAACCTCACCAGTTATGGGCAAGGGTCAAGTAGCTCTAAAGCTGACTTTTGGAAAGACTCTTTGTAAGACCCGCACTCCATAAACCCAGTCTAAACCTTGATTTCATGTCGTAGCAGGTCTTTCGATCATCATCGGACCAGACGGGACGAGCGGATGACAAACAGGTATGAAATCGGACCAAAGACGGTCAAATAATCATTATTTTATGTTGATCGATCGATGGTACCGGTCTTGGTACCGGTCGACCGGTCAGCTCTGCGCAGCTGACTACGAAGATCTAAAATTGGATCTCTGCGGGTCCCACTTTCATAAACCCTAATACCTGGACCTTCCTAATCCTAATAGGATTACTAAACCCTAATACCTGGACCTTCCTAATCCTAATAAGGTTACTAAACCCTAATCCTAGCCTATATAAACACCTCTAAACCTCCTCAAATATTTTTCATTATCTCTCACAAACCCTAAAGAGGAGAAGGAGATTGGAGAAGGAGAAGAAGCTAGGAAGAAGAAGGAAGTGCCGCCATTGCCGTTCGACGACGCTCACCTTACGCCAGTCGATGGTAAGTGTTTGAATCATTTTTCTTACTCTATGACTCTAGGATAGTTGTATGGGTGGATCAATACCATGCAAAGAAGGTATTGATCTAAAACCCTAATTGGCAGTTAAACCAATAATTTGTCGTCAAACTCTAGATTCGAGTTTTAGGATGGTTATCATCTAAAGTAGACTTGAATGAGTTGGAGGTAACTCTAACTCAAAACTCAGACCTAGAATGGATAGGAGAAACCCTGGAAATCCATGGAGAATGATCGACGGCAGTCGAAAAATCCAAAGTATGATCTTCCGGAGACATACCGGTCGACTATACAGGTTGCACCCTGTGCGACCGGTATGTTGCCACTGGTACCTTCCGGGGGGCTGGTCTGTGGGGACCGGCTGACCATACCGGTCACCAATTTTTCCCACAGAGCTGCGACCGGTATATGCAACCGGTCAGCTCTGTGAGAATATTTTTGTAACCTCGTTGGTTTTCCAACCAATGTGAAACCCTAATAAACTATTCTAATAAAACCCTAATAATATTGTAGGACTTTGTGATATTCCGTTTGGATCTTGCGACGTAGAGCAAGCTATCAAACGAGCGTCAGGTAAGGGAATCTGACCTAAATCTTAATAATTAATGGATAATAAATCGTTGTTAATAACCTGAATATATATGATGTGATGTTTGTGCATATTCACATGCCATCCTTTACTTTCAGTTATTATTATTGTTCATGCATTGATAGGATGTGATTGTTAGGCATGTGATTGTTTTCGTTGGTGTGTGGAGTGGGGCATGGTCCTGGGATCATTCCTCACACTGGCACTTTTGTAGTATTCTATTTCAACATGCTTGGTACGAGTGGGGCATCAGGGGAAGGTCGTGGTACGGTGGTCTCCGATGTTGATGTTGGTCTGGCCATGGTTATGTGGCACTGTGGTCTCCAATGCCGACGCTGGCTTGTCCACAATGCTTTAGCTCTATCTCTATGCCGTAGGGAGTTATGTTGGGATAGGGTATATCTGCGTATTGTTCTATCCTAGTGGGTTAGTTGCGGATAGGGTATCAGGGGAGGTACGGTGTCACACCCCAATTCTGCACCAACCAGAATGGTGTGATGAACCGTCAATAAACCAACGGTTCAACCAGGATCTCGAATAGGCTATCCCACGTATGATAAACCAAAACACATTCCACATTAATCAGAGATAATAAAGTAAATAGCGGAAGTCTTACAGATAATGAACTGAGGTCTAATCATGATAAATAATTAATATTTCATTTATTTCCAAGGAACCAGAACATAATTTAATACATATTACAATATCTAAATACGAAAACTAAACACTAAACATATCCACCGTTGAAACGCTCTCTTAACGAACCATGTTCGTCCTCCACAGTTTGCTCATCATAGCCGCCACATGTTCATATGTTGACATGTTGACATATTCTTCAATCATAGTACCTGCAACATCAGAAACTAAAAAGAATTTCGTACGCGAGGGTCAGCTCTCCAACTTGAGCTCAGTGAGAAAATAAAACAATGCAACAAATATATGCATGCATTCATTCATATCTTTGGTCTGGTTTAAAGTTTACAATGTGCTATAGAAAGGATAGGTGGCCTCCGCACCTCTATACACGAGTGTGTGGAAACGTCCAATGAAAATGACACTGTCACCCCACATGCACCCACCATGGATAATATACACCCAATTAAAATGGAATTGTTGTACTGGTTGCCCATACCAACACGTAAGCCCCTGTTGGCGAGGGCTTGCAAACCGGGCTTGCAACTAACCAACCCTAATATCAAACAATGTATCCAAGGCCTCACCCCAGCATCCCTCAATACATCCATAGAGATAGAGATAGGGTCTGGTGACCAGGCTGAACCACAATGCCACGTCCCCCCTGATGCCCTACGACATATTAGTTCCGCTAAGGTAATGGCGATACGACGATGTTAGTGGACAGGACTTGAGTAGAGATAGAGCTAGAGTCTGGTGACCAGGCTGAACCACAATGTCACGTCCTCCCCTTGATGCTCCACTCGCATCAAGCACAATAACACTTGCTTAGTGGACATGACTTGAATAGACCATGGCACAATATACCCCGATGAGAACGGCATTGAAGTACCGGTTGATACCATCCCTACCCGCACCATGTACAACAGCCAAACACGAACATTCACATGCCTATTCCTACCATCATCAACATCATCATGTTATAATCAATAAATTTAAATATGCATGAACAGTAATAATAAAAATATTGGATGACATGTTGAATGCACATTACAAGCATACACGCTTATCACAATCATGGTATTGGACTCAAGAAATAAAAATAGTTTGTTATTAACCAATTAGTTTAGTTCTTGTTCCCTCACCTTTGCTTGTTTGTAGATCCTCTTTCAAGCCTTAAGAATCACTTTTATATCAATATTATATTGCTAGAAGACCTAACAAAGTTGATAGAACTTAATTAGAATTTATACTAATTTTTACAATTTGCTGTTAACTGGGGGTAGCAGGACGGGTAAGAGTTTTCTGCGACCCCCAGGTAGGGTCGATGCCTAGGGTCGGATGTTCCATCGAACCTAAGTGTTACCCCTCCTTTCCTGAACTTCCCGAATGCTGGGGGTCGATGCTAGGGTCGGAGGTTCCATCGACCCTATGTGCGACCCCCCATGGTTTGAGTCGAAAATATCAAATTTCGTCCATTCTTTAATTTTTGAGTTCTATGGCTTCCTTCTATAGTCCATTCCACACATGTTCTATGGTTTAGAATCATACTCTATTTACCTACATGGTTTTTATGATCTCCTTCATGGTTTCCATTGAAACCTAACCATGGATGGATGATTTGGGTTCCTCGTAGGTAATCCCCTCTTCATTATCTACTCTAAGGTCTTAAGAAATTCATGGAGATAGTATCCATACCTGAGAAGTATGCTTCTTCCTCGAAATCCCTTCTCCTTGGTCTTCTTCTCCACTTTCCTTCTCTTCTCCTTCTCTTCCTTTTCTTCTCTTTCTCTCAATCCAATTAGGGTTGTAAAAGGAATGAAAGAGGCTTAGGGACGTCCTATTTATAGAGTGAAACCTCCCAAAATAAGTCCCATTGAGTTTAGGAAATGTTCCAATTGAAATTAGGAAGGTTTCCTAATTATCGTTTCGTTCTGTTTTTACCGATTATCGGGGGTCGATGGGGGGCTCGGACAACCCGAGACCCCCTGCGACCCCTGGTCATGGGTCGATGGTGGGGGTCGATGGGGGGGTCGAACCTGCCTGTTTAGGCATGCGACCCTACCCTCATTTTGACTGTTTTTGAGTAAATTTTCATATTGGGTCTTGGGTTTCTTCACACACTTGGTCCACTTCGCTCGACCATGATATGTAGACGGGTCACGACACGAAATGTAAGGTTAGACCGGGTTCATGGCGTGCGGGTCTTACAACTCCACCACCTTTAAAAGAAATTTTGTCCTCGAAATTTGAACGTACGGATCTTACAACTCCCCCATCCTTAAAATAAATTTTATCCTCAAAATTTGAATTTAGGTGGGAATTCTATTTCTGCATTGCATCTTCTTCCTCCCATGCAATCTCCTCCGCGTATTGTCTTTGCTAGGTTATCTTCATATACTAATTATCCCAGCTTTGGAAACATTGTACCTTCCAACTAGTGAACTAGGCTGGTACCACTTCAATAGTTAAACATTCTATCTAATCTAGTGATTCCGTGGTCAATACCTTTGTTATGGATCTCTAATGTACTTCTTCAATAAAGACACGTGAAATGCATCATGCGCACTAGAAATGGACAGCGGTAACGCTAATTGATATGCAACTTGTCTCTCCAAAGTCTATAAGATCCAACACCTATATAGAATACAACTTTCCCTTCTTGTTTAATCATTTCAAACTCTGCATAAGTGATATCTTCAAGAACACTTTGTCACTTAGGGCGAACTCAAGGTCTTGGTGTCTCTTCTGACATCTTGAGCTATCTTGGTCCTTTTCTTTGATCTTGTCTGCTACTCGACAGGTTTCGTCAACAGACTCAGGTTTTAAAACTCTTCATTCACTAACTCCATTCCAAAACAAAGGAATTTGACATTTTTACCTTACCATGCTTTATAGGTGACATTTACATAGTAGCTTGGTAGAAACTTCAATTTACGGTTAACTTCTCAACTCAAGCTCCTTGAAATCAATTTCACAAACTCGGCCATATCTCTTAGGATCTGTATAGTCCACCCCGACTGTCCGTCGGTTTGAGGTAAAGTGCGGTACTAAACTTCAACTTTGTCCCCATTATTTTCTGTAGATCCTTCCAAAACTTCGAGATAAGGCATAAGCCTCTGACTGACACTAAGCTCTCATGCATACCATTCAATCTGACAATATTATTCACATATAGCTTATTTAGCCGCTCCAAAGCATACCGAGGTCGTATAGCAATGGAATGAGCTATCTTCATAAGGCGATCAACAATCCCCCAAACTGCATCAATCGCTCTGGGAGTCAGTGGAAAATCAGTGACATAGTTCATTGTAATGCTGTAGTTCCACTTTCAAACTGGCTCCAATAGTGGTTGTAGTAAGCTACATTGGTCTTTGTCTTTCAGCCTTTACTTGCTGATAATTCAGACACTGGAACACGCATTAACCACATTTGTTATCATTCCTCTAATAAAATCTCTTCAGGTCATGATACATATTGGTACTCCAGGATGTACTAAATATTGGGTACAATGGACTCTTATCATTATCCTCTTCATAATATCCGAGTCTTTATCTTCATGTATTCAGAATCTACCTCTATATCTGAGTACCATCTCCGCATCCCAAGTAATTCAGGATTGGGTTTTTCTTTCTTTAAATCTCCTTGCATTGTTCTTATATACAGATCTAACAAAATTGCTACTTTTATTTCATCCATCAATTCAGAGATGATCTTTAATGCCACAAGCACAGCCGAATTATTGCTTCATAAGTTCATCCATAAATTCTCGCTCAGTTGGATTATCACGAGTTTCTATTATATGTTACTCTTCCTCCAAATCTGATTCTATTGCTGCGAACATAAGGCAGCAATTATACTGGGTCTTTCCTTGGACTTCATAATTCCCTTTTTATGATGCTACGTGATCTAAGAAGATCACTTTGTTTAATCAGGTCTCATATTCCTTGGAATTGGCATAAAGCTTTTCCCTTTTCAGCTGTTGTGAAGCTGTTCTAAAATCCATTGTATGAGTTGCTTCATTCTTGGAATAAACCAAAATATCATCTATGAAAACTATGATCGACGTGTCCAACATGTCATGAAACACCCAGTTCATCCGTTCCATAAAAGATGTAAGGACATTGGTTAATCCAAACGTCATAATCGAGAACTCATAATTGGCCAATCCTGGTTCTAAAAGCTATCTTCGACATATTGCTGTCTAAATTCTTCAGCTGATGATATCTTAATTGAAGATCAACCTTAGAAAATACCTTTGCTCCTTGCAACTATTTAAACAAGTCATCGATTTTTGGTTGTAGATATCGATTCTTGATCGTAATTAAGCTTGTTAAATTCTCGGTAGTCTATACATAATCGGACACTATCGTCCTTCTTCTTACGAGTTGCATGGGCACTCCCCGTGATTCAATACTTAGTCGATTAGAACCCTTATCTAATAACTCTTCTAGTTGAGTCTCAGTTCCTTCAACACCGTAGGAGCTACTCTATAGGTGCCTTTGACACAAGTATCGTCCTTGGTAACAAGTCGATGACGAACTCGGTTGTATGATCAGATGGTAACCCAAGTAAGTCTCCTGGAAACACATCAAAAAATTTATGCATCACATCAGTATCTTCCATCTGTGGTGCTTCTTTGGTAACGTATACCACATATACCATATCTCCAACTCATTTCTCTTCAAAGCATCTCTTCGCCCTTAGCATAGAGAGGATCAACTTTTACTTCTTAGGCAACATGCTTTCGATAAAACTAAATTATATCTCATCTTTATTCTTGAATGATAACCTCTTTTGTGCACATAACAACTTTGTAGAGTGTTGAAACAACCAGTCTATTCCCAAGATGACGTCAAAGTCTGCCATCTCAAGTCGATTTAGGTTGCATCCAATTTTATCCATCCATATGATTTGGGCATTGTTTATAACACTCATCCCATACAGCATCTAGTCCAAAAAGGGCTTGAACTAGCAAATCTGGTGTAATGGTCTTCAGAGCTTGTCTAGTTCCTTCATCACTTATGATTTTTCAAAGACTAACGCCAAAATCTCATATTGCACTCATTAGCTTATATTTCCTTTATCTCTGTGGTTCTACCCCGATCTCTCTTTCATATACCTCGAAAATATCTTATGATTGTTTACTCATTACATATCCCAAGTCTAAGCATTAGGGTATATGCTCAATTTCATTAATTCTACCAAACTATTTTGGTCTTTACTTAATCATCTCACTCAACATTCGACATAACCCAGTATTACTTATACTAATCTGAATACTACCAATGCCACAATTTTGACTTTATCCTTGTATCCACTCTTAGATTTGCTTTTAGGAATCTTCTGCTTGTTAAAATTCATACCGATATAACCATTTTAACTTTACTTGAGTGCTATCTACTCTTTCCTAGTTACTCTTGATAGTTTTCACTTTTGCTCATGCACTCTTTTATGACCCTATCCATCTATTTAGCAATCTCGAAACAGATCCTCCATTTCTCCATATGAGGTTCCTTGGCAATAAAATCTAATTTGAATTCAATCATCTTTCTTCCAATAATTCCATTATCATTAAACATATTTTCAATGGATGTCAAGAAATGTAAAAATCAAAATATTTATCCAAAAACAATTCATTTCCTTCTTTAATTTAGTATGACGACAAACACTTTCTTTATCTAATGAACTTAAGTTTAAAGGATCAAGAGTAAATCTATGGTAATCCAACCGGCATCAGAAGATCATCAAGTTGCACGGTGGTCCAAATATATGAAAATAGAGGTTTTACAACTCTTAACCTCATGGTTACAGTTCTATCGAATATATAATGCCATTGGTCAAGGCATTACAGGAATAAATCTGAAGAAGATTTCGTACATCAGTAAATCAGGTATAAATCAGAAGATTTACACTCAACATGATTAAACATTTAACTGTTCATTCAGTTCGTATCTCTGTTCATGTTGTCGATCATAAGAGTGGCTCAGATTGTATAATCAGGACTAATACTAAAGAAACAATATCTATAACTTCAATTGACAGGTTGAATCAAGAAGGTATCCTGTCAAGACACGAGAATTAGAATCAGGTATGTGCATCCTCTATAATCATAAGAGTAAATAAATAATGCACGCACCCTATATAAACTATCAAGTTATATGGCCACAATAAATTTGATCCTTGCTGAAAACATTTGAGGCTTAATCTTTAGAAAATATTTTTAAATCCTTGGTCGGATCATTGTGTCATGATGCAGCTATCCCATACATTGGTGGCTGATAAGGGTAACCACCTTGATACACTGCTTGTTGTGCACCAAACTTCTGCACTGGGGTATGTTTTACTGGGACTTGCTGTATGGTAGGCACTGTGTTACAGCTAACAGGTGTTTGGGTACAGTGATGCTACCAATTGGTACCGTACTTAGTTTGACCCGGAGGTGTTGATGTAGCATCAGCAACTTGGGTAGTGATTTACATAGCAACTTGCATAGTCGGTCTCATCTGTTGTTGCTTTTATATTTTATTGGGCCAAGTTTATTACAACCATC
Source organism: Protea cynaroides (assembly GCA_028583415.1). Classification (NCBI taxonomy): domain Eukaryota; kingdom Viridiplantae; phylum Streptophyta; class Magnoliopsida; order Proteales; family Proteaceae; genus Protea; species Protea cynaroides. The sequence continues at coordinate 18,079,892 of CM053272.1, read as the reverse complement.
GCCAAGGCACTTGGTAGTCTAGGTAGATTGACTGGAGCGGCCTGGTTGTTCACCGCATTTGATTTGCTTCAATCTGATTATCATTATTTAGCATCGACTCAAATGAGTTTCATTACCCATTCTCGACCCTGATAGTGGTGGGGTCAAGTTGCAACCTCTTCTCAATGCTCAGCGGGTAATGGATCAGCTTGTGGCGGATCTCACCCTGAGTCTCCATGTCACCCAGGAGTATAGTTACTCTTATTCTTAATGTATGGTCATTATTCTCTTATCTCTGTTGGATTTAGCCTGAGATATTTTCCTTTATCTCTACAGGGGTTTTGACATTACTAGTCATTTTCCTTCTTCCTCTGTCCTACATCGAGTTTCACATCTTGTGAGTACCAACTCGGTATTCTAATTTTCTGCTATACAGATGCTCCCTTCTTGCTACTGTACTATATCTTTTGTATACTTAGGTAACTGCCCAACTTATAGATAGTACCCTATATTATTTGTTTATCAGGATAAATTTTGGTCTTCTCTTTTTGTTTGAGTGTATAAATATGGTTCCACCTTTTATATGTACATTATTGTCTTGTTTAAGTTCTGTCTCAACCAACACAGGTGCTTATTGTGTGTTTGTATTAAAATTTTTAATTTATCCTAACTCAGTTCATGGACATTAGTGGAAGTATTCAGGTTTCATGGGAAGGCCTGAGAGAGCTCTGATACCAAGTTGTTATAACCCAATTCTACACCAGCCAGAATGGTGTGATGAACCGTCAATAAACCAACGGTTCAACCAGGATCTCGAATAGGCTATCCCACGTATGATAAACCAAAACACATTCTACATTAATCAGAGATAATAAAGTAAATAGCGGAAGTCTTACAGATAATGAACTGAGGTCTAATCATGATAAATAATTAATATTTCATCTATTTCCAAGTAATAAGAACATAATTTAATACATATTACAATATCCAAATATGAAAACTAAACACTAAACGTATCCACCGTTGAAACGCTCGCTTAACGAACCATGTTCGTCCTCTACAGCTTGCTCATCATAGCCGCCACATGTTCATATTTTGACATGTCGACATAATCTTCAATCATAGTACTTGCAACATCAGAAACTAAAAAGAATTTCGCGCGCGAGGGTCAGCTCTCCAACTTGAGCTCAGTGAGAAAACAAAACAATGCAACAAACATATGCATGCATTCTTTCATATCTTTGATCTAGTTTAAAGTTTGCAATGTGCGATAGAAAGGATAGGTGGCCGCCGCACCTTTATACACGAGTGTGTGGAAACACCCAATAAAAATGGCACTGTCGCCCCACATGCACCCACCATGGGTAATATACACCCAATGAAAACGGCATTGCTGTACCGGTTGCCCATACCAACACGTAAGCCCCTGTTGGTGAGGGCTTGTAAACTGGGCTCGCAACTAACCAACCCTAATGTCAAACAATGTATCCAAGACCTCACCCCAGCATCCCTCAATACATCCATAGAGATAGAACTAGGGTCTAGTGACCAGGCTGAACCACAATGCCACGTCCCCTCCTGATGCCCTACGACATATTAGTTCCGCTAAGGTAATGGCGATACGACGATGTTAGTGGACAGGACTTGAGTAGAGATAGAGCTAGAGTCTGGTGACCAGGTTGAACCACAATGTCACGTCCTCCCACTGATGCTCCACTCGCATCAAGCACACTAACACTTTCTTAGTGGACATGACTTGAATAGACCATGGCAAAATATACCCCGATGAGAACGGCATCGAAGTATCGGTTGATACCATCCCTACCCGCACCATGTACACCAGTCAAATACAAACATTCACATGCCTATTCCTACCATCATCAACATCATCATGTTATAATCAATAAATTTAAATATACATGAACAGTAATAATAGAAATATTGGATGACATGTTAAATGCACATTACAAGCATACACGCATATCACAATCATGTTATTGGACTCAAGACATAAAAATAGTTTGTTATTAACCAATTAGTTAAGGTCTTGTTCCCTCACCTTTGCTTATTTGTAGATCATCTTTCAAGCCTTAAGAATCACTTTTATATCAATATTATATTGCTAGAAGACCTAACAAAGTTGATAGAACTTAATTAGAATTTATACTAATTTTTACAATTTGCTGTTAACTAGGGGTAATAGGACGGGTAGCAGGACGGGTAAGAGTTTTCTGCGACCCCAGGTAGGGTCGATGCCTAGGGTCAGATGTTCCATCGACCCTAGGTGCTACCCCTCCTTTCCTGAACTTCCCGAATGCTGGGGGTCGATGCTAGGGTCGGAGGTTCTATCGACCCTAGGTGCAACCCCCCATGGTTTGAGTCAAAAATATCAAATTTCGTCCATTCTTTCATGTTTGGGTTCTATGGCTCTCTTCTATAGTCCATTCCACACATGTTTTATGGTTTAGAATCATACTCTATTTACCTACATGGTTTTTATGATCTCCTCCATGGTTCCATTGAAACCTAACCATGGATGGATGATTTGGGTTCCTCATAGATAATCCCCTCTTCATTATCTACTCTAAGGTCTTAAGAAATTCATAGAGATAGTATCCATACCTGAAAAGTATGCTTCTTCCTCTGAATCCCTTCTCCTTGGTCTTCTTCTCTACTTTCCTTCTCTTCTCCTTCTCTTCCTTCTCTTCACTTTCTCTCAATCCAATTAGGGTTGTAAAAGGAGTGAAAGAGGCTTAGAGACGTCCTATTTATAGAGTGAAACCTCCCAAAATAAGTCCCATTGAGTTTAGGAAAGGTTCCAATTGAAATTAGAAAGGTTTCCTAATTATCGGTTCGTGCTATTTTTATCGATTATCGGGGGTCGATGGGGGGGGGGGCGATGGGGGGGTCGAACAACCCGAGACCCCCTGCGACCCCTGGTCATGGGTCGATGGTGGGGGTCGATGGGGGGGTCGGACCTGCCTGTTTAGGCATGCGACCCTACCCTCATTTTGATTGTTTTTGAGTAAATTTTCATACTGGGTCTTGAGTTTCTTCACACACTTGGTCCACTTGGCTCGACCATGATATGTAGACCGATCACGACACGAAATGTAAGGTTAGACCGGGATCGTGGCGTGCGGGTCTTACAACTCCACTACCATTAAAAGAAATTTTGTCCTCAAAATTTGAATGTTCGGATCTTACATACGGGGATACCTTAGCTCTATCTTTATGTCGTAGAAGGCTGTGCTGGGATAGAGCCTACATTGATGACATATAGGATTGGTTAGTTGCGAGCCCAGTTTGTGAGCCCTGACCAGTAGGTTCTTAGGTACTGGTATGGGTAGGGTATCAGGGAAGGTACAGGGATACCTTAGCTCTATCTCTATTCCGTGATGGGTGCATGTGGGCCGGTGGTGGTGTGATATACTATGCGGTGCCACACACTCGTGTATAGTGGTACAGGGGCCACCAAACCTTTCTATAGCACATTTCAAACTTAAACCAGACCACAGCATAAAATAATTGTTACTCATGCATAATATTGTGAAATTGTCTGATTGTCTTACTGAGCTAAATTGTGAGCTCACCCTTTGTATATATACATATTTTTTTAGATGTTGATGTAGGTTATACGGTGGATGACTATATGAACGCTTTGGCGTATGGTGGTGCTGCTGCTATGAATGTGCAGGCAGGACAGGACGAGCATGACGCTTCATGCGAGTGCCCTTTCTACGTGTACCTTTGATTTGACTTTTATTTATTTTCAGTTATTTTTAGATGGATTACGTGGATGTAAGGATATTATATTTTATTGTTTAAATTTGAATAATTGGATATTTTAAATAAATCAATAGATTCTCAGTTCATTTATTTATAGACTTCCGCTGTATTTATTTATATTCTGATTATGGTTATGTGCAATGATTTGTATGAGTGGACACGGTCTATTTGAGATCCTAGTGTGAACCGTTGGTTCAATGACGGTTCACTCACACCATTCTGGTTGGTTCAGAATTGGGGTGTGACAACTTGGTATTAGAGCCCTCGGGCTCTGTCCACAAACCATATTGCACTTGACTAAGTCAATGAACTGAGTTAGGAAAAATTTAAAAATTGTAATACAAACACATCCTAAGCATTGTTTGATACCTGAGACTGATTAAGGATGAGCATAATATACTATATTAATTATGGAATTAATAAATGCCCATGCACTAGTTAGGAAAACCATAAAAACTTGTATTAACCAGAAAGAAAGTATCAAATGTAATAGTACTACAGGGTACAGTCCACAAATCGGATAGTTACCCTATTATAAATAGTCAGGAGAGAGAAAATAAAAGTAAAAATCATGGGGTAGGGGGCTTAGGAGGAATAGGGTCCGCTATGTCATAATCTCGCTCGTAAGCGACCCTAAGCCAGTGCATCTGGTCCTGCGTGACCCATAGGCTACGAGCAAGACGTCCCAACTCCTGACCCATCTCTCGCTGAGACTCTAGGATACCTCTCTGGGTGTCCCTGATCTCCGTAAACATGCTCAACACTGGGTCCGAGGGGGAGTGAGATGGTCCAGCTGTAGATGTAGGCTGTGGTGCTGCAGGTATAGGCTGAGGGGCTGGCACTGGTGCATCCTCCGCCCTATCATCGTCATCCCCATCATCACTCTCAGCCTCTGCTGCCTGTGCCGCATTGGCTGCTGCTGCTGCTGCTGCGGCTGCTACCCTTTCCTCCAGCTCATCATCACCAACAGGAAGATTATCCATCTGCATACTAAGAATGGCATCCCAGTCGATGTCAAAAGTCATGGTATCCTCCACAGCCAGTTTGCCCCTCATGCTCACTCATAGGCGCCGTAGAAGAGTAGTAATGAGACAACCATATGGGAGATTACTGGCCTGATCGGCCAGAGCCACCTGGTGCATAGTCCGAATAATGAGGTAAGGTAGAGAGACCCGCTCCCCTGTGCAGACGCAGTAGGTAATGTACTGGGTGAGCTGAGATAACTCACTGTAGTGACCACTCTGAGGCACGATGTTGTGCTGAATGATGCGACTGTATACCTGAGGTGCAGGTTTCAAGCTAGCCGCCTTCATAGGAGCCCCGGGGTTTAGTATCTGCTCCGCTATCTCTCGACGTAGATCCTCGCTCAGATAGCCCTTCACCTTTGGAGGGTAGTATACTAGGTCTCCATCATTGGGTACCCCTAGCAGGTCAGCCAACTGATGAGTGTCGAAGGAGATATGGACGCCCTTGACAAAGCTGGAGATGCGCAAGTCCCTACCCTGATTGGGATCGTTGACATCCCCATGAAGCTCTAGGTTGGCGCAGAAATGCTTAACCAGGTTGGGGTGAGTGGTCTCAGTGTAAGTAATGACAAGCACCCACCCAAGCTTGTCGAAATCTGCTTGCACATCAAACCTGTGCAACTATTTCAAGTTAACCCGCAGTCCATATTCAATGTTCTTGCTATCGAACCAAGGGAAACGGGCTTGTGCCGCCTCAGAACGGAACCACTGCTCATCGAGTTGTGGAACTGGTGGATGAGGAGCGTGCATGCCCAAGCCATAGGAACACTTGCCAAGACTGCGTCGTGGAGGCATTTAAACTGCAAAACATAAAGAAAACAAGAAGAAAAACGTTAGAAATTGTCGAAAATTTGACAGCATAAAAACAGTAAATTGGGAAAAAGTCGCAAACTCACCCAAAACTTGGGGAGGAGGACTTAGGTAACCCCTGCACACTTCAAGCAAATCAATCCCATACAATTTCAACAAGGAATTTAAGAAATTGAATAAATTCAATAAAAAAATTCAAAATTTTGAAAAACCTAGGTTAAAAACTAAAAAAAAATTGATTTTTACCAAAACCATTCGGTGGAAGTCCAAATAGGTTGAGGGCTTTTGCTCTTGGGGGTCTCTAAACCTTTTCTAAGCCGAAGGAAAGAAGTTCCTACGGTTAGAATCTTCCAATCGAAGAAAAACCTAAAATTTCAACTAAAAATGATATGAAAATCTTGTAGAAATGGGTAAAAGAGGGAGGAAGCTTACCTGGAGGCGATGTACTGAATCTGGATCGGAAGTAAACAACTTCTAGGATGACCGGTCAGACTGTAGCAACTCAGGAGCCAAAGGAAAATCTCCACCGGTGAGAAAGAAGGAAAGAAAAGTGCGAAAACTCTCACTTTTCACGATTTTAAAGCCTTTTTTGGGCATACCGGTCGACGGTTTTGCCCATACCGATCGACTGGTACCCCACTGGTATAGTCGACCGCTATGTCTCGGTCAGAATGAAAATTTTAACCGGTCGACTATACCGGTCTCTCCATACCACCACAGTGTCACGATCGGTACGTCGCGACCGGTCAGAAAAAAAAAAAAAAAAAGGGTTCAGGAACTGTAAATGTAGCTGGTATACCTACCAGAGTACTCTTTGACTCTGGAGCCACGCACTCCTTCGTTTCTATTTCTTTTGGGAAGAGAATGGAATTACCGATCAAGCATTTAACCCAAGCTTGATAGTTCGCTCTCTGCTAGGAGTCGAAGTGGCGTTGAACAAATATTTTGGACCATATACAGTTTGTATTGAGGGTCGAGACTTAGAAGCAAGTCTGGTACTACTCGAGATGGCAGACTTTGATGTCATCTTGGGAATGGATTGGCTAGGCCATCATTCAGCTATCCTATTATGTGGTGAAAGGAAGCTTGTGCTTACAGACAAAAAGGGAAAGGAGTATAGCTTCACTGGGACCAAGTGTCACACCCCAATTCTGATCCAACCAGAAATAAGGAATTTAAATAAAGAAAACAACTCAAAGGTACACGCAGAAAGGGCACTCGCATGAAGCGTCATGCTCGTCCTCCCCTGCCTGTACGTCCAATGCCGCAACACCACCATACACAGGAGCATTCATATAGTCGTCAACAGTGTAACCTGCATCAACATCTAAAAACAATGTACGTACAAGGGGTGAGCTCACAACACAGCTCAGTAAGACAATCTGACAGTTTCACAATATTATGCATGAGTAACAATCATTTTATGCTGTGGTCTGGTTTTAAGTTTGCAATGTGCTATAGAAAGGTTTGGTGGCCCCCGCACCTCTATACACGAGTGTGTGGCACCTCATGGTTCACACCCCCATTGGCCCACATGCACCCATCATGGAATAGAGATAGAGCTAAGATACCCACGTACCTCCCCTGATACTCTACCCATACCAGTACCTAAGCCCCTACTGACCAGGGCTCGTAAACTGGGCTCGCAACTAACCAATCCTATATGTCATCAATGTATGCTCTATCCCAGCACAGCCGTCTACGACATAGAGATAGAGCTAAGGCATTCCCACACCTCCCCTGATGCCCTATCCGCAACTAACTCACTAGGATAGAAACACAACGCAGGTAGACCCTATCCCAACATAACTCCCTATGGCATAGAGATAGAGCTAAAGCATCGTGGACAAGCCAGCGTCGACTCGGAAACCACAGTGCCACATAACCATGGCCAGGCCAACATCAATATCAGAGACCACCGTACCACGACCTTCCCCTGATGCCCCACCCGTACCAAGCATGTTAAGACAGAATACTACAAAAGGTGCTAATGTGAAGAGCGATCCCAGGCCCATGCCCCACTCCACACACTAACGAAAACAATCACATGCCTAACAATCACATCCTATCAATGCATGAACAGTAATAATAACTGAAAGTAAAGGATGACATGTGAATATGTAAAAATAACACATCTCATATAATCAGGTGATTAACAACAATTTACTGTCCATTAATTATTAGGTTTAGGTCAGATTCCCTTACCTAACGCTCGTTTGTTATCTTTCTCCACGTCGCAAGACACAAACGATAAGTCACAAAGTCCTACAATATTATTTGGGTTTCATTAGAATATTTTCTTAAGGTTTCATGTTGGTCGGAAACCAACCAAAATCCAAAACTAGTCTTTCAGAGCTGACCGGTCTCACCATACCGGTCGCAGCACTGTGAACAGACTGTCAACCGGTATGGTCGACCGGTATGTCTCCGGAAGACCATACACTTGATTTGTCGACTTTCATCGATCAATCTCCATGGATTTTTAGGATTTCTCCTATCCATTCTAAGTCTAAACTTGGAGTTAGAGTTATCCCCAACTCATTCGAGTCTTGTTTCGATGAATATCATCTCGAAACACAATTCTAGGGTTTGACGGCAACTTAGGATTTATTGGCCAATTTAGGGTTTTAGATCAATACCTACTTTGCATGGTATTGATCCACCCACACAACTAACATAGGATAAGAAGAATAGTTAAACACTTACCGTTGACTGGCGTAGCATGAGCTTCGTCAAACGGTAATGGCGGCACCTTCTTCTTCTTCCTAGCTCCTTCTCCTTTCCCACCTCTTTCTCTTCTCTAGGGTTTGTGAGAGACAATGGAAAGGATTTGAGGAGGTTTAAGGGTGTATTTATAGGCTAAAAAATAGGGTTTAGTAACCCTACTAGGATTAGGAAACTTCTAGGATTCGAAATCAGGAAAGTGGGACCCTAGAAGTCAATTTCTGGCTTTTTGCACTTAGCTGCGCAGACCATACCGGTCGACCGGTACCAAGACCGGTACCATCGACCGGTCAACCTGAAATCAGGTTTAATTGGTCGACTTTGGTCCGATTTCGTACCTGATTGTCATCCGCTTGCCCCGTCTGGCCCGGTGATGATCGAAAGACCTGTCACGACACAAAACCAAGGTTTAGACCGGGTTTATAGAGTGCGGGTCTTACAACTCCCCCACCCTTAAAAGAAATTTCATGCCCGAAATTTGCATGTAGGTTCTACAACTCCCCCACCCTTAAAAGAAATTTTGGCCTCGAAATTTGAAAGTACCTTGATCGTCGAAAAGGTTGGGATACTCCTTCCTCATCGCGCTCTCCTCTTCCCAAGTAATTTCCTCAATATTTTGGTTTCTCCAATGCACCTTCACATAATGGATATCCTTGGTTTGAAGTTGCTGAACTTTTCGACTCGAGAGAATCACAAGCACCACTTCGAATGTTAAGTCTTTAGTCAAGTCTGGGGGATCAGCGGTCAAGATGTGCGATGGATCTCTGACATACTTCTTTAGTAATGATACGTGGAACACGTTATGAACGCTGGACATAGATGGTGGTAGAGCCAATTGATATGCTACATTACCACGTCGGTTCAATATCTCATATGATCCCACATACCTGGGGCAAAGCTTTCCCTTCTTACCAAACCATTTCAGACCTCGCACCGGTGATACCTTCAAGAACACTTTATCACCCACTGCAAACTCCAGATCTCGACGTCGATTATCCGCATTGTGCTTCTGTCGAACTTGAGCTGTCCTTACTCTCTCCTTGATTTGATCAATCACTCGGCAAGTTTCTTCAACAAACTCCGGTCCTACAATTCTTCTTTCCCCCACCTCGTTCCATAACAGAGGTGTACGACACTTCTTCCCATAGAGTGCTTCATATGGGGCCATCTGAATTGTAGCCTGATAACTGTTGTTGTAAGCGAACTCGATAAGTGATAGCTTCTCATCCCAAGCTCCCTTGAAGTCTAATGCACAAGCTCGGAGCATATCTTCTAAAATTTGAATAGTTCGCTCTGACTGTCCGTCCGTCTGAGGGTGAAAAGCTGTACTGAACTTCAACTTGGTTCCCATATCTTTCTGTAATCCTTCCCAGAACTTTGATGTAAAACGGAGATCTCTGTCAGATACTATACTCTCTGGAACGCCATGAAGTCTGACTATATTATCCACATATAACTTGGCCAGTTTCTCCATGGTATACTGAGGTCTAACAGCAATGAATCGAGCTGTCTTGGTGAGTCGATCCACTATAACCCAAACTGCATCCACTGACCTTGGTGTCAATGGTAGGCCAGTAACAAAATCCATGGTAATGCAATCCCACTTCTATGCAGGTTCTGGTAATGGCTGTAGCAAACCTGCGGGTCTCTACCTTTCCGCTTTAACTTGTTGACAATTCAGACACTGGAACACGAAACGAGCTATATCTGCTTTCATACCCCTCCACCAATATAGTCTTCTTAAATCATGGAACATTTTGGTACTTCCCGGATGTACCGAATATGGAGTGTAATGAGCTTCAGTCATGACTCGATCTCTGATATCGCAGTCTTCACTCTCTGGTATACATAAACGTCCACGATACCTAAGTACCCTATCTGAATCCAAGGTAAAGTCAGGATTGCTCGTACCCTTCTCTAAGTCTTCTTGCACTGTCTTGAGATGTGGATCCTGTAGGATTGCTACTTTGACTTCATCAACTAGAGCCGGTGAGATCTTCAATGCGGCGAACATCATAGTGAACTTATGAATCAAGCCTTGCTCAACTGGATCTTCTCCAGTCTCTATAATATACTCTTCATCACCTTCGATTGAACTTGAAGCAGCGACACATAATGCTGCATTTGTACTTGGTCCAGCCTCAGGTTTCGATGCCCACTTTCTGCTTAAGGCGTCAGCCACAACATTTGTTTTACCCAGATGGTACTGGATGTCGCAATCATAATCTTTTAACAATTCCAGCCATCTCCTCTGTGTCATATTCAGATCCTTCTGAGTGAAAAGATAAGTTAAGCTCTTGTGATCTGACTTGATCTGAAACTTCTCACCGTACAAGTAGTGTCTCCAAGTCTTGATTGCATGTATAACCGCTGCTAACTCCAAATTATGCGTAGGATAGTTCTTCTCATGCTCTTTTAACTGTCTTGATGCATAAGCAATCACATGTTCTCCTTGTATCAATACACACCCGATACCCAACCCTGAAGCATCCGTGTATAAAGTAAACGGTACGCTTGGTTCTGGGATGGTCAAGATAGGTGCAGAGACTAGTCTTGACTTCAAAGTCTGAAAGCACTTCTCACACTCATCTGTCCATATGAATTTCTCTCCCTTCTTGGTCAATCTGGTGAGCGGAACAGCGATCCTGGAGTAATCTTCTACGAATCTTCTATAATAACCAGCCAACCCAAGGAAACTACGAATTTCCACAACGGATTTTGGTGCTTCCCATCCTACTATAGCAGCTATCTTACTTGGATCAACCTTGATACCGTCTTCAGATACTACATGGCCCAAGAAAGCCACTTCCTTCAGCCAAAACTCACACTTCTTGAACTTAGCATAAAGCTTCTCCTTTCTCAGCCGTTGTAGGGCTGCCCTCAAGTGCGATGTATGAGTCTCCATGTCCTTAGAGTAGATCAATATGTCATTAATAAATACGATGACCGAAGTGTCCAACATATCATGAAACACTCGGTTCATCAGTTCCATAAACGACGCTGGAGCATTGGTCAACCCGAAAGACATAACTAGAAACTCATAATGCCCGAACCTCGTTCTGAAAGCAGTCTTCGGAATATCTCCGGCTTTGATCTTCAATTGGTGATACCCTGATCGGAGATTGATCTTCGAGAAAACCTTTGCACCCTGCAGCTGATCGAACAAATCATCAATCCTAGGCAAAGGATACCGATTCTTGATCGTCAACTTGTTCAGCTCACGGTAGTCAATGCACAGCCTTACACTTCCATCCTTCTTCTTGACGAATAATACCGGTGCTCCCCAAGGTGATATGCTAGGTCGTATGAAGCCCTTATCCAACAATTCTTGTAACTGGGTCTTCAACTCCTTTAACTCGGTCGGGGCCATTCTGTATGGTGCTTTAGACACCGGCGCCGAACCTGGCATAAGGTCTATCATAAATTATGTAGCCCTGTCTGGTGGTAAACCTGGGAGATCTTCTGGAAATACATCTGGAAACTCTCGTACCACCTCTAGATCTTCCATCTTTGGCACCTCGGCAGTGATGTCGACTACAGATACTAGATACCCCACTCCCCCTTTCTCCAAGCATCGCTTGGCTTTTAGGGCGGAGAGAATCAGCTTCCACCTCCTAGATAGCTTAATCCCAGCGAAGCTATACTCCCTTCCCTCCTTTTCAGTAAGCACAAGTTTCCTTTCACCACATAATAGGACGGCTGAATGACGGCCTAACCAATCCATTCCCAGGATGACATCAAAGTCTGCCATCTCGAGTATTACTAGGCTTGCTTCTAAGTCTCGGCCCTCAATACATACAGTACATGGTCCATAATATTCAGTCAAAGCCACTTCGACTCCTAGTGGAGAGCGAACTATCAAGCTTGGGTTCAAATGCTTGATTGGTAGCTCCATTCGCTTCCCAAAAGAAATCGAAACAAAGGAGTGCGTGGCCCCAGAGTCAAATAGTACTCTGGCAGGTATACCAGCTACATTTACAATTCCTAAAATTTTTATTATCCCTTAGTTCTATATGCGCATACACACAATGAAAAAAAAATAGTAAGCCAAATAGTAAGGGATAAAGTCATACCAGTGACCACATCCGGTGATGCGGCTGCCTCTTCAGTGGTGACCGCATAAACTTTTCCCTGCTGGGGAGGTTGCTTCTTAGGTAGAGTGCAGGTCCTTGCAATATGACCCACTTGCTGGCAGTTGAAACACTTTATATTCGGGTTGTATCCGGCATTCTGTGGCACAGGGGGTGCCGTGTTGTTCCTTGCAGGCACTGCAGCGGTCAGAGCCCTATATGGGCGGAATGGTCTAGTATTACCGCCACCCGAACTCTCACTAGCAGGTCTCTTCACTCCCCTGTTCTGAGCAAAGAAGCTGTCCCTCTGACTGGACTCTATTACCCTCGCAACCTGCACAGCCTCATTGTAGATCTTCTTGTCCAAATCCAACATGTGCTTTCTGATGCTTCCACGTAGTCCCATAGGGAACGTACGTGTCTTGGTCTCTTCCTCTTGCATACTTGCCGGTGCGAAGAAGAATAGCTCTTCGTACCTCTGTTGATAAGCATCCACGGTCGACTGAGATTGTTGTAGGTTGAGGAACTCCTTCTCCATTTGATCTCTAAAACTCTTTGGAAAATATTTATCGAAGAAGGCAGCTTTAAACACTTCCCAACCCACCAGTGTATACTTAGTCTCCAGATATGCCCGGGTAGAATTCCACCAAGCATTTGCGTCTTCTTTCAGCATGTGAGTGGCAAATAAGACCTTTTCCTCCTCTGTACATGTCATTATACTGAAATTCTTCTCCATCTCTGCAACCCACTGTGCTGGCCACAATGGTTTCCCTGTTCTACCAGTAAATGATGAAGGCTTCAACTTTAGGAATCTGTCCACCGCTCTGCTCAGATCGTGCTGTCCCTGAGTATTCATTCCGTACCATTGTGGTGGATACGGGTAGGCTCCCGGGTACGCAGAAGGTGACGGAAACTGATGCGGTGGTGGTACATTCTGTGCTTGGCCCATCTATCTTGGGCTACCCTGCATCGGTTGTGAAGAAGTTTTCTCTCCAGATTCAGGCATATCTCCAGTGGGAACAGAACCCGATGGTCTGAGCATCTTCAGTACCTCGCTCAGGAACTCCTTCTGTTGAGCTTGCATCTGATAGACCAGGTTTGTAACAATGGTCTCAGAATTCCTGTGGGGTGGACCAGGTAAATTTGTCGACACTTCTGGAACCTGTTCCTCCTCAACTTTCGGGCTTGGCTCTCTAACATGGCCTTGTTTAACCTGTTCTTCTTCCTCGAGGCGCATCCTGGCCTGATGACGCTTCCGACCCCTACGACCGTTTCCGCCCACCATCTCAGCCTCCCTCCGACACCATGATGGGTGTGATTATGGAGATCAGGGACACTCAGCGTGAGATGAGCCGCGACTTGGCGCAGTTGGCTCGCAGTCTCAGAGTCACACAGGATCAGGTGCACTGGCTCAGGATCACGTACGAGCGAGATTACGATATAGAAAACCCTATTCCTCCCAGGCCCCCTACCCCATGATTGTCCCCTTTATTTTCTTTCACTTATGACTGTTTATAATACAGGGTAACTGTCCGGTTTGTGGATTGTACCCTGTAGCACTATATCATTTGCTACACTTTTTCTTGTTTAATGAACATTTTATGGTTTTTCCTAACTAGTGCATGTGTAAATGTTAAGTTCCACATTTAATATAGTACATTATTCTCTTTCTTAGTCCATCTCAGGTATCAAACAATGCTTAGGGTGTGTTTGTATTAATATTTTTAATATTTCCTAACTCAGTTCATCGACCCAGTTAAGTGTAATATAGTCTGTAGACAGAGCCCGAGAGCTCTGATACCAAGTTGTCACACCCCAATTCTGATCCAACCAGAAATAAGGAAATTAAATAAAGAAAACAACTCAAAGGTACACGCAGAAAAGGCACTCGCATGAAGCGTCATGCTCGTCCTCCCCTGCCTGTACGTCCAACGCCGCAACACCACCATACACAGGAGCATTCATATAGTCGTCAACAGTGTAACCTGCATCAACATCTAAAAACAATGTACGTACAAGGGGTGAGCTCACAACCCAGCTCAGTAAGACAATCAGACAGTTTCACAATATTATGCATGAGTAACAATCATTTTATGCTGTGGTCTAGTTTTAAGTTTGCAATGTGCTATAGAAAGGTTTGGTGGCCCCCGCACCTCTATACACGAGTGTGTGGCACCTCATGGTTCACACCCCCATTGGCCCACATACACCCATCATGGAATAGAGATAGAGCTAAGATACCCACGTACCTCCCTTGATACTCTACCCATACCAGTACCTAAGCCCCTACTGGCCAGGGCTCGCAAACTGGGCTCGCAACTAACCAATCCTTTATGTCATCAATGTATGCTCTATCCTAGCACAGCCGTCTACGGCATAGAGATAGAGCTAAGGCATTCCCAAACCTCCCCTGATGACCTATCCGCAACTAACTTACTAGGATAGAAACACAACGCAGGTAGACCCTATCCCAACATAACTCCCTACGGCATAGAGATAGAGCTAAAGCATCGTGGACAAGCCAGCGTCGTCTCGGAGACCACAGTGCCACATAACCATGGCCAGGCCAACATCAATATCGGAGACTACCATACCACGACCTTCCCCTGATGCCCCACCCGTACCAAGCATGTTAAGACAGAATACTACAAAAGGTGCTAATGTGAAGAGCGATCCCAGGCCCATGCCCCACTCCACACACTAACGAAAACAATCACATGCCTAACAATCACATCCTATCAATGCATGAACAGTAATAATAACTGAAAGTAAAGGATGGCATGTGAATATGCACAAACAACACATCTCATATAATCATGTGATTAACAACAATTTACTGTCCATTAATTATTAGGTTTAGGTCGGATTCCCTTACCTGACGCTCGTTTGTTAGCTTGCTCCACGTCGCAAGATCCAATCGATAAGTCACAAAGTCCTACAATATTATTTGGTTTTCATTAGAATATTTTCTTAAGGTTTCATGTTGGTCGGAAACCAACCAAAATCCAAAACCAGTCTTTCAGAGCTGACCGGTCTCACCATACCGGTCGCAGCACTGTGAACAGACTGTCAACCGGTATGGTCGACCGGTATGTCTCCGGAAGACCATACACTTGATTTGTCGACTTTCGTCGATCAATCTCCATGGATTTTTAGGGCTTCTCCTATCCATTCTAAGTCTAAACTTGGAGTTAGAGTTATCCCCAACTCATTCGAGTCTTGTTTCGATGAATATCATCTCGAAACATAAGTCTAGGGTTTGACGGCAACTTAGGGTTTATTGGCCAATTTAGGGTTTTAGATCAATACCTACTTTGCATGGTATTGATCCACCCACACAACTAACATAGGATAAGAAGAATAGTTAAACACTTACCGTTGACTGGCGTAGCGTGAGCTTCGTCAAACGGTAATGGCGGCACCTTCTTCTTCTTCCTAGCTCCTTCTCCTTTCCCACCTCTTTCTCTTCTCTAGGGTTTGTGAGAGACAATGGAAAGGATTTGAGGAGGTTTAAGGGTGTATTTATAGGCTAAAAAATAGGGTTTAGTAACCCTACTAGGATTAGAAAACTTCTAGGATTCGAAATCAGGAAAGTGGGACCTTCAGAAGTCAATTTCTGGCTTTTTGCACTTAGCTGCGCAGACCATACCAGTCGACCGGTACCAAGACCGGTACCATCGACCGGTCAACCTGAAATCAGGTTTAATTGGTCGTCTTTGGTCCGATTTCGTACCTGATTGTCATCCGCTCGCCCCGTCTGGCCCGATGATGATCGAAAGACCTGTCACGACACAAAACCAAGGTTTAGACCGGGTTTACGGAGTGCGGGTCTTACACCAAGTTACCTAGGAAGCGAAAGCTGATCCTCTCTGCCCTAAAAGCCAAGAGATGCTTAGAGAAGGGGGGAGTGGGGTATCTAGTATCTGTAGTCGACATCACTGCTGAGGTGCCAAAGTTGGAAGATCTAGATGTGAAGCGAGAGTTTCCAGTTGTATTTCTAGAGGATCTCCCAGGTCTACCATCAGACAGGGCTACAGAATTTGTGATAGACCTTATGCCAGGTTCGGCATCGGTGTCTAAAGCACCATACAGGATAGCCCCTACCGAGTTAAAGGAGTTGAAGACCCAGTTACAAGAATTGTTAGATAAGGGTTTCATACGACCTAGCATATCACCTTGGGGAGCACCTGTATTATTTATCAAGAAGAAGGACGGAAGTGTAAGTCTATGCATTAACTACCGTGAACTGAACAAGTTGAGTATCAAGAATCAGTATCCTTTGCCTAGAATCGATGATCTGTTCGATCAATTGCAAGGTGCAAAGGTTTTCTCAAAGATTGATCTCCGATCAGGGTATCACCAATTGAAGATTAAGGCCGGAGATATTCCGAAGACTGCTTTCAGGACAAGGTATGGGCATTATGAGTTTCTAGTTATGTCGTTCGGGTTGACCAATGCCCCAGCATCGTTCATGGAACTGATGAACCGAGTGTTCCATGACATGTTGGACATGTCGGTCATCGTATTTATCGATGACATATTGGTCTACTCAAAGGACAGGGAGGCTCATACAACACATTTGAGAGCAGCCCTACAACGGCTGAGAAGGGAGAAGCTTTATGCCAAGTTTAAGAAGTGTGAGTTTTGGCTGAAGGAAGTGGCTTTCTTGGGCCATGTAGTATTCGAAGACGGTATCAAGGTTGATCCAAGTAAGATAGCTGCTATAGTAGGATGGGAAGCACCAAAATCTGTTGCGGAGATTCGTAGTTTCCTTGGGTTAGCTGGTTATTATAGAAGATTCGTGGAAGATTACTTCAGGATCGCTGTTCCACTCACCAGATTGACCAAGAAGTGAGAGAAATTTATATGGACAGATGAGTGCGAGAAGTGCTTTCAGACTTTGAAGTCAATACTAGTCTCCGCACCTATCTTGACCATCCCAGAACCAAGTGTACCATTTACCTTATATACAGATGCTTCAAGGTTGGGTATCGGGTGTGTATTGATGCAAGGAGAACAGGTGATTGCTTACGCATCAAGACAGTTAAAAGAGCATGAGAAGAACTATCCTACGCATGATTTGGAGTTAGTAGTGGTTATACATGCAATCAAGACTTGGAGACACTACTTGTACAGTGAAAAGTTTCAAATTAAGTCTGATCACAAGAGCTTAACCTATCATTTCACTCAGAAGGATCTGAATATGAGACAGAGGAGATGGCTAGAATTGTTAAAAGATTATGACTGTGACATCCAGTACCATCCGGGTAAAGCAAATGTTGTGGCTGACGCCTTAAGCAGAAAGTGGGCATCGAAACCTGAGGCTGGACCAAGAACAAATGCTGCATTATGTGCCGCAGCCTCAAGTTCAATTGAAGGCGATGAAGAGTATATAATAGAGACTGCAGAAGACCCAGTCGAGCAAGGCTTAATTCATAAGTTCACCATGATGTTCGCAGCTTTGAAGATCTCCCCGAATCTAGTTGATGAAGTCAAGGTAGCAATCCTACATGATCCACATCTCAAGACAGTGCAAAAAGACCTAGAGAAGGGTAATAGCAATCCTGACTTTACCTTGGATTCAGACAAGGTACTCAGGTATCGTAGACGGTTATGTATACCTGAGAGTGAAGACTGCAATATCAGAGATGGAGTTATGACTGAAGCTCATTACACCCCATATTCGGTACATCCAGGAAGTACCAAAATGTACCATGATTTAAGAAGACTGTATTGGTGGAGGGGTATGAAAGCAGATATAGCTCGTTTCGTATTCCAATGTCTGAATTGTCAACAAGTTAAAGCAGAAAGGCAGAGACCCACAGGTTTACTGCAACCACTATCGGAGCCTGCGTGGAAGTAAGATTGCATTACTATGGATTTCGTCACTGGCCTACCTTTGACACCAAGGTCAGTGGATGCGATTTGGGTAATAGTCGATCGACTCACCAAGACAGCTCGATTTATTGCGATCAGACCTCAGTATACCATGGAGAAGCTGGCCAAGCTATATGTAGATAATATAGTCAGACTCCATGGCATTCCAGAAAGTATAGTATCCGACAGAGATCTCCGTTTTACATCAAAGTTATGGGAAGGATTACAGAAAGCTATGGGAACCAAGTTGAAGTTTAGTACAGCTTTCCACCCTCAAACAGACGGGCAGTCGGAAAGGACTATTCAAATTTTAGAAGACATGCTCCGAGCTTGTGCATTAGATTTCAAGGGAGCTTGGGACGAGAAGCTATCGCTTATCGAGTTTTCTTATAACAACAGCTATCAGGCTACAATTCAGATGGCTCCATATGAAGCACTCTATGGGAAGAAGTATCGTACACCTTTGCTATGGAATGAGGTGGGAGAAAGAAGAATTGTAGGACCAGAGTTTGTTGAAGAAACTTGTCGAGTGATTGATCAAATCAAGGAGAGAATAAAGACATCTCAAGTTCGACAGAAGCACTATGCGGATAATCGACGTCGATATCTGGAGTTTGCAGTGGGTGACAAAGTATTCTTGAAGGTATCACCGGTGCAAGGTCTGACAAGGTTTGGTAAGAAGGGGAAGCTATGCCCCAGGTATGTGGGACCATACGAGATATTGACCAGACGTGGTAATGTAGCATATCAATTGGCTCTACCAACATCTATGTCAAGCGTACATGATGTGTTCCATGTATCATTATTAAAGAAGTATGTCAGGGATCCGTCGCATATTTTTACAGCAGACCCCCCAGATTTGACTGAAGACTTAACATTTGAAGTGGTGCCTGTGATGCTCTCAAGCCGAAAGGTACAACAACTTTGAACCAAGGAGATTCATTATGTGAAAGTGCATTGAAAAAGCCAAGATGTCAAAGAGATTACTTGGGAGGAGAAGAGCGCGATGAGGAAGGAGTACCCTAACCTTTTCGACGTTCAAGGTATGTTCAAATTTCGATGCCGAAATTTCTTTTAAGGGTAGGGGAGTTGTGAAACCTACATGCAAATTTCGGGGACAAAATTTCTTTTAAGGGTGGGGGAGTTGTAAGACCCACACTCCATAAACCCGGTCTAAACCTTGATTTCATGTCGTAGTAGGTCTTCCGATCATCACCAGGCTAGACGGGACGAACGGATGACAAACATGTATGAAATCGGACCAAAAACAGTCAAATAATCATGATTTTATGTTGACCGGTCGATGGTACTGGTCTTGGTACCGATCGACCGGTCAGCTCTGCGCAGCTGACTACGGAGATCCAGAGTTAGATCTCTGCGGGTCTCACTTTCCTAAACCCTAATACCTGGACCTTCTTAATCCTAATAGGATTACTAAACCCTAATACCTGGACCTTCCTAATCCTAATAGGGTTACTAATCCCTAATCCTAGTCCATATAAACACCTCTAAACCTCCTCAAATCTTTTCCATTATCTCTCACAAACCCTAGAGAGGAGAAGGAAGTTGGAGAAGGAGAAGAAGCTAGGAAGAAGAAGGAAGTGCCGCCATTGCCGTTCGACGACGCTCACCTTACGCCAGTCGACGGTAAGTATTTGAATCATTTTTATTACTCTATGACTCTTCGATAGTTGTTGGGGTCGTTGCAGCCTATTTCTGGAACATTTTCATAGTAAGAGTGATATATAATTTATTTTATTGGGTTTTTTAATATGAGAAAAAAAAAGGACTGAAATCCTCTCCTGCGTGCCAGTCCGCCAGCTTAACATTTGACGGGCTGGAATACATCGGTATGTGTGTCGATGTATTCCAACCCGTCAGATGTTAGACTGACGGACTGAAACGCGGGAGAGGATTTTTTTGCGTTTAATTCATCAATTGTTCATCAAACGAGTTGGCCCGTTAGATGAATGATTGGGCAACAAGAGAGCCTCTAAATCCATCTCGACCTAGTCAACCAGATTATATCTTTTGTTTTTAAATAACCCTCATTTATTATAGTACAATTTTTTAAACTCAGTGCAAAATTGTAAACCAGTTTTCCATGTTTATTTTCTCAAATCCAGTGTAATTAAAAGGGTATGGTTTTTCTTAAAAGGGTTTGTTTGGTTGTAAAGGGAATTGAAGGGAAGGGAAGTGATATTTTTATACTTTATATGGAAACTTTTGTAATGATTACAGCAAATGCTATCACTTTACAATCTAACTAGATCTAAATTATTCCACATTTAGTTATTAATAATTTACATTTCACTTTACATCCAAATCCCTCCCATTTGAAATTAAAAAAAAATAAATTTTACATTTTATAAGTATCATTACTAAATATGTTAAGAAAAATAAAATAAAATTTATATTTTATATAATTATATTATGTTATCACTACAAAAGTTTTAATTTAAAGTAAGAAAATTTCACTTCTCTTCAATTCCCCTTGCAATCAAATAAAGCCCAAGAAAATGGTCTTTAAGATCCAATTTAAGATGCAATGATTGATAGAAAATGGTGACAAAATCTGACTGTAAATGGATTTGGCAAGGCCCTGTTACCCGAATGTATCCAGCGGAGAGTTATCATTGACCGCAATGATGAGCTTCTTCAGAACCATCCAAACAGCTATAGTCACAGCAATTGTGATCCCATGTTCATCTTGGGAACTTCAATGGCTTGGAGGCTTAGTTCTTTTTGCCATCCTTTTCGGGGTAAAACATAAAAAATAATTTATTCATGTAAATCCCTGCTTCGTCAATATTGCAAGAAAAATTTTACTCTTGATTTCTTATTCTCTATAGATACTCAGCTTGCTCTTCTCTAGCACGCATAAATCCAACAACTGAGGATCACTTAGGTGTGCATACTAATATATTATAATAGGCGTTGAGAAGTGTTAATGAGCCGGTTCAAGTTGGTTTCGATCATGGTCAAATCGATGTTAGGCTTTATAAGACTTGACTAAAACATGTCCATTAAGAGATTCAGATTAGGTGAGCTACGCTGTGTACATAAACTAACGGGCTGGTGTAGTTCGATTTGCTATCAAGCTAAGCTTATCGGACTGACTTAGGGCTGGATCAGTTTTGGGCCTATTTACTAGCACCGTAACGGATGCCATCTTACTTCGGTACAGATGAGATTGACCACCATATGAAGTTCGGTTCAGGCTTGGTTGGTCTGCGTTAACAGTTCGGTTTCGAGCTAGTCAGGACCAGACCAGGACCAAAAAGTATTATAACAAGTTAACCCAAAAAATGTCCACTATCAATTTGGTTCGAATCAATTTTGGATAAATTCGGACCGACTTGATCTGGGTTATTGGTTCGATCCCAAAATTGACAACTCTAAGGCTAGGTCTCCCTTAAATATTAGATTCATGAGGGAGCCTTTCCAACGCTGGATAAAATTTCTTTAAAAAAAAAAAAAAAAAAGAATGATATGCTTCTATTGCACTTATATCCTCAAATATACAGGGAATTTTAACCCAAAAAAGAAAAAAAAAATACAAGGAATAATGATAAAAAGCTTCTTTTATTTTTTGGGTAAAAGTGATGAAGGCTTTCTCATCCAATGTGATGATGTGGAGCATACACAAAAGGGTCCAGTCTTTACAACAACATTTACTCCACTACTCATTGTTTTCTCGTTCCTATTGGGTGGCCTTTTTTTTTTTCGGTTGGGGGGGGTGGATGTTAGGTTTTGGCTTAAATTAACCCTAACAATACGAAAGATGATCTGACTCATGACTCAGTTGTCATCACTGCCTTTTGCTTTAAGATTTATAAAGCTTGCTTTGGTATGTATTATAGAATTAATTATATAATACATTATGACATATGTAGTTTGGTATGATTTATAATACTTATTTATATTTAAAATAAATTGATATAATCTAAAATCTATATATAGTTTAAAAGGTATTTATTATTATTATGATAATCTATTATTACTTTTTTACGTCTAGTGGTTTCAAATGGTTATTATTTATGACTCATAGTTAATTTTCATAAATGATTTGTCATAAACAGTTGATAAACATAAATATAAAGTACTCCTTATGTATTATAGAATTAATTATATAATATATTTTGACATATATAGTTGTTTGGTATGATTTATGGTAATCATTTATATTTAAAATAAATTAATGTAATTTAAAATTTACGAATAATTTACAAGGTGTTTATCATTATTGTGATAATCTATTAGTACTTTTTTTATGTCTAGTGCTACGAAAGAATTATTATTTATGGCTCATAATTTATTCTTATAAATGATTAGTCATAAATAGTATTTTTTTCTTTTTCTAATTATTATTATTTTTTTATCAGATTTGTTATAAATAGTTGATAAATATAAATATAAAAAGAGAGGTTTAATAAACATTGATTTTTTTTTTTTTTTTTTTTTTTTTTGTTAGTTTCTAAATCTACGATCTTGTTTCTTTCTTTGTAAAATTTCTTGTGCAAATGAAATTTTACATGAAAAATTTGCTATTTTTCAACTTTGTATTTTATGGTCAAACAAACAATAGAAATTCATAATTTACAATTTTTTTTTTTTGACCTTTTCACATGTAAACAAACAGCCTACGCATTAAATAGTAATGTTAAAAATATCCGCCCCAGATGTGGAGATTCACGAAGAACAGCAACACCCTAGTCGAACTGCCATATCTGTACACCTAGCAAACATATTAGGTGTGGGGACGTGCATTTAGGCACCCACATTCTTGGGAAGGGCATAATTGACATAATAAAAACCTTAATAAAGAAAGAAAAATGCTTTGCCAAACCTTCCAAAATTAGAATTCAGGATGACAAGGGTAATTTAGGATGATTTTGCCCCTCGGTAAACCCTAAACCTAGAATAGGTTTTAAACCCTAAACCTAGAATAGGTTCTCAATCCCAAACCTAGAATAGGTACTCACTTTCTAACCTAGAACAGGTTACTTTCGAACTATGTGGATTCTGATTCCTAGGGCAAACACTAGGATACGTAGGCCATTTGGGAGAATCCCAAATTCGGATCCACACCATAGTCCACTCGGACTATCCATAGATCCAATAGGATATTTATCCACACCTTTGTCCACTCGGACTATCCATAGATCCACTAGGATATCTATCCATATTTCAATCCAAAAAGGGTTATCCAAATCTTAGTCCACTTGGACTATTCATAGATCCACTAGGATATTTATCTACATTTTGACCCACATAGGGTTATCCACATTCCAACCCAAAATGGGTTATCCATATTTCAACCCAAATAGGATTATTCTTGGACCCACTAGGACTATCTATCAGTCTACATGGACTATCCAGATCCTTACCCATAGGGTTTTCTCATCCATTCAAGCATAAATTTTAACTTGAACAAATAAACTTAATCATGCACAAGCATAAATCACAGTCATAAACTTTAATCACACCTGAACTACGATGGTGAACCTGATTTTTGGAATAATTCCATAATACGTAGGCAATCTGATGGATACAGATTCAGTTCAATGATATCAAATCCCTTGGTTTGGTTTGGTTTAACAGATAGAGTCTAGCATAGGAAAGGCATAGGAGATCGATTTCGATCGGGCGGTTTGGGTGCCTAACCCCTTCCCATAATCGTTACCTGACGCTTACCCAATCTCTGATAGACCAGAAATCCAATCTAAGGGTCATGAGTCAATCGAAGTCTTACCTTAGGGTGAGATTTCATATTTCCAAGGTCCTAGATCTTAATCTAGGTGCGACTTCTAAAGATTTCCATCTTTGTCCTCACAAATGTTATTGTAGAAAAATATCATATGACAACTCAATTTGTAGTGTTTATGATGATTTTTCTTAAATTTATTGTACCAAATTAATTGTTGAGCTAATGTACATGTTTATATGAACGTTTAAACTTGTAAAGTTGTATTTAATGCCTTCATGGTTAAATAAATATCCCACATGAGCTGCATGTTGGAATTTATTCATATCATTATGAAACTTAGTGTTACCACCAAACTGACAATCTTGTTTCATTATGATGTATTCAAATTCAAGAGTCTGTATTTTATAAATGCTTCAATTTTGACAGTATTCACCCAAAGGTGACATTGTCCAAGTTTGCTCAAATTATAAGATTTGTGACCGTTGTGTAGGGATTTTGGTGTGACCACTAAAGTGGAAACTTTGTTTCTATCATAAAATATTCAAATCCAATATTTGTGTATTTACAAGCTACAACAAAGAAGTACATTGTTCATCCAAAAGTGACATTGTCATAAACTCCCACGTTTATGGATGCAACAAAGAATGACACTGTTCACCCAAAGGTGGCGTTGTCAAAGATTGTATGAAACTCATGTATATGGATAAAGAATTTTGGCTCGGGATTTTCATCCACCCAAAGATGGTGATTTCTGAAAGTCATTATCCTTACGCAGTTATTACACAACTATCGAAAGGATCAGTGTACATATTGTCCCAAATGATGTGTGTGTAATTCGATTGACTTTTTAATTATGTAAATTGGCTTGCACATGTTATGTATATGTACTTGCTAGATAATTTTATTTGGTATTAATTATTGACTTGTAATTATTTACATTATAATATAGTTATGGACATATAATGATTAAATACCTTAAAATGTCTGTCATTGGTAGCAAGTTCTATGAATTGACAGGAAAATTGAAAACTAGTGTAAGGTTGTTTAACCTAGATGTACTCAACTGAAAATTATATTTTGGTTCTTAGGGTGTTCAATCTTTAAGATCAAGTAAAGCAATGTTCAAATGAAGAACATTAAAAAAAGACATTCTCTATAAAATCCAAAGAAATATTTGATATTTCAAGAAGGGGTGGAGAGATGTTTTATTATTCAAACCTACCAGTATCAG
This sequence comes from Protea cynaroides, assembly GCA_028583415.1. Taxonomy (NCBI): domain Eukaryota; kingdom Viridiplantae; phylum Streptophyta; class Magnoliopsida; order Proteales; family Proteaceae; genus Protea; species Protea cynaroides. The sequence continues at coordinate 18,054,677 of CM053272.1, read as the reverse complement.
TTTTAATGATAATGGATGATAATGGGAGTGTGAGGAAGTACAAGGTATAGCTGTTAACTATTAATGATAATTTCAAGGATAAGTAAATATTTGTAGGTAATTCATTAAAACCTATGTAGGTGACACTTTAGACTTTCACTTCCTTACAAGAACTGTATAGTCATATCTTGGTGACCTATAGTACTCAAAAGATATAGTGAACCTGAAATGAAAGAACTAAGGATAAAAGTTCAAAGAAACGAAAAAGATATGAATGCCAATATCATAGTGCATAAGACATATCCAGACAATGGCAAGGTGTGAGAGGGGTAGATAAACTCATAAAAAGAAATAAATTTTTTCATACAATAATCAGAAACTTTATGAAGAAAGATTAGATATTAAGGAATTACAAGGTAAAATGGATCTAAATAAAATGAAATTCTTATAGTGTGACTTAAAAGGGACATGTGAAGAAAGGTTGTAAAGCTAGACAGGCTTAAGTAAAAAAGAAATAAGGATTATGAAACTTTTGAGTAAAAAAATACAATAAATTGGACACTTAAGCATTAATCGTAGTCTGAACCAGAGGAGTATCAAAACATTTAATTTATTCTTTTTAAATTATCTATCTTTAGAAGTTAAACTATATATTGTTATCTTTCGTCCTGGTCATAATGGTTTAGGACTATTGTCTAAAAAAAGATTGTAAAGAATAATATTCTAAAACCCCCTTCCAAAGTTCATAACATATATATATATATATATATATATATATATATATATATATATATATATATATATATATATATATATATATATATATATATATATATGAGAATTAATTAAAGGGGAAGATGACAGCATTAAAGTATATGAAGGTTATTTATAATAAGGATTTATTGGACTTGGCGGACATCGAGATTTCATCTAGGACTTCTTGTCATAGTTTACTCCATGAGTGTTTTTTTAAATAATAAAAATTAAGATAGAAATTTTTTTATTAAAGGAATAAAAATTATTGGATCTGAATGAGTGGGTATGTATTATGGGAGATCATATGATATTGGTCTCTTCCCTGGTAAATTTGAATAAGTGTTTACAAGAGCTTAAAAATGTATTTAATCCTATAAGAAAAAAATTGATAGTATAGCTTATATTATTAACAGAGTGTCTAGTTAGTCAGTTCTAGTTTAAGTTATCTTCTTTGGTACTGTAGAGCTGACATTGTTTCATAACACTCATGAGAGAACAGATCTGAAGGATACAACAAGATTCTTGAATGATACTGGTTAGCAATCACACCCAAGAAACTTAAAGTTTGATGAAACCACATGAAAATGACTATGGAGCAACCAGTTGAGATAACGAAAATGTTACCAGAGTGTAATGAAAAAAATATTGAAATGTTCATTAAGATCGATGCTTCAACCATATTAGCAGAGCCAGATAAGGCAATGAGGAGATATACTAGAGCATGTAGATCTGTGATTTCATCCATTACATGTTGTACTTCAAAAATAGATGTTTTGATATTAAACAAGATGAAGATCCTAACAGTTTTGAGTAAGTTATCAGTAATGAAATTTCTTTTGAATGATTAATGGTCATAAAAGATATGTTGTTGTCTATGAACAATAACGAAACTTAAGAATTTATGCTTTTATCGATGTGCGATGTACTCATAGGTTCAAAATAAGTATATAAAAAATATGTGATTCCAGTAGGAGAATTAATTGCTACAAAGTAAGACTTGTAGCAAAATAGAATCACACAAAGAGAAAAGAAAGTATTAACTTCAAATCTTTGAGGTCTTAGCTGTGTATTTTATTTTGGAGTGCATTAGATAGATGTATATATCATTTTGATCGAAGAAAATTTAGAAGAAGATGTTTATATGCTTTAATCACAAGATTTTATGGTAAGGATAAAGAAAAATGTTTTGTAGACTTATAAAGTCAATCTGTAAATTAAACAGGTATCCAAGTAATGGTATGTGAAGTTTGATAGTGTTGTATCTTTTTTCAACTTGATTAAGATTGTCATTGATCATTATGTATATCTAGAGGTCAGTGGGAGTGGATTCCTTTTCTAGTCATATGTGTTGACGGTAAATCACTGATTTGAAGTGACATGGTTTATTAGTTGAAACCAATGTTTTTCTATCTGATAATTTTGATTTGTAAAATGTGTGAGCAAGTACCTTTGTACTTGATATTGAGTTTGCTCATGACATAAAAATTAAAATTTTAGATTTGTTTCAAAGTGTAAACATCGTTCTTATTTTCAAACTATTTAGTATGTATATATAACCATTAAGTTGTGGATGCTCAAATCAGTAAAGGAGACAAATTGAGAGAATTATGTACAAGCAATGATATTGAGAGTGAGTATTTTCATTGTAGTAGGGAGCTTGATATATGCTCAAGGTTATAGTCATTTTTATATTGCCTTTTCATTGAGTGTTATGGAATGTTTTTAGTTGGATGCTAGTATAGCTTATTGGACAATAGAAAAAAGGATGGTCATGCAGTATATGCAGAGGACCAAGGATTGCATGTTCATTTATGGAAGTAGTGACAGTCTAGACTATTTTGATGTAATTTTTTAATGTTTGCTTTGATGACAGAAAACCAACATCAAGATCCATTGTCATGGTGATAGGGTTTTGTAATTCTATGTGAAGATAACGAGCAAGATATCTGGTGTAAGAGTTTTTTTTTCTAACTTGGAGGTCGTAGACTCTAGTTCTAAACCTATTGAGATGTATTGTGACAGCAGTTCAATTGTGTTTTTTTCAAATAATAATTAGAAATCTAATATTTCAAAGTATAATAGAAATCAAATCTATCACACCCCAATTTCGGTTGAACCAAAAGTGTAAGTGAATCGTCACTGGACCAACGGTTCACACCAGGATCTCAATAAGACTGTGTCCACCCATACAAATCATTGCACATAACACAATCAGAATATAATAAAATAGAGCGAAAGTCTTAAATTAAATAAACTGAGTGATCTATTAATAAATTTAAATAAAATATCTAATTATTCAAATACCCAAAACATAAATAAATATCTTTACATCAACTATATTTCCATCTGAAAATAATAAAAATAAATTAAATCAAATCCTAAAAGTACACGCAGAAAAAGCACTCGCATGAAGCGTCATGCTTGTCCTCTCCTGCTTGCACTTCCAAAGCAGCAACACCTCCGTACGCCGGAGCATTCAAGTAGTCCTCCACTATATAACCTGCATCAACATCTAAAAATAGTGTATACACAAGGGTGAGCTCACAACTTAGCTCAGTAAGACAATCAGACAATGCAACATTCATATGCATGAGCAACATTCACATTATGGTCTGGTTTTAAGTTTACAATGTGCTATAGAAAGGATTGGCGGCCATCGCACCTCTATACACGAGTGTGTGAAGTCGTCCAATGGATCAAACACCACTGTCGTCCCACATGCACCCTCTCATGGAATAGAGATAGAGCTCAAGCGTCCGGATCAAACACCGCCAACACCTCCCCTGATACTCTACCCATACCAACACGTAAGCCCCTATTGGCGAGGGCTTACAAACTGGGCTCGCAACTAACCAATCCTATATACAGTAGGCCCTATCCTAGCACAGCTCCCTATGGCATAGAGATAGAGCTAGAGTCTAGTGGCCAGGCCGGAGACCACAGTGCGACTTCCTCCCCCTGATACCCTACCCGCACCAAGTATGCTAAGATAGAACGATACGAAAAGGTAGTGTGAGGAATGATCCCAGACCTCCAGTCTTTTCCATTCCACACACCAACGAAAATAATCACATGCCTAATAGTTACATCCTAGCATATCGAGTATGCATGAACAATAATAATAACTGAAAGTAAAGGATGACATGCGAGTATGCACAAACATCATATCATAGAATCATAAATATTAACAATGTTTTACTGGTTATTAGATTATTAGGGTTTAGGTCCGATTCTCTTACCTAACGCTTGAATGATATCTTGCTCCGCATCACAAGGTCCAAACTTGCTATCACAAGGTCCTACACGATATTAGGGTTTAGTTAGAATAGTTCTCTTAGGGTTTACGTTGGTCGAAAAACTAATGGGATTACAAGCACTCCTCACAGAGCATACCGGTCGCAGTATCGATCGTGGCATTGTGGGGAAACCTGCGACTGGTATGGTCGACCAGTCCCCACAGACCAGTCCCCGAGAGGTTACGGTCACAGTACTGATCGCATAGGGTGCGACCGGTATGGTCGATCGATATGTCTCCGGGAGACCATACATCTGGTTTTTTCCTTCCGTCGGTCACCCCTTATTGATTCTAGGGTTTCTCCTATTCATTCTAGGTCTGAGCACTGAGTTAGAGTTGTTTTCAACTCCATTCAAGTCCTAGTTTCGATGATTTTTAACCTAGAACTTGAATCTAGGGTTTACCGACTAGATTAGGGTTTGTCGACAAAATAGGGTTTAGATCAATGCCTACTTTGCATGGTATTGATCCAATCATAACTAACCATCCTAGAATACTTAATGTAGAGGAAGGTTTAAGCACTTACCGTTGACTTGCGATACTGTGTTCTTCGTCGAACGGCAATGGCGGCTCTTCCCTCTTCTTCCTAGCTTCTTCTCCTTCTTTAATCTCTTTCTCCTCTCTAGGGTTTGTGAGGATCAATGAAAGGGATTTTAGGAGGTTTAGAGGTCCTTATATAGGCTAGGATTAGGTTTAGGAAGCCTCCTAACATTAGGAAAGTCTTTCGGTTTGAAATTTGGAAAGTGGGACCCGTAGAGATCCTTTTTCGGATCCAAGTCTGCGCAGGCCATTCCGGTCGACCATCGACCGGTACCATCGACCGGTATCTAACTTTTCATACCTGAATTGGTCCAATTGGTCTGATTTCATACCTGGTTGTCATTCGCTCGTCCCGTCTAGTTTGGTGATGATTGGAAGACCTATTACAACATGAAACAAGGTTTAGATCGGGTTCATGGAGTACGGGTCTTACAACTCTCCCACCCTTAAAAGAAATTTCGTCCCTGAAATTTACATGTAGGTTTCATAACTCCCCCACCCTTAAAATAAATTTCGACCCTTAAAATAAATTTCGGCCTCAAAATTTGATCGTACCTTGGTCGTCAAAAAGGTTAGGGTATTCCTAATGCGTTCTCTTCCTCCTAAGTAATTTCTTCTACATCTTGGCTTTTTCAATGCACTTTTACATAATGGATATCCTTGCTTCGGAGATGTTGTACCTTTGGCTTGTGAGCATCACAGGTACTACTTCAAATGTCAAGTCCTCTGTCAAGTCTGGTGGGTCTACTGTCATGATGTGCGATGGATCCCTGACGTACTTCTTCAATAAAGAAACATGGAACACATCATGAACGCTTGACATGGATGGTGGTAGAGCCAGTTGATATGCCACATTACCACGTCTGGTCAAAATCTCGTATGGTCCCATATACCTAGGGCATAGCTTCCCCTTCTTACCAAACTGTTTCAGACCTCGCACAGGTAATATCTTCAAGAACACCTTGTCACCCACTGCAAACTCCAGATCTCGACGTCGGTTATCTGCATAGTGCTTTTGTCGAACTTGAGTTGTCTTCATTTTTTCCGTAATTTGATCAATCACTCGACAAGTTTCTTCGACGAACTCTGGTCCTACAATCCTTCTCTCTCCCACCTCATTCCATAACAGAAGTATACGACATTTCTTCCCATAGAGTGCCTCATATGGAGCCATCTGGATCGTAGTCTGGTAACTGTTGTTATAAGCAAACTCGATGAGCGACAACTTCTCGTCCCAAGCTCCTTTGAAATCTAGAGCACACGCTCTGAGCATATCTTCTAAGATTTTAATAGTTCTTTCTGATTGTCCGTCTGTCTGAGGATGAAAAGTTGTACTAAACTTCAACTTGGTTCCCATGGCTTTCTGTAATCCTTCCCAAAACTTTGATGTAAAACGGGGATCTCTGTCAGATACTATACTTTCTAGAACACCATGAAGTCTGACTATATTATCCACATATAGCTTGGCCAGCATCTTCATGGTATACTGAGGTTTGACAGCGATGAATCAAGCTGTCTTAGTAAGTCAATCGACTATAACCCATACGACATCCACTGACCTTGGTGTCAAGGGTAGGCCAGTGACGAAATCCATTGTGATACAATCCCACTTCCATGCTGACTCCAGTAGTGGTTGTAGCAAACCTGCGGGGCTCTGCCTTTTAGCTTTAACTTGCTAGCAATTTAGACATTGGAATACGAAACGAGCTACATCCGCTTTCATACCCCTCCACCAATATAATCTTCTTAAATCATGGTACATCTTGGTGCTTCCTGGATGTACCGAATATGGGGTGTAATGAGCTTCTGTCATAACTCGATCTCTGATATTTAAGTTCTCACTCTCAGGTATATATAATCATCCACGAAACCTGAGTACCTTGTCTGAATCCAAGGTAAAGTCAGGAATGCTTTTACCCTTCTCTAGATCTTCTTGCACAGTCTTATGGTGTGGATCCTATAGGATTGCTACTTTGACCTCATCTATTAGATCCGATGAGATTTTCAAGGCTGCGAACATCAATGAAAACTTATGAATTAAGCCCTGTTCCACTGGATCTCCTGCAGTCTCTAATATAAAATCTTCATCATTCTCTATTGAGCTTGAGGCTACAGCACACAATGCAGCATTTGTACTAGGTCCTGCCTCAGGTTTCAATGCCCACTTTCTGCTTAAGGCATCGGCCACAACATTTGCCTTACCCGGATGGTACTGGATGTCACAATCATAATCTTTTAATAATTTCAGCCATCTCCTCTGTCTCATATTCAGGTCCTTCTGAGTGAAAAGGTAAGTTAAGCTCTTGTGATCCGATTTAATCTAAAAATTTTCACCGTAAAGATAGTGTCTCCAAGTCTTGATTGCGTGAATAACTGCTGCTAATTCCAGATCATGCGTAGGATAGTTCTTCTCATGCTCTTTCAACTGTCTTGATGTGTAGGCAATCACATGTTCTTCTTGCATTAACACACATCCAAGACCTAACCCTGAGGCATCTGTATATAAGGTGAACGACAAGCCTGGTGCTGGGATAGTCAAGATAGGTGTAGAGACTAGTCTTGACTTCAAGGTCTGAAAGCACTTTTCACACTCATCCATCCATATGAACTTTTCCCCTTTCTTGGTTAGTCTGGTAAGTGGAACGGCAATCCTTGAGTAGTCTTCCACGAATCTTCTATAGTAACCAGCCAATCCAAGGAAACTACGAATCTCCGCAACTGATTTCGGTGCATCCCATCCTACTATAGCTGCGATCTTGCTTGGATCTACCTTGATACCATATGGAGATACTACGTGACCCAATAAGGCCACTTCCTTCAGCCAAAATTCACACTTCTTGAACTTGGCGTAAAGCTTCTCTCTTCTCAGCTGTTGTAGGGCTGCTCTCAAATGTGTTGCATGAGTCTCTCTATCTTGTGAGTAGACCAATATGTCGTCAATGAATACAATGACTGAAGTATCCAACATGTCATGAAACACTCGGTTCATCAGTTCCATGAACAACGCTGGAGCATTAGTCAACCCGAACGACATTACAAGGAACTCATAATGTCCATACCTTGTCCTGAAAGTAGTCTTCGGAATATCTGCGGCCTTGATCTTCAATTGGTGATACCCTGATCTAAGATCAATCTTCGAGAAAACCTTTGCACCTTGCAACTGATCGAACAGATCATCGATCCTAGGCAAAAGATATTGGTTCTTAATGGTTAATTTGTTCAGCTCTCGGTAGTCGATACATAGCCGTACACTACCATCCTTGTCACACCCCAATTTCGCACTATTCAGAATGGTGTGATGAATCGCAAATAAACCAACTGTTCAACCAGGATCTCGAATAGGCTGTGTCTGTTTGCTTAAACCATACACATCCACAACAATAATCAGAGTAAATACACAATAACAAAAGTCTTTATACTAATGAACTGAGAGTCTAACAATTATAAAATAATAAATTATCCAATTATTCTCCATTGACTAAGACATAAAATAAAATATTTAATCAATTACATCATTTGTATAAATTGAATAAAATTTTAATCAAAAACACAAGAGTTGCACTCGCATGACGAATCATGCAACTCCACCATAACTTCAGCGTCCATCGCCGCAGCTTGCCCGTACACAGGAGCATTTATATAATCTTCAACCGTGGTACCTACATCATCAACTAAAATATTCGACGTCGAAAAGGGTGAGCACACATCACGGCTCAGTGAGCAAACAAAACAATGCAACAAACATATGCATGCATTCAATTCATATCTGTGGTCTGGTATATAAGTCCGCAATGTGCTATAGAAAGGTTCGGAGGCCGCCTCACCTCTATACACGAGTGTGTGAAGCCGTCCAATGAATATCGGCATTGCCGTCCCACATGCACCCACCATGGAAACAGTGTACCCAATGGGTATCGACATTGCTGTACCACATGCATCCATACTAACACGTAAGTCCCTGTTGGTGAGGGCTTGCAAACTAGGCTCGCAACTAACTAATCCTAATGTCAAACAGTGTATCCAAGGCCTCACCCCAGCATCCCTCAATACATCCATAGAGATAGAGCTAAGGCCCCCCGGCGAGTCAGAGACTACACGGTCCGAGACCACCTCCCCTGATGCCCTACGACATAATAGCTCTACTAAGGTAATGGTGATACGACGATATTAGTGGATAAAACTTGAGTAGAGATAGAGCTAGAGTCTGATGACCAGGCTGAACCACAGTGTCACGTCCTCCCCCTGATGCCCCACTTTCATCAAGTACACTAACCACACACAAACATTCACATGCCTATTCCTAGCATCATCATAATCATCATATTAAAAATAAGCGAAAATTAAATATGCATGAACAGTAATAACAGGAATAGTGGATGACATGTGATATGTACATTACAATCATACAAACATAGAATCATTCATGGTATTGGACTCAATAAACAAAAATAGTTTATTGTTAGCCAATTAGTTTAGGTCTTGTTTCCTCACCTGATGCTTGTTTGATAGTTCGCTCTGCGTTACAAGGTCCAAACGTGCTATCATAAGGTCCTACACGATGTTAGGGTTTAGTTAGAATAGGTTTACGTTGGTCGGAAACCAACAATGACAAAATACATCTCACAGAACTGACCGGTCACAGGCACAAGTCGCAGCACTGTGGGGAAAACCTGCGACCGGTATGGTCGGCCAGTCCCCACAGACCAATCACCGAGAGGTACCGATCGTGGTACCGGTCGCATATGGTGCGACCGGTATGGTTCGACCGGTATGTCTCCAGAAGACCATACACTTGGTTTTCGCCTTCCGTCAGTCACTCTCTATTGATCCTAGTGTTTCTCCTACACATCCTAGGTCTAAGCATTAAGTTAGAGTTGTTTCCAACTCCATTCAAGTTCTAGTTTCGATGATCTCAACCTAGAACTTGAATCTAGGGTTTATCGACTAAATTCGGGTTTGACAACAACATAGGGTTTAGATCAATACCTCGCTTTGCATGGTATTGATCCAACTACAACTAACCATTCTAGATTACTTATGGTAGAGGAAGGTTTGAGCACTTACCGTTGACTTGCGGTAACTTGTTCTTCGTCGAAAGACAATGTCAGCTCTTCCCTTTCCTTCGTAGCTTCTTCTCCTTCTTCAGCCTCTTTCTCCTTTCTAGGGTATGTGAGGATCATGGAAGAGGTTTTAGGAGGTTTAGAGGGGTTTATATAGGCTAGGTTTAGGTTTAGAAAGCCTCCTGGCATTAGGAAATTCAAGGTTTAGATCGGATTCATGGAGTGCGGGTCTTACAGTCCTTCTTCTTAACGAACAATACAGGTGCTCCCCATAGCAATATGCTTGGTCATATGAAATCCTTATCCAATAGTTCTTGTAATTGGGTCTTCAACTCCTTTAATTCGGTAGGGGTCATCCTGTTCGGTGCCTTAGACACCGGCTCCGACCCTGGCATGAGGTCTATTACGAACTCTGTAGCCCTATCTGGAGGTAGACCTAGTAGATCTTCTGAAAATACATCTAGAAACTCTCGTACCACATCTAGATCTTCCATCTTTGACACCCCAGCAGTTATGTCGACCACAGACACTAAGTACCCCACTCCTCCCTTCTCTAAGCATCTCTTAGCCTTTAGGGCGGAGAGGATCAGCTTCCGCTTCCTAGGTAACTTGGTCCCAGTGAAGCTAAACTCTTTCCCCTTCTCATCTTTAAGCACAAGTTTCCTTTCACCACATAATAAGCTAGCTGAATGATGGCCTAGCCAATCCATTCCCAAGATGACGTCAAAGTCTGCCATCTCGAGTTGAACTAGATTTTCTTCTAGGTTTCGGCCCTCAATACTAACTGTACACGGCCCATAGTATTCATTCAACGCCACTTCGACTCCCAATGGAGAGCGTACTATCAAGCTTGGGTTCAAACACTTAACAGATAATTTCATTCGCTTCCCAAAAGAAATAGAAACGAAGGAGTGCATGGCCCCAGAGTCAAAGAGTACTCTGGCGGGTACACCAGCTATATTTACAGTCCCTGAAATTTAATTATCCCTTAGTTCTACATGTTCAAACAGAACAACAGTAAGCCAAATAGGAAGGGATGAAATCATACCAGTAACCACATCCGGTGATGCGGCTACCTCTTCAGTGGTGACTGTGAATATCTTTCCTTACTGTGGCAATTGCTTTTTGGGTAGAGTACAGGTCTTTGCATAATGTCCCAATTGCTGACAGTTGAAACATTTGACATTTGGGTTCTGTCCAGCATACTGTGACGGTGGTGGTGCAGTAATGTTCCTTGCAGGCACCACAGCAGACTGAGCCCTGTATGGGCAGAATGGTCTAGTATTGCCTCCACCTGAAGTCTCAGTAGTAGGCCTCTTTAGTCCCCTGTTTTGAGCAAAGAAGTTGTCTCTTTGGCTGGATTCAATTACCGTGGCAATCTGCAGAGCCTCATTATATATCTTCTTCTCCAAACCCAAGACGTGCTCTCGAATACTTCCTCGCAATCCCATGGTGAACCTACGGGTCTTGGTTTCTTCTTCTTGAATGCTTGTCGGAGCGAAGAAGAACAACTCTTCATATCTCTGCTGGTAAGCATCAACAGTCGACTTGGATTGTTGTAGGTTCAGGAATTCCTTCTCCATTTGATCACGAAAGCTCTTCAAAAAGTACTTATCAAAGAAGGCTCCCTTGAATATTGCCCAATTGATCTGAGTGTGCTTTACCTCTAAGTATGTCCGGGTAGAATTCCACCAGGCATTTGCATCTTCCTTGAGCATGTGCATACACCTTCTCATCCTCTGTACAAGTTATCAGATACAAGTTCTTCTCTATTTCAGTAACCCACTGTGCAGGCCACAGTATTTTCCGTGGTTTCCTTGTGAAAGTAGGGGGTTTCAGTTTCAAGAACCTATCCACCGCTCGGCTTAGGTCATTCTGCCGCTGTGCATTCATTCCATAACATGGTGGTGGGTACGGATAGATCCCTTGATAGGTAGACGATGTTGGAAATTGGTGTGGTGGTTGTAGATTTTGTCCTTGGCCCATCGGCCCTGTACTACCATCCATTGGCAGTGTGGTGTCATTTCTCCCAAACTTAGGCGTACCTTCTATAGGGATATATCCTGGTGGCCTGAACATCTTCAACATCTCGTTCAAGAACACCTTCTGCTGAGCTTCCATCTGATAAACTAGATTCATCACAATTGTCTCGGAGTTAGTGTGAGGAGGGCCTGGCAAATTTATTGGTGCTCTGGGAACCTGCCCTTCCCCACCCTCTGGGTTCAGGTTTTGTTCATCCATAAATCCAGTTTCCACGTTGTCCTGGGCTTGGTGTACCCTGGAGGGGTGACGCTTTCGTGAGCCTCTACAACCGTTTTCACCTACCATCTCAGATTAGTTTTTCCTGCTTGGATCTGAGAAGAAGACATAACACATAAGGTACAATCGAATAGTCATAATAGTGTTAGTCTTTAACAAGTGCAAGGAGAAACTCGTAAGAAAACTTAAATCGAAATTTTATAAATTTTTCCTAAAATTTTCTGGGTTTCCATTAGTTGTCCAGTTGCAACATACTAGTCGTGGCACTGTATATGGTATGCAACCGGTATGTCCAGGCGGACAAACTCTCAGGGTTCCCGAGGGGTACCAGTCGATGTACCGGTCGCTACCCTGTAGTTTAAGACCCGTGTCGATCAAATCCGGTCTTACCACCTTGAACCAGGTTTACCCATTATGGTCGAGTCAAATGGACCAAGGGCGTGAAGGAGATCGAGATCCCAGGTATCAAATCGACCCAAAAACACTTAAAATAGGGGAAGGGTCGCATACCCAGCTAAGCAGGGTCGGACCTCCCAAAACAAAAAGTCAGACCCTCAGTTTTGAAGGGAGGGTCGGACAGCTTAAGACCCTAGGGTCGACGGGATCATCGACCCTCCCATCGACCCTCGGATTCTGCCGAATATAGAAATAAAGAAATTTCTATATTTTTTGATTGGGATTCTTTCCTAATCTTAGAGGGACTTATTTAGGATGTTCCTACTCTATTTAAAGGATGTCCCTAAGCCACTTTTACTCCTTTCACAACCCTAATTGAATTGAGAGAAAGAGAGGAGAAGGAAAAGAGGAAGAAGAAAGGCAAGGAAGAGAACTTAGCAAAAAAGAGAAGAATTTCGGAGAAAAAGTAATCTTCTCAGGTATGGATACTAATTCCATGAGTTTCTACAGACCTTAGGTTAGTTATTGATGAGAGTGTGATCTCGGAGAAACCCAAGCCATCAAGCTATGGTTAGGTTTCCATGGAAAACCATAGAAGAATGCATGAAAGCTATCTAGGTGGGTTATACATGGTTTCAGACCATGGAATGCATGTAGAATGGAATGTAGGAGCAAGCCATAGGATTCCAAACACGAAGAATAGATTAAAAGAGGGAATTGGACCAAAGTGCATAGAGGGTCGCACCGAGGGTCGATGACCATCCGACCCTAGGTGTTCCTGACCATCGACCCTCAGTGTTCGGGAAGTTCAAAATTTGGGGAGGGTCGCACCCAGGGTCGATCCTGACTCCGACCCTACCTCCGACCCTCAGTTAACAAAATGGTTTTTAAATTCAGAATTAATTCTAATTAAATTCTATCGACTTTGTTAGGTCTTCTAGCAATACAATAACAATATAAAGGTGATTATAAAGCTTGGAAAAGTATCTATTAGCAAGCTAAGGTGAGGAACTAGAACCCCAAACTAAATTGGTTAATAACAAACTGTTTTCTATTTCTTGAGTCCTATGCTATGCTTGATTCTATGTGAATATGTTTGTAATGTGCATACAGCATGCCATCCAATATTTCTATTACTTGTTCATGCATATTTACTTTATTGTTTATAACATGATGATGATGATGATGATAGGAATAGGCATGTGCTTGTATGTGTGTGGTTGATGTGCTTGATGCGAGCGAGTATCAGGGGAGGTGTGATGAGAACGTCAATAAACGTTAACCTTTGGTGGGTCTCAGCACTTTAGCTCTATCTCTAACTCAAGTCTTGTGCATTAGCATCGTCGTATCTCCATTACTTTAGCAGAACTATTATGTCGTAGAGTATCAGGGGAGGTGGTCTCGGTCCTTGTAGTCTCTGACTCTACCGGGGGCCTTAGCTCTATCTCTAAGGGCGTTCCGAGGGATGTTGGGGTGAGGCCTTGGATACACTTTTTGGCATTAGGATTGGTTAGTTGCGAGCCCGGTTTACAGCCCTCGCTAACGAGGGCTTACGTGTTGGTATGGCACTATAGAGCAATAAACGTAACCTTTGTTATATAATGTTCATGATTGGGTGCATGTGAGTTGAGGATAAACGTGATCTTCGGGTAACGCCACACACTCGTGTATAGAGGCGGAGTCAATAAACGCGACCTTTGGCTACCTAAACCTTTCTATTGCATACTGCAAACTTATATACCAGACCAAAGATATAAATTGACTTTTTGCATGTATATGTATTGTTGCATTGTTTTCGCTACTCACTGAATCGTGATGTGTGCTCACCCCTCGACGTCGAATATTTTTAGTTGATGATGCAGGTTATACCGTTGAAGACTATGTGAATGCGTCTGCGTATGGGAACGTGGCAGTGATGGAAGATAAAGCTGAAGTGGATACACACGACTCCTCTTGCGAGTGCAACTCGTGTGTATTTGATTAGATATTTTATAGGTTTCTTATTTGGATTTACTAAGACCTGTATTTGGTATTTAAATATTTACGTCTCAGTTGAAAACAGAATACTTTGCTATTAAATTATTAATATCATCTTAGTTTCTCAGTTCATGTTATTATAAGACTTCCGCTATTGTGTATTTATTCTGATTATGATTATGGATGTGTGTAAGTTTGGATAACGCGGGGATAGCCTATTTGAGATCCTGGTTGAACCGTTGGTTTATTAGCGGTTCATCACACCATTCTAAATAGTGCGAAATTGGGGTGTGACATGTAGGGTATGGCACGACCGGTATAGTCGACCGGTCAGGATTTTCTCCTGACCGAGAGGTACCGGTCGACTTGACCAGGGGGTACCGATCGACCGGTATGGGCAAAACTGTCGACCGGTATACCCAAATTTCTCTTTAAAATCGGGAAAAGTGAGATTTTTCCTCACTTTTCCTTTCTTCTTCCTCTCCGGTGGCGATTCCTCTCTGGCTTGCTGAGTTGCTACAGTCTAACCGGTGGTCTTAGAAGCTATTTTCTTCCGATTAAGACCTAAAACATCACCTCCAAATAAGTTTCTTCCCTCCATTCTTACTTTTTGCATCGTTTCTTCATGGTTTCATACCCAAATACTAGGTTTTTCTTAGTTTAGAAGATTTTAACCGTAGGAACTCTTTTCCTTCGGCTTAGGAAGGGTTTAAGGACCTCTATGAGCAAAAGCCCTCAACCAATTTGAGGTTCCACCGAATGGTTTTAAAAAAAAATCAAATTTTTAGGTTTTTGACCTAGGTTTTGATAAAAATCGAATTTTTCTTGTAATTTTCCAAATTCCTTGATTGCTTGATGGATGTTTGGTTTCCATGAGGTGTTTGAGGGTTACGTAAGTCCTCCTCCCCAGATTTTGGGTGAGTTCGAGGCTTTTGCTTAAATTACTGTCGTTATGCTGCCGAAATTTCAAAAATTTCTAATCAATTTCTCCTTGTTTTGTCTTTGTTTGTAGCTCCAAATGTCTCAATGCAAAGGTACGGGTAAACGTTCATTCGGTCTTGGCATGAACCGTCTGCATCCTCTGGTTTTGTTTCGAGGCGGCGCAAGCCCATTTTCCTTGGTTTTAGGAGAAGAACATTGAGTCAGGGCGATGGGTGAACCTGGAACAACTGCAGCGGTTTGACGTTGAAGCAGCTTTTGGTAGACTTGGGTGGTTGCCCGTCATCACATACACTATGACCACTCGCCCCAACCTAGTCAAACATTTCTACGCCAACTTGGAGATAGAGGAAAATGTCAATGACTTCAGCCAAGGCAGGGAACTCCACCTTACCAGTCTCGTCAAGGGTGTCCCTATAACTTTCAACATACACCAGCTTGTCGATCTTTTGGGGACCCCAAATGATGGGGACTTGATCTACTGCACCCCTAAGATGAAGGGATTTCTCATTGATGATCTACGCCAGGAGATTTCGGAGCAGATACTTAACCCTGGAGCGCCTATGAAAGCCACTAACTTAAGGCCTGTTCCCTGGGTATATTGTTGCATCATCAAGCACGACATCGTTCCTCAGAGCGGCCACTACAGTAAGTTGTCTCAGCTCACTCAGTACTTGACCTATTGCGTCTGCACCAAGGAGTGGGTCTGTCTCCCATACATCATTATCAGGACCATGTGCCAGGCTACTCTGCCTGATCAGACCAGTAACCTTCCATATGGCTGACTCACTACTACTCTTCTGCAGCGATTCCAGGTGGACATGAGAGGTGAGACTACAGTTGAGGACACCATGATCTCTGACATTGACTGGGATGCCATCATTCGGATGAAGATGGACAATCTTTTCATCAATGATGAGGAGTTAGAGGCCCGTCCTCGTCCACTCAGGAGGGTAGCAGCCGCGGCAGCAGCAGCCAATGCGGCTCATGCAGAAGAGGCAGGGGATGATGATGAGGGTGACGATAATCAGATGGAGGATGTTCCAGCACCAGCACCACAGCCCACGCATGCAGCGGGACCATCTCAGCCTCCTCCCGATACCGTGATGGGTATGTTCACGGAGATCCGAGATGCCCAACGGGAGATGAGCCGTGACCTAGGGCACCTTACTCACAACCTCAGAGTCACAAAGGAGCAGGTGCACTGGCTCAGGATAGCCTACGAGCATGATTATGACATCGCTGACCCTATTCCTCCTATGCCCCCAACCCCATGATAAATCTCTTATTTTCCTCTCTTTCACAGCATGGTTTATATAATAGGGTAACTGTACGGCTTGTGGACTCTACCCTGTAGCACAATTAACTTTTGATACACTTTAGATAATTTATGTTTATAAAAATTTTCTATTACTTGTTATGAAAATTTATGATTCTTCTACTTGTCACGCTGGTCTCCTTTCTAGAGCATGTATGTTATTAATTCCACATTTAGTATAGTATATTATGCTCTTTCGGATTTAGTCTCAGACATCAAATAAGTGCTTAAGGTGGGTTCTTATTAAAGTTTTTAATTCTTCCTATCTCAGTTCATCGACTTAGTTAAGTGTAAATATGGTCTGTTGGACAGAGCCTAAGAGCTCTGATACCAAGTTGTCACACCCCAATTCTAGTTGAACCAGAAGTGTGAGTGAATCGTCACTGAACCAACGATTCACACCAGGATCTCAATAAGACCGTGTCCGCTCATACAAACCATTGCACATAACCACAATCATAATATAATAAAATACAGCGAAAGTCTTAAATTAAATGAACTGAGTGATCTATTGATAAATTTAAATAAAATATCTAATTATTCAAATACCCAAAACATAAATAAATATCTTTACATCAATTGTATTTCCATCTGAAAATAATAAAAATAAATTAAATCAAATCCTAAAGGTACACGCAGAAAGGGCACTCGCATGAAGCGTCATGCTCGTCCTCTCCTGCTTGCACTTCCAAAGCAGCAACACCTCCGTACGTCGGAGCATTCAAGTAGTCCTCCACCGTATAACCTGCATCAATATCTAAAAATAGTGTATACACAAGGGTGAGCTCACAACTTAGCTCTAAGACAATCAGACAATGCAACATTCATATGCATGAGTAACATTCACATTATGGTCTGGTTTTAAGCTTGCAATATGCTATAGAAAGGATTGGCAGCCACCGCACCTCTATACACGAGTGTGTGAAGCCACTCAATGGATCAAACACCACTTTCATCTCACATGCACCCTATCATGGAATAGAGATAGAGCTAAGGCGTCCAGATCAAACACCGCAACACCTCCCCTGATACTCTATCCATACCAACACGTAAGCCCCTATTGGCGAGGGCTTACAAACTGGGCTCGCAACTAACCAATCCTATATGTCATCATAGTAGGCCCTATCCCAGCACAGCTCCCTACGGCATAGAGATAGAGCTAGAGTCTAGTGGCCAGGCCGGAGACCACAGTGCCACTTCCTCCCCCTGATACCCTACCCCCATTAAGCATGCTAAGACAGAATGATACGAAAGGTGCTAGTGTGAGGAATGATCTCAGACCTCAAGTCCTTCCTATTCCACACACCAACGAAAACAATCACATGCCTAACAGTGACATCCTAGCATATCGAGTATGCATGAACAATAATAATAACTGAAAGTAAAGGATGACATGCGAGTATGCACAAACATCATACCATAGAATCATGGATATTAACAATGTTTTACTGGTTATTAGATTATTAGGGTTTAGGTCCGATTCCCTTACCTGACACTTGATTGATATCTTGCTCCGCGTCACAAGGTCCGAACTTGCTATCACAAGGTCCTACATGATATTAGGGTTTAGTTAGAATAGTTCTCTTAGGGTTTACGTTGGTCGAAAAACCAACGGGATTACAAACACTCCTCACAGAGCATACCGGTCGCAGTGCCGATCGCGGCACTGTGGGGAAACCTGCGACCGGTATGGTCGATGGGTCCCCACAGACTGGTCCCCGAGAGGTACCGTCACAGTACCGGTCGCATAGGGTGCGACCAATATGGTCGATCGGTATGTCTCCGAGAGACCATACATCTGGTTTTTACCTTCCGTCGGTCATCCCTTATTGATTCTAGGGTTTCTCCTATTCATTCTAGGTCTGAGCACTGAGTTAGAGTTGTTTCCAACTCCATTCAAGCCTAGTTTCATTGATTTTCAACCTAGAACTTGAATCTAGGGTTTACCGACTAAATTAGGGTTTGTCGACAAAATAGGGTTTAGATCAATACCTGCTTTGCATGGTATTGATCCAATCATAACTAACCATCCTAGAATACTTAATGTAGAGGAAGGTTTAAGCACTTACTGTTGACTTGTGGTAATGTATTCTTCGTCGAACGGCAATGGCGGCTCTTCCCTCTTCTTCCTAGCTTCTTCTCCTTCTTCAATCTCTTTCTCCTCTCTAGGGTTTGTGAGGATCAATGAAAGAGATTTTAGGAGGTTTAGAGGTCCTTATATAGGCTAGGATTAGGTTTAGGAAGCCTCCTAACATTAGGAAAGTCCTTCGATTTGAAATTTGGAAAGTGAAACCCGCAGAGATCCTTTTCTGGATTCAAGTCTGCGCAGGCCATACCGGTTGACCATCGACCGGTACCAAGACCGGTACCATCGATCGGTATCTAACTTTTCATACCTGAATTGGTCCGATTGGTCCGATTTCATACTTGGTTATCATTCACTCGTCCCGTCTAATCCGGTGATGATTGGAAGACCTATTACGACATGAAACAAGGTTTAGATCGGATTCATGGAGTGCGGGTCTTACAAAATCTCTTCAAGTAAAGAAAATGTCAAAAAAATATATATCGTTGTAGATTCTCTGACGAAGATTTCGTCAGTGGAAGTCTTCAAGGGAGGGACGGTATGTCCAATATAGAAATTGTTGAAAACAATTAATTTTATCAGAGGCTTAAGTGGCCAAAGATCTTGGAATCAGTGGAAGTCTCTAGATATGCTTAATTAGTGGGAGACTCTTTATGTTTATGCTTATGGTTTCACAGTGCTTATTGTATTTGATTATATTGCTCATGGTTTGATGGACACAGTTTTTGAAATCATGATTTTGTTTACATTAGCATTTACATTATTGTTATTTTGTTCATATAGTTATATGTGTTTGACATATCAAAAATTTTTAGGAGATATTTAGTCGTTGTAACAAGGCAGTATTTAGCCAGGGTTACCGAGACAATATTTAGTCAAAGAGTACAGGACAGTATTTAACCAAAGAGTACTAAGTGGTATTTAGTTAAAAAGTACAAAGCAGTATTTAGCCAAAAGAATGAAGGTTGTGTCTAGCCAAAGTATGATATTATAATTCTGAATTATTTAAATACCATGTTTTATTACCCATAAAGGTTTTGGGGCATTTTGATTAAGGTTATTTAATCAAGTTTGAACTCGCATGAGAGTTTATTTTCATGCATTATCTCAGGCGATTCATTATTGAGTAGACCTTTGTTGTGGCTGACAAAGGACGTACATTGTATATTGAAGTGTATTTTCCGTTGTTGCTCACATTGGTAGGTTTGATGGACGTTTCAAAGTTAGTGACAATTTAGTGTGTTGGATTCCATGGCCACACTGGTTAATGATGACTTTTTAATTAATATAGCCCAAATAGAAGATTGTTAGATTTATATGTGAGCTTAATTAATTACCTAAACCAGTTATTCAGTGGGACTCTGATTAACACGATAGAACTAGTTTATTTTGGTTTGTCACACGTATGAGATAAGTTTGGTAACCTTAATTTTATTGTGGTAAGGGTTTTTAAGGCTACAATAGTATTCTATAAATACTGGGTTAGAGCCCCTACAGTCACAATTAATCAATTCTCTCTGCACCCATTAGCAAGAGATATTAGAATGTCCTTTGGATGCTGTGGAAGACTGTAACCGAGGGATTTCGATCAAAGCTTGAAGATACAGAGGAAAATCAAACTCAAAGAGGTATGTGGTTACATTACTGATTTTATTCATTGTCGATATGAAAACTATTGTGTTTTAAGAGATATGTAGATCTAACATTCAAAAATACTTTTTGAAAAAAATAACAAAAATCAAAAACAAAAATGATACCAAACACAGCCTTAGTATGTAGTTGTTTCTCCTCTTCATCTGAATCTAGTAGATTCTCCTTGGTGCAGCTCAGCTGTTTCACTCCTTCAGGTTTGAATCAGTTATAGTTCCTACCTCTTTGAGTAGATCAAAACCCAGCAGCTCTTGCTTCATCTTCAACCGAAAGCAGGTGAGCTCTCCTTTCTTTGATGCAACTCAGCTGCTTCTCTTTTTCTTGTCTTCCCACAGCACCTCAGCTGCTAATACTTAGACTGAACTCTCTCTTCCTCACTCTACACCCTCCATTGTTGTCTTCTTCTGTCTTGCAGCTGTTTACCTTTTTTTTTTTTTACGTCTTCTCAGAGCTTTCTTTCACAAACGTATGAGAGCAATAGCAATAAAATGAAAGGAACCTTTCTTTTTTTGATAAGATAAAATGAAATGGACTGGTTCTTAATACAACTCTCATGTATATATGTAAGGTAATTAAAAATCTATTTAGACAGTAAAAGTACCAAGCTGCCCCTGATTAGAAAAATTCCTAACTTAACACTAACTTTGTAGTCACCTTTTTAAACCTATTTATTAATCAGCCTAACAACTTATCCCTATTTAGGTGAAGGACCATAAGACCTTATTTCCATTGCAACAAGTCCCCACCACCTGTCCACAGAGGTGGGGGGCTGAAATAACTAACATGTGGCAGCTCAGCTTGAGCCTTGAGGTGGCTAGCTGAGCTGCTGCTTCATGCACCTATACAGGCAAGCCGGCCTACCTCATGCAACTATAGAGGCCAGCCAGCCGGCCTTTGCCAAAAACAACAGAAAATGAGTTTTTATTTATTAATATATAACATAGGATAACCTTACAATATAAAAATATTATGATAATCCTCAAGTTCAACTCATATCACAGACCGACAAAATTCTAAAAATTTAATAAACAAATGCACACATAAGCCAGTAGAGCAAGGCTATATTCTTATCTAGGGTTGCAAATCACCAAAATACCTTTTCACCTACCAATACTTCTAGGATAACACATAGCTATTATAACTGGGGTATTAGCATATTTGCTTAGTGGAGGCACAAGCACGGGTGATCTGTTCACTGGACGCGTTGATCATCTGAGTGATATCATTCGCGATTCTACCCGGTGAGGCTTTGTACTATCTCTGAGTTTGAGGATCTGTAGTTTCGAGTAGGTTAATGAGTAGTTCTCAGACCTGGGCATTGTGGGATGCCGAGTAGGCAGTCAGTGGGGAGCTGGGTTTTTTGTCCGCTTAGACGCTGCATAGGCAATCGGTGGGGAGCTGGGTCCCTTGTTTTGCTTGGACGCCGAGTTGGCAGTTGGTGGGGAGCTAGCTTCCTTGTTTGCTTGGACGCTGAGTTGGCAATTGGTGGGGAGTTGGATCCCTTTTTTGCTTGGACGCCGAGTAGGCATTCGATGAGGAGCTAGGTTCCTAGTTTGCTTGGACACCAAGTAGACAATCGGTGGGGAGTTGGGTCTCTTATTTAATTATTGCCACGTGCCGCTGGAGTCATGTGTCGGTTTGCATCTTTATTTTCTCTCATCATATTGCCCCTCACTATTTTAAGTCCAGAGGAATTGAAATAGCAAAATTTTTGTCGTTCCACATGAAGTTGCGGTGGGCTTCATGATCTTGAACTTCTGCTTAGTTTCGAGGTGCATCATTGTATATATCTTTTTTTTTTTTTTCTAAACCATTCCCCTATCGAATCAGGCTACTAGGTGATGGAATCCATGCTGTGATCATTTTTTTTTATAGAGATCGAGGGGTTGCCTTTTTGTCAACCATTGAGGATGTGCCACATGTAAGGGCACGTTAGTTACTTTCCATCAAACGTCAAACATCATTTGTCGAACGGAAAAAATACAAAAAAATAAAAATGAAAAAGATTTTATTGCAAAACAAGGAACTAACTATAGTATTACAATGGTCTTAGGCACCTACTTAGCCCAAGGGTCAGAGATGACAACTTAAATCGGGATCCCTTGAGCACTCACTCAACCCAATTGTGGCAATTAGAGGACATCTACTCATCAAGAGACTCATATTGGCACACCCAAAATTCAAAAACATATCAATCATTTTATTCTGTTCTTAAAAACCAAATACAAGTATATATATATAGATGAAATAAAAGAGCCGTTGGAATATGACCGTTGGAATATAGCCCTTAAAAAAAGATTTGTTGGATAGGGCATTTGAAGTTGAAGCTCATTAAATACTTAACTGCAACATTCTCCCCTATTTTAAAATAACTTTTTCTTGAGTTTAAATCGATCATCCTCAATGTCGAAATGTCTTATCAATTTGTACATGTTAAACCCAAGTATCTTTTGAATTGACTTGTTCTTCCGTTGAACTAGAAATTGTTTGCTAAATCGAAAAATTGACTTGTTCTTCTATCGGACTAGAAATTGTTTGCCAAAGGATTTAGAATTTACTCTGATACCAAGTTGATGTAGGTCAAAGGGAAAAAAAAAAAATAGAAATGAAGAAAATCTATTGCAAAACAAGGAACCAACTACATAATTATAAGGGTCCTAGGGACTACTTAACCCAAGGGTCAGAGATGAGCACTTAACTCGAGGTCTCACTCGACCCAAGTATGGGACTTACTCACCTTTATAGAACATCAACTCATCAAGGGGTTCACATTTGTACACCCACAATTCTGAAAATATTAATCATTCTATTTTATTCTTAAAACAAATATATATATAGAAAAGAGTTGTTGGAGACTACCTTAAATAGATTGATTCAATCAGAATCCTATAATTTGATAAGAGAACATAGTCTTTTCTAAAATCTTTTTTTAACCTTTTTTTTTTTTTATAGCATAGATTAAAAATATTTCACATTTTAATTCATTCTCATTCTAAAGTAGAATGCATTTTGACATAATGCATTCATAAAATGCATACCAAATGTGGCATAATATGTCATGATCTGGGTTGTTTAGTCACATTATTTAGAACATTTGGATTCCATATTTTCGTTATTTTATTTATTATTCTTAATTTTTTTTTTCTTTCTTCTATTTCTTATCTCTTTGCTTATTGGATTTTTCTGCATTGTTGGAGCTTTTCTAATAGTTGATGGGCTCTACCTAATAGTATGGCTAAGGCTAACGATAAGAAGAAGGATGAGATAGGGGATGATATGTCCATCAACTCACCCTTGATTCAACCATAAGGGAAAGCATCTAATAATTTGTTTCATGATAAAAGAATGAGTATATCAAAAATAATAATAAATGCATATGGCTATCTCCAAAGAAAGGCATGACCTTAGCTGGCTCTGTTTACTTTCATGTAAAAAGGCGAAAAAAGAAAATTTACCTGTAAAATAAAAGTATCTATTTTAAAATAAAATGTCAAAACTACATTAGAAAATAATAAAATTTTATATTGACAAAATTTTTTACGTAAATTATCATTTATAAGTAAAATTTACTATGAAACAAACACGGACTTTATTGAACTCGAGGATGGGAAAGGTATCACAAGACACACACCCATATCATTAGGCATGATGATTTAACTTTAATAGATTTAACTTCCTAAATTTTTCTGTATTATTTTTGTAATTTAATAACTTAACACCTGATTTATTTTTATTTTTTTAATATATTTGATAGGTAGTCACTTAGCACCTGGTCTTAATTTAATGGAAAAGGGATTCATGTCCAACTGTATGGCTCCTGCACCAGCATACGAAACACACAACTAGTCCTCTAATGTCATGAAAAAGGTTTCGGGCTTGGTAAGCTACACTATGAACAGTTACAATCAAGCTGATCCGGTTTCAGCTCATTATCAGGTTGAGCTTATCGGGCTGATTCGGTTTCAGCCCAATTTTCAACTCGGCAAGAAACAGTATGGCCCAATTATATACAAAGCTCAAGTAGTTGCAAAACTAAGAAACTATAATAGTAGAACTCAAAACTCGTAAATATATGCTCGGACAAACCCAAGAAAAAAAGGAAGAGGGAGGATGTTGACAAAAGACAACTTCTAAAAAACACGATAGCATACATAATTAAGCAAGATGAAATCTTCCAGATTAAACAAAAAAGGAAGCACATGCAGCATAAATAATGATACATAGAGGTTAAAACCAACCAAATGGCATTTAGACTAACCAAATGGCCAACCCCAAATGAAACACTTTGGAGAAAGGGTTTGGGAATCAAGGATTGGAAACTGCGAAAATTGAAAAGGAAACGGGGTTACAAAAACCCTAACCTTTTTATTAAATGGGGATATTATCGAGTTATATTGGTTTGGGCTTTGGGTTTGGTCTAGGCTACTATCGTTCTGGGCCTTATGGATCAGGTTTTCAAGCTTTCTATCAAGCTAACTCAGATCAAACCGAGATCAATAAGATTTAGGCCCCGTTTGATAACACTTCAGCTCCTTACTTCTTAGCTCCGGAACTAATCCAGAGTAGAATGGCGATTGATAAACACGGATCAAGTTTTGACTCCCATGGAGTGAACCGCTCCAAAAATGTCTCTGGGAGCTAAAAAACTGGAGCTAAAAAAACTTACTTCTCTTGCTCCGGAGCTATTACCACTACTGACTGCCATCACCACTACCACTAGCACGGCCATCATCACCACCACCCCTCCACCGCCACCATCCCCACCACCACCCACCACCCACAGCCGCCACCACCACCACCGCCGCCGCCGCCACCACCACCGCCGTCGCCGCCGCCATCACCACCACCCACCACTTACCACTTACCACCAATGCCGTCACCACCTTCCACCATTGCCGCCGCCACCACCACCCACGACCTTCCACCATCATCGCCACCACCACCACCACCCACCACCGCTACCACCACCACCGTCGCCACCACCACCACCCACCCACCACCTACCACCACTGCCACCACTGCCGCCACCGCCACCACCACCCACCACTTACCACCGATGCCGCCACCACCCTCCACCATCGCCGCTACCACCACCCACCACCTTCCACCATCACCGCCACCACCACCCACCACCTTCCACCATCACCGCCACCACCACCACCGTCACCACCACCACCCACCCACCACCTATCACCACTGCCACCACTACTGCCACTGCCACCACCCACCAACACTACCGCCGCCACCACCCACCACCACCACCACTACCACCACCCCCCCCACCGTCACCACCACCACCACCACCACCATCAAACAATATTCTGGAAGCATAGTCTTTTGATTTTGGAGCAGCATTATCAAACAGCATTCTATTCTAAAAATCCTGACTCTGGAGAAGAAGTAGAAAACGACTCCGGACCAGAAGTAGCTCCATGGGAACTGGAGTGTTATCAAACGGGGCCTTAGAGACCTCAAACCGAATCTGGTTCAATATGATTTCGGTCTCATTTGATCCGGGCTGAATCGATTCGGTTGGTTTCAGTTTTCGGTTTAAACTCTATTTTGACACCCTGCGAATCCTGAATTTAATCATAAATATATTGTACCGTATCTTGAATATCCAAAATACCCGTCGTCATTTTTGAATCCCATCCAAGTGCATTGATTGGCTGTTGGGGCTTCTCCCGAGTCCCTAGGTAAGGTGGCCATCACACACACTCATAATATGGTCTACCTAACCGTCTATCTATTATATAAACTTGTCGTTGTAGTGCTACAATTGTCGTTGGGTCTAACAAAAGAACTAGTTTGGTGGCTATCACGTGCTCGTATTATGATCTACCTAGTTATCTCACATTTTTGTGAGATAAAAACCTCACACTGAAAGGCTTACTTTCAACCAAAAATATAAGAAAGCAAGCTAAACCTGGTGAGGCTGTTGAGACAGCAGAAGCGTAAAGATGGAAACTAGGGGACTTGGGTTTTGGTTTGAGATATGCAAACCCTACTTCTTGCTTACAGTAAACCAGCTCTTCCTTGCAGTCTTCATGATTCTCCTTCAATACATCCTTTCCAAAGGTGTCGTCAGTGCCCTCGTCATTGTCGTCTACGAGCACATTATTGCTACAGTCATCCTATCACTCTTTGCTTTCTTCCTAGAAAGGTATGTTTTCCAAACACTTATACTGTGTTCGGTATGTATTCTTAGAATGAAAAAATATTCTTAGAATTAAAGTACATTCTTAATATAGAATGAAAATGAACTAAAAAGCTAGACAGATCAATTCTAGGCTTAGAATTTAAAATGGGGTGAAGAGCATCCATTTCTTATCAATGAATTCAATTAGAGAATACATTCTATGATCCAAGAATGAGAATGCACACTAATCATTGTTTTTATCATCTCGGAATGTGTTCTTCACCTAGAATGCATTCTAATGATTTCAATTAGAGAATACATTCTATGATCCAAGAATAAGAAAGCACACTAAACATTGTTTATATCATCTCAGAATGTGTCCTTCACCTAGAATACATTCTAAGAATATATACCAAACACAGTTTTAATATACCACCAACACTATATGCATTCTCATAGTGCACTCACATTGGACATGTTGATTGAAAAACAGCAGCTGCCCTTTTTTCTAAACATACGTGTAAGAAGTCAGAGTTTGGGGACAGTTTTCTCTAAGGTTCCGTTTGATTGTAGTAAAAGGAATAACTGAAATCACATGGAAAAGAAGAAAAAAATAAAAAAAAAATAAAAAAATAAAATTTAATAACTAAATTTGATTTGTTTTAAGCATCGAAGAGACTTGCTAATTTTGCAAGGAACGGATGAATATTGATGACCAAACCTTTTCTGTCTTACCAACCGGGTTAGCTCTTAGGTGGGCCTCCAGTTTGGTCTTATTGGTCGGTAGCCATTTGTGGGATAACGAAAGAAATTATTCGATATTAGGGTGTATTGTTCTTGTCCAAAAATAAATAAATAGAAAAAACAAGGTCATGTGCCCTCAATAGGTTTAGTCTCACACCGGATGTGTGTGCATTTATGTAGATATATTTTGCATCATTGTGGGTTGATTAAACCATTTAGTATTGGTGTTTGTTCTTGTCCTACGCTCCTATGCCCAAAAAAAAAAAAAAAAAAAAGAACCCAATAGGTGGCACGTGATTACTCAACAGGCCATTCTTGTTATTGTAAACTATTGTTAAACGTTTAGAAAAAAAAACTATTGAAAACATTTTATACTGTATGACATTTTCTCTTCTTTTTTTTTTTCAGACAGAAGAGGCCCCCAATCTCTGTCAAGATATTATGCTATGCCTTCTTTTTGGGACTCCTACAGTTAAGTATCGAACTCTATGCAAAAAAACATACATGTTTCCATATGTGCATCATGAAAACCTTAATATACAAGAGTAATTTGGTATTTGAGATGAGAAAGGTTTTGGGTTTTTATGTAATCCGATGGATGTCGATCACCAGTGTCAACAACAATCATTGATGTCAAGATAAGAAAAAAGTCTTGTCATATGACTCTGCACATTCACTCACGCATGAAAGTTTTTGCCAAACAATATCTATCCTAGTTAGAGCTGATAATTTAGCAAATTAGGTTTGGTTAACTTTGAGTTGAACACAAAGCATGATGGTTAAAGCACCCAAATTCGCCCACTCACAAAAAGAGTGGAAGGCGAAAGGTACTTATACAATATTAGGGGAGATTTTTTGTACTGTATAAGTCTTACGGTAATTAGGGTTAAAATTTGACCATATGGCTCCGTCTGTTTCCTTGTAAAATTGTGGAAAAAAGAACTTTTTCTGTAAAATATGATTTTTCAGTGTTTGTTTAGATATAAAATGTAATAAAAAAAAAAACGTTGAAAAATTAAGAAAATTTTACATGTAAAAAATTTTCATTTAAAAATATTATTTATACATTTATATTTTACAACGAAACCAATCAGGCCTAAACAAAGAAAAACTAAAGCTGCGGATATAGATTAGGAAGTTCTTTAGTGAGATGGAACATGAAGTTGTGGCAGCTTGAGCATAAATCATAAGACCTGCTTTAATCAGGAAATTGAAAATGTGAACCAGGTAAGTGTGGGCAGGTGGTGGAGCCAGGTGTCTTGGGCTTTAAGAGCTGCTTTAATTAAGGAATTGAACCGATTTGGATAAACTAAATGGGTTAATGGGCTGCACTTCTAATGGGTACAATAGCTAATTGCATCCAGGATCCATTCTGAAGTCTTTAAGGAAATTAGTTTTAGGTTACTGGAACAAACATGAACACATGACAATGAATCAATAAGTAATGGGCCGGCCCGTTCATAAACAGGGCTGGCCAGGCTTAAAGTTGCACTCTCAATTATTTAGGATTGGATTGATCAGCCCAAAATGGCCAGTCTGGTCCAACCATATTCGTTGATGATCATTCATTTGAATCAACATTATTTGTAAGGGTGTTAAAATTCGTTTTCAGTTCGGTGTTAATGGGTAAAATCAAAATCGAACTGTTTATCATTTATTAAATGGTTTCAAAATGCTTGATCAGTTTTAGTTACTCGATTTTTAAACTGCTTCTTGAGAGGGGGATGAAGAGAGAGAATTAGGAACAGGGGAGAGCAAAGGGAGGGGATAAAGCATTAAAATAATTTTAATTATTATTCAGCTCTCTTTGCTATGTATAATAGAATTAATTATATAATACATTATGACATATACATGAAGTTGTTAGTAAGATTTATAGTATTTATTTGTATTTAAAATAAATTAATATAATCTAAAATCTACAAGTTAAAAGTGTTTATCATTATTTTGATAGTCTATAATAACTTCTTTCTGTTTAGTGGTGTCAAATAGTCATTATTTATAACTCATAATTTATTCTTATAAATTATTTATAGTAAATAACTCATAAACATAACTATAAATTATACCAAAAAGAACAGGTGGGCAAGTGATTTATAATTTTAATTTATCTCTACAAATAAGGCGTCAACACGAGATTTTGAAGTATAGATTTAATTAGTTTTAACGGTTTCAAACCAGCAGTATTAAAAGGCTTTATTCTTGAAATCAGAATTTCTAACATAAAAAAAATTAGAATCATTTAACTAAACAATTTTATATTTGTAAACTAGATTTAAATCATTTAATAATCAATTTCAGAATTTTGATTTAAACGATTTGATTTCAATAAGCGGTTTTTTATTCATTTTTTTTTACCTCTTTAATTATTTCTTATGTAATTAATTTTTGTTCCATTGTCCACAATGAATAGGGTTACACTTAGTCAAATGCTGTTGACAATGAGCCTGCAATACGTTGCGTCGTCTTATCAAAGCATTGGTTTGAACTTAATCACTGCAATCGTCTTCGTTCTAGCATTGATTTTTAGGCAGGACAAGCTACAATTTTGTAGCACTAACGGTCAAGCCAAGGTATGGGGTGTAACTTCATCTGCTGCCGGAGTATTGGTTACAGTGCTTTGGAAGGGACCCACCATTCTGAAATCAACAAATTTTGGAAGTTTTCAAGCAGCCAGTGAGGGCACTATTGGTGCTATTATGCTCATCGTTGGGGTACTTGCAACCTGTTTCTGGAACATTTTTGTGGTAAGAGTTATAAATAATATTTATTTTATTGAATCGGTTAAGATGAGAAAAAACAATCCTCTCCCATCGTCTAATTTGTCAGTCGTTCATCAAACAAATTGATCTGATCCGTTAGATGAATATTTGGACAACAGGAGAGGATCTAAATCTAAATCTGTCTCGTTGTAGTAATTATTGATAAAAACAGGCAACAAAATCTGACTACAAATTGATTTGGCAGGGCCCTGTTACCCGAATGTATCCAGCAGAGTTATCATTGACGGCGATGATGAGTTTCTTCGGAACCATCCAAACAGCTATAATCACAGCAATTGTGATCCCAAGTTCATCTTGGGAACTTCAATGGCTTGGAGGCTTAGTTCTTCTTGCCATTCTTCTCGGGGTAAGATATAAAAAAAATAATTCAAATCCCTGCTTCGTTAATATTGCAAGAAAAAGTTTCCCTCTTTGATTTCTTCTTCCTCTATGTGAAGTTGGTTCCTCTCTAGCACGTGTAAATTTAACAATTGAGGATCACTCATGTGTGTATACTAATACATTAAAATGGACACTGGTAGGGGTGTCAATGGGCCAATCAAAACTAGAATCTATTATAGTCAAATCAGTGTCGGGTTATAAGACATGATCGAAACATGTCCATTAAGAGGTTTGGGCTGGATAATTACACTGTGCACATTAATTGACGGGCTGGTTTAGTGTCGATTTGTTATCAAAATGAGCTTATCGGGCTAACTTTGAGTCAGTTCAGTTTTGGGTCCATTATTAACCCGGTAAGGAATGCCACCTTACTTTGGTGTTGATGAGATTGATCACCATACGAAGTTCGGTTCAGGATTGGTTGGTTCGCCTTAACAGTTCGATTTTGGACTAGCCTGGACCGAATCAGGACCAAAAAGTATTATAACAAGCTAACCCAGAAGATATCTACTATCAATTCAGCCCTGATCAATATCAAATTAACTTAGACCGATATGATTCCAGCTATCATTTCGATCCCAAAATTGACACCACTAAGGCTAGGTACCCCTGAGCTGTCAGATCCACAAGGGAGCCTCCAGCACTAGATAGGATTTTTTTTCCCAAAAAAATATGATATGCTTCTGTTGCACTGAAATTATATCCTGAAATTTATAGGGAATTGTGGTAACGGCTTTCTCATACTATGTGATGACGTGGAGCAACCACAAAAGGGGTCCAGTATTTACTACAGCATTTTCACCACTACTCATTGTTTTCACATTCCTATTGGACACAATTGTTCTTCGTGACTCTGCGCATTTGGGGAGGTCAGTATACTCTGGTATATTACTATTTAATATTATGATATGCTTGTTTTCATGTAGAAAGGTCAAAGAGAAAAAAAAATTTCTGTAATATACGAATTTCAATTGTTTGTTTCAACATAAAATATAAAGTTAGCTTATTTCTAAATTTTAGATTATATTAATTAATTTTAAATATAAATAAATAATATAAATCATATCAAATAAATATATATGTCATAATGTATTATATAATTAATTCTATAATATATACCTATATAATGTGTTATATAATCAATTCTATATTTAAGGGGGGGGTTTGATATTTTAGGTATTAAAATTTTAACTTCTACCATTGGTCGTCAGTTAATGAAAATTCACTAATCGAATGAATTTTTATTGTAATTGTTTGAATGGGTTGAGGTGTACATGATTTAAGGGCAATTTACTTTTCTTTTTCATTTTCTTTACAATTTCTTATGGCATTCGTTTTTTAACTTCTTTCATTCATTCTTTTAAATTTGAAGCCATGTTATCAAATTGATCTTTTTTTGCTAAAGGCTAATTTGTATTAAGAAGAAAAAAGAAAAAACAAACAGCACCCAAATTAGATAAAGACCTCCACCTTCGACATTGCCATCAGTAGAGGTCATCTAGGGAAAAATTATAAAAACCTATAGCGTGGTCTGCTAGAAGCATCTCACACCACCTCCTTTGCTACAAAATGAGGACAATTTGTCCATGATACAGATATCTTGTCCATTGCTGCTTTCTTAGCCAGCCTATCTGCAACTGTATTTATTTCACGAAAACAATGGGTAAAACTTAGTTGACAGCTGAAATCCCCAACCACTCCTACATATAATTCCATAACAACTTCCAGGATAACAGCTCGTAAACAACAGAAGAGGAATCAAACTCCAACCAAATTTTCCTATAACTCAAGTTCCTTGCAGCAATGAGCCATCTTAAGACCCTTAAAAAAAAAATTAAAAAAATTAAAAAAAACCTCTTTCTATTCTTTTCTTTTCTAGGCTCTCGTATAGTTTTATTTATCTTTACGAATTATTTATGAAAAATCATTTATGAGAATAAATTATGAATTATAAATAATAACCGTTTCCTACCATTATACATAAACAAGTAATAATAGATTATTGCAATAATGATAAACACCTTCTAACCTATTTGGAGATTTTAGAATATATTGATTTATTTTAAATATAAATTAAATACTATAAATCATACCAAATAACTACATATGATAATATATTATATAATATAATTAATTCTATAATACATACCAAAGAGAGCCCAAGTAAAAAAGAAGACTAAAGTATATTCCTAGTTAACCACTTTTCGATATTTTTTTTTTTATTGTGTCATTGACAATCTAGTGGATTAATTGATCAATTGATTAAGGGAATGATTCAAACTGGAATGAAATGGTAGGAAGAGGTCAAGTAGGCATGCACAATAGAGCCATGGCCATTAGGAAACCTTCTGATCGGGGCACATTGGCCCAACGAAAGCACGCCCAGCCCATGCCGTGGGCTGCTGGCTGCCATCGTGAGCAGCCGTGCGCCCACGGTAGGCTGCCTTGTGCAGCCACGCACACAAGACTGGGTGCTATGGGCAGCCTTGTGTGCACGGTAGGTTGGTCGTACATAGCTATGTGGGTGGTGCAGTTTGTCCTTGGTGTGCATGATGTGGAGGTGTGTGGACCTATGGGTGAGCACGTGGCAGCTTGCACGTGCATTAGGTGGGTTTGGAGGAAAAACATGGCTGGACACAAAATGGTTAATTTGAAAATCTCTAATGATATGAGGGACTACTACATAGAAGAGTCTCGTGCATAGTTTTAGTAATTGGTATTAAATAGTTTCGGAATCAACCAAGACCAATTCCGATTTTCCCCATCCCCGTTCCTAGTATTGTCCAGGATATCAGACCTACGACTGGATCAACCTATCTGACCCTATTTGATCAGTATTGTTTAGGTTATCGGATAGGATTACCACGTGGCAATCATCCATGTTTAGAAATAATATAAAAATATTTTTTATCTTTAATTAATAAAATCCAGCAACCAGATCAGATCGTTACTGACCTGTCTATATTGATATCGGATCAGTTTCGGCATTGGCCGATACCATGTCTGATATCAATTCTTTTAACCTTGGTCTCAGGTGTCATGAATTGGAATGAAAATTGTCAATGATGAGGGGGAAAACAAAAAAAAAAAAGAATAGTTTTGGTTATCTTATAAAATAATTAAAAAGATATTTTGGCAAATCTAGATTCTTAACAAAAGGAAATTGGATATGCTTAAATTTTGTAGACATGTAGATTGTAACATACCCTACCTACTCATCAAATTTCAGCCCAAATAAAGTTTAAAGAAGACGAGAGGGAAATAAGCATTCATATTGCCTAGGGTCCTCGATTGAGATTTAGAAGAAAAGAAGTTTTCAATGAAGGATTGAGAAATGACGACTTTCAAAAGCACTGCAAAGTTCTCATTTTGGCCTTACATAAACAAATGACCAAACTCAGTAAGGATAACGAGCACTCACCTACTTGGTGGGGGGAAAGAACAAGGGACAAGTGCTCGGTAGGCCAATAGCCCAATGAACCGGACAGGATACTCCACAAAAGGGGGGCATATTGAGCAAGTATAAGAAATTTTGCTTGCTTTGATAAGTGGCAACATAGAGCTTTGAAGAATCAGGGAGAACACATAAGAATGGTTAGATTATGATAGGCGTGTATTGACATACATGAGAGATATTTGATTGAATTTGAATATAAAATTAACATATCTAATCCGGATTATAACCTCTGTCAAAGTACTAGAACATTTGTAAGGGGTAAGAGAGATAATAAGTATTTTCTCCAAAAAAAAAAAATTATCTATACCACTTTGTAATATAAATATGTAAAAAACCGACTGCAACATTATCTTTGCTAATTAAAAGGAAAACAAATAGGCATTTATTAATCCTAATGATATTTTCATGCAATAGGAATGCATGGGTTATCCATACGAATCTAAATATGTCATGATAACATACTTCATCATTGTATTTATTATTATTAAATACTTTTTTTTTTTTGCAGCATTATTGGAGCTATTCTAGTAGTTGTGGGGCTCTACCTAATATTATGGGCAAAGACCGACGATAGGAAGAAAAATGAGATGAGGGATGATATGTCCATCGACTCACCCTTGATTCAACCATAATGGATCAAAAGTGTATTATAATTTGTTTTATGGTAAGAGAATGAGTATGTATCTCAAAAAAAAAAAATGCAAATGGTCAAAGGCATGACCTTATTTAGCTCTTTCCCCTTCCATGTAAATAAACATTCCAAAAAAAATTTACCAGTATAATAGGATTTTCTATTTTAACATAGAATAGGCCATCACAAAGATATATTATTTTTTAGAAGAACATATATATCTGACTCAAATGACATCTTCTTTTCAGCTTTGTTAAGTAATGATCCCGAAACCAGATTACGCTGAATCTCTAGCACAGGAAGAACATCCTTTAAGACCAACATCTTTCCCAATATAAACTTCAGAATAATTTGCCCCTTGCCAATAACACTTGAATTTTGAGAGCTTCTCGTAAGAACTTTCTCCTCAAAAATTAATAATGAAATACTTAAAGAAAAAATTCTGGTATCTGCATATGTGCCTATTAGCACTAACGTCAATTACCCAATTCATTGGATTATCAACCAAATACACTCTAGCGACCATGGCGATAAAAATGTTAGCCGCAATAAGATTAACCCTAGCTTTATCAGAATTCTTCATTTTTTGGCAGTCCTTCTTGAAGTGATTCGGTTTACCACAAATGATATAATTAAAACTCTTTGCCCTTCTATGGAATGCATTCTTAAATTTTTCTTGCTTTTAGGTTTCAACAAGAATGATTTTGAGTTTGGCATACTCTTCGCCCTTGGCAACTTTGTCCTTAACATAGTTCCGTTCTTCAATTTTGATCTGAGCTACAGTTTGCTCGAAAGTCCATTTGTTCCTCCTGTGCTTCATATCAAGTTTGAATGCATCCCAAGAAGTTAGCATTTTCTCAATCAAAGCATTAGTTACAAAAGGTCAAGAAAAACCATATTCTCCTTGGTCAATTTTCCAACTAATACTTGGAACTTATCAATTAGAGATGAAATGCTTTGTCCAATCATGCATATCAGCATATGAAAATTTTAGAAAATGACTAACAACATACTTTTTAGAAAAAATTTCATCTAACCCCCAAAAATTATGTCAAATTCGATCTACTACCCAATGGTTTTCAGATATTCTAACCGGCCCCATTTAACTGACAGAATGGACTGAACATATGAGTAGACATTTCTACCCTTTCTATTTCAAACTTTAAAACATTAAAATGAGATAAAGTTATTAATTTGTCCTTTCTTTAAAACATTAAAATGAAACTTTAAAACATTAAAATAAAACATTGAGTTATGGGAATAGTTAAGAATTTCGTCCAGAATATTTCGGATTTTAGCTAACCCGAAACGATACTGGGTATCAACCATAATTTCAAATTTCGGCCAAAATTTCTGATTTCGGCCGAAATGTTTCGATTTTTGGTCTATACGAAACGAGATGTGCTCTCGGTACCAAAAATACAAAAACTAGGCTAAAATTTCAGTTTCGACCATATTTTCGGTCGAAAAATATGGTCTAAACTCGGTGACATGGTCTGGGTAAAATAAGATGTGAAACCCATCTCTAGAAAATGATTTCACTGGATATAGACCATGAAGAGATTTACAGGGAGGATACACGTTCTATACCTCTCCTCTGCCTTCTTGTCCTCTGCTTCATCGCTGCATACTCTGTCTCTTCTACTTCCCTCTACTACGACGAGTAGGAATCTCTATATCAAGTGTTGGATTCAATCAACTCCGGCATCGATTGGCGATCTCTCTTCCCTGACGACCTCTGCAACTCAGCTCCTCATGGCATCGTCTGTGACTATTTCTCAAATGAAAATGGTACCATTACGCCTCACATCACAGAGCTTAACTTCGGTTACGGTTCAGATTTCTCTCTTAACCCTCCTTGCACTTTTAATTCCATGTTTTCCCCTCGACTCTCCTCCTTCATCTATCTCCCCAAGCTTTTCTTCTACAGATGTTTCACAGAAACCCAGGTTTCTTTCCTTGGGTTCCTCTCAACCTTGGGTTCTACCTTAGAAGAACTTGTGTTCATCGAAAATCCATCTATGGTCGGGACTCTGACTGGAAAGCTCAGTAATTTCAGGCATCTCAGGAGGTTTATTCTCACCGGAACTAACGTTTCTGGAGAAATCGTGAATTCAGCTCCTCTGATTTTCCAACAAAAATTGCAAGGAACATCTTCAGCAATGACAGTTACTCATCTGTCGGTCGAGCAATCGTGAATTCAGCTGTCAATGACACTTCTACTAAGTACCGATTTCCTTCTACGATCACATCTAGGTATTCATAATCTCCAGTTAGAAATCGCCCAATTTTCTCCCATTTCGATTAGAGACCTGCATCAAGACCTCTCTGGCTTAATCGACTCATCAACGGACGTTTCAAACTCGGTAACGAATCTGTTCCGAGAGATTTGATAGCTATACTCAGGTACAAAACAAGTGCTTCTTCATCTTCCTTCAAACAAAACCATTCTCTGCAACTCACCGCCATTGGTTTTAGGTAAAGGTGTTTTTTAGTTTGGGGGCATTACGGTCTTTTACCTTTGGAATAAGGGCAATATTGTCCTAATATTTGCAACTAACGGAACTCTTCTAACGGGTGGGGTCTCTTTGACTAACGGTGAAAAATTTTTGGGAGGTAGATGAGACATTTGGAAACTTTTTGGGTGGTAGATGAGACTTTTGAAATTATTGACGGTTAGATCGAATTTGACATAATTTTTGGGGGTTAGATGAAATTTTTTCTACTTTTTATTTCCATCATCATCAAGTATGAACTTCTTATCCAAAGCAGTCCAGATCAAATGAGCATGCTCAATAGAAATATAACCACGTACTATAGGGTTCATTTGTCAAATCATTCAGTATATCAATCTTATCAAATTTAGTAACAACAACCCACCTTATACATAGTCGGCAGAAGGGCAACAAAATTCAAAGAATTGGTGGGTTCATCTATACCAGCCATTGTCATAAACTTACAATACTTTAAAAACCATACGATTGTTGAAAATAGTGAAGCGGAACTAACTCAGTGAGTCAAGAATTATCATTAATTGAACCAAAAATCTGAAGTATATCTAGTTGACGAAGCAACACAAACAAGTTGATGAAGTAACACGAACTAGTGTGGAGTTGAGTCGTATTAGGAATACTTTACTTAAGGTTTTTGAACGATCCTCATAAATACTCTACTTAAGGTTTTTGAACTAGTGTAGCATTTTCATTCATCATAATAAAACTCATTTCAATGAATCTTATATGGAAAATAAAATACATTTGAGTAACAACATAATCAATAAAATAGATGGGACATACCTCTTAGGCTGTGTTTGGTATCACTTTTGTTTTTGATTTTTATTCAAATTTATAGTTTTGAAGGGATTTGGCATAATTATGAGTGCTATTTATGAAAAATAAAAATAAAAACAAGTCAAAATTCAAAAAGAGGTCTCAACCTCTTTTTGATTTTTGGTCAAAAATTATTTTTGTTGTGTTTTGCGCAAAACACTTAAAACATGTGTTAAAATAGAGGGTTAAAAAAGTAATTTAGTTTCCTTTTATAAAACCACCCCAAATCAAACCCTCAAGCACTCTTCTCGTTGACGAACGGAAGTAAAGCACAGAGACGCAGACCTGCAACTTCGTCCTAGAGACGGCTCTGACGGCAATGACAACGATGGTGACAATCATTCCAACGGAGGCGACGTCGTTTCTCCAAAGACGGTTCCTGGTTTGATTTCTTTCCATAATCCCTATGTATTTGATGTGGGTTCTTTTAGGGTTTTATTCTTCTTCTCAACTCCTTCTCTTTCATCATGGCATCTTGTCTCCATTGAAACAGTGATTGCTGTCTCCCTTGTTTTCGTTTTTATTATATAATTTTTCCTTCTTACTGTTTTATCTCCCTCTTCTATTTTTTTTTTCCAATTGAGATTGGATCACTTGACAGAGGAAGAAGAATAGACGCTCCATAACAGAGGAAGAGGAAGACTTTCAAAATCATTTTTAGACATAGTATGCCAAATCTGTTTTTCATTGGACCATCTATTTTTATTATAGCTACCAAACAATATTTTATTTTTGAACAAAAATTATTTTTAAAATGATTTTTGTTAAATAGATAAAAAAATAAAAACAAAAATGATACCAAACATAGCCTTAGTAGAAGATTGATTTTTGCCCTTGTCTTTTGCCTAATTCCCAACAGAGATCTTCTACAGTCTCATCTCCCTTAGGTATGAGTCCTTTTGTTTTCATGCAGAGAGAAACTATAGGGACCTTGCTTCATATCTATAATGATTTAGATTTCAAATCTATTCCAATCTCATAATGGAATAGATTTGATTTATAATTGGAAAGGGATAATGAATCAAACCTTGATTGGATTTTCACCAGTCATAATAGGCAAGTAAGATAATGTTGCCATAATAATAAAATCAGAAAGATTTTACAATCTTCCACTTAGGTTACATTATTCTACAAGACTGTTAAAAACTAGTATGGCCATGGAAACCATTAATTAAAAATTAGATTATCCCAAACCTCCTTCCTTCCAACAAACAGACTAATATTGAACAATAACAGAAGATACACCTCAATTATACGGCATACAATTTTTTGTTATTACGAACATAAGTCTCCTTGTTTATATTTGACATTGGCTTACCGCCTTTGAAACTTGGCTTAATACCGCCTTTATGTTTTTTGTTTAATACCGCCTTCTGAGACTTGGCTTAATACTGCCTTTTTGGTCCTAGCTTAATACTGCATTTTGTGTTCTGGCTTAATACTATCTTTTGAGACTTGACTTAATACTACCTTTTGGGTCCTGGCTTAATACTGCCTTTTGTGTTCTGGCTTGATACTGTCTTTTGAGACTTGGCTTAATACTGCCTTTTGGGTCATGGCTTAATACTGCCTTCTGTGTTCTGGCTTAATACTGCCTTCTAAGACTTGGCTTAATACTGCCTTTTGGGTTTTGACTTAATACTGCCTTTTGTGTTCTGGCTTAATACTGTCTTCTGAGACTTGGCTTAATACTGCCTTTTGGGTCCTGGCTTAATACTGTCTTTTGTGTTCTGACTTAATACTGTCTTTTGTGACTTGACTTAATACTGCCTTTTGGGTTCTGGCTTAATACTACCTTTTGTGTTTTGACAAGTTAAATAAAGCTTTCATTCAGACTAGCAAGAGTGCAAATGCTAAATCATGAAAAGAAACAATTGTATTAATCACTATGTTTATAAAAATCACAGATAAAACAATACAATCAAGTATTAAAGTAAATATATGATTTTTACAAAATTAGATCAAAAGATTCGACTATGCCCAAGCAAGAAACATGATCCTTGAAGAATCTCACTGGTAGAGCTTTTGTCAATGGATCAGCAACTATATCTACCGTCGAGATCTTTTCTACAATGATGTGATTATCATCAATTTTTTCCTTTATTAACAGATACTTGATATCAATGTGCTTTGAAGCACCAGTCCTCTGATTATTTTTAGAGAAAGATATAGCTGACTGATTATCACAATACACTAATAATGGTCTGGAGATGATTTCCACAGTCTTCAGACCAGAAATGAAATTCTTTAGCCAGATTGTCTGCTTCGTGGCTTCGAACAATGCCACGTCCTCTGCTTCCATAGTAGAAGATGCTAAAATTGTTTGCTTCACACTCTTCCAGGAAATAGCTCCTCCAGCCATCATAAAGATGTATCCTGAAGTAGATTTCCTGTCATCAGGGCATCCGCTGTAATCTGCACCAGAATAACCCACAATCTCAAAGGTATCATTACTGCCATAGGTAAGTATATAATCTTTTGTCCTCTGTAAATATCGCAAGACTTTCTTCAACAGCTGTCCAGTGAGTCAAACCTGCATTTGACTGAAAACGTCCCAAAACATTCACTGCAAAAGCGATATCAGGGCGAGTGCAGACCTGTGCATACATAAGGCTCCCTACTGCAGATGCGTAAGGCTTATCACTCATAGACCTTCTTTTAATCTCATTCCTAGGGCACTGGGTCTTGTTTAACTTGTCTCCCTTGCTGATTGGTGCCTCACCAGCTAAACAATTTGACATATTGAATCTCTTGAGTATACGATCAATATATGCCCTTTGAGATAATCCCAATTGTCTACGCCTTCTATCACGACTGATTTCAATACCTAGGATAAAAAAACCCTCACCCATATCTTTCATTTCAAATTTCTCTGACAGAAAACGCTTGGTCTTTGCAAGCAAACCCAAATCACTACTGGCAAGCAAAATGTTATCTACAAACAACACCAGAAAAATGAACTTGCTCCCACTGATTTTGTGATAAATGCATTGATCAATAGCACTCTCAACAAAAATCAAAAGAGGATATAATCTAGTGGAACTTTAGATACCATTGTCTAGAAGCTTGTTTGAGACCATAAATGGATTTGTTGAGCTTACAAACCATTCCTTCCTTGCCTTGTACCTCAAAACCTTCTGGTTGGCGCATGTAAATTTTCTCAAT
The DNA here is from genome assembly GCA_028583415.1 of Protea cynaroides. NCBI lineage: Eukaryota > Viridiplantae > Streptophyta > Magnoliopsida > Proteales > Proteaceae > Protea > Protea cynaroides. The sequence goes on along the minus strand of CM053272.1, from coordinate 18,013,793 downwards.
CAAGTCTCCATTCAAAAAGGCTGGGGTTCAATGTCCCTCAATGCGCAGGTGCTTCCCTCAAAATTGGTTGAATAGATAAGGGGCGTTAGCGTCGAACTCTGCGAAGAAAATAGAACCCCTGATCTACGACCACCCTGTAGTTTTCGTTCGTTCAGTCCTCTCTAAGGAGAGTCCTTCACTCACTCACTACCTTAACCTAGAGATGTTTTGACATCCATCTGATGTAATTCTATATCATAATGAGCCACAAGCGCCATAATAACTCTGAAGGAATCCTTCGAGGAGACTGGATGAGAAAATGTCTCCTTGAAGTCAACTCCCTCCCTCTATGTGAATCCCTTAGCTACTAGCCTGGCCTTGTAGCTCTCAATTCCTCCCCTAGAGTCACACTTAGTCTTGAAAATCCATTTGGAGTCTATGGGTTTACAAGAATTAGGTAAATCTACCAGCGCCCAAACACCGTTGTTAGCCATGGATGACAATTCATCTTTCATAGCTTCCAACTATTTTGGTGCATTAGAGCTATTCATGGCATCCTCAAAACTAGAGGGATCTATTGCTTGACCAATGTCAAATTCTCCTTCAGTCAAGTATAGAATATAGTCAGAAGAAATAACACTCTTGCGTTGTCTAGTAGATTTCCTGACCATCTCTTCAGGTTCTGCAATCAACACTGGTGCCGTAGGTAGATCAGGTACCTCAATTCCCGTAAATTGCTTTGCCATTTGTGGGACCAAAGGATGCATAACAGTAGGTACAATAGTGCTGGGAATCACTGAATTAGGAAATACAAGGACTTCATCAAATTCCAAGCTTCTTGGTTTTACTAATTCACAGGAGTCTTCAATGAACTTGGCATGATCAGTCTCAACTATCCGATTGATAGAACTGGGACAGTAAAATCTAAATCCCTTGGATCTAGTAGGATAGCCAACAAAATGACAACTGATTGTCCTTGGATTCATAACTTTTTCATGAGGATTATATAATATGGCTTCTACTCTGCATCCCCAAACATGTAGATGATTCAAGCTGAGTTTTATACCAGTCCATAGCTCAAAAGGTGTTTTGGGAACAGATTTACTTGGCACCCTATTGAGTATGTAAGGGAGAATTTTCAGAGCTTCCCCCCACAGAAAATCTGGAAGATTGGTGTTATGTAAGGGAGAATTGGTGTTACTTATCATACTTCTCATCATATCTTTTAGAGTCCTATTCCTTCTTTCGGTAACTCCACGCCATTCACGTCTTTCTTGTCATCATTTCCTTTTTGAGGTATATGTTTTATCATAGGGTTTTCCATTTCCCTTCTTGAAATTTTTTTTCTTCTTCTGAGGTCCTACACCTCCATTTCCCTTTCCCTTTTTTAGTAAAAGGTTTGTGCTGAACTAAATTTGCACTCTCAGGTTTCTTTTTTTTTCAATCTATCCTCTTCTTGAGAGCAAAAGGAAATCAGATCGTCCAAACTCCAATTGTCTTTCTGAGTATTGTAAGATAGATGAACCTGACTCTATTCATTTGGGAGAGCTGTCAAGGCAAGATAAATCAGACAGTCATCATCCAAAAAGGTTCCCAGCTCCTTTAATCTTTCCTTTTTTTTAACTAATTCGAGTATGTGTTCTCGAATACTGCCATTTACATCAAACCTTGCTCCAGTTAAGGCTTCCAATAAACTAATTTTGAGACTTTTATTTGTCACATTAAATTTCGTCTGTATCTCTTTCATATATTCTTTGGCAGTATCTTTCATCTGGATAATACCACGAAGAGATTCAGAAAACGGAATTTTCCATCAGGATTAAGGATTTTCGATTAGAAGCTTCTATATCTCCATTTTTAGAATCTGAGTGAGAGAGCTCTCAGGAGTGATAGGAACAGATTTTTTCTTCTCTGAAAGCTAAGTCCATATCCGACATGCTGAGTTGGTTTCCACTGCCTCATACCATTCTTAGTAATTCGAACCAGTCAACACAGGTAGAGAGGCTAAAACATTTTGCAGGTATTGACATCCTAAGATAAAATTTACTATATGAGTTTACATTTAAAACATGTATACAATTAATATATCCAACATTGATATGTATATCAAGGAAATAAATAAATCATTAAACCACAGTAAAATGGAGGTCATTATTTCCCCTTCCTAAGAGTCAACCGTACTACACACTTTTCCTTTGGGATAAGCATGCACTGGTCCTCTTAGATATCCAGGAAAAACCGTCAAGGAATGATGGCTTCAGAAAATTTCATCACCTTTGGGTGAATGAAAAACCCTCAGTCGATCATCCTTAATAAGTAATTTCTTTTCTTAAGAATCAACCGCACTACACATTTATCCTTTGGGATAAGCATACACTGGTCCTCTTAGATATCCAGGCAAAACCGCCAAGGAATGATGGCTTCAGAAAATTTCATCACCTTTGGGTGAATGAAAAACCCTCAGCCGATCATCCTTAATAAATAATTTCTTTTCTTAAGAGTCAACCGCACTACACATTTATCCTTTGGGATAAGCATGCACTGGTCCTCTCAATATCTATGTCATAACTGCGAAGAGATAATGACTTTCAAAAATCTCATCACCTTTGGGTGGATGAAGACCCCTAAAGCCACAATCTTTTAACCATGTGCATGAGTTTCTTGTAATCTTTGACAACGCCATCTTTGGGTGGACAGTGTCATTCTTTATAATCTTAGACACGCCACTTTTGGGTGAACACTATAGTTCATTTACTGTAGTTTGTAAATGAATAAATACTAGATTTGAGCATATTATGATAGAACCAAGGTTGCCACTTTGGTGGTCACACCATAATCCTTACACAACAGTTATAAATCATAATTTGAATAAACTTGGACAATGTCACCTTTGGATGAACATTATCAAACTGAAATATTTACAAACACAGATCATTTAATTTGAACACATCATAATGAAACAGGTTGCCACTTTGGTGGTCACACCAAGTTCCACCATGATATGAACAAATCTCAACTTGCAGCTCATGTGGGACATCATGAATGTTTTATTTACACAACTAAACAGGTCTAAACATCCATATAAACATGCACAATAGCTCAATCAATTAATTTTGTACAATAACTTTAACAAAAATCAATAAAAATATTGCAAATCGAGTTCCCATAGGACATTTTTCCATAATAACATATTTTTTTAATGAATCAAAATGTATCAAAATATATACCAGATTGAAGAGCATTAAAAATGGAGTCCAACCAAACAAATCAGAGGTCAATCCGACCTTCCTAGCTCCCAGAATCACTGTTTAATGTCCTTTTGTTAAAAATAGAAAACAAACAGGCCCTTATAAGAAAATCCTGTCTGGGTCGGTTTGGCTCGGTTTGGTTCGAGCCGACTTGGTCATAATATAACCGATCTGATTTTCTACAACTCCTGTCCGAAATAGGACTAGGTCAACCCGGTCCACTCGGGTCGGGGTCATAATTCGGGTCGACCCGTTCCACCTTATTCGGGTCAGATTGTCCCGTTTCCAGTTTATTCAAGTCGGGTCAACCCCGATTCCACCTTATTCGGGTCAGGAAATTATCCGATTATTTAAATCTCTTCTTTTCACCAAAAATTAAAATGGAAACTAAAAAAAAATTTCTTCATGTTTCAATACTCAATGATTTTAAATCCATGTGGGATGGCTCTGATACCACTGTAGGATTTTTATTCATCTTAATAAAACTCATTTCAATGAATCTCATATGGAAAATAAAATACATTTGAGTAACAACATAATCAATAAAATAGATTGGACATACCTCTTAGTAGAAGATTGATTTTCGCCCTTGTCTTTTGCCTGATTCCCAACAGAGATCTTCTACAGTCTCCTCTCCCTTAGGTATGGGTCCTTTTGTTTTCACGCAGAGAGAGACTATAGGGACCATGCTTCATATTTATAATGATTTGGATTCAAATCTATTCCAATTCCATAATGGAATAGATTTGATTTATAGTTGGAAATAGATAATCAATCAAACCTTGATTGAAATCCCACCAGTCATAATAGGCAAGTAAGATAATGTTACCCATAATAATAAAATCAGAAAGATTTTACAATATATACGTTTAAACCTCCAAGATTAAACAACTCTCAAATCACATAAAGTTACACACCTAAATGTGATTACAAAGGAAATAGGAAAGCAATGCTTACAAAGTTTAAAATGAAATTAAATCAAAGAGTATTTATGTTTTGTAAATTGATGAGTAAAGAACTAATCCAGATAGAGTATTTATAGACTTCAGGTGACTCTCCAACCTTTCTCTTTGAAGAGACATATAATTCCATACGAAGATAGGTAACTATATATGTAAAGGTGTCTTTTCATGAATGGGTATTGTCCTTTTGAGTGTAAGATTATATGCCTATAAATGAATGAAAGGTGTCTTAATACGTATAGGTGTCTTTCCATGAATAAATGATTCTTTATACGTATAGATGCCTTTACATAAAGGGTGTGTCTCTTTAAAGGTGTAATTGTGTCTATACATGAATAGGTATATCCATTCATTCATACATGAATACACACATATTCATCCATACATTAATAAATATCAACCAAAAGGTATATCTCATGTAGACCACACCCACACCGGTATCCGTACTTATACCCGTGCCCATTCAGTTCGCACACACATTGTGTGAAAAAACACTTTGAATCTCTATTTCTATATATAAGAGAGCTCAAAACATCTTCCATAACCAAAGTAGGATTTAAGGATATTCACTCTACCAAAACCAAGTTCAAAAGATAAAAAACATTGGAGGGAAATGAAATTCAAACTAAAACAAAAAAGAAAACACTTTGAACTTGTAACTTTTATTAGAACTTACTTTTATACATATAGTAGTTGACGGTTAAATACAACAGTTTTTTTTATCGTATGATTGGTTTTTTGGACTAAGCGGTCAATCTGATCAAGGATAGGAATGAAACAAATTGGAATGGAATAATAATTTTCATGTCTCAAAAGCTGGGAAGAGGTTAGGAAAAAATAGTCAATTTGAAGATCTATGTAGCATTAAATGAATTGAATAATTGTTATGTAGAAGAAGAGTCATGGGTGGCATACAAGTATTGGAGAGAAAATGATCAATTTGATGGCATATGCGGCATTAAATTTAAATGAGAGTTATATGAAAGAAGTTTATAATATTATCCCCCAAAAAAAGTCAAGGAAAATTTTGGTTTATCTTATTAAATTAATTTTGGAGAACTTAGATTCTAAACCAAGGGCAGGACTTCCAAATATGGAAGATAGGATAGACCCAAATTTTGTAAATAGATAGACCAAAACATTCCTCAAATATAATCTTATAAGTGGAAAACTGGAGTTTGGAAGAATAAGGACAATTGGATAACACACAATATTAGTGGTCAGATTACAAGAGACTTGTATTAATTTACATGGGAGTCATTTGATTGAATTTGAATCTAAAATTTTATACAACTCATTCAGATTATATCATTTTTATCAAATTTGTAAATAATTTTAAAGTGCAACAGGTTGAATATGATTCCCCACCCCCCACCCCCCACCCTCCACCCAAAAAAAAAAAAAAAAATTAAAGAATATATGTACCAGTTCATTATAGTATGTCCGATAATAACCATCAGTTGAGCATCCTGGCAATGCGTCCAATAGTAAGGGAGTATTTTTGGTATTTTAAGGGGACTAGGATACTAGATCTGCGTCAACTAGAAAAAGTCTATGTATAGAATTATTAAATTTACTAAAACATTATTTTTTGCTAATAAAAAGGAAAATAGAAAGGTATTTAATTCAAAAGGAATTACTTTTACTACAGTTTTAGCCTAAACAAGTCCAAAACTCTTAATGATATATTCATGTAATTTTATGTAATTTTCTAACAATGCATGGGCGATCCATGTATCCACTGAAACATTATCTTTACTAATAAAAGGGAGAATAGAAAGGTATTTAATTCGAATTACTTTTACTATAATTTGTGCCTAAACAAGTCCAAAACTCTTAATGATATATTCATGAAATTTTTTAGCAATACATGGGCAACCCATATGAATTTAATGTTGCATTTAGTATGCATTCTTTGAAGGCATTCTAGAGCATTCTTGAGCTTCGATTTGATGCAGGCCAAAAGGGAAAAATACAAAAAAAATAGAAATAAATAAGATTTTATTGCAAAACAAGAAATCAATTATAGTATTACAAGGGTCTTAGGAAAAAACTTAACCCAAGGATCAGAAATAACCACTTAACTCGGGATCTCTTGGGCACTCATTCAATCCAAGTATGAGACTTATTCAACCCAAGTACGGGAATTAGAGGATCCCTACTCATCCAGGGGGCTCATATCATACCTATAATTCCAAAATACAAATTGTTCTTTCTATTCCTTAAAACCATACTCAAGTATATATAGATAAAAATAAACGAGCCGTTGGAAAATGACTGTTAGAATATAACTGTCGAAAAATAGCCCTTAAAAAAGATTTTTGGAGAAGGTCTTGGAAGTTGAAGCTCCTTAAATTCATTAAGTGCAACATTCTCCCCTACTTTGAAATAACCCGTCCTTCAATTTGAAATGATCATCCTCAATGCTGAAATATATTTTCGATTTGTGGATGCTAAGCCAACTATTTTTTGAATTTACTTATTCTTCCATTGGATTAGAAATTGTTTGGCAAAGAATCGGGACTTACTTTGATACCAAGTTGATGCATATTGTTGTTGTTGTGCAACGCCCACCCTCTTCCGCAATGCTCCAACACTACAAAGAGGTAGATAAGAGATCGTGTGGAGGGGTCAAATGATCCTGAAACAATTCTAATGCTCAAGTCAGTCACAGATCAGACAATCAGGAACTCGATAAGGGTATCTGAGTTCAAAGAGAGAGAGAGAGAGAGAGACCGTTCTTGAAAGAATAGGAAGAGAGTGGGTCTTACAGACGTGAAGTGTCGAACCTCTACATTGTTGATCTAACCTCTATTTATAGCCATAGGACTGGTTTAATTTGTGAGATTTTTATTTTTAAGTGCGTATGAGGTGGCACTACTTTGTAACTTATATGTTGTTAACGTGGAATTTTAAACTACTGTTGGCATTGATGTATTGTTTATGAGCTGTATACAATGTACATGTGGCTCTTGGGCTGCTGTTCATCTTGACACGCCCTAGACACGATCAACTGTCCAGATAGATGTCTTTTTAATGGACAGCTAGGCATGCAAAATACTGCCTTGAGAACGTGCTTAGTTGCTTAAAAATAGAGTTAGGCATATGGTTAACATGTGGGACGACATCTTCTATCATAATTAGGTCTACTTAGTGATGTTCCACACGGGAGCATAAATCATTCATGTGTTCTTTTTTGCTGGTGGTGCGATTTTCAATGATAACTTCGTCATCCAGAGTTATTAGCTGTCGGCATAGAAGAATCCGAGCCGGATTCTACTTATCTTTCTTAGTCGGAACGACAAATATATAGTCAGATGTGAACCAAGAGACTCAATTCCCTCAAATTTATGGCACGTGCAGGTATCTATGTGCTTATTAGATGACCTTTGCTTTTTTGAGTCCAAAGGAGTTGAAAGAGCAAAAATGTGTTCTTAGTTCTTCGTCGTGGAGACTGTTTGGAGGCTTTTTGGGTTTTGTGATAAATAACTGTTTGATTTGGGAATGGATTGTCGTTGGTATCGATTTTCTAGAGATGATTGATGAAGTTTTCACCAACCGAGACATGAGATGAGGAGATCACCAACGTGATGATGACTTACGCAGAAATTGAGGGATCGCCTTTAAGTTGTCTTACGCGAACAAACCACGTGTCTTAATCTGTGAGTTTTGGCATAACTTGTCATAATTGTAAGTTTTGCCGAAGCAACGTCAAGGCCTCAGGATCCTCCACGAGGCAGGATTCATTCTTGATCAGTATTTTTTCCGTAGTGAGGCTTATGAGTTCCAAAAAGGTGATTTTTCTCAAACCCGAAAGTGAGCATATAAATACCCTTTCCCTACAACTATTTGTCTTCTGTTTTCATGCTCTGCAGCTTTCACTTTTGTGAAGTTTTCTCTGTTTTCCTTCTTGGACAAGGTCTTTATCATCTTCTCAGAAAAGTAAGTTTTTGTCTCATCATGGGTAGTTCATCATGGGTTGTTCAAGAAGTTGTCTTGTCTCATGACCAGCCGTAAGGGCAAGGAGCTCTCCGGGAATCTGTTTCGGGTGAAGTGTTTGACTCCGATTCCAATGATGCTGTGGTGGTAATGCCACCCTTTATTAATTAAAATTCGTTTTAAACGTGTTTCCAGTCATATCATACTCAACTGTTTAGTAAATGTATTATCGTATTAACTTTAAAAATATTTTAAAATATTCCATGCTCCTTTGTTGTTTAAAATGCGTATTGTACCGTATCCGTATTTAACCTACATCTTCAATGGAATATTGAGTCAATTAATCTTATATCGTTTTCAATATTCTTATTGTCTTCTACATATAACTGATATGGGATTAAAGGCTGCCATTTCCTTATAATTACTTTTAAACTCATAACTTTATTACTCGTTAGGGTGGGTTGTGGCATATGGGTCATAACAAATGTATATTGTAGGACACTATAGAGCATTCTCTCTCTCTCTCTCTCTCTCTCTCTCTCTCTCTCTCTCTCTCTCTCTCCAGATGGATTCATGTTTGGAGTTTTGAACAAACATAAAACATTAATTAACTACTTGACTGAAGATGATAATTCTCACCGTTTTATAGCTAGAGACATCTGACAGGAATGGGAGCGACAAACTCTTTCCACTCTTAAGTGAACCTAATAGAAAACAATCAAATGCAGAATAATATGCCAAACACAATAAAATTAACATGTATAACACAAAGTAATTTTTATATGAAAAACCTCCCCAATGTCAGGAGTAAAAATCACGGGACCATAATCCACTCAAATCTCTTCACTATCATTAAGTTTGGGAATACAAAAATCTTCTCCAGTTATAACTAGAGACATATAATAACATCATTCATCAAGAATATTATATTTTTGGCACATATCATTAAAAACATCTAGAACAACATGTTCGAAGAATACATCATCAACAACCCAAATACCAAGATGAAGATTGAAAGAAATCTCACCCGAATAAGTAAAAATGTTGATTATTGGATTGATTTAAAAGACTTCAATCGCCAATTGCACCGTTCAGAATGAAGCACTCTTAGTTACGAATCTACTATCCAAATTTCAGCTCAATCGGAGCACGGATGACCTTTCAATCTTCACCTTGATTGAAATCTCGCAGCTTTCTTCTCTTCTCTGTTTTGGCTAGACAGCAACTCACAAAACCTCACTTTTTCTTTTTGTGTCATTCTAATAGGATTAAAGAGATAAACTCTAATTTAATTACATATGGAAAAGTTACTTAAGTGTCCTTACTCCTTATGAGCTTATAAGTAATGAGTCATCCTCTACATAAGAGAGAAACCCAACCCAATAACATCATAAATGTCATTTGTTCCCATTGATTTAGGTATAATTCTTTAATTTGTGGGAGTATATCGTCGTTTTCTTTATTCTACTATATTATATTTGATATGTTTAAAACTCGTACAGTCCGATTTCATTTTTTTCCCGTTATCCAAATATTTGACCTTTTTTTAACCGTACCATTCTTGTTTGCTCCGTTTAAAACCCGTTCTGTCCCATTTTGTTTTTTTGTCGTTCCCATTTTAACTAACTATGGTGCCACCCATGTAGTTCAAGGGCAAGTCTGCCCAAAAAAGTCGGAGGTCAGGTCCTACTCCTTCTGTGGTTAGCCAATATGTAACCTTCTCCCAGATTATTGAGAAGGTGTCTTCCGTGTTGGTGGTAAGGAAGTTTAATGTTAATACAATGGCTTTTAAGGCGAAGAAGCAGAAAGGTGTTTTGGCAGAACGTTCTGAAACGGAGGAGGTGGAGGTTCCGATGGGAACTTTTGCGCCGAAGTGGAATGTGCACACTACGGACTACTGCGAATGTTGAACGCACTTTGATAATTAGCTTTCTTTGCTAGTTCTTTTCTTCTTGTCTCTACTTGCAGGAGATGGGAACATCTTCTTTTTGGTAGATGAAGGTGGAGGAGCTATTGCTAGAGAACGAGGGAACTGTCGTTCCACGTGTTAAACCATATGCCTAAGCCTATTTGTCGGCAGCTAAGCATGTTCTCAAGGTAGTATCTTGCATACCTAATTGTGCATTAAAAAAATAATAAAATAAATAAAAAATAGAAGGACACATGTCCGGATCGAGGGATTGTGTCTAGGGCGTGTCAAGATGAACAGCAGCCTAAGAACCACGTGCACATCATATACAACTCGTAAACAACTCGTCGATGCCAACAACAACTTAAAATGCCACATTGACAACGTATACACCACAAAGAAGTGTCACCTCAATCACACTTAAAGATGAAAATCTCACAAATTATACCACTCCTAGGGCTATAAATAGAGATTAGATCAACCATGCAAGGTTAGACACTTCACGTCTATAAATACCCACTCTCTTACTATTCTTTCAAGAACTGCCCCTATGCTCTCTCTCTTTAAACTCAGATCCTTTTACCGAGTTTCTGACTGTTTGATTTGTGACTGACTTGAGCATCTGAATGGTTTCAGGGCCATTTGACCTTTCTACACGAACTCTTATCTTCTCTTTGTAGTATTGGAGCATCGAGGAAGAGGGCGAGCATCGCAAAGTATCAACACATGCCGAAAGAGAAAAATACAAAAAAATAGAAATAAAGAAGAGTTTATTGCAAAACAATGATCCAACTACAAGATTACAAGGGTCTTAGGGGACTACTTAACCTAAGGATCAGAGATGACCACATAACTTGGGGTCTCTTGGAGACTCATTCAACCAAAATATGAGATTCACTCACCATTAGAGGACTTCCACTTATCACGAGACTCACATTAATACACCCACAATCTAAAATATCAATCATTCTATTCTATTCTTAAAACCAAATACAAGTATATATATATATATATATATATATATATATATATATATATATATATATATATATATATATATATATATATATATATATATATATAAACCAATGGAATGGAATAAGCCATTAGAAAAGAGTTGTTAGATAGTGTATTGGAAGTTAAAGCTCATTAAATACATTGACTACATCATGATTCTATAATTTGATAGGAGAAAATGTTTTTTTTTTAATCTATTTTTATCCTATATTTTATTTTGAGCATACAACGAAAATATATTACATTTTAATCAATTCTCATTCTACAATAGAATGCATTTTATGCATTCTTAAACTGCACAGGGCACACCAAACGTAACATAAATATGGCATGGTTTAGGTTGTTTAGTAATGTTATTTACAATATCATTTGGATTCCACACTTTTATTATTGTATTTATCATTTTTAAGATTTTTTTTCCTTTCTTTTGTTTCTTATATCTTTGCTTATTTGATTATGCAACATTGTTGGAGCTTTTCTAATAGTTGTGGGGCTTTACCCAATATTAAGTGCTAAGTCTGCCGATAAAAGAAGGATAAGATAAGAATTGATATGTCTATCAACTCACCCTTGATTCAAGCATAAGGGATTAAAAGTATATTATAATCTGTTTCATGATAAAAGAATGAGTAAATATTTCAAAAATAATAATAAATGCAAATGGTCATTTCGGCATAACCTTATTTGGCTTTGTTTACTTCCGCGTAAAAAGAAGGAAAAAAATTTACCCCAAAAAAGTTTCTGTTTTAACATAAAATGTCAAAACTACATTAGTAAATAATAAAATTTTACATTAACAAAAATCTTCATGTAAATTGTCAGTTATAAGTAAAATTTACTATGAAACGAACATGGGCTTTAGTGAAATAGACGATGCGAAAAGTATCATATGAGACACACTCATATTATCAGGTGCGATGATTTAACTTTAATAGATTTAACATTCAAAATTTTAATGTATTAATTTTGTAATTTAATCAATTACCACCTAATTATTTATTTATTTATTTATTTTTTTTTTTTTTTTTTAGTTATTTAGCACCTATTCTTAATTTCACGGAAAAGGATTTTGTGCCAACTGTGTGGCTTCTACACCAGAATAATTAGGACCACGCAACTAGTCCTCTGATTTCACATTCATCACCACCACTGATGGCTAATGCTCCACTCCCTCGTAGTCTTTACCATCCAGTGAAGAAGATGGAGAAAAAAAAACAAAGTAGCATTTTGTAATTGCAACAAAAAGACTTACAATATTATCAATCCACTTAAAAGATATCATCACCATCAGGCCCACAGCTACAATAAATGAAATGATCTGTTTTTATTATTTCAAGCTCCTGCTTCAGTCTTTGTGTTGCAAACCCATTGTTTTTTCTCATTCGAGCTTGTGTTCTATTAGATACAGAACTTGATTGAGAATAATCAGGATCTCCTGCAGCAGAGGCAGACTCTAAATTAAATCAAAAGAAGAGAGAGAAGCATAATGGTTGTATTTAATTCTTACAGGGGAAAGAAAGATGAGCAACGCAAAATGTTTAAGTTCACACAGAGAAAATTGGGCAGTGTATGAATTTTCATTGCAGATTGAATCTGTTTTCGTGGTTAGAAGAACCATGCTCTGTTACTTCTTGTTAGGGGAAAATAATAGTAGATATGAAATCTGGCCGTTGGAAGAGAACTTAGGATGATCCTCGAGAGAAGGACACGTGGCGTGTATCCAAGGGATTAGGTATGAGAGGAAAGAAATGACAAAAAATGTCAAAAAGAACTCATGTTCGACCCCTTATGCTGACTCAGATAAGATGTGACAGATTGATGTGGGTAGTTGGATCATTTATGGTTTGTCATTAGTGCTCATAAATGCTGACAACAACCATAAATGCAAGGCATGCTGACTTGACTAGCCAAGTCACCCTAGTATGGACCGAATAAGCATAAAAGTTAGATCCATACTTGATAAAAGTGCTAGGACAATAATAGATATGAGAAGGAATAGGAAATATAATTCAAAAAGGGGGTCGAAGAGTATCAAGGGGGGTCGTAAGCGGCTGATAGGACGTCATAGCGCTACCCTAGGGGGACGTAGCTGCACGAATCTACTATTCTCTAGGTAGCTAATGATTGAAATAGTGATAGGAATGGAGGAACTTGTGGAGGAAGTCTCCTATTGAATCTATATATGTAACAAGAAGACATGAATGAAAGGGACCCGAGATTTTCTCTAATCACTAAGAAAACTTCTCATCTTTGAGTTTGATATACCTGTTGTCTTCTATTCTTTTCTTTTGGTTCCTATCTCAGTGGAAGGGAAGATTGTTATAGTTGGCAGTATCTCAAGGAACCCTTATTTCTGAAGGAACTCCAGTGTTTCGCTGAGAATTCCATATTTTATGTCTTGAGAAATCTAGTCTAACGGATTCCATCGACAACAGTTTCACACCCACGTGGGGCCCCAACATACTTTGCCTCTTGAAGTCTTTCCTTTCCCCTGAACTAGTTCAAAAAGAAAAACCTCTACAACTCTCTTCTTCCTTTTCTACTTTACTTCCCTTTAAGTTACTCTATACTTTTTCCCCTTGGCATATTCTTACGGATGGCACCAGCAGGAATAGCCGAAAGTTCCTATAACCTACTGGAAACTCAAGCCCGTCGTGCTGAAGCAAATATATCCCGGGAACGGATAGATATCCCTATGGGCCCAGACCCACAAGACATTCTACCGGAGGAGCCTACTGTAGAAGGAGCAAGTGGTCCCAACCCTGACCCATCACAGTATGTCAACAAGGTACAATTTGATAGACTAGCCCAACAATTGGCAGCCTTGACAGAATTGTTGCAGCAGCGACCCCAGGTATTCTGGCTACTTCAGCACCTCCGGTTGATGTCCTAGAAGTCCCCCAGAGATCTCGGCAGTCCAGACGTTCTGTGCCACAGGCTGTGCCCCCTAGCCCAAGGAGGGATAGTCCTTCGGTAGATTCGTATCACAACAGGGGTCGAAGCGATTGATGGGAAGACCCTTAATCTCAATATGTCCCAGAAGTCGACCCTACTGAAATTATCAAAAGCAGCCATGAGTCCCCGGCTGTCTCTCGATGGTCGTCTATCTCAAATAGGTTGGGGTTGAGACGGGGAGACAGGTGGGCCAGAGGCAGGATGTTACACGGAGGCGGATGTGACGCGGGAGGCACAAAAGGGGTCAACGAAGCCTGACGTGCTAGAGAAGATGCCCAGGCCAGGGTCGACGCTGCTCGACAAACCCGAGAGGATACCTAAGTGAGGGTGGAAGAAGCTAGGAGTGTCCAAGAAGAAACCCAAGCAAGGGTCGACGCTGCACGAGGAGAGAGAGCAATGGCTATGCCGTCCATTATAGCACCTCCGCCTGTTGTACCAGTGGCAACCGTTCCCTCAGCAGGTAGCACTCCCACAATGGATGAAAATACGGCCAGACTAGAACGTCTCGTGAAAGACTTGATGGACTGGGTGCAATATGTTGAGAGGGGGTCGATTCGGCAGCCTTCCAAGAGTATGTTATAGAGACTGCTCGGACAGATGAAGTTATGAACCATCCTCTACCTACCAACTTTGCCCTCCCAAATGTTGGATGATATGATGGCAAGACGGATCCAGAAAAACACTTGGATAACTTTAAGGTGGGAATGGTCATCCACGACCACCACGATGCTTTGTGCTATAGAGCTTTCCCCTCTACTCTATGAAAGCAGGAAGGACGTGGTTTAATAACCTTCCCCCTTGATCGGAGGGGACTTTTAAGGAGTTCAGCAATTTATTCCTCTCCCACTTTCAGGGGAATCGCATTCAGAAGAAGAACTTATCCCATTTGATGGCAATCAAACAAGGTGAGGGGGAGCATCTTCGACCCTTCATCACCCGATTCTTGGGAGTAATGGGAGAAGTTAAAGACTTGCAACCAAATGTGGTCGTGTCGACCCTGTCCAAAGCTTGTCGAGATCCACAGTTGGTATTTTCCCTCAACAAGAAACGTCCTAAAACTCATGCGGAGATTTTCAATCGATGCTACCGATACGCATCGGAGTAGAGGCTGTGGCAGAATTACTAGGACAAGTGAATCCGATTCCTTCAGCTGTAGAAAGAAAGAAGAATAAAGCTCTGGAGAAGGCTCCTAAAGAAGGAAAAACAAGCAAGAAAACTAAAGTGGCCAAGGAACTGTACCCGTCCCACCCTGCACCTGAATATACCCCTCTTAACCGGACCATGGTTGAGATACTAAACATCAGAAAAGGCAACGCCTTACTAGTCCCTCCACCTAATATGATGGCCCAGCCCGAGGAGCGCAATAGATGACTATATTGCGCATATCACCAGGATCATGGCCATGACACCAACTCATGCAGACATTTAAAAAGCCTGGTTGAAGATTTGATCCAGCATAGGCGATGGATGGAGTTTGTAAGACCAAGACTAGTACCACCTCCATCTACACCCGTGATAGTGTTTCCCCCGCCTCCTCCAGTAAGGGCCCCAGGGGGGAGGGAGAGGGTCGAACATAGGCCTCTACCACCCCCAAGGTCGCCCCCAAGGGGATTCATGGGCCAGATTGATCTATGCTTCGAAGATCGACAAGAGAGGATGAAGGAGTACCCTGCCCGGGGGGTTCGAACTGTTCGTGAAAAGAGTCCCCCGAGGAGGTTATTGGGAAAGATGGGCCTGGAACAAGATCTGGGGCTGAGCGATGATGAATATGTGACATTGAGTCATCCAGAGTATATGATGGTGAGTATTTGGCCCGAACACATGCGGCGTGAAGTACTCTTGATCATGGTTTAGCCTATGGAAGAAAGAGCAACTAAAGGAAAGCAAGCCCGTAAAAGAACAGAAGACATGGGGGGGGTCGTCCTCCAAAAAATTCAGGTACGAGGGATATATTTATTTTGGTGATGATGACCTTATTGATGTTGTTACCCCTCACGAAGAATCCCTCGTTATCAAGATGGTCATCGGAGAAGAATGGGAAGTAAGCTGTATATTGGTCGACATGGGTAGTGCTTGTGAAATCCTTTACTATGACACCTACCGGAGATTGGGCTACAAGGATGAATAGTTAAGACCCATTAGATATTCTCTTTTGGGGTTTAATGGCGAAGGAGTACGGGTGAAGGGAGCTATCCAAATCGATACTCGCCTGGGGACTTATCCAGCGCGAGTTAGCATCAATATGAAGTACATGGTGGTAGACACCCAGTCGAGCCACAATGGTATCCTCGGTAGGACTGGTCTTAACAAGCTGCGGGCATGCCTGTCAACCTATTACTTGCTTATGAAGTTCCCCACTGAACGGGGAGTCGGATGCTGTAAAGCGAACCAGTCAGTGTCAAAAAGGTGTCATGCACCCTCTCTTGCTGTCATCGAGAAAGATCAACCTGTTCAAGTAATCCAACTAGAAGAATACCATGACGACTTTTTGGTGGAGCGGACTACTCCAGTCAAAGATCTCATTCCGGTGCCTTTTAATGATGACCATCTGGAAAAGACATTCCTCGTTGGTTCGGTTCTCCCAGAAGATCAAAGACAAGAGCTCATAAAGTTTCTAAAGGCGAACTCTGACGTTTTTCCCTAGACTCCCGAAGACATGCCCGGGATTCCGTGTTGGACCATGGAGCATTACTTAAAGATAGATCCGCACCAACGCCCTATTTGCCAAAAGAAAAGAGCAATTTATGTAGAGAAGCAAGCAATCATAGATCAAGAGGTCGAAAAGTTGTTGAAAGCTGGATTTATCCGAGAAGTATATTATCTAGACTAGTTGGCCAATGTTGTACTGGTGCCTAAGTCTGATGGCCGCTAGCATGTATGTACAGATTTTACTGACCTTAATAAAACATGCCCAAAAGATTCTTACCCCTTGCCTTGGATAGATCAACTCATTGATGCCAGTGCGGAGCATGATCTGCTATCCTTTTTGGATGCATACTCAGGGTATGATCAAATAAAGATGGCCAAAGAAGACGAGGAGAATATAGCCTTCATCACCAGCAAGGGCACCTACTGTTATACGGTAATGCCCTTTGGATTGAAAAATGCGGGGGCGACATACCAGAGGCTCGTTAATAAAGTCTTTGAAAGACAGATTAGTCGGACCATGGAGGTATATGTGGATGACTTCTTAGTCAAGACAACTCGAGCGACAGATCACCTGACGGACCTCAAGGAAGTCTTCGATGTGGTGCGAAGAAATTCCATGCGTCTCAATCCCTCGAAATGTGCTTTTGGAGTACAGTTTGGAAATTTTTTGGGTTTCATGGTGTCCCAGAGGGGGATTGAAGCTAACCCCACGAAGATCGAGGTGATCCAAAACATAAAATCTCCAACTACACCAAAGCAGGTCCAAGTGCTTACAGGACAAATTGCTACCCTCGTACGATTCATGTCCAGGTCTGCTGATAAATGTCTTCCATTCTCCAAGACTCTTAAGGGATTCAAGACTTTGGAGTGGACGATGGAGTGCGAGGAAGCTTTTTGTGGCCTCAAGCGATACCTATCTTCACCCCCATTGCTAGTGAAGCCAGAGACAGGAGATATGTTACTACTTTATTTAACGGTCTCGCCATGTGCGGTTAGCGGAGTATTGGACAAGGATATTGATAAGGTACAACATCCTGTTTATTATGTCAGTAAGGTCTTATTAGATGCAGAGACCAGGTATCAGTCTATCGAGAAGTTAGCTCTAGCCATGGTGGTTTCTGCCTGTAAACTACGGCCATACTTTCAGTCTCACTCCATCACCATATTGACAGAACGACCTCTGAATAAAGTCCTCTCCAGAGCGGAGGTATCAGGGCGTATGATCAACTGGGCAGTCGAACTAGGAGAATTTGACCTCAAATTTCAACCACGGACCACCATCAAAGCACAAGTCTTGGTGGATTTCTTGATTGAAAGTACCCATCCAGGCGGTGTAGAAGAAGGGTTGAATGTAGAGCTAGCGCTTAAAGAAGCTAAGGTTAAAATCTTTCTTGGCCCTGAAGAGCCTTCTTGGGTCATGCACATAGATGGAGCTTCCAACAAAGACGATATGAGAGCAGGTATTGTCCTCATTAACCCTGAAGGGTTTAAGGTACTAACATTTGTATGCTTTGGTTTCTCAACAACCAATAATGTGGCGGAGTATGAAGCCCTGGTGGCTAGGCTTAGATTGGCTAGAAAGCTTAGGGTTACCCATTTGCTAGTATATGGGGATTCCCAAGTGGTCGTGCGGCAGGTTATAGGGGTTTATGAAGCTCGATAGAGTCGTCTCGCTAAATACTTGGCCCTCGTAAAACAGATCATTGAACCTTTGGAGAAGTTTGCGATGATTAGCATACCTTGTGATCAGAACACTGAAGCAGATGCCCTCTCACACATAGGATCCAGTGATTTGAGCAGCTTCGATGTGCCGGTGTATGTCAAGCACTTATCAGATCCTAGCATCGACCCTGTAGAGGAAGTTTTACTCATAGATGCGAACCCTATTGGATGGATTCTTTGCTCACTTATCTACAGGAAAACATCTTGCCAGAAGACAAGAAGGAAGCCCGACGCATTCAGACTCAGGTGGGATCATATGTCATTCATGACGAGGTACTATATAAGAAATCTCATACCTTTCCCTTACTTCGTTGTGTGTTCCACCCTCGAGGGCCAAATATATCATGGCGGAGGTTCACGAGGGAATCTATGGAGCCCACCAATGCGGTCACACCATGTGCTTTAAGATTATACAAATGGGCTATCATTGGCCCCATATGATGAGCGATTGTGAAAGGTACGCCAAAACTTGTGAAGCATGTCAGAAGCATGCTCCCATGTCTCACCGCCCATGTGCTCAGCTGCAGCCTATTCCTTCATCCATTCCTTTTGCAGTCTGGGGTATGAACATTCTGGGGCCTTTCCCACAGGCAAAGGGGCAACTTCAATATATCTTAGTGGCGATTGATTACCTCACCAAGTGGATCGATGTAAAAGCAATGGTAAGGGTCACCGCACATAAAGCTAAGGAATTCTTCAGACTTGACGTCCTTTATAGATACGGGATCCCACAAGTATTGGTTACCGACAATGGTCCCCAGTTCTCAAGTCGAATCTTCCGTGAATTTTACCGTGACCATAGAATTGGGCATAGATTTACGTCAGTAGTGCAGCCATAAGCTAATGGAGAGACAGAAATCACCAACCGCACTCTGCTGTATGGCCTAGCACGACTCGTGGAAGAAAAGAAGCAAGCATGGGAGCAAGAGTTACCCAGTGTGGTATGGTCGTACCGAATCACCCAAAGAACGGCCACAGGAGCCACTCCTTTCAAGTTGGCATTCGGTTTCGAAGTCGTTATCCTGGTCGAGGTAGTGGAGAAGAGTTACAGAGTGTTGAACTTCAATGAGGATACTAACAAAGACATCCTCCTGATGGACCTGGATCTTTTGGAAGATGTTCACGAGATGGCTCGACTGCATATAGCGACGTACCAACAAAAAACTGCTAAGTATTACAATTCTAGGGTCAAGGAGAATTTGTTCCAAGTGGGTTACTTGGTTCTACGATTGACGACTATCACTGTTCCTACTCAGCAGGGTAAGTTAACTCCAAATTGGGAGGGACCATATCGGGTTATGAAAGCTACCAGACGAGGGTCGTATCACCTGGAGACGATGGATGGGTCGGCCCTACCACGCACCTGACACTCCAAGAACCTTTGGAGATACTATGTGTAAGGTTCCTTTTCTATTTATTTAATGGAATCTCTACTTACACTCTATTCTTTCTACTCCCTTTTCATAAGGGTCTCGAAAAAGAAAAAAAAAAGGCCTACGGGTCTCGACAAAGAAAAAGGCCTCTGGGTCTCAAAAAAGAGAAAGGCCTACGGGTCTCAAAAAGAAAAAGCCTACGGGTCTCGAAAAAGAAAAAGGCCTACGGGTCTTGAAAAAGAAAAAGGCCTATGGGTCTCGAAAAAGAAAAAGGCCTCCGGGTCTCAAAAAAGAAAAAGGCCTCCGGGTCTCAAAAAAGAAAAAGGCCTCTGGGTCTCGAAGGAGAATAAGGCCTACGGTTCTCGAAAGAGAAAAACGCCTACGGGTCTTAGTACGTAGATAATCTTCATCGAAGACTTAGTCAGATCTACTGTTTTGGTCTTAAATAATTGGCAGAGCACAATCATATAACGCCAGGGGGCGTGGGGTGGAGTACTGAGTGAAAGAGAAATTCTAAAAACACAAAAAGAAAGTATATTGAAAAAAAAGTATATTTAATTAGATATGTTGAGTACAAGTAGGGATACATCCTTACCAAAAAAATTGTGTGTTTGGCTTGTACATGGGTGCGCTCAGTCATTCAAAGGCGCTTCTATTGAAGGAGTACTAGAGGAGGTTGTACCAGGGGTTTTTTCCGAAGGAATGGATGAGGGGTCCTCGGAAGCTGTTCCCGAGGTATCCAGTGGAGGAATAACAGAGAATGGAGCTACCTCTTGAGGGGAAGGCATCGCCGCCAAATCAGCACTGGAGGCCATTGAAGGAGGGAGACTCGAGGGCTGGCCAAGTTTGTCCCGAATCACTGTACTCATTAGGGGGATGCAGGAAAGTTGAAGGCTGAAAGGTGAGTGGACATTTGTGAGTGAACGATAAGGAGAGCTTCCCTAATGGATCGAGCTCTCTCCTTCTTGAAGAGGCCCTCCATATCATCAGATGCAAGCAAGGCTCTCAGAGTATTCTCCTTATCTTGTGCTAAAGATGCATGGGCCCGCGCCAATTCTTCAGTCAAACGGGCCATGGAAAACTACATGTCGACACTTCGATCCTTCATGATAGCCATCTCTCTTTTAAGGGCTTCCTCCCTGGTTAGGGAGTGGGACAGCTCGACCTACAACCTGTGGTTCTCCGCCAACAAACCGGCCCTCTCCATCATTAATTCATCTCGGGCCCCCTCGAGAACTCTGACTTCCTGTTCCAGTTGATTGTTGAGGTCGGTGGTCGCTTTGAGTTGGTCTGACATGACCCCACTTTGGCACAAGTGGTAAAGTGTTCATCCAATCTCATGTACCTGGTCTTTTCATCGGACAGCCACCGCCGGTTTAGTTCCAAAGACGCTTCGGTAGAGCGCCATTTTATGTCAAGCTCCTTGGCCCAATCATTTGCTTCCTTGGCTCGTTCCTCTGCCTCTAAGGTCCAGGTCTCGGCATCATCTCTCTCCTGCTCGACCACTTCTAACTCAGAAGAAAGAGTATCCTTCTCTTCTTTCCAGACCTCTTCGGCTTCAGCATGGGCTGCGACAGCGGCGTCTCGATCGTGGATGGTTTGGTAGCGCTCCACTAAGGCAGTCGACAAAAGCCTGCTACTATTCTAAATGGAAGTCTGCACCTCTTTGATCTTGCGTACGAAACTCACCAGCATCTTACGGTAGTAGTTTGTCTCGCACATTAGCTGTAAAAAAATGACAAAAAGAAAAGGAGAGATGTAAGAGATGAACCAGTAAAAAAAAAGGGGGTACTCACCTGGTATAGGGCCGCGCATTGGCCCTGAACGATATTCTCAAGTTAGGCTTGTTTAATGAAGTCTACGTCGGCGGGTAGACAGGCATGATGAACAACCTCTTGAGCCACCGAGCGATTGAATAACCCCGTATCCTTTGGAAGGACCTTTCAAGGTGGAGTGAATAATGTTGGCTCGAAAGCAGAACTCGAGCTGGTGGCAGAAAGGGTAGAACCGACCATAGGGGGGTCAAAGCTGGACCTTGGAATGTGGCGGTAGGCAAAACGGCCGGGCCTTTCCCTTTAATACTTTCCTCAGCAGGACGACCAGAAGGAGAAGATTGTACGGGCATGAAAGAGGTGGTGATCTGTGGAAAAGTGGAGGGGGCTAGTGGAGGCAAATCTCTGGAGAGCGAAAGGAAGTAACTATAGTTGAGTCTGTAGGGATGGAGGGTAAACCTAAGGGGACTGGAGGAAAGACTTCCAGGCTCGAGTCCTGTGGTGCTGTTGCAACTATGGTGACTATGGTGGCCTGTGCAGAACTGGGAGGAGGATTGACCGTAAAACTTGCATCTGTAGTCGGAGGAGAGTCATGAATGACCCCCGGGAGGATGGTTGTAGCGGGAACAAGCGAGGCACCGCTGGAAAGGCTAGCAGGCGCCAAAGCGGCAGGCATTTATGCCAAGTGGAGAGATTACAGTGGCGAAGGGCCAGCTGGAATCCATTGCAAAATATCCTAAGGAGTGTCCTCAGGATAAATAATTCTGGGAGTTTCGGAGGTGAGCTTCCTTCCTCTTTGATCTATGCAATGTCTCCGCAACAGTGGCCTGATCATCATCTTCTGCATAAAAAGAGAAGCGAAGCATTCAAAACTATAATGAAGAGGTATCGATATCTAGGAAGAAGGTACGAGGGGATAGAACATACCATCCTCTACGATGTCAATAATCGGAGGTACCACTGGCTCCTCAGTCGAAGGGGGAGGATCAAAAACTCGCGACTTTGATCTCGTGGTTGGCTCAAGACCGATGGGTGGATCAACCAGAGCCTCAGGGTCAGAAGGAGGATGTACTTCTTCTTATGGCGGTGGAGGGATCTCAGCAGGAAGGGCTGGAGCTACGTCCACGGCCCTCTCGAGGGCCTCTAGTTTTTGGGCCACGTAGGCAATTATCTCCTCCCTTTCCCTTTGCTGATGACGGAACAAGTTTGTCCCCATGAGATCCTCCCATATGCTGTCATCAAGACCTTCCACTGCATCAAGAACCAACAGTGAACTGTTAGGGGTCGAATCAAAATACAAAAATAAAGTGGAGAAGAGCAGATTAGTACTATTAAGGAACTTACTCAGTCTATACAAGAACAAGAACTTGTTGTTGCCTAGGTCCTTGTACTGGACTACCCTCTCTCTTTCTTCTACCCTTTGAAGGGTTTCCATTTTAAGCGGTGTTAAGAATGGAGTGACCCTACTACTGAGGGGTCAATGATGTCACACCCAAATTCTATATCAACCAGAATGGTGTGATGAACCGTCAATAAACCAACAGTTCAACCAGGATCTCGAATAGGATGTGTCCGTTTTCTTAAACCATACATATCCACAACTAAAATTAGAATAAATACACGATAGCGGAAGTCTTTAATATTAAATGAACTGAGAGTCTAAAGATGATAATACAAATAAATTATCCAATTATCTTCAAAAAGACTAAGACATAAAGTAAAATAAAATAATCATTGACATTTCCTTAATAATTCAAATAAAAATCTAATCGAAGACGCATGAGTTGCACTCGCATGATGAATCATGCGACTCCATCATAACTTCTGCATCCATCACCGCCGCATGTCCATAAATCGGAGCATTTATATAATCTTCTACGGTGGTACCTGCATCATCAACTAAAAATATTCGACGTTGAAAGGGTGAGCACACATCACGGCTCAATGAGCAAACAAAACTATGCAACAAACATATGTTTGCATTCAATTCATATGTTTGGTCTGGTTCATAAGTTTACAATGTGCAATAGAAAGGATAGGTGGCCGCCGCACCTTTATACATGAGTGTGTGAAACCTCCCAATGGATCAAACACCATTGCCGCCCCCACATGCATCCACCATAGAATAGGGATAGAGCTAAAGTGCTTAGGACCGCACCGCATCACACTTCCCCTGATGCCCTACCCATACCAACACGTAAGCCCCTGCTCGCGAGGGCTTGCAAACTGGGCTCGCAACTAACCAATCCTAATGTCAAACAGTGTATCCAAGGTCTCACCCCAACATCCCTCAATACGTCCATAGAGATAGAGCTAAGGCCCCCCGATAGAGTCAGAGACTACACGGTCCGAGACCACCTCTCCTGATGCCCTAGAACGTAATAGTTCTGCTAAGGTAATGGCGATACGACGATTTCAGTAGACAAGACTTGAGTAGAGATAGAGCTAGAGTCTGGTGACTAGGATGAACCAGACCCGACCCGAATTGGGCCAATTCGATCCGAAAATGTGACCCGACCCGAATAAGCTGGAGGTGGGCCGACCTGACCCGAAATATAACCCGACTCGAAGAAGTCGAAGCCGGTTCAATTCGACCCGAAATATGGCCCGACCGGATAAGTTGAAAGTGGGTCGCCTCGACCCAAAATATAACCCGACCCGGATAAGGCGAAAAATTGGTTACCCGACCCGAATTGTGACACGAACCGGGTTGACCAGGTTCTATTTCGGACCGGAGTTGGATAAACCGAATCGAACCCTAACCAGTTTTATTGAACCAAACTGAAAATCGGTTCAGACCTTAGGCCCTGTTTGGATCACAGGCAAGTGATCCCACACGTCGACTTTAATCGGCGCGTGAGGATGCGTTATGGGTCCGATTGATCTAAAATTTTTTCCATTGAATTCCTTTTTTTATTATCTTCATTCTGGTATATCTGTAGTGTCATTTGTGGAATCCCAAAGCTATAGTAATTGGATAAAATCTAATTTTGGGAGTATTTTATAAGGTTTTTATAATTTTCAATGATGAGATGATTACGAGATGAGTAATGTACATGTTTATATTGGTTTGTTGAGACATAATTTCATATTTTCAATTTTTGAATCATATTCTATATGACTACATATCAGAATTTATAGATATAATTGTGTAATAGAGTAAAACCTACCAAAGTGGCATACCTATTGCATGGTTATGTCTGTAAATTCAAGAATTTTATTTTATTTTATACAAAAGTAGTCAAGCCTGATGATGCACACCCAAAGGTGGCATTGTCCAGTTATGTTAGTAACATGCACTCACTTATTAAGGACGATCGGCTGAAAGTTTTTCATTCACCCAAAGGTGATGAAATTTTCTGAAGTCATCATTCCTTGGCTGTTTTGCCTAGATATCTAAGAGGACCAGTGCATGCTTATCCCAAAGGATAAATGTGTAGTGCGATTGACTCTTAATAAAAGAAATTACTTATTAAGGATGTTCGGCTGAGAAATTTTCAATCACCCAAAGGTGATGAAATTTGTCGAAGCCATCATTCCTTGGCAGTTCTACCTGGATATCTAAGAGGACCAGTGCATGCTTATCCCAAAGGATAAGTGTCTAGTGCGGTTGACTCTTAGGAAGGAGAAATAATGACGTCCATTCTACTGTGGTTTAATGATTTATTTATTTCCTTGATGTACACATCAGTGTCGGATATATAAGAAAATGTGTGATTTTAGTGGGAGAATTGATTGCTACAAAGTAAAACTTGTAGCGAAGTGAAATCACACAAAGAGAATGAAAAGTATAGACTTCAAATCTTTGAGGTCTTAGTTGTGCATTGGGAATAGTGTTTTTTCAAGTTGATACTCTTTTGGAGCTCGATTTGTGATGTTTCTGCTGGTTTTTCTCAATATTCTTGTATCATAATGATTGTTGAGCTAAAGTGCATGTTTATTTGAATGTTCAAACTTATGAAGTTGATTTTTGAAAACATTCATGGTATGTATGTATATATATATATATATATATATATATATATATATATATATATATATATATATATATATATATATATATATATATATATCTCACTAGAGCTGTAATTTGGGATTTGTTCATATCATGGTGGAACTTAGTGGATCCCACCAAAGTGGTATACCTTATTTTATCATGATGTTTCAAATTCAAACGACTGTACGTGTTTGTAAATGCTTTAAAGAATGACAGTGTTCACCCAAAGGTGGCATTGTCCTAGTTTATTCAAATTATGATTTGTACATGTTGTGTAAGGATTGGGTGGGACCATCAAAGTGGCAAGCTCAGTTTTATCATCATATGCTCAAATCCAGTATTTATGCATTTATAGACACAATAAAGAAGGATAGTGCTCATTCAAAGGTGACATTATCAAGATTTTCACTTTTGTGGAAGCAGCAAAGAGTGGCATTGTCCACCCAAAGGTGGCGGTGTCAAAATCATGTATACTTATGCACATGGATGAAGGATCTTGACTTTAGGAGTTTCATACACCCAAAGGTGGTAGAATTTCGAGAGTCATTATCCCTTCGCAGGTTCTACACAAATAGTAAGGGGATTAGTGCGCTCTTGTCCCAAAGGATAAGGGTGTAGTTTTGGTTGACTCTACACAGATAGTAAGAGGACCAATGCGCTCTTGTCCCAAAGGATAAGGGTGTAGTTTCGGTTGACTCTACACGAATAGTAAGAGGACTGTACACTATTGTCCCAAAGGATGAGGGTCTAGTTTCAGTTGACTCTTCAAAGAAAATGGACTTGCATATGTTTAATTATTGTAAGTTTAACTTATCTTGTGTGTATATTTGCATTATATCATACATATTAGAGAACATATAATGATCAAACACCTCATGATGCCTATTATGGCGGGACAGTTCTATGAATTGGCATGAAAAATTAAAAGCTAGTCTAGCAATGTTTAACCTAGATATACTCAGCAAAGATTGTATTCTGGTCTTTAAGAATGTTCAATCCCTAAGATCAGGTAAAAGAAAATTCAAATAAGAAACATTGGAAATAGATGTTCAGAGTGAAATCCAAAGAAATTTTGGTCTTTAAAATGGGGTGGAGAGATGTTGTATTCTAAAGGTTGTCTGTACCAGTTTTGATGGTATATGATGATAATGGTGTGTGAAGAAAAACACAGGTTAGAGTTATTAGCCATCACTAATAAGCTCTAAGATATGTGAATCTCTGTAGGTAACTCATTGGAATATTATAGATGATTCATTTGACTTTCACTTCCTCACCTAAACTACAAAGTTAGCTCTTGGTGACCCATAATCTCAGTGGACAGAAGATGAATTGTCATCCATGGCTAAAAACGGTGTTTGGACGCTTGTAGATTTACCTAATTCTTGTAAACTCATAGGCTCCAAATGGATTTTTAAGATTAAGTGTGACTCCAGGGGAAGAATTGAGTGCTACAAGGCCAGGCTAGTAGCTAAGGGATTCATACAGAGGGAGGGAGTTGACTTAAAGAAGACATTTTCTCCAGTCTCCTCGAAGGATTCCTTCAGAGTTATTATGGCGCTTGTGGCTCATTATGATCTAGAATTACATCAGATGGATGTCAAAACAGCCTTTTTGAATGGAGACTTGATTGAGGAAGTTTACATGTGCCAACCAGAAGGTTTTAAGGTACAAGGCAAGGAAGGAATGGTTTGTAAGCTCAACAAATCCATTTATGGTCTCAAACAAGCTTCTAGATAATGGTATCTAAAGTTCCACCAGATTATATCCTCTTTTGGTTTTGTTGAGAGTGCTATTGATTAATGCATCTATCACAAAAATATCGTGAGAAAGTTAATTTTTCTGGTATTGTATGTAGATGACATTTTGTTTGCCAGTAGTGATTTGGGTTTGCTTGCAAAGACCAAACAATTTATGTCAGAGAACTTTGAAATGTTGGATATGGGTGAGGGTTCTTTTGTCCTGGGTATTGAAATCAGTCATGATAGAAGGCGTAGACTATTGAGACTATCTCAAAAGGCTTATATTGATTGTATACTCAAGAGATTTAATATGTCAAACTGTTCAGCTGGTAAGGCACCCATCAGCAAGGGAGACAAGTTAAATAAGACCCAGTGCCTTAGGAATGAGATTGAAAGAAGGTCTATGACTGATAAGCCTTACGCATCTGCAGTAGAGAGCCTTATGTATGCACAGGTCTGCACTCGCCCTGATATCGCTTTTGTAGTGAGTGTTTTGGGACGTTTTCAGTCAAATACAGGTTTGGCTCACTGGACAGCTATGAAGAAAGTCTTGCGATATTTACAGAGGACAAAAGATTATATGCTTACCTATGGCAGCAAAGAGTTGTAAGACCCGCACTCCATGAACCCGATCTAAACCTTGAATTCATGTCGTAACAGGTCTTCCAATCATCACCGGGTCAGACGGGACGAGCGGATGACATACAGGTATGAAACAGACCATTTAAGTATGAATTTTATTCATACCGGTCGATGGTACCGGTCTTGGTACCGGTCGACCGGTATAGCCTGTGCGACAGACTACGAAGATCTGAAACCTGATCTCTACGGGTGCCACTTTCCAAATTCTGAACCCTAGGACTTTCCTAATCCTAGGAGGCTTCCTAAACCTAAACCTAGCCTATATAAACCCCTCTAAACCCTAGAAAGGAGAAGGAGATTGAAGAAGGAGAATGAGCTAGGAAGGAGAAGGAAGAGCCGCCATTACCGTTCGACGAAGAACACCTTACCGCCAGTTGACGATAAGTGCTTAAACCTTCTTTTACATTATGACTCTAAGATGGTTAGTTTGCTTTGATTAATACCATGCAAAGCAGGTATTGATCTAAACCCTATTTTGTCGATAAACCCTATTTTGTCGACAAACCCTAATCTGGTCGGTAAACCCTATATTCGAATTCTAAGTTGAGATCATTGAAACTAGGACTTGAATGAAGTTGGAAACAACTCTAACTCAGTATTCAGACCTAGAATGTGTAGCAGGAACCCTAGGATCAATAAGGGATGATCAACGGCAGTCAAGAACCTGACGTATGGTCTTCCGGAGACATGCCGGTCGACCATACCGGTCGCACCTTATGCGACTGGTACCATGACCGGTACCTTTCGGGGACTGGTCTGTGGGGACCGACTGACCATGTCGATCGTAGGTTTTTCCCATAGTGCTGCGACCGGTACCTGTGACTGGTCAGCCTTGTGAGAAGTTTTGTAATCTCGTTGGTTTTTCGACCAACGTAAAACCTAAGAAAAATTATTCTAACTAAACCCTAATATTATGTAGGACTTTGTGATAGCACGTTTAGACCTTGCGACGCGGAGCAAGCTATCAAACGAGCGTCAGGTAAGGGAATCGGACCTAAACCCTAATAATTAATTAATAATAAAACGTTGTTAATAACCCTGATTCAGTGGTGTGATGTTTGTGCATACTCGCATGTCATCGTTTATTTCCAGTTATTATTATTGTTCATGCATACTTGCTATGCTAGGTTGTGGCTATTAGGCATGTGATTGTTTTCATTGGTGTGTGGAATGGGAAGGGCCTGGGGTCTAGGATCATTCCTCACCCTAGCACCTTTCGTATTGTTCTGTCTTAGCATGCTTGGTGCGGGTAAGGTATTAGGGGGAGGACGTGGCACTATAGTCTCCGGCCTGGCCACCAGACTCTAACTCTATCTCTATGTTATAGGGAGCTGTGCTGGGATAGGGCCTACTGTGATGACATATAGGATTGGTTAGTTGCAAGCCCAGTTTGCAAACCCTTGCCAATAGGGGCTTATGTGTTGGTATGGGTAGAGTTTCAGGGGAGGTGTTGGCGGTGTTTGATCCGGACGCCTTAGTTCTATCTCTATTCCATGATAGGGTGCATGTGGGACAGCAGTGGTGTTTGATCCACTGGGCGGCTTCACACACTCGTGTATAGAGGTGCGGTGGCCGCCATCCTTTTTATAGCACATTGTAAACTTAAAATCAGACCATGAAGTGAATGTTACTCATGCATATGTTTGTTGCATTGTCTGATTGTCTTACTGAGCTAAGTTGTGAGCTCACCCTTGTGTACATACTATTTTTATATGTTAACGCAGGTTACACAGTGGAGGATTATGTGGATGCTCCAGTGTATGGAGGCATGACTGCCCTGGACGTGCAAGTAGGAGAGGACGAGCATGACGCTTCATGCGAGTGCCCTTTCTGCGTGTACTTTAGGATTTGATTTTAATTTATTCTATTTATTTTCGATTGGAAATACATTGATGTAAAGATATTTACTTAAGTTTTGAGAATTTGAATAATTGAATATTTTATTTAAATTTATCAATAGATTACTCAATTCATTTAATTTAAGACTTTCACTGTATTTTATTATATTCTGATTATGGTTATGTGCAATGGTTTGTATGAGTGGACACGGTCTTATTGAGATCCTGGTGTGAACCATTGCTTTAGTGACGATTCACTCACACTTCTGGTTCAGTAGGAATTGAGGTGTGACAAATGATACCCTTGAGATTGTGGGTTATTCTGATGCAGATTATAGTGGATGCCCTGATGATAGTAAATCTACTTTAGGATACATCTTTATGATGGCTAGAGGAGCTATTTCCTAGAAGAGTGTGAAGCAAACAATTTTAACATCTTCTACTGTGGAGGCAGAGGTCGTGGCATTGTTTGAAGCCACGAAACAGACAATCTGGCTGAGGAATTTCATTTCTGGTCTGCAGACTATATAAATCATCTTCAGACCATTATTAATGTACTGTGATAATCAGTCAGCTATATCTTTCTCTAAAAATAATCAAAGGACTATATCAAGTATCTGTTAATAAAGAAAAAAGTTGATGATAATCACATTATTGTAGAAAAGATCTCGACGGTAGATATGGTTGCTGATCCATTGACAAAAGCTCTACCAGTGGGAATCTTCAAGGATCATGTTTCTTGCATGGGCATAGTCGAATCTTTTGATCTAATTTTGTAAAATCATATATTTACATTGATACTTGATTGTATTGTTTTATCTGTGGTTTTATGGACATAGTGATTAATACAATTGTTTTTTTTTTCATGATTTAGCATTTGCACTCTTGCTAGTAGGAATGAAAGCTTTATTTAATTTATCAGAACAAAGAAGGCAGTATTAAGTCAAGTCTCAAAAGGCAGTATTAAGCCAAGTCTCAAAAGACAGTATTAAGCCAGAATACAAAAGGCAGTATTAAGCCAGGACCCAAAAGACAGTATTAAGTCAAGTCTCAAAAGGTAATATTAAGCCAAGTCTCAAAAGACAGTATTAAGCCAGAACACAAAATGCAGTATTAAATCAGGACCCAAAAAACAGTATTAAGCCAAGTCTCAAAAGGCGGTATTAAGTCAAAAACATAAAGGCGGTATTAAGCCAAGTTTCAAAGGCGGTAAGCCAAGGTCAAAATAAACAAGGAGACTTATGTTCGTAATAACAGAAAGTTGTATGCCGTATAATTGAGGTGTATCTTCTGCTGTTGTTCAACATTAGTCTGCTTGTTGGAAGGAAAGAAAGTTTGGGATAATCCGATTTTTAATTAATGGTTTCCATGGTCACATTAGTTTTTAACAGTCTTGTGGAATAATGTAGCCCAAGTGGGAGATTGTAAAATCTTTTCTGATTTTATTATTATAGGCAACATTATCTTACTTGCCTATTTTAACTGGTGGGAATCCAATAAAGGTATAATTGATTATCCCTTATCAATTATAAATCAAATCTATTCCATTATGGGATTGGAATAGATTTAGAATCCAAATCATTATAAATATGAAGCAGGGTCTCTATAGTCTCTCTCTACGTGAAAAACAAAAGGACCCATGCCTAAGGGAGAGGAGACTGTAGAAGATCTCTGCTGGAATCAAACAAAAGACAAGGACGGTAAACAATCTTCTACTAAAAGGTATATCCTATGTCACATCCCAATTCTGATCCAACCAGAACGGTGTGAGTGAACCGTCATTTAACCAACGGTTCACACCAGGATCTCGAATAGGCCGTGTCCACCCATATAAACCAATTACACATAACCACAATCAGAATATAAATATACAGCGGAAGACTTTAAATAGAATGAACTGAGTATCTATTGATAATTTAAATAAATATCCCATTATTCAAATTCAAACATAAAATAATAATCTTTTACATCTCTTAATAACAAACAAAAATAACTGAAACAACTAAATAAAATCCATCACAGGTACACGTAGAAAGGGCACTCGCATGAAGCGTCATGCTCGTCCTCTCCTGCCTGTACGTCCAATGCCGCAATACCACCATACGCCAGAGCGTTCACGTAATCGTCCACAGTATAACCTGCATCCAGATCTAAAACAAGATGTGCACAAAGGGTGAGCTCACAACACAGCTCAGTAAGACAATCAGACAATTTCACAAGATTATGCATGAGTAACAATCATTTTATGTTGTGGTCTGGTTTAAGTTTGCAATGTGCTATAGAAAGGTTTGGTGGCCCCCGTATCTCTATACACGAGTGTGTGGCGTCGCACAGTAATCACACTACCACCAACCCACATGCACCCATCATGGAATAGAGATAGAGCTAAAGTATACCCGCACCTCCCCTGATACTCTACCCATACCAGTACCTAAGCCCCTACTGGCCAGGGCTCGCAAACTGGACTCGCAACTAACCAATCCTATATGTCAACAATGTATGCTCTATCCCAGCACAGCCGTCTACGGCATAGAGATAGAGCTAGAGCGTGCAGGCCGGGTCGGAGACCACCATACCTCACCTCCCCCTGATACCCTATCCGCAACTAACCCACTAGGATAGAAACAATACGCAGGTAGACCCTATCCCAACATAACTCCCTACGGCATAGAGATAGAGCTAAAGCATCGTGGACAAGCCAGCGTCGACTCGGAATCCTCAGTACCATGCAACGATGGCCGGGACAACATCAATATCGGAGACCACCGTACCACGACCTTCCCCTAATACCCCACCCGTACCAAGCATGTTAAGACAGAATACTACAAAAGTGCTAGTGTGAAGAGCGATCCCAGGCCCATGCCCCACTCCACACACCAACAAAAATAATCACATGCCTAACAATCACATCCTATGAATGCATGAACAATAATAATAACTGAAAGTAAAGGATGGCATGTGAATATGCACAAACATCACATCAGAGATATTCAATGATTAACAATGATTTACTGTCCATTAATTATTAGGTTTAGGTCAGATTCCCTTACCTGACGCTCGTTCGTTAACTTGCTCCACGTCGCAAGGTCCAAACGATAAGTCACAAAGTCCTACATAATATTAGGGTTTCATTAGAACATATTGTTTAGGGTTTCACGTTGATCGGAAACCAACAGAGATCACAAACTACCCTCACAGAGCTGACCGGTGGCATGTACCGGTCGCAGCTCTGTGGGAAAGACTGACGACCGGTATGGTCAGCCGGTCCCCCACAGACAACCTCCCGAGAGGTAGCGGTCGCAACATACCGGTCGCACTATGTGCAACCGGTATAGTCGACCGGTATGTCTCCGGAAGACCATACATGGGTTCTTCGACTGCCGTCGATCATCCTCCGTGGATTTTCAGGGTTTCTCCTATCCATTCTAAGTCTAGACTTTGAGTTAGAGTTATCCCCAACTCATTCAAGTCTCGTTTCGATGAATATCATCTCGAAATCCAAATCTAGGGTTTGACGGCAACTTAGGGTTTATTGGCCAATTTAGGGTTTTAGATCAATACCTACTTTGCATGGTATTGATCCACCCACACAACTAACATAGGGTAAGAAGAGGGATTCAAACACTTACCGTTGACAGGCGTAGCGTGAGCTTCGTCGAACGGTAATAGCGGCACCTCCTTCTTCTTCCTAGCTCCTTCTCCTTTCCAAGCTCTTTCTCTTCTCTAGGGTTTGTGAGAGACAATGGAAAGGATTTGAGGAGGCTTAAGGTGTATTTATATGCTAGAAATAGGGTTTAGTAACCCTACTAGGATTAGGAAACTTCTAGGATTCGAAATCAGGTAAGCGGGACCCGCAGAGACCAATTTCCAAATTCCTGCACATAGCTGTGCAGGCCATACCGGTCGACCGGTACCATCAACCGGTATCTAGAATCAGGTATAATTGGACGACTTTAATCCGATTTTGTACCTGTTTGTTATCCGCTTGCCCCGTCTGGCTCGGTGATGATCGGAAGACCTGTCACGACACAAAACCAAGGTTTAGACCGGGTTTTCAGAGTGCGGGTCTTACATCCTATCTCTTTTATTGATTACGTTATTACTCAAATGTATTTTATATTCCATATGGGATTCATTGAAATGAATTTTATTAGGATTAATGAAAATCCTACAGCTCTTTCATAAAGGCAAAAATTCCATGTGAATGCTAAGAACAAACTTATACGTGTGAATGTCACGCGCATCACCATCTCAAGTTCTCAACCCAATGAATATGGCCCAAACATAGAATCTTTCAGTGAAGTCTTCTACTTTGGTTTTCTTTATTAGGTAGAGAAGTCTTCCTATGTTATCTTGACAGATTTTTTATAAAAAAAATAATAATAATAATTTAAGAGATTAATTAAGATTATGTTTGGTATTTATTCCTGGAATACATTCTAAATCTAGAATATATTCTGAAATACCAAATTCATGGATTAATTTGAAAATGGGTTTTTCAATGCATTCTGCATTCGCATTCTAGAAGAGAAATTTACTCTAATCTCCCCTGTGTGTAGGCTATGTTATAGTACACACTCTTTATTTCATAATTGCATGGACTTTACTTCTTCATTAGTTTACCAGTTGTCATACTCAACTCCACTCCGTCGGTCGTTGTCCATTAAAACCATAATATTTAAATGTCAAAACTGCCCTTAACTTTATGTAAAATTATGTTTTTGCCCTCTAATAGATAGAAAAAGAGCAAACCCGAATTGAAGTAAAGTTGATAACCAAAGCAAAAAAAAAAAAAAAACATTGAATATTAAAAAAAAACAAAGGTAACCATCAAGGCAATAATACAATAATAATAAATTTACTTAGTCACCCTTTGGACAATTGGTTTAAACTATCATCTCTTGACAAAAGTTACACGGATTACCCCTGAAACATTGTTTTATAACAATATCATATACACCAGATGTTAAAAATTGATTAAGTTTTTCAAGACAATACTGCCCTAACTAAATGTAAAATCTAGAACATGACCTCTGTGAATTCTCCAATTGCAAGTTCGAAAACTTATAAAGGCCTTGTTCCAAAGATAGACAATAATATATTTATGTCATTTTACATTGAAGGTAGTATTGTCTTTTTTTTTTTTTTTGGAATTTTTCTCGTCAGTTTTTAATGTTCGATATGGACTATACTATTATAAAACATTGTTTCAAGAGAAGTTCTATAGTAAACCAATTGCCAAGGAAGTGTCTAAGTAAATTTTCCAACGATAATACAAAACTGGTCACGACAAAGATCACTTGTTTTCTGACCTGAGAGAAATTGTTTGAATCTTCGAGAGTAAAAAATCACGATCAAATCGGACAAAGCAAGAAAATTGTTCGTCGGTGAGCTTCCTCGGCGGGTTCCTCCTCCAGTGTGGTTTTCCCCTCTGCTCCTCCTTACTACGCTCAGGACTATCAAGCTGTTCCAACTTCCAGGTATTGCTCCTTCTTTTCAACCCCTCCTTCCCTTTTTCTGATCCAAGGATCATTGCTGAATAACTTGG
The DNA here is from genome assembly GCA_028583415.1 of Protea cynaroides. NCBI lineage: Eukaryota > Viridiplantae > Streptophyta > Magnoliopsida > Proteales > Proteaceae > Protea > Protea cynaroides. The sequence goes on along the minus strand of CM053272.1, from coordinate 17,978,504 downwards.
ATTTTGATGGTTAATTTGTTGCCATTGAGTGGAAACTTACTGATAAAGATTTTGTTGGGTACTTCTGGGAAATGAAAATGCTTAGGTCTTTCTGATTTTTTCGGTTTAGGTGTTGTTGGAAATAAAAAGAAGATATGAAGGCTTTAGGTGGTTTTGTTTATCACAGGAAACTTGCAGAGCTGGCTATCATCAAAGTGCAAGGAGAATTTCATGAAACTTGCAGAGCTGGGATATCATCGAACTTACTTTCCCTACTTTCAGGTGTTGTTAATGGTTACTTTCACAATCACTCAGTTATATCGCTAGGGCTATAACTGATTATGATGCAGTCCAATTGCATTTATGTTCAACAATTATGTCATTACATCAATGCCCAAGCCTACAAAATCCATTTGACCCAAGACCATTTGGCCCAAGATTAAGGTATGAATCAAGCTATAAAAAAACCAATGAACCTGGTCCTTGTTCCTTGAAACCAGCCCCTTTATGGTGACCTTTCAAGTCTCTAGTGAAGAGTGAGGTGGCATTTTCTATTCAATGTTTCTAGAGTCTTCTTTACATTGGAGCTTGCATCAAGACATTGAACCTAGCATCAATACCTTGGACCTTGAATCAAGACTTTGGAACAAGTTTTAATGCCTTGGAACAAGAATCAACACATTGGGACAAGTTTCTATGTATTAAAAATTTTTAAATCATTTATGTTTCTTTTTTATTTTCTCTATGTACATCTCAACCTTAGGATTATAGAGGATGGTTGAGATTATTTTGAGTTATTTAAGGTTTGTTAAGCCTATAAATAGTGGCTTATGCTCATGTAATAGAAGAAGATGATTTGGTGAATGAAATTTGGATTGAAGTTTATCTTCTCCTTTGAACCTTGAAGAGTTCATCTTGAAACCTTTGAACCTTGAAGAGTTCATCTTGAAACCTATAAGAGTTTCACTTCAACCTTGAAGAGTTGAAGCTTACCTATCTCTTGAAACCTTGAAGAAGTTTCATTCCATCATAGAAGAGTTGAAACTTTATTCTTTACCTATATCTTAGAAGAGTTGTAGGCCACCTTTGGAGTTGATTTACATTCTAGAAGAGAAGTAAATCACTCCACTTTCACTTCCATCAATTATATCCTTTTTGTTTTTACAATCTGAAAATTTTTCCAAAAAAATTCATTTTCGCACTTCACGAAAATCCTTTTTTATCCATTTTATCATATCTTACACTCTCCCGATCCATTATTTCCATAAGTCAAAATTGGCTTACATCACTAGAATTGAACTTCAGACATTTGGGTCTTGATTGTCTTTGATTTCAGAGAATCTTGGAGTACAGGACAGGATGTCACATCCAATCTTAAGTCGATGGATGTTAGAAGTATTATGGTGACAGGTTACATTTGGGGAGCCTCAGTTTCCATAGCCAAGGACATTGGAATGGAAACTGTTATTGGTAAGTGAAAGAGTTACAGGTAAATCAATTGTTGGGTTCCACAAAAATTATTTTATGAACAATTTCAAGATGTATGCTAACATGAAACACTAGAGATTATGTTCTGGACCTGGATCTTCTCCTGTTGCCCAACTTGTCAGGCGAACATCGGACTGATTGGGATGCATTGGTATGGGTGCTAGGCATCCCAACCCGTCTAATCCTGGATTGAACGACAGGAGATCTTTTTCCTAATTTTCTATCCTTGTGATCATCAATGACCAAGGATTGGGAGGTCTGATTGTCCACATAGAACATCAGTCGAGAGATAAGCGCAGGAATCATGGAGAGTTCAGATCGAGAGGTAGAGAGAGCACATCAATAAAACTGATCATGGAAGATGAATTGATGCAAAGGTGCCAATTTTTTCTTGAATCCAAATACTTTTTTTTTTCTTTTTTCCGATTCATATTGATCTTGGGCTTGTACCCATCCCATCTCAGTATGTTGTAATACTATTTTAATGAAATATTATTTTAATGAAGATTAAACAGTGTTGGTTTCCATTGGATTCATATTAGTTTTAACACGTTCGATAACTGGATTTAGAACCATGATTGTGTGTGTGTATGTGTGTGTATGTGTGTGTGTGTGTGTGTGTGTGTGTGTGTGTGTGTGAGAGAGAGAGAGAGAGAGAGAGAGAGAGAGAGAGAGAGAGAGACAGAACTGATCATGGGAGATGAATGGCAGGACCAATTTTTAGTTGAATCTAATTGTCGCTTCTTTTTTCCTTCTTGTTATCTTGTAATATTGTCACACCCCAATTCTAGATTAACTAGTAGTGTGATAAACCGTCATAAGAAGTAACGGTTTAAACCATGATCTCATAAAGACCATGCCAACGAAACCAAACCAAACACATTCTACATTTGTAATCAGAGATAATAAATAAATAATGGAAGTCTTTATTAATAATGAACTGGGGTTCAACATGATAAATAAATATTTAAATCAGTTATCTCCAAATAAATTCAAAACATAAAGTAAATAATCTATTACATGTTTTAAATCTTAAAATAGAGTTAAACTATTCAAAAACACGTTGGAAGCACTCACATGAAGAATCATGCACGTCTTCCACGACTTGCACATCCATAGCCACCACGTGCCCATACGACGGCGATTTCATGTAGTCCTCCACTATGGTGTCTGCATCATTAATTAAAAATATACGACGTCGAGGGGTAAACACACATCATGGTTCAGTGAGTAAACAAAACAATGCACAAATATATGCATGTAGTCATATTCATATCTTTGGTCTGGTATAAGTTTACAAATGTGCTATGGTAAGAATAGTTTGCAACCATACCTCCATACACAAGAGTGTGAGCACGTCCAACTGATTACACACCGCTGTCACCCCACATCACCCACTACAAAATAGAGATAGAGCTAGAGTTCTTAGATTGCTCACCGCCAGAACCCCCCTGATACTCTATCCGTACTAGCACATATGCCCCTACTGGTGAGGGCTTGCAAACTGGGTTCGTGACTAACCAATCCTAAATATCATTCATATGTATTCAAGACCTTATCCCAGCATCCCTCAATATGTCCATAGAGATAGAGCTAGAGTCTGACGGTCAGGCTGAACCATAATACCGCGTCTTCCCCCTGATACCCTACGACATACTAGTTCCACTAAGATAACAGTAATACGACGATGTCAATGAGTAGGACAGAATAGAGATAGGGCTAAAGTCTGGTGGTCAGGCCAAAGTTTATAATACCACGTCCATCCCCTGATACTCCACTCAAATCCAATACATCAACCACACACACAAGCACATGCCTATTCCTAGCATCATCATCATATCATAAATAGACAGAAATAAATATTTATGAATAGATATAACATATATTGGATGATATTTAAGATGCACAAACAAACATTCATACAAGCATGGCAGCACATCAAATTAACAGGAAAAACAAAGGGTAGATGACTTGTTATTATCCAAGTAGTTTAGGTCTTGTTCCCTCACTTGTAAACAATGTTTGATCCCCTTCCAAGCCTTGGAAATTACTTTAAACCAACTGGGAACCTAAGAAATTTATGGATTTAAGTTAGGGTTTAATTGTATCAAGTTACAACAGTTGAAAATCAAAACAGATCCTTTGTTGGTCATATATATGTCGACCACTCATTGTATGGTTGACTCAGTGGTCGTGTATCATGAGACCATTGATGCGACCACACAACTCTAAAAAAATTTTGAGGATCTGTAGTCGATTCACTGGTTGCACTGTGGTCGACGAGGGAGGCGACCACACAAGGTTTGGTAAATTTTGTCTTTCAATCCGTATCCTTCCTAAGTTGATTTCTCCGCTCATTAATAAGGTTCATCCTATGGTCGTTCTATGGCCATAATACTTGTTCAATTTCTTCCTCCTTTCCCTAACCATAGTATTACCATTACAAATCCCAACACACATTATCTAGGTTCATCCACAAGTTGATCTAAACATTAACTTCCATTCGATTCCTAACCTAGTCCATTGCAAAGACAAGGATACTTACCATTGGCTTCTCTATGCAAGTGGCTGAGATCTGATAGTAATTTTCCATCTGCAAAAACCTTCCCCTTCCTTCAAGCTCCTTCCTTCTAGCTTCTCCTCCAAGCTTTTCCTCTCTTTTTCTCTTTTAGTTTTACAGTTGGAGATTGATCCAAAAAGAGTGAGAGAGGATAGACGGACGTCCTTTATATAGAGAGAAATTCTCCATATAGAGTCATTTCTCAATTAGGAAAGAGGTCTCTCAAATTTTAGAAAGTTTCTAAATCATGGAGTCATATATAACTGGATTTGTGTGGTCGACTGTGTGGTCGTAGAATCAGTCGACCACACAATCCAAAAGTATCAACCACACAAAGTAAAATTGACTGGTCTCACTTTACAATTTGACTGTTTGACCACACAAGTTTAGTTAGTCGAACACACAACTGGAATTCACTGTTTTTGGATTGTCTTATCTAGCCTTGTGGCTCCTCCATACGGTTGGTCCACTCGAGCCGAGTATGATGGGAAGACCTGACATTACACGGTTAAACTATATTAGTGGAGTGCGGGTCTTACAAATATATTCTCTTGTATTGAGTTTGCATCGCTTGAGTTTTGATGTACTTTGCATAAATCAGTGCTCATGAGTGGTTCGACGAAAAGCTGAAGTGCATTTATCCGAACATATATTCAAACGATGTCCTCAATTTCAGTTAAAAGTGCATTCTCATAATGAGAATACATACCAAACATTGCCTAATAGATTGGCTTAATTTCTATTTTTGTTGTGAAACTAAGATTGGCTTAGATCACTATTATAAATATTTATTGGCAAAAACACCATTTACCAAAAAGAAAATAAAGGTGGAGTTTACCAAAGCTGATGTAAAGATGAGGATGTAAAGATGGGGTTATCAAAGCTGATGTAAACGAACTTCTTTTGTCCTTTCCAATTTTTCTTGATGGACAAGTTTACCTTTCAAGAGGGAATTTTTTTTTTTAATCTCTCTTTTCGGAGGTAGAGCCCGACAGGGGCAGTTTTCCTATGATGAAGTAAAAATCTTTATAATTAGAGTTAGAGCATTAGATTGGGGCCAACATATGAGAAACTTATTTTATCATTGATTTAATAAAAAAGAGTGAGATGTTCTAAAAATGGGTGTCATTCGGAGACTCTCCTTGGTTAAAGAAACTTGTATTCAATTGTTCATCATTAAAAGTGATCTTATCTAGATTCTTTCTCCGAAGGTCATAGTTATTTAAATTTCCCCTCAATGGGAATTATATCTCTTTTAGAATTATTTTCGATGGAAAGTGAATCTCCTATTATTTCCATTGAAACTTAATGTTGATGTGCGAAATGAAATAAAATTGACATGATACATGATCATAAAATGTCGTTGTATTATCAATCAGAAACTCGTTGTCGACCTTCCCAGTAATGAATATTGACCATGATCATCAAAATCATTTTCAATGAAAGAAACCTCTGTTCCAATGGTGTGTCTTGCTTCTTCTTCTTCTTCTTTTTTTTTAATAGATAGGCCTCAAAGAGAGTGGAACTCATGACGTCTTCGAGGTGTTTATTTTTTACCAACTGAAACTGTATCTTATGGAGGAGTGATATGTCCTTCATTCTTCCATGAGATGTAATGAAATTGATTTCTTCACCCCACCAATGCGTTTAAAGTGTTGTGTTTTATATATCTCTTTCTTGCTTTGGTTTGTTATTTTTTTTTTATAGGAAGTCCTCAAGGAATGTTGAACTCGCGGTCTCTTTGAGGTGTGCACTTTTACCAACTGAGCTAATCCCCTTGGATTCTTGCTTGGGTTTCTTTTAGAGATTGCACCGCCACCTTCATTTTCTCAGCTAGTATGGAGGACCAAAATTTTTATTGCAAAGATAAATGCTATAAATGCTCTAATTTCAAACTAATAATTTTACACAATAAAAATAATTTATAGAACTTTGACCATTACTTCAAATCAAGAATGTCAATAATATAGGGAAGCGCCCCATAACATAGTGGCAACCATCAGACATTGGCGTAAGTCCAAGGACCAAAAGATATATTACGAAGACAAATGCTCTAATTTCAATCTACTAATTTTTACACAATAAAAATAATTTATAGAAACATTACTTCAAATTAAGAATGTCAAGACCATAAGGAAGCCCCTCATAACGCAACTGGCAGCTATCAAGCCAGTGGACGTTGGCGTATGTCCAAGGACTAGAGTTAGAGTCTTATCCCCTACCCGAATGTGTGTGTATTACATCTATTATGTACCTCCCCCACTCCTCACTCACCCAAGCCAGTGGACATTGACGTAAGTCTAGGGACTCGAGTTGGCCGAAGTCTTATCCACTACCTGAATGTGTGTGTATTACATCCATTTTCCTCCCCCAATCTCTCACTCCTCACTTCCGCAGTCCAATGGACATTGATGTAGGTCCAAGGACTCAATTTGGAGTCTTATCCCTTACCCAGATGTGTGTTAGTCCATTATCTTCCTCCTCCAATCCTACACTCCTCACTCCCCCAGTTTAGGCTAGCAAATTTCGCCAATGGCAACACGAACGGTTCATAAGCTTTTGTGAGGAAGTGCAATCTGTCCATAGGCATTTGTTGATCACTTTTCTTCCAGTGCCATTCCCATACTCTCAGTATATTTTGCTAGGTATCAACTGACCGATTTGAGAATGGGAAGATTTGAACAAGATGTAAGAAGATACAACACCACGTTCTGGCACGATGATCCCCAAGGTTAACAACCTTTTGCTATGGATATGAAATCCACTTCAAAAAGCTTAGGAGAAGATGGTGGGATTGTTGAACTATTCCCAAATCTGTTGCAGTTCAAAGAGAATAAGAGATATCGTAGAAAGCTTGGTTATTGTTCCATTCATTTAAATATATAGAGTTACAACTAAACAATGTTTGAGATACATGGAACTACCAAAATAAAGTAGTCTAAGTTATCTGTCATAAGGTGTCAAAAATGAATTGAAATCGATAAAGAAACTGAACCAAACAGTTCAAACCGAACCATGAAATCAATTATTAAACAGTTTGACTTTGATTTAGAATATGAAAACGTTTAATTACCGGTTTGATTATAGTTTACGAAATGAAACTAATTAAAATCAACTAAACTTTTACTTTAAACCCTTAGTGCTGAAGGTCTATTTATTGAAAAAAAATTATTTTAATGCTTTCCACATGGTCTATTTCCTTTAAATCGTAAGCACGTGATATAATGAGCCATACCAATTTAATCTCTTATACTTTTCAATAGAATTTTATATGGAATTCATAATTGGAAAGTCAGATTTTTGTCTCAACTCAACTGTCTTAAAAACCTGGTGAGTCAAGCAAGTCAAACCTTGTTAGGGCGAGTCTTTTCTATAAATACATAATATATATAAATCATAAAACAGTAGAAAAAATCATAATAACTAAGAAATCTCATATATGTAATATTTTAATTCCTAATAATATAAACTTGTTTAATAATGAAACAAACATAATTAAATTATTAATATTGTGATTATAAATGGGTAACTCTAAAAATGACCGAATTTGATGAGTCTCTTTGAATCAATGAAAAATTGAGTCATAAGAAAATTGGACCGACTAGGACCAAGATCATTTATCAAGTCTGGGTGGGTCTTTATGACTCTTAATTGACAAGGTTTCATTATTATTATTATTATTATTATTATTATTATTATTATTATTATTATTGTCTCAACTTGGGCCAGTCGTTTGAATTAAAATCCAGTTTTCCAACTATGTTTAGATATGTAAAGGGGAAAAAAAAAGTTCAACGGTTATAAGGATTTTGACCAGGTTATTGCAAATTATTATATTAAATTGTAAAACACAATTGATTGGGGCCACAGAATACTCCCCAGCATGATGGGTCTGTCTAAATGACACCAGTCAGTGTCAATGGTTCATCGACACTAATACACTTTCATGTACTCATTGGGATATCAAGGAAACCACAATAGACATTGGGGTTCAGTTGGTATTTGAGGGAGAGGGGTGGGTGGTTTGCATGATCCGACGGCCATTGAGTACCGGTGTGAAGCCAACTTCTTAACATTGGAGTGCATAGTAGAGACATTTCTTTAAGCAAATGGGCATCCATTAAACCATGTAACCCACCCAGCCTACTCAATTATTTAATGGTGAAATAGCTTGGTGGATTGGGTAGGTCTATAGATTGCATTTCTAGTCTTCAATTTAATCAATTGATTCTTTTATTTTTATTCGCTTAGGTCTTGTTTGTTTTGTTGATTTTATATGAAATTTTCTTATTTTTTCAATTCCTTTTTTTGTTTTTTATGTCACAACAAGATGAGGAAAAGCTATTTTACCGGAAGAAAATTTCTTTTCTATCATTTTGCATGGAAATAAACAGAGCCTTAAAGAAAAATGACAAAGATTGAAATCTCATTTAGCTGATCTGGTAAATCATTGATTCGATTGTATGATTTTCCATATTTTTCTTCATGCTTCTTAATCCTAGGGAACCGTTATTTTCCATCTCATCTTTTGTAATGCATTTTCCATGTTTTGGCACATTTCTACTCTTAAAAAAAAAAAAAAAAAAAGAAGGTAAAAATAAAAAGGTAAAAATAAAAAGGAATAACCATAAAAAGGTCATTTTACCACAAACACCCCCCACCCCCCCCAAAAAAAAAAAAAAGGCCATTTTTGATATTGATATCATACGTTTACAAATTCATGGCCACGCCCAAGCCTATTATTAGGCCAATCTTGGAGTGAACCTTAAAAAACAATGGGTTGTTCAGCAAGCCAATCTTAGTCATTTATTACTAAGGTCATGATGTCTTAAATTTAATGACGCACTCTAAATAAATATATATATTTTTTTTTTTGTGCCAAATATCAGAAATTTTATTGAGACTAGGAAATAATGAATACAAAGAACACAGGCTCTAAATGTAAATGCCCCACCTTCAACAATGCCACTAGCAGCCCCCAGAGCCGAATAGGAATCTAACAAAATCAAAAAGGTCGATGCCCGTAGGCATCCCACACCACATCTCTAGCCACAAAATCAGGACAATGAGTCCAAGTAACAGAATTCTGGAGACTAGTTGCATGCTTAGCCAAACCAACCACAACAGATTTCACTTCTTGACTCCAAATAACTACTTAATCTAAAAAAATTATTATAACTACTTAATCTAAAAAAATTATTATAATTGTGGAATTTTTATTTCTCATTTTATACATTAATACCTCTAGATATTGAGTAGTTTTTTCATCTAAAACCTTAATAGACATTGAAACATTAGAAAAAAATTTATTTAAAACAAAAAGAACAAAGGAAAAAGAAAGTTGATAAAATATAAAATCAATCTCAATAGGTTGAGGTCTTTTAAACATTGAATCATTAGAAAAATAATTATTTAAAACAAAATGAACAAAGGAAAAAGAAAATTGACCTGGGGAATAGAATATATAATCAATCTTAATAACAATGGGAGGAGGTTTGTTTAGGAAGAGTCCAAGAAGAAAACCGTTACTCTTCTTTTGTATAAGTATCGATGAAATAATGTCATGGGTTCGAATATAGAAACAACCTCTACACGAATCTCCAAAAACCCTACAATGGCGGGATCCTATGTGTTGAGTATGCTTGCTCAATGAAATAATATCCAACTATCATATACATTTTTAACACTAATTTTACGAAATGATGATTACTTTTACGCTAATGCATTATAAAACACTAACATTATATCAAGTAGCTAAAATGATGATTGAACACAAATTATACTAATATAAAAAAAATTGAGGAAAAAACAAAGAGCATGAACAGTTACTCAAGTTATCTTATTGGAAAGAGTTCATCTTTGAAATCCAGATGGCTTGTGGTTGGTCAATGGAAAAAGAAAAGCTTTATGTAGAAAACTCAATCATTGTGTTTGGTAAGTATTGCCAATAGATAAATATGTATGGAAACTCTTTGCTATCTATATTTGACAGAAGAAAAAAAAAAAGAAAAAAAAAAAGAGTGCTTAGCTGATAGAATGATAAAATTGGAAATAGATTGAAACATCATAAATTCCATGATTTGTTGTATATTCTTTATATAATTTGTAATAGTTAGATGATGAGAATTAAACTAGAATAAAACCTTAATTGAGGAAAGATTATAAAGGCTCCTCTCCATTAAGAATGATGCGGGGAGAAAGTAAGGATGTCAAAAGGAAACCGCTACTGAAATCGAAATCGATCGTTTAAAGTCTAATTGTATCAAATGAAATTAATTGATTCGTGAAACTAAGAATTGATTTCTATTTGGTCTGTTTTTTATTTTTACAGTTTATCATATGAACCAAAATCAAACCGAATCGAAAAACTAAAACTGAACGAGTTGACACCCTTAATAAGCACCTGTAATTCTTTCTCTTTTATAATAATTATCATTTTTCATGCAACTTTTTATTTTTTTTTGGAATGTTAATTGTTACATGCCTGATTCATCTTTATTTTGGCTTTTTTTATTTTTATTTTTATTTTGATAGGATTATTTATTTTTTAGAATTTTTTTGAAACAAATAGAATAGCATTTATTTCATATCAGAATTAAGGGCCTTTCTTCTTCAAAGGCTAATTACGAACCAGCTTTAAAATAAAACAGAAAACTGAAAGCCAAAACTTTTTAAAAAGGTATAACTAGAAACAATTAAGAACCGATATCTATTTGGTTCGACAACTTTGGTTTTTACTGAAACCACATCAAACCAAACCGAATCAAATGACACACTTACGAGAAAGTGCATTCCTACAAAATAAAATGGTCTGTGAAAGAGAAAAGGTTATGCCAACTATTCTCCCAAATGGAACCCTATAGGCTCTGTTTGGTTACAAGGGAATTGAATGGGAAGTGAGGGAATTAGTGAAAGTAATTTGTAATCCCTTTTGAGTCATCTGGTTGCATGAGAAATGAAGTGACATTAATTTTACAAAGTTATTTGGTTGGATGTAAAATTGATGTAAAATTTACTTGCAGTTCTCATGGGATAACAAATTCAAAATTCATGGTCTAGATATCTAGTAAACATTGAACATGGAAGATTAGAGCAATTCATATCAATAAACATACAGATACACGAGAAATTGGAAAACAAACACCCTAAAATCAAACAAGTAAAAACATTCCAAAATAATAAAAAAAACCCTAATATAAATCTATATTAGGTAAATTCATGGTCTAGAGAACTGGTAAACACTGATCAAAGAAGACTAGAGTAATCCATATCTGCAAACATATAAATACAAAAGAAAATCGAAAACAAGCACCCTAAAATTGAACAATCAAAAAAATTCTTAAACAACCAAAAACCCTAAAATTAGATCCATATTAGGTTAGATTCATGATCTAGAAATTGGTATACACTGAACAATGAAGATTAGAGCAATCCATAATTGCAAACGTACAGATACATGAAAAACCAAAAAACAAACACCCTAAAATCAAACAATCAAAAAAATTCGAAAACAACCGAAAACCCCAAAATTTGATGTGTATTAGGTCATATTCAAAGCATTTTAATGACCAAAAATTGCATGTAGAAAGAGAACATTATCTGAGAGAAAAAAAGGATTGGATTGCTTGCTACTGTTGGAGAGATTCTCCCAAAAATCCCAAAGTTACAAGAGAGAAGAGTCCAAACTCCAAAAGTTATATGAGAAAGAAAAGCAAAAGAAGAATGAGGATCTTGTCCCTCCGGAAGAGATTCTCGCTTTAAAGAACTCAATAAGGAATTTAGAGAATCTAGGGTTTTGTTGCAAGCGGGAGATGTCATCGTAGAAATGGAAGTATCGACAAGGGAGAGGTTCTGAGTGTTGAAACTAGAGAGTCGAGATAAATCAGGTTTTCATTTTACTTTGGTTTTTGATCGAGAAATAAAGTGAGGAAGTTATTAATTGTTTATCATAAAATATATTTGACAGTCTAAAATATTTTTTCTACAATCAAATATGAAAGAATATTTTTCTTGTAAAATATATTTTAATTCCTTTAAAATATTTCCTTTTCCTTGGCAAACAAACAAATCCAAAGGAACTTTAGGGATGGAATCTAAAAAATAAGTATAAAGAGTAAATATATATAGAAGGAAAAGTATAAAAGAGTAAATATATATAAAAGAAGAAAATAATCATCATTGCACTATATTTGTAGATTGCCAAAATGAAGAAACTCATTAAAATATACTTTTTTTTTCTTAAAATAGATGAAATTTTTCATGGGAATATTAGATTTTTTTTTTCCAAAAAATTAGGAACTACATGGAAACTAAACCAACTTATGCTACTAGCTAAGGCACCAACTTATTGTGAAGACCAGGGAAATTTTTTGAAAATTGAATTATCTTTATTTTTATATTTGAATTTCCATGTTGTAAAACTTGTCTACCCGCGTTACACTCAAACTGGGATCTGAAAAGTTTTCACCTTCGGATCTCATCCACTCATACCAGTGGAGGATAAGAAGACTAGAGTCACCACCTAGATAAGGTCTAGGACCTATAAATGATATCCCTTAATGGGGGGAACACTAATGACTCGCGCAAATGGAATGGCTATCTTGTCTCACCAAAGGCGGGTAAGTGCCAAATTACGAGTTGAGAAAGTATTAGACACCCAACTCGTCCGGTTGAACCGGTCTCCCTAAATCCTATCATTTCCTACAATTTATGAACAATTGGGGCTATCTAAATACAATACAAGGTAGAAGGGAGAATCATAAATTGATCTCTAATTCTTTACTAACTATGCATGCATAAGCTGAAATTAAACAAATTAAATACGAAAATAATCACAAAATGAATTACATAATTTAATGAACGGCCTAATCATGCATCTAAAGAAAAGAAAAAAAATGATATACAACATATGACCGAGGTCTGGGAAAATCCCAGACTGCCTACGTATCCCTGTGCAGTGGGAATCAGGCCAAACGTAGTTCGGACGGATGTGTACGTACCAGGTGTGTGCAAGAAGAGGGATGCTCCCAAAATATTAGAACGCATCCCAAGCGATGGATGTTCCCATAATCATGGAACACATCCAATGGTGAGAGATGTCCCCACAACAGTGAGACTCATCTCAGTGTTGAGGTACTCCCTATCACAAGGAAATCCCCTCGACGAGGTAATCCCATAATACATGGAACTTACCTCAATTTGAGTGTGTGTGTGTGTGTGTGAAAATGATGCTTCCAAAATATTGGAATACATCCGAAGGATGAGATACTCCCACAATGGTGGAACACATCTCGGTGTAGAGGTATTCCCTTCGCTGAGGTAAACCCATAATACATGGAACTCACCTCAATTTGAGTGTGGGTGTAGTAATGATGCTTCCAAAATATTGGAATACATCCGAAGAATGAGATACTCCCACAATGGTGGAACACATCTCGATGTAGAGGTATTCCCTTCCACAGAAAAATCCCTTTGCTGAGGTAATCTCATAATACATGGAACTCACCTCATTTTGACCGAGGGTGGAGCGACCAAACTCCCCCGCAGCCTACGTATCCCTCGAGACCTCTGTCTCTCCAGAATCAGGTCAAGCGTAGTTCTCATGGATTGACGAACCATGGACATGAGTGGCAACACTCAGGAGAGGCCGAACGCCCTAGCTCCCTACACACGGGGTTCACTAATATCTCACTCATATCCCACATTCGGGATACCCAGGTGGACCGTCCGTCGGGCCACCCATCCTATGCATACATCACCCAATCGTATTTTCTCGTTAATACATTCATGATACAACGATTTTCCACACTCTTGGATATAAACCTAGGGTTGGGTAGACCCATTTAGACAATGGGTTGGACTATTTGGAGTTCCCTAACCAATCATATCGCAAGAAGTATGTATCCTAACATAAAACTATCATGGTGTTCAAATGGAAATACACCTTTGGGGTAGGGACCACATGTTGACATGAGCATCTATTCAAATTAGACATACATACATGTTATAGTCTAAACATGATGTGAAATAAACAATTCAAACTAAACAAACACATGTATGGCATTTATGACATTAATATCTTACCACAAAATGGATTAGAGTGAAAGAGAGGCCATATTATATTCACCAAACGGGCTGAATCAGCCCAACACAAATAAGTCTGCTTCAAGAAAGAGAGACCGGCTAAAACACAACCTAGATGGGCCCAAACCAAACAAACTAGCCTATTCCAAGCCCACTTAAATCAGCCCAACCTAAACCTAAACCAGACACCATGTCAAGTTGGGCCAGGCCCAAACAAAAGCCTAGCTACCTGATGACATTTTGCACTGAGACTGTCGAGCTTAGAGACGACGGATGACCTATTGATTAGGTTATTGCCTAGGAGCTTAACTGACATAGCCGTCAGATTGGTATACCTCCCAACCCATCGGATCATTCACCTCTTTGACTGACTTTCCAAATTTGTCCGAAGGTTTTTCTTTCACACAAAAAGCCAAGTCAACTTTTCTCAACTGCAAGCACGACCACTCAAAAACCCGAGATGAATCATTGTTTGAGTTCGTGCTTCGTTATCCGAAGGGGAAACTCCCGGCTTAATCTTGACACCATGGTCAACCTAAGCGGGCCGGACTCAAAGAACCTAAACTAACTACACTAGACTAGCCTAGAGACACTAACTACACCCCACTTGGGCCAAAATAAGACAACCCGAACAGCCTAAGCAAACTTTATAGGTCTGGTCTTAGATAGACCTGACCCATACAAAGCCAACCGAACCTGGGCCAAACCAAAAATAAAACAGATCAACAAACCTGACCCTAAATTAACCAGAACCAGCTCTGATTAGACCAAACCAGACCAGACCAGACCAGACCAGACCTTATAAACCTGAACCTAAATTAACCAGAATCAGCCCTAACTAGACCAAAACATATTAGGCCTGAACCAGACCTGGCCGAGACTAGACTGGCCAGGCCCAACTTGGACTAAATTTAAACCAGACCAGCTCCAAACACATGAACCCCACTCAACCCCAAAGAACCCAACCAGTACTAGTGTAGTAAAACCAAACCAAACCAAAAGGGACTAACCCGAACCCAATAGGCTTGAACCTAAGATGGCCCAGCCCAAGCCAAAACTGAACCAAACCAAATAATGAACCTGGAGCTAAACAAACTTGGATCCATGCCAAACTAAACAGACCATAGCTGAAGCCTATGCAAAAGGATTCACATCAAAACAGGGAAGAAAGATGAACATTCGGACTCACCTAGTAGGAATAAGCATTAACAGAAGAATGTAAAGAAAATCACTACCTGAGTTTTGTTTGAACCCCAAATTTAAACCTAACCCATTTACAGATTGAAACTCCGTAAAGTGAAAGGGAAGAAAACACCATGACCAAAGCAATTACACTCATGAACCACAGAAATCAAGTTGACCATTAAAACAAATCAACCCAATTTGAATCAGTTTCCATCGAGTCTATCTTAGTCGGATTCAAAATGGAGGGAGAAAAACAGAGAGGGGGAAGAAGAAGAGAATTAATGTCACACCCCAATTCTGTACCAACCAGAATGGTGTGATGAACAGTCAATAAACCAACGGTTCAACCACGATCTCGAATAGGCTGTGTCCATTTGCTTAAATCATACACATCCACAACCAAAATCAGAATAAATACACGATAGCGGAAGTCTTTAATATTAAATGAACTGAGAGTCTAAAGATGATAACATAAATAAATTATCCAATTATCTTCAAGAAAACTAAAACATAAAATAAAATAATTTAATCAATTACATCATCTGTATAATTTAAACAAAATCTAATCGAAAATGCATGAGTTGCACTCGCATGACGAATCATGCGACTCCATCATAACTTCTGCATCCATCGCCGCCGCATGTCCATACATCGGAGCATTCATATAATCTTCTACGGTGGTACCTGCATCATCAACTAAAAATATTCGACGTCGAAGGGGTGAGCACACATTACGGCTCAGTGAGCAAACAAAACAATGCAACAAACATATGCATGCATTCAATTCATATCTTTGGTCTGGTTCATAAGTTTGCAATGTGCAATAGAAAGGTTTGGTGGCCGCCTCACCTCTATACACAGGGTGTGTAAGCCCACCCAAGGGATCAAACACCAATGTCATCCACATCCACCCCACCATGGAATAGAGATAGAGCTAAAGTGCTTAGGACCACACCGCATCACACTTCCCCTGATGCTCTATCCATACCAACAAATAAGCCTCTATTAGCGAGGGCTTGCAAACTGGGCTCGCAACTAACTAATCCTAATGTCAAACAATGTATCCAAGGCCTCACCCCAGCATCCCTCAATATGTCCATAAAGATAGAGCTAAGGCCCCCCGGCAGAGTCAGAGACTACACGATCTGAGACCACCTCCCCTGATGCCCTACGATGTAATAGTTCTGCTAAAGTAATGGCGATACGACGATATCAGTGGACAAGACTTGAGTAGAGATAGAGCTAAAGTGCTTAGGACCACATCGCATCACACTTTCCCTGATGCTCTACTCGCATCAAGTACACTAAGCACACACAAACATTCACATGCCTATTTCTAGCATCATCATCATCATCATGTTATAAATAAATAAAATTAAATATGCATGAATATTAATAGCAGGAATATTGGATGACATGTTAAATGCACATTACACACATACAAACATAGAATCATTCATAGCATCAGACTCAATAAATAAAACAGTTTATTATTAGCCAATTAGTTTAGGTCTTGTTCCCTCACCTTTGATTGCTAGTAGATCCTCGTTCAAGCTTTATAATTCACTTTTAAACCACTGAAAAGACCTAAGAAGTCAATAGACTTTAATTAAAATTAATTCCAATATGTTTAGAATAACAGAAGTTGAGGGGTCGCAGGTGGGGTTGCACCTGGGGTCTCAGTTTCTGCGACCACAAGGGTAGGGTCGCAGGGTAGGGTAGCACCTAGGGTAGCAGTTTCTGCGACCCCAGGGTGTAGGGTCGCAGGTGGGGTCGGATACCATTCGACCCTACGTGCGACCACACCCTCCCTGGGATTTCCCGAGGGCATGTGGTCGATCATGTGGTCTCGTGGGGTCGGATATCATTCGACCCTACGTGCAACCACACGTGTTCTTGGTTGACCTTTCACTCTTAAGTCTATTCTTTCGTGCTTGAATCCTTTGGCTTATCATCATGGTCCTTCCTATGATCGTTCTATGGCTCAAACTACAATTTTTATGCACTATCTATTGTCCACAATGATTTCCTCCATGGATTCCCTTGGAACTTTGTCCATGGATGGATGATTTGGGTTTCTCCTAATCCTATGTTCTTCAAAAACTATTCTAGGCTCCCAATTCATGTAGGGATTTAGGTTCATATCTTGGGTTTGCTGTGATTCATAGGTTTCTCTGAACTTCTTCTTCCTTTAGTCTTCTTCTTCAATTTTTCTTCTCTTCCTTCTCTTCTCTTTCTCTCACTTTCAATTAGGGTTCTAAAAGAGTAAAAGAGGCTAAGGAACGTCCTATTTATAGAGGAAAACCCTCCAAATATGCCCTAATGAGTTTAGGAAAGAACCCCCTTCGGATTAAGAAGGTTTCCTAAATTTGGTTTCTGACTGGGTTCCGTAGGGTCGAATGTAGGGTCGCAGATCCGTCGACCCTACGTTTTTTAAGACATGCAACCCCACGACCAAAAAGTCATGGGTTAGACTCTTTTGTGGTGGGGTTGGACATACCTGTTTAGGCATGCGACCACACACTCATTTTTTACTATTTTTGAGTTAAAATTTCATATCTGGTCTTGTGATTTCTTCACGCACTTGGTCCACTTGGTTCGACCATGATAGGTAGACCTGGTACAAGGTGGTAAGACCGGTTAGTATGATATAGGTCTTACAGTTAATTTTCAAAGCATTTTACTTAACCGCACCTGCCATGACCAAGTGAAGAAAAAAACAAATCCCAATTTAAGAATATCAACCCCTAAGACCATCACCTATCCAAAGTGAGTATATACACAGAAGTTGAACAGATCTCCAACTGCGGCCAAGAGAAATGAGAGAAAGAAGATAAAGTAACACTAAAAAAAACCTAGAGTTCTAGCACCCTACTAATCAAATCTGATAAGGACTACAATAGCAAGCCAATGAAGCAAAAAAAATCCAGTCAAAGAATCCAAACCAGAGGAGGAGAATGAAATTACAAAAGCACTCATCAGGGATGGCACATAGCTATCATCGCAAAGAACTCATACGCATGAACAAATAAAATCGCAAAGATGATATAAACAGGAGAAAGAAAGAGTAGGGGAATACCTGGAATGGGAGAAATAAATGTCCAATAGCTCACAGATGGTACTGGGGATCTTCTCCTCTCCTATCAGCCTCTCTCACTCGACTGCTCAGACCCTCTCTTTCTCCTCTCGGGTTTCTCCTTGAGAAACCCTCCTTCGGCTCTCTATACTCTTTCTCACTTTCCCCCCAATCTCAATCCCAGCCTCTCTCATTTTTCCATCTCGAATCGAGCAGTTACCCTATTCTTCTTTGCCGATTTCAGCCCTGTAATACCCCCACCACCGACGAACACTACTCGCCCCTTTTTTCCTCTATCTTCGGTCCTTCTTGTTTCTTCCTCTGGGCAGCATGGCAGGGCGGTGAGGTGTCAATGGGAGAGAGGATCGCTGGGTAGGTAGGTAGGCTAGAGACGGAGTCGGTGGTTTTGGGGGAAGGATTTCAGGGAGAAGAGATGAGGTGTCGACCTCCCCTCTTCCCCTACGACTCTCTCCCTCACCGCCTCTTTCTCACTCTGCGTCTCCTCCCTTTTCTCTTCTTGATTCCCAATCTCCAGCCGCCTCCCTTTCTCAATCTCGATTTCTCTCTTCTCCCTTATTTCCCTCTTCTGATTTAGGGATTTAGCTGGCCTCCTTTTTTCTTTTCCTTTTCTTTTCTTTTTTTTTTTTATTTTTTTTTTTAACCCCACTCACTTCTTCTTTTATGGTTTTATATATATATATATATATATGACTCAGGATCTAAAATATAAGACCAGAGTATAAACTATGCGGAAGTTTGAAAACCGACCATTAAGGCGGTATATGCAAGATGCAAAAAACTATATATCATAAACTGAAAGTAAAATGATAATTACAAGTTACAATCAGAAATGAAATATAAACATGAAAATTAATTTGAAATTTGAAATGAAGAACAGGTACTGAAAGTAAGAACTTGCAGGACACTGCTACTCTTTGATAGCAACAGGTTACAAGCTTCGAAGAAGAAGAAGAACCTAAAGCTATGGAGGTTTAAGTACAGAAGGGGATGCTAAGAATCTAAAGGAAACACTCTTTGGTGAAGTCTCCCGCCTTCGGAGTGAATGTCTCTCTAAACTCTAATCTTCTGACTCTGGTTTGCCTCCCCGAATGAAGAGGAGTCCTTCTCCATTTATAGAAGAAGTCCTGGAGTGGCTTGGAGCCTTGGATCCCATCTTTGATGTGAGTGTGGGGCCTCTTTGATTGCAATTTGTCTTCCACTTGGCGTCCATTATCTTTTGCTTTGTTGAAAATGGAATCTCTTTTGGAAAAGAAATGCTTTGCTTTTGAAAAAGTAAAAGAGTAATAATTCTTCTTTTGACTTTCTTTGAGAATTATTCTCCATCACTTTGCTTTTGCTTTTGTCTTTGTCGGCCGTGAATCACGGGAGCTGATCACGAGATTTGGGTCTTCTAGATCCGCACCGAGGCATTCCACATGTCCAAAGACACTGTTTTCCCCTTTGGTTTGGATCAGAGTTTATACCGTATTAGTGTGGGCCCGGTAGTGGCTTGACTATCTAGGCTGAGATAGTTACAGAATACGTTTGGATACGGTTACGTATTATACCCGACTATCTATACTGAGATAGTAAATGTAATCACGAATGGATACGGTTTCGGATTATACCGAATGCAATTCGATACGGGTTGCATTAGTCCCGAATACGCTTTTGATACGGTGGTATTATACCCGAATACGCTTTGATACAGTCGTATTATACCTGTGCCATTCTTTTGTGGACGTCATGGCTGACGTGATCCCATCATGTCGACCTGGAATCTGGCCGTCTATCCTTCCATCATGTTGTCGATATTTGCATCGCCGATTGTATCGAAGGAATAGGAGGATCCAGCGGGGGACCCGTAACTTGGGGAGATGTGGGACTCAAGTTCATTGTCACTGTCCCAGTAGTTCCATTTGTAGTCTATATTGTCTTGATCTAGTAATTTGGTAACTGCCAAACTGGCGTTGATTTGATTGTGGCTAATGTCATAAGCCAATAAGGAATCTTTTGGAGATTTTGGTGGGCCAGTGATGATGGTCCTTTGTCCTTCTGCTATAGTCTGTCCTTTGCAGCAGGATATTTTGTTTTGGAAATTATAGATGCTTGCTGTGCGGATTTGTCGGATGTCCGTGTTGGGTTCCGGTGCTGTGATGGCAGGCCATACTGCATCTGATCTTGGGATGATCCGAATAAAATTTGTAGTGGGGATGAACTCTTGATATTGACCATCTTTGATCCATTCTGGAGGGATGGTGATGAACTTGATGCGAACAGGTTGATCTAGAAAATCAAACCCTTTGATGGCATTTACCAAGATTTCAGGCAAGCCACATAAGTCTTGAGGCCCATTTGTCCATAGGTTTTTGATAAAGCCCATCTCATAGAGCCATAGTTTGAAGTGTTGAGGGTGGTTGGCTTGAAGGTTACATTGGTAAAACCCTGGGACACTTGAAGGTGCGGGGGTAATAGTTGAGGTCCACCGGACATCGGGATTTGAAAGCTTTTGATGAAAACTTAACCAGGTTCCTCGCCAATTCGAATGGGAAAGATGGCTGGATTCATAATCAAAGTTTGGTTTTGGTTGGGCCAAGTTCTGGGCTATTTGGTGCATGGTTGCAATAAAACCAGCCTTGTTTGAGTTTTGGAAATGGGCTAACATTTGGTTTAATATTTGATGCTGATCGGAGCCCAATTGGTGGTTGGTCCGAAAAATTGGAATTTTGTTTTTGCGTTGTGGTCTTTTTGGCAAAACTCCAGCCATAACGGATTTGATTTGCCTTTACCACGAGTCGTTTGCTGTGGGCTAGCCAAAAAATTAACCGGGTTTTGGTCCGTTGAATCACCATCATTGATGGGTGAAATTTGCTGGTTTGTTGATTTGTCCATTCCTGCAATAAAAGGAAAAACAACTGGGTGTCCACAGATGTTAGTTGAAATTCCAGAGTTATCCACAGAAAATGGTTTGATGGAATTGAGAAATGGTTGGCCAAGAATGATCTCGGTGTTGAGATTTTGAACCAGAAAAAATGTTTGAATAATATGAAAATTGTTAATGCAAATTTTGACATTGGTTAATTTGGAATGCACAGTTAATTTTGATCCATTGGCTCCAGAGAGTCGGTGAGATGTTGGTTCAAAATATTGATTTGGAACAAGATGTTCTTGAATGCAATTGAGTTGTGCACCAGTATCAACAAGTGCAATGGTTTGTAGAATAAATGTGTTTGAGATAATTAAATTTGTATTAATAAACCAAGGGATATTCCTAACAGTATCCACATATAGATTTTGGGGTAAAATTTCAGGAGGACTTATTTGATTTTGAATTTGAATTTGGTGTTGGATGTTGCAAACTTCTTGATAAAGGATTTTGACATCCTTTTGAAGGTCCTGAGTTATTAATTCAAGCCTTTGGATTTGGGTTTTTGGTTGAGAAAATCTTTGGTAGATTTGGCTTAAATCATAATTTGGGGTTGGAATGGTTTTCCTTTGAAGGCTTGGATTTTGTTCTAGAGATCCTTTTAGGGATTCTAAAATTTTTTGTTTATCTGCATCTGATTTTGCTTGTTTTAAGATGTCAGATAAGTAACTTGATGATTCAGCACGAATCATACTAACAATTGCTTCGGATTCTGATTCAGAGGAATCAGTATCTTGGCAATCGTGGCAGGATAATCCGTCTGCACAGGTGCAGGAATTGATTTTGGAGTTTGGTAAATTAGGGGTATCTGAATCAGATCCGGCTAATGTTGCCAAAAGTTGTGATTTGGTATCATCGGGCATGATTAAGGAGTTAACCCGTTTGCGTGCCCTACAATATTTTGCTGAATGACCTCTTTCACCGTAAAGGAAAACATTTGAAATTTTTGGGGTTTGGTCTTGATGGTCTGATGATTTTGGAGGACTCATCAGTCTTATCTTTTGAATATTTGCTTTTCCCATGTTTTGATGTTTTATGGGATTTGTGAGTTTTGGGATTTCGGAGAGGTTCGAACCCGAATTGGGAACAAAAACCACCCAGTTCTTTTTTGTATGATTTGTTTTCATGTCTTATTTGTTTTCGGAGTCTGATATCCATGCAGAGGGCTAGGCCTTCTTTATGGATTATGTTGATCAGATCACCGTAAGTGAGATGATCATAGGGAATAACCCCATTATGCTCGTCTCGTAATTTGGTTTTGATTTTCTCGCTGAATAATGTTGGTAATCCAGTGAGGAATTTTTCTTTCCAACAAGGGAGATTGGCATCTTCCCTGGTGAGGACTTTGGTCATGAAAGTATCTTTGTACCATTTGAAATCATGCATTTTTTTGCATTTGAGATTTGATAATTGTTCCGAAGACCGGTCTTTCAATCTGGTTGGATCTCCTAAGAAATATTTTGTAATGTTGAAAATTAATGTGTTGACAGCGTCACTGATTTGTTCACCGTCGTCATCAAGGACGGGTTGACCGATGTGGTCAATTCGGACAGCTGAAAGGATTTCTCCTTTTTGATTGGATGTGAGAGTATAATCCCACCATCCTTTGAGTTGACCGGAGAACCCTGAGATAATGATCTCAGCAATGGCTCGATCCGTGTATTCTTTGAGACGATAGGCATTGCTTACCATAGTCATCTCCTGAAGTTTGTTTGTGAAATTGTAGTCGGACATTCCATCAATGTTCCATTCGTAAATGGTGCCACTGGTATATGTCGCTTGGGAAGTTCGTCCTCTTTCTTCAATTTGAAGATCCGGAAATGTCGGACGAGGATAGTAATTTTGAATATTTTGGAAGTTTGTTTGTAGTTGTGAAACTACTTTGGGTTCAACAATTTGTGGTTCGGATTCCTCCGAATTTTGAGAGAAATTTGATAAAGATTCCGTGTCAATAAGGTTTAAATTATGACTCTCGGCATCAGGGATTTGGATTGGCGGTGTGTCAGGGACAACCAAATTTTTAAGTTTTTGGTCAATTTGTTTGAGAAGAGTTGCTCTGTTAATTTGATTGAGTAAATCCATTTGGGAAAATTCCTTCAAGGATTTATTTGATAATGAAAAAGGAGTGAAAAGGGGTCTTGATTTGGGTTCTACTCCTAGTGGTTTTGTAGATGTACTGGGGACATCAATTGATTTGTTTTGGATAGCATTTTCTAATCGATTTAATTGGGAACCGATTGTTTGGAGATACTGGTTTGTATAGTTTGATTGTTCAATTAATTTTTTGGATTCTTCAGACACATCGTTGGTGTGTTTGAATGGTGCAGCCTTGATTTCCATGTTCTTCATTTGCAACAAAATAGTTGCTAATGGAGGATGGATTGACTCGACCAAATTGTTGTCATTGAGTTTCCAAATGACAGAATTTGAAGAATTTTGAGTTTGAGTTACCATATTAATGGTTTTGAAAGGATAACTAATGTTATTTTGAGAGGTATAACATTCTAGATAAATATAAAATGAAACATTCATTTCATATGTTTCCATATGTTCATACCATTTTGTTTTGATTAATTGTTGTTGTTCTGGTGAGAAATGAGAGAAAAACCATTCTCTTTTGATTTGATTTTGAGGAAGACTAAAATCGATCCTTAGTTTGGGTTTGTCAATTTGAAAACCCCTGTGGAATTGGATTACGTTTATCTGATGATACATGTCATCATCAGTCCTAGGTAACATTTCTGATACCGTAGGAGATCCTGGTGGGGAATCTGGATTTTGACCGTAAACTCCTTTTGTAATATTGTTTTGGGTTTGAGTTCCGGATAGCCGGATTTGTTCAAGCATTTTGGAAAGTCTTTTGTTTTCCCCGATAAAGATCAGAAATTTTGTTTTGATTTTCCAAATTGACACTTGGAAGGTCTGAGCAGGAGAACCTACTCGGTTGGAATGATTTGGTAGATCGTTGCCCTTCTAGGTATTGATCTAAATTTTGAGGTTTTGGGTTTGGGTTTGAACTTTAACTTGTCCTATCAAATTTGATGGAAACCAAACCATCTTCCTCTTGGAATATGGATTTGATAATCCTATTAGTTTGTATTTGTGGGGGTGGAGCTTGACATTGTAATTTCCATTCATCGGGAAATACAACATCTTTCCATTGGATTGTTTTGGGTAGGATAGCCCTAGTTTGAGACCCATTGGTTTCAAAAAAGGTTGTATATCCTTTTGGTGTCTTTTTCAGACTTTGGGGGGGTTCCATCGATTTTGAGATGGTTTTGTATTGTATTCGGTAAATGATAGTTATGGGAATTGATCCCTGCTTCATTTTATACCCATACGTTTTTATGTTAATTTTGAGTGCATCTTTGAGATTTGGATCATACAGTGGTAATGTTATATCCGGATAACAATTAAAGTAAACCGGACCACTGCAGAGACTTGTTTCAATGGCTCCTAATAAGGAATCATCGAAATTGTAAAATCTTTGATCTCTCAAGGCAAGGATCATTGATGTGTTTAATCCTTCCCTGTGGAGAGGTTTGATGGCCACTTGAATTAGTCCTACATGGATATAGGAAAATTCGGCCCTGAGTTTGAATAAGGATTTTGGATCTAACAATTGAATCTCCTGTGTTTCAGAAGAATAATTGATAGTTTGTTCAACGGTCTTTGCAGTTTCCCGCATCAACCATTTTTGTTTGTATATCTCTTTTGTTGGGATTCTTGGAAGAGTCCAGTTTGTTAAATTATATTCTTCTGTTTGTTCATCCTCATAAATTATTTCTCTACCTGATATACTAGGTTCCTCATCAACAGATGACCTCAAAGACATGGACCTGGTTAATCGGTTCATATTGAGAATAATGTAAAATATTTTGGTTGAGTTATACTCTTACCCACTAATGGAAATAATGTAAAATATTTTGAAATAATTAAGCTACCGTCTGCAATATACTGGGAATAGTGAAAAGTATTTTGAAAGAGTTATGCTCTTACCCTCCGTACTGGACAGCTAGGGACTGGTTAGACTTTGTTCAGGCTCTGATACCATAAGTGACTCAGGATCTAAAATATAAGACCAGAGTATAAACTATGCGGAAGTTTGAAAACCGACCATTAAGGCGGTATATGCAAGATGCAAAAAACTATATATCATAAACTGAAAGTAAAATGATCATTACAAGTTACAATCAGAAATGAAATATAAACATGAAAATTAATTTGAAATTTGAAATGAAGAACAGGTACTGAAAGTAAGAACTTACAGGACACTGCTACTCTTTGATAGCAACAGGTTACAAGCTTCGAAGAAGAAGAAGAACCTAAAGCTATGGAGGCAAACCAGAGTCAGAAGATTAGAGTTTAGAGAGACATTCACTCCGAAGGCGGGAGACTTCACCAAAGAGTGTTTCCTTTAGATTCTTAGCATCCCCTTCTGTACTTAAACCTCCATAGCTTTAGGTTCTTCTTCTTCTTCGAAGCTTGTAACCTGTTGATGATAATAAAGCTTGCCATCGTGCAAAAATTTGTTTTGATGCAATATTTTGAATATCATTTTGTAAAACATGTTTTGCTGCACTGCAATCGACTCTAACAAGAAATCTTTTGTTGAGTAAATCACTTTGAAATTTTTGAATGCAAAGTACAATAGATAAAATTTCTTTTTTAATTGTACTATAATTTTGTTGGGCTGGGTTCCAAACACCAGAGGTGAATTGGACCAATTGTTCTTTGTTATCTGAAACTTGTTTGAGTATCCCCCCGTACCCTAAATTTGGATCTGCCAGATTAAGGCAAGGGATATTTTTGACAATTTGTTTGATTTTTTGGATGGCTTGGGTATGTTCTTCCGTCCAAGGCTTAGGTTGTTTCCTAAGGCGTTGATACAGAGGAGCACATAGTTTTGCTATTTGGGGGAGGAAATCGCGAACATAGTTCAAGCTTCCTAAAAATCTTTGTAGTTGGGTTTTGTCATAAAGTTGATCGGGGAATTTGTCAGCAAAGCTGATTGATCGTTCGATTGGGATAATTTGACCTTGATGGATGTAGTGTCCTAAAAACCGGACTTTTGTAAGGAATAATTCCATTTTCTTTTGGGAAAGAACTAATCCGCTTGATTTGATGACCTTAAAAAAGATTTTTAAATGTTTGAAGTGTTGTTCAATTGATTTTGAAAAAACTAAAACATCATCTATATAGACAATGGTAAAGTCATATGGATTGAGGATATCATTCATGATATTTTGGAATTCACTGGGGGCATTTTTGAGTCCAAATGGCATTACGTTCCATTCGTAATGGCCAAAAGGGGTAGTAAAACCGGTTTTGTACCGATCTTCAGGATGAATCTGAATCTGCCAAAATCCAGACTTCATGTCAAACTTTGAAAAGATTTTGCCTTGTTGAAGACACTGTAATAGGTCTTTCTTGTTTGGGATTGGATACCGAATCCATTGGAGGACTTTGTTCAAAGGTTTGTAATTGATAACGAGCCTAGGTGTTCCCCGCTCAAGTTCAGCATTTTTATTGACATAAAAAGCTGCACAGCTCCAAGGGGATTTGCTGGGTCAAATTAATTTTTTGTTTAAGAGATCATTGATCTCCTTTTTGCAAGTTTCTTGCAATTCTTGATTCATTTGGATTGGATAATGTATTAGAATTATGACCAAATTATCAAACATTTTGAGGATTTCCATATACCATTCCTCATCAGAACCTTCCATGTAAAATGGTGGGCAAATTGTGATACAAAGTTCTGTACAAAAGAATGCATCATCAAAGCAATCACAGGCGTTGAAGCAGCAAATGCTATTCTCAAAGAACAGCAAGTTCCATCAACACCATATCAAATCTTGAAGGCCAAACAAGCAGAAATTGAAGCCCAATTGGCACTCTTGCAAAAGGAACCTCAAATTTCAGATGAAGAATCCACCGGTTCAGCCCATGGATCCATTCACCTGTCTAATGAACAGTTCGCTCAAGATCCTTATGCTCCAGATTCAGACCCTGATGCATATGCTGGCCTCGACGAACTAGCAGAACAATTTGTTATACAAAGACGACGGCGGTCCAACCGTACCAACAAAGGATCCCAATCAGGATCTCACAAATAAGTCCCAATTTGGGCACAACGGACCAAGACCCGGTTAAAGTCTTGGCTAGCCCACAGCAAACGGCTCGTGGTAAAGGCGTATCAAATCCGTTCAAAGGCTGAGTCTTTGCCAAAAAGACTATACCACGTCAGCAATGGCGTTTTGACGGCCAGATTCCAGGTCGACATGTTGGGATCACGTCAGCCATGACGTCCACAAAAGAATGGCACAGGTATAATACAGCCTGTATCAAACTGTATTCAGGTATAATACCACATGTATCAAAACGTATTCAGGACTAATGCAACCTGTATCAGAATTGCATTCGGTATAATACGAAACCGTATCCATTCGTATTCTGTTACTATCTCAGTATAGATAGTCGGGTATAATACGTAACCGTATCCCAACGTATTCTATAACTATCTCAGTCTAGATAGTCAAGCCACTACCGGGCCCACACCAATACGGTACACACTCTGATCCAAACCAAAGGGGAAAACAGTGTCTACGGACATGTGGAATGCCTCGGTGCGGATCTCGAAGATTCAAATCCCCGTAATTCACGGGCCGACACCAGCAAAAGCAAAAGGAGAAAGAATATTTTCCACAGTCAAAAGTGGAATCATTTCTCTTTCTTTTCAAAAGCAAATCAAATTCTTTTCAAAAGATATCCCATTTCAACAAAGCAAAAGGCAAGTGGGAAACAAGTGGACGACAAATTGCCAATCACCTTTCAAAGAGACCCCGCACTCACATCAAGGTGGAATCCAAGGCACTCCAAAACACCAACACTTCTTCTATAAATGGAGAAGGACTCCTCTTCATTCGGGGAGGCAAACTAGAGTCAGAAGATTAGAGTTTAGAGAGACATTCACTCCGAAGGCGGGAGACTTCACCAAAGAGTGTTTCCTTTAGATTCTTAGCATCCCCTTCTGTACTTAAACCTCCATAGCTTTAGGTTCTTCTTCTTCTTCGAAGCTTGTAACCTGTTGCTATCAAAGAGTAGCAGTGTCCTGTAAGTTCTTACTTTCAGTACCTGTTCTTCATTTTCATATTTCAAATTTTCATGTTTATATTTCATTTCTGATTGTAACTTGTAATTTTCATTTTACTTTCAGTTTATGATATATAAGTTTTTGCATCTTGCATATACCGCCTTAATGGTCGGTTTTCAAACTTCCGCATAGTTTATACTCTGGTCTTATATTTTAGATCCTGAGTCACTTATGGTATATATATATATATATTACCATTTTCTTTCTTTTTTTTATTTAATTTATTTTCTGAAAACACATTTTTTTTATTTTATTAAACCTAAAATGACAACAATGCCCCACTCCCATCATGCATGATGACGTAATGAGAGAGCGAAATCCCACGGGAAAAACTGGGTACTGACACTTATGCTACCAAGTAAGGATTGCTTACACATGTTATGCTATAAACAACTTATGCTACCAACTAAGGAACCACACGTTGTAGCTAAGGAAGCAAAACAACTCATATGCTGCCAACTAAGGAACTACACGTTTTCGCTAAGGAAGCAAAACAACTCATATGCTACTCGCTAATTAGGAACTACATGTTTTAGCTAAGGAAGCAAAACAACTCATATGTCCCCAAAATTATATATGGATCTCTTGTCTTATGAAAATAGAATGGGGCCACTCTTATTGGTTGGTTTTTGGTTTTTATTTTTTCCATAAAAATCTAACCTATGTATATAACAAGGGACCACTAATGCCACCCATAGTAGTGAAGTGTAGGGAGGATCCAACCGACTCAAAGTGGATCTACGTGTATCCCGATGCACTTTGAGTGGATTGGGATAAGTTTCAATCCACTTTTAGTGGATGGGATCCTGACTACACAGTTTCCTCACTATAGAGGATCTTTTCCATCAATGAATGTCTTTACAACAGATTTCTATGAAATAAAATATGTAAGGGATTTAAAGAATTTAAGGGTAATAATTACATCCTTTTTTGGTATTAATTATATCGTTCTTATAGAGAATCATTAGAACTTTGAGAATCAAGGATTAATAACTTTTCTATATTTATATAATTTTAATTTTATAATTTTAGGTAATAAAATTTATATTTAGTACGAAACTAATGTTGGATTTTTGAAATTTCAAACTCTCTTTTAGATAATAAAATTTATATTTACTAAAAATGGATTTTAAGAAGATCAAGTGAATTTCAAATTTTCAAACTAATCTACTTACCATTTGTTCATTCTAAATGTAGATTTCATTACCCATGAGAATTTGGGATTTTAAATCCCCTTTAGGAAAAGAAATCTGCATTTAGTAATACCTTAATATACCATAAGAATTTGGAAATTTTAAACATTTTAAACTCTTTTTTTAGTTAATGAAATCTACATTTAGAAAGAATTAATTATAGGTAAATTGTGAGAATTTGCAAATTGAATTTTAAAATATTTTTTTAAGTAATGAAATCCACATTTAGTAAGAATGAATTATAGGCAGTTCATGAGAATTTGAAAATTTAAACATTTTTAAACTCTTTTTTAGGTAAAGAATCCTATATTTAGTAAGATTGAATTATAAATAGATGAGAATTTTGAATTTCAAATTCTTAAACTCTTTTTGCTTAATGAAATCTACATTTAATAAGAATTCTTAATACTATAAGAGTTTTAAAATTTGAAACTCATTTTTAAGTAATGAATTATACATTCATACATTTAGTATGAATGGATTTTTGGGTTTTTTTATACAAATTTTTTGAGAGATTAAGACTGCATTTGGTAATTATTCTTGTAATGCATTTTGGATAAAAAATATATTCTGAAATATCAAAATATGAGGGCCATTCTGGAATGGGTTGAAAAACCCATTATGTATTCACATTCTATTGTAAGAGTGCTCTTGATCATCATTCCATTAGGAATAAAAAAGGGAAATTTACTCCGATCTCTCCTGTGTGCATGCCTGTCAATTTCCGAGTTGTTACACTCAACTCAACTCCACTCCGTTGGTTGTTGTCCTCCGTTAAAGTATGACATAAATGAAACTATAATTTTTAATGTCAAAACAGCGTCTGATTGAATGTGAAGTTATGTTTTTGCCCTCGTTGTGCTATTAGGAACATAACACACCGGAATTAAAGTAAATATGATTACCAAACCAAAAACCGAATTAGCCGGAAGTAGGATGGAAGAAATACAACAGCAAAACATTGAGGAATAAAGAAAACTAAGGAAGTGGAAAATGGGCATTAACCTAACTCTCAGGGCAATAATACAAAATTGGGAAATTACACGTACTACCCCTAGACTATGGATTATTTCCACCTACCCCCTAGTAGCTTCTGACAATTATACATACAACCCCTAATTTCAAAACCATACAACAAAAAGTTTCATTCCGTTAAAAGTGTTATCTCTAAATTTTATATGACAACTTTGCCCTTATTGGGTTTACTTCCAATAAAGGTTGAAATTACTTATATGTCCTCCCTTACATTTTCCAAAACTTTTATATTTGAAACCCTATTTCAAATGTTTCATTCCAACGTTCATATCTCTTCCTCATTTGATCTTAATGGGATGGTAAAGTCTCGTTTCTGTCCCTCTTGATGTTGGTGAAAGAGGGAAAAATGGAAGGCTAGGAGAACGTTGCCCGTGCCATTGGCCACCTCAGTTGCGACTTGGAAAGCATTAACAAACAGGGGAAACCGGGACTGACTATGCTCATGCAGTTCAGCCGGGTCCTAAAGTTGCTGCAATGCATAGGCATGTTCGTAGATAGAATCTTGAATTCAATCTAGTGTAAACTAGTCCTCTGGTGGCAGTACGAATGCGATACAAGGGCAATGACAATACTATGGGCACATATAATCTTGTAGAGCAGATGCACTACTTGTATGCAAAGGTAGTCAAGGCTAAAGATCTTCCTTCTACGGATGTCACCGGAAACCTTGATCCATATGTGGAAGTGAAGCTTGGAACTACAAAGGAATAACCAATCACCTAGAGAAGAATCGGAATCTATTGCTGAAGCAAGTGTTTGATTTCTCAAAGGAAAGGTTGCAAGCTCATTTGCTTGAGATTGTGGTAAAGGACAAGGATGTTGGTAAGGATGATTTCGTTTGCTGAATCACCTTCGATCTTTCGGAGATTCCGCTTCGAGTCCCACCGGACAGTCCACTTGATCCACTGATAATTCCTAAATGCCGAGCAAACATATCCTTAGACAAATCCCACAATGAATCATCTCTAGTAATAGATATTCCATGCCACAAAAAATGAAAGATAACTACATTTTTCCCCTCTAAAAATGAAACCTAGTTAAAGTCATAGAATATCAGAGTCGGAGAAATACCCTTTTAACCTGTCGTTGTCATCATCAGAGTAGTTGTGGAAGGAGATTTTGTCAAAGTAGAAGATGTTGAGTGAGAAGCTATTGTTGAAGGTGAAGGTTGTTCTTCTTCACGAAATAGAAAAAGAAAAAGACGAAGGTTTTTTTTTGTTAATAAAATTTTATAACGATCTGACATCACCAACAAACTTAACACTTTTAATGGAATGGACCTTTTTGTTAATTACATGGTTCTGAAATTAGGGATGTACGTGTAATTGTCAGAAACTACTGGGTGGTAGGTGAAAATAGTCCACACTCTAGGGGTAGTAAATGTAATTATTCTCCCCTTACTCTTTTATACTTGAAATGATGGTTATTTCTTTTTTTTTTATATATTTACTTACTCTTTTATACTTATTTTTTAGATTCCATCCCTAAAGTTTCTATGGCTTTGTTTGGTTGCCAAGGAAAGAGAAATATTTTAATAGGAAATTAAAATATTTTTTAATTTTTTTTACAAAAGAAATATTCTTTCAAGTTTAGTTGTAGGAAAAGTATTTTATACTGTAAAATATATTTTATGATAAAAAATAACTTCCCCACAAAAAATTGAAGTAAAATGAAAAACTGATTTATCTAGATTTTCGAGTCTCGGCACTCAAAACCTCTCCCTTCTCTCGATATATACTTTCGTCTCTACGATAACGCCTCCTACTTGCAACAAAACTCTAGACTCTCTAAATTTCTTTTTAAGTTCTTCAATGCAAGAATCTCTTCCAGAGAAGCAAGATCTTCGTTCTTCCTTCACTCATTTTTCTCACATAACAATCTGGAGTCTGGATTCTTTTCTCCTACAACTTAGCGATTTCTATGAGAACTTCTCCCGTCGAAGCAAGTAATCCACTCCTCTTTTTTCCTAGGTAATGTTGTCTCTTTGTATGCAATTTTCGATCATGAAAATACTTTGAATCTGACCTAATAAGCATATAATTTTAGGGATTTCGATTGTTTTGGAATGTTTCTGATTGTTTGACTTTAGGGTGTTCGTTTTTGAATTTCTTGTTTATCTGTACATTTACAGATATAGATTGCTCTAATATTCATTGGTCAATGTTTTCTGGTTCTTTAGACCATGAATCTGACCTAATACAGATCTAATTTTAAGGTTTTCGATTGTTTTGGAATGTTTTTGATTGTTTGATTTTAGGGTGTTTGTTTCTGAGTTTTCGTGTATCTAATTGTTTGCAAATATGGATTGCTCTAATTTTCCTTGATCAGTGTTTACCAATCCTCTAGATCATGACCGACTTAATATGGATCTAATTTTAGGGTTTTCAATTGTTTTGGAATGTTTTTTATTTTTTGATTTTAGGGTGTCCGTTTGAAAGTTTCTCGTGTATTTGTACGTTTGCAGATATGGATTGCTCCAATCTTCCTTGGTAAGTCTTTACCAGCTCTCTAGACCATGAATCTGATCTAATACAGATCTAATTTTAGGGTTTTCGATTGTTTTGGAATGTTTTTAATTATTCTATTTTAGGGTGTTTGTTTCTGAGTTTCTTGTGTACCTGTACGTTTGCAGACATGGATTGCTCTAATTTTTCTTTGTCAGTGTTTGAATTTTTCTTATCCCAGAAAACTGCAAGTAAATTTTGCATCCAGCCAAACAACTCTGTGAAATTAATTTTACTTCATTTCTCATGCATCCAAATGACTCAAAAGAGAAAACAATTTACCTTCACTTCCCTTGCAAACAAACTGAGCCTATAGGGTGCCATGGTAGACTAGTTGGCACAATCCTTTCTCTTTCAATGACCATTTTTAATTTTTAGGAATGTACTTTCTACTAAGTGTGTCAACTCATTCGGTTTCGGATACTTAGTTTAGTTTGATTCGATTTCAGTTCATGTTATAAATAGTAAAAATCAAAATAGTCGAACCAAATAGAAATCAGTTCTTGGTTTCACAACTAGAATCGATTAGGATTCGGTTCAATTTAACGAGTTCCTATTTAGCTAGGTTTAATTGATTCTAGTTATACCTTTTTAACAAGTTTTGGCTTGCAGGTTATGTTTTTATTGTAAGGCCAATTCATAACTAGCCTTGGACAAAAAAAATGCCCGTAATTCTGAATTGAAATAAATACAATTCTATTTGTTTCTAAAAATTTTAACAAGCTAAACAATCCCATCAAACAACAAATATAGCCAAAATAAAGAAGCTAGAACCCGAAATGTTACAATTATCACTAAAAAAAAGTTATGCAGGAAAAATGAATATTTTTTAAAAGGAGAAAGAACTACAGGTGCTTAAAGGTGTCAACTGGCTTAGTTTCAGTTATTCAGTTAGGTTCAATTTTTTTTCATGTGTTCAATAGTGAAAGTCAAAACAAAAAATAAAAGTCAATTCATAGTTTCACAATCAGAACCGAATCAATTAATTTCAGTTCGATACAAATTTAGCTTTAAACGGTCGGTTTCAATTCTGATTTTCTGTTGCGGTTTCTTTTGACATCCTTTCTCCCCTCATCATTTTCAATAGTGTTTTCTCAATTGAGGTTCATTCTAATCTAATTCTTATTATATTTATGATATATATAAAGAATTATTTTTGTCATAATATACAACAAATTGTCGAATTTATGATGGATGTTTCAATTTTTTTTCCCAATTTTATCATTCTATCAACGAAGCACTTTTTTTTTTTTGTCAATTATAGATAGCATAAAGTTTCCATATATGTTTCTGTAATGGCAATATTTACCAAATAGATTGATTGGATTCTCTATATAAAGCTCTTCATTCTCCATTGACCAACCATAAGTCATCTGGACTTCAAAGATGAACTCTTGCCAATTAGATTACTTGGGTAATTGTTCATGTCCTTTGTTTTTTTCTTCAATATTTGATATTAGTATAATTTATCTTCAATCACCATTTTTTTTATTTCTAATAATGTTAGACTGGTTTATAATGCATTAGTATAAAAGCAATCGTCATTGTCAAAATTAGAGTTAAAAATTTGTAAGATAGTTGGATATATTTCATTGATAAGCATACCCAATGCACTAGGATCCCACCGCTACAGGGCTTGTAGAGATGCATATTAAGGCTATTTCTAGATTTGAACCCATGACATCATTTCATCGATACCTTATACAAAAGAGGAGAAAATGTTCTTTTCTTAGACTCTTTCCAAAAAGATTTCTCCTTCCATTGTGTTATTGAGATTGATTTATATTTTTATTTCTCTGATCAGCTTTCTTTTTTGCTTTAATCTTTTTGTTTTAAATAATTATTTTTTCTAAATGATTACATGTCTATTAAGGTTTTTAGATGAAAAAACTACTCCTTATCTAGAGGTATTTATGTATAAAATGAAAAATAAGAATTCCAAAATTACAATAATTGTTTTAGATCAAGTAGTTATTTGGAGTGGAGAAGTGAAATCTGTTGTGGATGGTCTGGCTAAGCACACAACTAGTGGGCAGAATTCTGTTATTTGGACTTATTGTCCGGATTTTGTGGCTAGGATTGTGGTGTGCAATGCCTCCGGGCGTGCCCGTTTTTTATTTTGTTAGATTCACTTTTGGCTCTCAGGGCCCTGCTAATGGCATTGTCAAAAGTGGGGTTTTTATCTCCAGAGTTTGTGTTCTTTATATTCTTTATTATTTCCTAGTCTCGATAAGATCTCTTATATTGTGCAAAAAGTAGTTATTTGGAGTGTATCATTTTATTTAAGGCATCAAACCTTAGTAATAAATGTCTAAGATTGACTTGCCAAGCAACCCACGATATTTTAGGGTTCAGGCCAAGGTTGGCCTAATAATGGGCTTGGGCTTGGGCCTGGCTATTAATCTCATGATGTAAATGTATGTTATCAATATGAAATGGCATATTTTACTTTAGTTTTTGAATTTGTATTTTCTTGGGGTTTTTGGTGGTAAAATGGCTTGTTTCAAGTTATTCATTTTATATTGAAATTTAATTATCATTCTAGTCTAGTGTATATTTAGTATTGGATGCTCTTTCATTTTATTGTAGGAATATGTCAAAACATGGCAAATGCATTATAAAGACAAGATGGAAGATATCTGTTTCAATAGAATTGAGAAGTATGAAGGAATATACAAAAAGCTATACAATCGGATCAATGATTTACCAGGTATGTTATTTTAATCTTTGTCATGTAAAATAGGTTTTTGATGTAAACCGATTTTGGCTTATAAAAAATAACGGATTTGAAGAGTGAATTTATACAAAAAAAAAATCAAGGAACCAAAAGAGACATGAGGTGTAGAGATGAATTTTGGAATTTTTTTTTAAGTTGTAAGAACAAAAAAAAAATAATTGATGAAAGTGAAGGTGAATGACTTACTTCTCTTATAGGATGTAAATCAACTCCAAATGTAGCCTACAACTCTTCTAGGAAGTAGGTAAAGAATAAAATTCCAACTCTTCTAGGATGGAATAAAACTTTTTCAAGGTTTCAATGGATAAGAAAGCTCCAACTCTTCAAGGTTGAAGTAAAACTCTTCTAGGTTTCAAGATAAATTCTTCAAAATTCAAAGGAGAAGATAAATTTTAATCTAAATTTCATTCACAAATCATCTTCTACTATTACATGAGAACAAATCACTATTTATAGGCTTAACAAACCTTAAATAAATCAAAATAATCTCAATCATCCCCTATCATCCTGAGGTTGAGATTGTACATAAAGAAAATAAAAGAGAAACATAAATGGTTTAAAATTTTTAATACATAAAAATTTGTCCCAATGTGTTGATTCTTTCCAAGGCATTGAAACTTGTCCCAATGTGCATTGATGCAAGCTTCAAAGTTTTGATGCAAGTTCTAATATCTTGATGCAAAGTCTCATGTCTTGATGCAAGCTCCAATGTAGAAAAGATATTAAAACCTTTGAATAAAAAGTGTCACCTCACTTTCTACTAGGGACTTGAAAATTCACCAAGAAAAAGATTGGTTTCAAGGTGGCTAGGGTCAGATTCTTTGGTTCTTTTATAACTTGGTTCATACCTTGGTCCTTGGCCAAATGGTTTTGGGTTAAATAGGTTTTGTGGGCTTAGGCCTTAATGTAATGACATAATTGTTGAACATAGATACAATTAGACTGCATCATTCTCTCATTCTTTAAAAGAATTCATCATCGAATTTTTGTTCCACCCAAATAGTATTTTAGTTCCACGGGAATCAAATGGAAGATTAAAAAATTCTTCAAGCATTAGAAAGTCAAATGTGTCATGCCCATGATGTGTATATGTGTCACTCAATACATTGACAAATTGAATAAGTAATAATAGTGGGATGATACAATCATTCAACTTTTGTAATTTCGGTATGTGGTAAAATGGATATGTATCTATATTGAGTGTTATGATCAGAAATCATCTCCTCCAAAGCTCTGATACCTAATGATGTAAATCAACTTTAGCTTATAAAAAATAACAGATCGAGAGGGTGAATTTATACAAAAAAAAAATCAAGAGAATCAAAAGGGACGTGAAGTGTAGAGATGAATTTTGAAATTTTTTTTAAGTTGTAAGAACAAAAAGGAAATAATTGATGAAAGTGAAGGTAGGGACGACTTACTTCTCTTCTAAGATGTAAATCAACTCCAAAGGTGGCCTACAACTTTTCTTGGAAGTAGGTGAAGAATACAATTCTAACTCTTCTAGGATGGAATGTGAAACTTCTTCAAGGTTTCAATGGGTAGGAAAGCTCCAACTCTTCAAGGTTGAAATGAAACCATTTGACCAAAAACCATTTGGTTAAATGGTTTTGGGTCAAATGGGCTTTGTTGGCTTGGGCCTTAATGTAATGACATAATTGTTGAACATGGATGCAATTGGGCTACATCAAAGGTTTTGGGCTTGGGCTTGGGCTTGGGCCAAATGATTTTCGGTCTAATGGTTTCACTTCAACCTTGAAGAGTTAAAGATTTCCTATCTATTGAAACCTTGAAGAAATTTTATTTCATCCTAAAAGAATTAAAATTTTATTCTTCACCTACTTCCTAGAAGAGTTGTAGGTCACCTTTGGAGTTGATTTACATTCTAGAAGAGAAGTAAGTCACCCACCTTCACTTCTATTAATTATTTCTTTTTTGTTCTTACAACTTAAAAAAAATTTCAAAATTCATCTCTACACTTCACGTCCCTTTGGTTCCCTTGATTTTATTTTGTATAAATTCACTCTCCCGATCCATTATTTTTTATAAGCCAAAGTCGGTTTACATCAACCTTCTTCTTCATCCTCTATTGCCGTACCGGTACAACTAGCACTAGCAGATGGGAGAGGAGTAGTAGAAGAATAGTAGCAGGAAGTAGTAATAAAACAAGAAGCGTTGAGATTAAAAGAGGCAACAGATGCAGTGGCTTCCGAAGAGATAATGGAAGAGTCAAATGAAGAGACAATTGACAGAGCTCCGAAGGTCGAAGAGACAACACAGGCAGAGGAAGAGACCCGGGAAGAGATGAATACACCGCTGCAAACGCAAAATCAAACCCATGAAGAAGAACAAAACAAAGATGGGAAAGCCTCAGATTGGCGATTTTTCCAAAATCGAGATGAGAATCTGGGGAGTTTGTCGTGATTCTCTCCCATGGAGCTTCGTTGCTACACGAGAGATGGGCAACAGTATTTTTACAATTTGGGTTTGTTTTGATGTTGCAAAAATTTATCAAGTGGCCGGAGATATTGTTCTGGTTGTCGGAGAGTTAAGTGGGAAGGAAAGCTGGTGAAGGTGGAAGGAGAAGGGAAGATTTTGCCATTGAAGATCAGTATTCAGTTGCTTCATGAGATTCTTCTTCGATCTATTCTTCTTCATGAGGAACTGAGCGTTGGCTTTTGTTCTTAATCAATAGACTTCTTGACTCAGGCAAACAATAACATAAAGGAGCAGCAAATCATCGTCGAGAGGTTCCACACAAAGAGAGTGCAGCACAGGGGATGGAGGCGTCGCTGATCGACAGTTTCATCTCCATCGAATGGAACTAATTTTAAGTGGAATAGAAAGGTCATAGTTTTTTAACAATAGAATCG
The DNA here is from genome assembly GCA_028583415.1 of Protea cynaroides. Lineage (NCBI taxonomy): Eukaryota > Viridiplantae > Streptophyta > Magnoliopsida > Proteales > Proteaceae > Protea > Protea cynaroides. The sequence goes on along the minus strand of CM053272.1, from coordinate 17,939,712 downwards.
GTTTTTAGGTAACAAAACGTCCAGGAGTAGAATTGTCCATAGAATGATAAAGTTTAGCATCGTTAAAAAAATTAGACAATTGTACTTCTTTGAAACATTTGGGGGCATTTGTCCTTCGGGCAAATCACAGGGGGCATTTGTCCTTTGGGCAAATCACAGGGGAGGAAACAGTATTTTTTCCTAAAATATAAGAAAGATTTAAAAAAAAATAAGAAAATTTTACATAGATGGAAATTTTATATAAAAACAACCATACAAACAGGCCTAAGGGAATAAAATAAAAGAATAAATTCATTAAATTGAGGACTAGAATTGGAATTTATAGATCCACCCAATCCACCTAGCTATTTTACCATTAAATAATTGAGCGGGGTTGGATGTGTCACATGGTTTAATGGGTACTCATTGGCTTGAGGCAATGTAACTGTTAAGCACTCCAGCTTTAAGAAGTTGGCTTTCCTCCGGCACTAAGTGTTTGTTGGATCACCCAAACTGCCCACTCCTCTCCCTAAAATACCAACTATAACCCCATGTTAAAAAAAAAAAAAAAAAAAACCCATGAATATTGTGGTTTCCTTGATAGCCCAATGAGTATCTATGTATATTGTCTTTTAGACTGTCATCATGCTAGGAGTAATCTCTGAACCCTGATCAATTGTATTCTACAGTTCAATAGAATAATTTGCATTGACCTAGTCAAGATTCTTATGGCCGTGAACCTTTTTTTTTTCCCTTAATCATTCCAAACATAGTTGGAAAACCAGATTTTGACTCAAACAATTGGTTCCTAGTTGAGTAAAAAAATAATGAATTCTTCTCAATTAAGAGTCATGAAGACTCATCCAGGCTTGATAAATGACTAGATTTGGTCCTAGTCAGTCCAAAATTTTTAAGACTCAGATTTTTTTTTCACTGAGTCAAAATGAGATTCATCAAGTTCAGTCATTTTTAGATTTTCCCATTTATAGTCACAAAATTAATAATTTAATTATGTTTGTCATTATTAAACCCCTGTTACAAAAATAATTCCCCTTATATATATATATATATATATATATATTTGACTTCTTAATTATTATGATTCTTTTTTATGGTTTTATGATTATATATAGTATGTAAGGAAAATTATTTGGACCTCCCTTTGACATTTTGTTTATTACACGGACCTCCCCTAATATTTATTGACTTACACATACCTCCCTTTAACTAAAAATATTAACTTAAACTTTTTACTAACCAAAACACCCTTTGTTTGACACTTCAAATGAAAAGGTTAGTTGTGTAGGGCTTCTAATGGAAAACTGAGGATAGAAATGGATAGAGACTATAGAGTTGGATACAAATCTGATCATAGCACAAAAAGAGTTAGTGGAGTTTTAGGAGATGATTCCGTTGGTGACTTCATCAACGTTCTATTGGACTTGGAGAAGGAAGATAGGCTCAGTGATTCTAACTTGATTGTTGTTATTTGGGTTAGTTTTTTCTTTTGATACTCTTTTCATGGAAAAATTCATCTAACCAGTAATAAGGTTGTCTTTGTGTTGGAACCTTGGCCAAGTTGAGCAGTTGAGAGCATCTTTGTGTGTGTTGTCATTGTTGGCAACCTTAGCGACCGCTTGATAGTTGGCAAAGTGATATGGAGGAGAGAGAATATCAGCAGGCAGTGTATCTAGTCAGCAGATAGAGTAGACAGTCAACAGGCATGGTTGGACAGTCAGAAGCCTATTTGGAAACCAGTTCACAGTGCTTACAGTTCAGTGAAAGAAGACATATAAAGTAGAGAGACAAAGTAGAGAAAGAAAGAGGAGAGAGAGTGTCTGTGGGTCCCATTGAAGTCCCACTAACAGACATGGTGACTGGGTTGATGCACTAACAGCAGTTGATGAGAGAGACTAGCAGAAGAAAGAGAATGAAGACAAAAAATAAGAGAGAGAAAGAGGAAAGAGAAAGAAGAGAGAGAAAGAAGAGAGAGAAGAGGCGAGAGATTGGTGGGTCCTACCTGAGGTGGCCAGGCCAGCATGGCAGCCAGCCCAGGCCAGTAGCCGCAGCCGAGGCCAGCAGTCGTGGCACCAGGCTAGCAGGCCAAGTCCACCTAGGCAGCTCTGCTAGCCATGCTGAGCACATAGCATAACAGACCAACAGGCCCAGCCATGCCACGTACACAGCAGGCCAGCAGGCCCTCTGCCCAGTAGCACAACCACACAGCAGGGCATAGTGCATGAGCCGGGCGAGTAGCAGCAGCAGCTGGCTCCCGCAAGCCTGCAAGGCTTGCAGGTCCATGCCGCGCGCACGGTGCCACTGCATCGCGTAAGCCCCGCACGGCTCGTGCAGCTTGCCCGACGAAATGCCGCAAAGAACAATCAACTTGACACCCTATTGGAAAAAAATCGACTTACAGGGCATTACCACACATTCTTAGGGGCATTTTGATCCTTGGGAAAAAGAGAAGATTTGAAATAGATGGGTGAGATAGGGCCACGTATGCGAGATCCTAATCCAGCGGCTGAGATCGAGGCAGGCTATGGTGTAGCGCAGAGGTCGCGCCAAGATTTTATCGTGACTGCTCCCATTGGCTCGATACAACTTTAAAAGGTGATCCGCGTCGCATGGAGTTGGATCCCTAATTCGGTGAAACACGCAAACAATATGCAACAAGTTGGATTCGTATCTGGCGGCCATAATATGCACCAAGATCTAACTGACGTGATTAGGCCGATCGTAAGGCCCAGATTAATTCTCGCGTCATTCTGACAGATCCTACGGTGGATATTTGAGATTCCGCTGCGGCCTAATCGGAACTCGACAACGACGTACGTACGTCAATGGCGGCGGAGCTTGGGTGTATCGCGGCGCACCAAATTAAGTCTAAAAGATTCCATTCCTAATGTTTTTATTGGCTGGACTTTGGATGGCCATATCTCGGCCATCCGATGTCCGATTTGGATGATTCAAATTGTCATGAACTCGTCTCTTTAAGCTTAATCCACCTGCAACAAGAAAACGAAGTTTTGGTGAGAGTTAGGTGTAGTTTTGTGGAAAACAAGGGGTTTTGAGCTCTCTTTGTGTGTAAACCTATCTCCACTTACCTCTCCTTGATATTAATGGTTATCTGAAGCATTGGAGAAGAAGTGTGAGCAATTATTTGTGAGTTTTGAGAGTTTGATGTGGCTGAGATTTTGTGAGAAGAGTTGGGAGAGTGACAAACTCTCACATATGTTGAAGAAGCTCACTCACCACTATTGAAAAGCTTGGGAAGATCATTTGGTGAGCATCACACATGCTGTGATCACGCTGGGAAGGTAATCATGCACACAGACCCTATTTGTACCAATGCCATATGGGAAGGGTTTGTAATCTTTATTTGAAAAATTACATTGTAACCTGTCAAGTTAGGGGCTTGACAGGAATGAGGGTTGTTGCCTAGGACTCAGTTGCAGCTGAGAATGTGGTCGATGTTGTAGCATCTGGGTTATAGGTGCAACCATAGCATTAAAGTAATGTATTAGGTATAATACAAAACCCTGGTTAGGGTATTGTCCCGTGGAATAGCCATCACAGTGTGTGATAGGTGAACCACGTTACATAGTGTGTCTGTGGATGTGGATGTGTTTGCTTGCACTGTACATTTGAAGTGCATGGGTTGCAGGTCTAGGTGTGCACACTTGGTAGGCCAAGCCTCTGGTATGGATACCTGTAGGTGTGTGGCATAATATGTTACACGAAATGTGTTAATAGGATAAATGTTTGAATAACCACCACAGTCAACTCAAGGCAACAAGTGTTAACAGACAGCTCTTGGCAGCAGTATGTGTTTTTGGTTGGGCAGACTTCACAGTATTGGGAAGATTTTTAGTGGTCACTGATTCACCCCCCCCCCTCTCTCAGTGTCAACATGGGAATCACACTTTGGCATCATTTTTGTTTTTTATTTTTATTCAAATTTTTGTCTTTTTAGATGTTTGGTATAATTTTTGGGTGCTATTTATGGAAGGAAAAAAAATAAAAACAAGCCTCAAATAAAAAACAGGTCCCTCAAATAAAAAACAGGATTTGTTTTTGAGTTTTGGCCAAAAACCATTTTTTGGTTGTTTTGCGCAAAACACTTAAACCACATGCTGTAACCTTAGGTAAGAAAGTAATTTTATTATTTTTTATAAAATCTTCTCAACTCTTATTCTAACTCCTCCCTTACATTTCTTTTATCTTGTGTGAAAGAATCGATCGGCGATGGTGGGTGTTCGTCTTCAGTTGCGGCAGCCAGTTTTAGGGTTTTCAAATGTGTTGGCCCAAAGGACAGGGGTGGATAGAGATCTGAGACCAGAGTGCGCAAGACCCTCTGATCGGATTCTGTAAATTTTTTATATTCTTGGTTTTCCTAATATTATCCGATTTGGTGTAGTCTACAAGAATTGGAGATCAGTTTATACTGAAGCTAGAAGACATCCTTCAATCCAATGGTTCTATTTGAATACAATCTGGAAAAAGGAACTTTTGGTTTTTTTTTCAGTTTTGAAGACCAGAAGGTTTACTGGATCAACGTAAAATGTCCTTACCCAGCCTTATGTACACTGTGTAGGATCCTATGAGAGCTGATTAGTTTTGTCATCACTTTCCCTTCGCTATTACTTTTTCCTGAATCTTTTCACAAGACCCAAAGTTGATTAAAAAAGAACCTATAATTGTATTATTGTAGCTTTCAACTTATTCTCAACTGAGCTGAATATATGTAGACTTGGAGATGCAAGATGGAATGTCATGGAATTGGGTCATGAACATTTTCTTGATAGCCTTGTATATTTCAAGAATCAGATTTATACTTTATCAACCAATGGGGAGCTTTGGATTATCAGTTTGTCAGGTCCTAAGCTTAGGGCTATTGTATGTAAGGTTCTTGTTCTGATAAATCTTACAATTGGTCTTGAATATAAAAAAGAATGTTAAATGGTTTTTTTTTTTTTTTTTTTTTTTTTTTTTTGCTATAGGTCAGCAAGAATTTGCATTAAAAGAAATAAACAAAGATACAGAATAACTCAACGATAGTTGAAGCTCCACCTTCGACATTGCCATCATCAGAGCTCTATCATAGAAAAAAAAGATAGTCATATGAGTCTATATCTAGGACGCTCAGATGTGTCCCACACTACATCCCCAGCTATGAAATTAGGGCAAGTAGTCCATGTATCCGTAATCAGCTCTATTGCTCCACGCTTTGCTAACAAGCCTGCAACAACGTTAGCTTCTCTAAAATAGTGTGTAATCCTTATCTCCATGGCTGATAGTCTTGTCATCAGGTCTCTCCATTGATGTAAACTATCCATGGTTGAATCAAAGAGAACTTGTTGATGGTTATAAGGATCAAAAGGAACTCACTTTGAGAAGATAGAAATATCCCAAAGGCATTGGGATATTTTCTTGGATGAAGATTTAATGCAGCCAATGCACCAATTGAGAAGAACTTAAATGTTTGGATCAATAAAAGTTATAAAAAATATTTTTACATATAGAGATACCAAATCTATTTCATATTCTATAATTTATTTTTTATTGTACTTACCAAACAACATTTTGTTTTTGATCAGAAATGGTTTTCAAAAATACTTTTTGATAAATAGATAAAAATCAAAAACAAAAACGATACCAAAAAGTGCCTAAGCTACAATGGATGAAATTTTCTTTAATTGATTTTACGATTGGTTTTTATGGGTTACGAATGTGTTGGCTATTTTACTTTCCTCTTTATCGACTATAGTGACTTAATTAATTGTCTCTATAATTTTCTTTTCAGGAGATGATATTCTATGCATGGGACTGATACAGTGGCCATTCTTTTAGAGTGGATTCTAGCAAGAATGGTGTTGTACCCAAAATCCAGCCAAAGCCCAATCTGAAATTGATGCTGTCGTGGGTAACACCAGAACTGTATAAGATTCTGATCTGTAGAACCTCCATTACCTTCAAGCCATAATTAAGGAATCACTAAAAAATTCATCCTCCAGGTCCCTCATCACCTGCGCCCGTCTAGCCTCCATGATTTACACGTTGGAAACCACTTCATCCCTGCAGGAACCACAGCCATGGTTAACATATGGGCGATAACCCATGCTGAAGCTATCTATGCAGAGCCCATTGAGTTCAAGCCTAAGAGATTCATGGAGGAAGACGTAAGCCTTATGGGTTTGAATCTGAGGTTGGCATCTTTTGGGTCTGGGAGAAGAGTTTGTCCTAGTAAAGCTTTGAGTTAATGAGCATGAAGATGGCAGCAATGAAGGAGAAGCAGAAAGAAGCACGGAAGACAAGAATCAGTGTTTTGAACCGTCCAAGCTTTTGTAAGGACATGGCAGATTGAAAGTAAAAGGGTAATTCAATATGATAAGGGTATAGAGATAGGCACTGTCATGCATTGGTCTATCATTGGAGTTTAAACCAAGAGCACCCCTATACTAAAGATAGAGTGTTAGCGCCCAAAAATAAGGTATGTTTACATCAGCAATTACCGTTTATTTATAAGTTTCCCTTTATGAGGGAGGTCTGTGTAAATTAATAAGTGTCAAGGGAGGTCCGTGTAGTAAACAAAATGTCAAGGGGAGGTCCGAGTTATTTTCCCTAGTATGTATTTAGATAAAAGACTCGCCTTGACAAGGCCTAACTTGCTTGATTCACCAGGTTTTTAAGAGAGTTGAGTTTAGTCGAAAAACCTAATTTTCCAACTATGAATTCCAACATACAACTTTATTCAAAAGTGTAAGAGATTAAATTGTTATGATTCATTATATCATGTGTTTACGATTTAGAGTAAATAGGCCATGTTTAAAACATTAAAGTAATTTCAATTTATTCCTACGAATCAACCTTCAATACTAAGGCTCTCTTTCGTATCATTTTTATTTTTATTTTTACCTTTATCAAAAATCATTTTTGATAAAAAAATAAAATATTGTTTGGTAGCTACTATGAATTATACATTGTAGGTTTAGTATTATATTAAGGTTCTCTTTGGTATAATTTATATTTATGTTCATGAATTATATATGACAAATCATTTATGAGAAAAAATTATGAGTCATGAATAATAATCTTTAATACCAATAGAAATGAAGAAGTAATAATATTTTTTTTTTTTTGGTAAAGTACACATCTATTGATGGAGGAAATGAGTTACAAAAGGAACATCAACCCAACACAAATCCAACAACCATGGAGTTGAAATAGGCCAAAGGAATAAACCCCCATTGACCATAGCTTTTTGAGCTAGGGAATGAGCCACACAATTGGCCTCCCTTGGAACAACTGAAAAAGATACATTGCACAGAGAACCCAGAGATAAAACATCATCCCTAACAGATTGTAACTCTAACAAACAAAGAGACTCAAGGTGTTGTATATAAAATATCAAAGGAGGACAATTAGATTCAATAATCAACGAGGAGAAACCATTTTGCATCGCAAGGAGAAGCGTCGATTGCACCGCCAATGCCATTCCCAACATAGCTGAAGAAACATGAACCTCCAGAGAAGCTACCAGCAAGGGATTACCAGAAGAATCCCTACAGACCAGACCAATACCACTTTTATCAGAATCCTCACGAAATGATGCATCACAATTGATCTTGGTAATGCCCACTAGAGGAGGAGACCAAGAAGTAGAAGTCTGAGAAACATCCAAAGCAGATAAAGAAGCTAAAGAAGGAGACACTGAAACAAATTCCTAAAAGGCAGCAGAAGCCTTTCTAATAACATCAAGAGGACTCCAATCCTTTGCTCTAAAACACATATCATTAGGACTTATCCAAATAAACCAACAAAGAAAAGAGGCAAAAGCCCAAAGTCTTTTAGCTTTAGATTTAGATATTCGAAATAGAGAATCCCAACTCTGAATCCATTGTGACAACCCAAAGCTATCATCCTCCTGAAACTTGAGGGATAAAGGAGAACCAAACCATATAGCTTTAGCATATGGACAGTGCAAAAAAACATGATCAGTGGACTCCATAGCACCACAACGGCGATAAAAACAATCCAAAGGGATATTCCGGAAACTCAGCCCCCATAGCCAAACCATTTGCACATGCACACCAAAAAAGAGCCTGAATTTTAGGCCAAGTTTTACATGACCAAATCCTCTTCCACACAATGGAAGGAATAGATTTCCAACTAGGAAGTTTTGATGAAGAAGCCTTATCCGGATCTTGTGCTTAAAAAAAAAATTTGTGATAAGGTGGTATGCAGATTTCAACGTAAATTTGCCACATTTATCCCCACTCCAAACTAAACAATCATCTTGAGGAAAAAATCTCAGATGAATTTTAAGAATAGCTTGCTGCACATGAAAGGGAAAGAGACGAGCCAAAGTATCCCTTTTCCACTGTCTAAGATCATAATCAATAAGATCAGCAACATAATATTCAGAATGATAAACAGTTTCTAATCTATTTATAGATTTTAGATTATATCAATTTATTTTAAACAAAAATGGGCACCATTATCATACCAATCAACTACATATGTCATAATGTATTATATAATTAATACTACAATACATACCAAAGAGAGTCTAACCTATCTATAGATTATGGATTATATCAATTTATTTTAATTATAAATAGATACTATAAATCATACCAAACAATCAAAAAATTTATAATATATTATATAATACATTATATAATACAAATCGAGAGCCTAAGACTCTCTTTGGTTTGTATCATATAATGTATTATGAGCTATTTGTGATAAATCAATTATGATAATAGAATCTGAGTAATAAATAATGATCGTTTGGTACCACTAAACATAATACATTATATAATGAAAAATAGGTTATAATGATAAACAACTAATAACCTATTTGTAGATTATGCATTATATCTATTTATTTTAATTATAAATAGATATTATAAATCATAACAAACAATCATAAATTTCATAATGTATTACATAATACATTATATAATACAAACCAAAGAAAACCTAAGATTGATTAGAACAATATTATAAATAGTTTTTAATGAAAGTGCGATTTACCAAAAAGAAAATAAAGATGGAGTTTATCAAAGCTGATGTAAAAAGGGAATGTAAAGATGGGGTTTATCAAAGTTGATGTAATCAAACTTCTTTTGTCTTTTCCATTTTTTTTTGGTCCACAAGTTTACCTTCTTAAAAGGGTTTTATTTAGAAAAAATTTCTGCCACCTCCCTTGAAAGAGTACCTTTAAGGGAACCGCTTCTTAGTAACTTTTATTTTTTTACAGTAAACAAAATTCACATTTTTAGAGAGTCGATCTCACACACTCGATTTCACACAGCCGGTGCCGAGGGCGGTGACATACAGCATGATGTATATCATTGAAAGTTGTAACCCTTTTTCCTGGACGTAGGGATTGCCGGCGGCGCAACTAATAAGTTTCCAAAAAAAAAAAAAAAAACGATGAACAAAATACTCTGATGTCTTTGAGGTTTCAAGTTCAACTTTTCTTAAGCTTTTGCCTAACTCTGGTTTTTTCCTTCGGATATGCCAGCCCCCGGTGGATTATCGCCGGCTTTTGGCCAGTCTTCATTACTTCTGGGCCGTGGAATGCAACCCAGGTTGTTTCTGTAAAGTTTCAGATCAAACTATCAACTGATGACAGAGTTATTATCAAAAGTGACAGTCTGAAATAGGTTTTGAGATACAAGGGTACCGCCAGTAGTCTTAAGAAGAAGAAAAGAATGGAATGTAAGATAAAAGAAAGAGATGGGGAAGTTCGCATGTCTTCTTCCGATGATCAGATCCAATGGAGTGGACAACATCTCAGAGGTTTTCATAAATTGTTTACAGGTATCCTATCAGGCCTTATTTACTCCTTCCCTGTTACTTGTGAGAAAGGAGGATGGTCAATTGTGCAGGGTAACTTTGAATCCATACAAGCATTTCATATTTGCATCTCTTTTTGTCAAGGGAAAAAAGATGGATGCCCACAGCAAAGGAGCTCATCGAGGAGAAAGCTAAAAGCTCACTCATGCCTTACTGAATGAAGGATGAAGTATGATTATCGAGGAGTCTTCGCTGCCGATCTCTGTGTTCCTCTGCAAGGAAATCAGGGGAGCTCTTCCAACCCGCAATCCATGGTGGCATTCACTAAGAATTGTTGCAGAAAGCCCAAAAGAGAGAGATTTAGGGAGGCATCTCGGTTTAGGGTTTAGAGAACAAGAGAGGAGAGAGGGGGATAGAAATAAATAGAGAGATCGAGCCGAAAATACCTCGCCGGCGATGATTGTGCCGGAGTTTTCGGAAGACATCTTACTCACCTGCGTGAAAATTACAAGGGCGAGGGAAAGTGAAGATATTCCCACTTTCGTTTCGTTCTGCCGACATCTTCTCCGGTGTTTTCGTAGCTACTCACTCATTCACAGTATCTAACAAAGCCCTTTTTCTTTTCTTTTTTTTTTTTTCTTAAATTAGATTATAGATTTTTGAAAAAGAGGTTTTATAATTTTGAGGGTATTATTCTCCAAAATATATTGGTGATAATGAATCTTATTACTAAATAAATCGGGAGATAATATTTTCGAAAATAGGGTGGTTGCCATTTTGTATGTCAGGTTGGGTGTAGTTTCTTTAAAAGGATTCTCGAAGGGAGGTGAGAGAAATTTTTTTTTTTATTTATATTCTTTTACTCACTCTTTTAAAGATGGAACCCAGCCAGGATAGTTTTCCAAATTCCAATGGTAAAGTGAAATATCTTGATAATTAATGTTAGAGCATTAGAATAGGACTAACATATGAGAAACTTATTTCATCATTGATTTAATAATATAAAAAAAACTGAGATGTTCTAAAAAATGGTGTCATTAGACACTCCCATTATTTAAAGAAACCTGTATTGTTAATCATTAAAAATGATCTTATCTAGATTTTTTCTTCGAAAATCATAGTTGTTTAATATCCCCTCAATGGGAAGGATCTCTTTAAGAGTCCTTTTGGGTGGAAAGTGAATCTCTTATTATTCTCATTGAAATTTAATATTGTTGTGCGAAATGAAATAAAATTGATATGATATGGAATCATAAAATATTGTTGTATCATCAATCAGAAACTCTTTGTTAATTTTCCTGTAATGAATATTGACTATGATCATCAAAATCATTTTCAATGAAAGAAACCTCTATTCCATTGATGTATCGTTTTTTTATATCTTTTATAGATATGCCTGAAGGAGAGTCGAACTCATGACATCTTTGAGGTTTTGATTTTTACCTATTGAAACTGAATCTTATGGAGGAGTGATATGTCTTTTATTCTTCCATCAGATCAGACGCAGACGCACTGAAATTAATTTCTTCACCTTTACCAATGCATTTAAACTGTTGTGCTTTATATATTTCTTTCTTGCTTTGGGTTTTATTTATTTATTTTTTTTATAGGAAGTCCTCAATGAAAGTTGAACTCATGGTCTCGTTGGGGTGTGGGCTTTTATCGAATTAATTCCCTTGGATTCTTGCTTTGGTTTATTTTAAAGAGATTGCACCACCACCTTCATTTTCTTCGCTAGTATGGAGGACCAAAAGTTTTATTGCGAAGACAAAGGCTTTAATTTCAATCTAATAATTTTTACACAATAAAAATAAATTTTAGAACTTTGATTGTTACTTCAAATAAAAAATGTCAAGAACAAGGGGAAGCGCCTCATAACATAATGGTGGCTATCAGACATTGGCATAAGTCCAAGGACCAAAAGATTTATTGTAAAGACAAATGCTCTAATTTCAATCTATTAATTTTTACACAATAAAAATAAATTATAGAAATTTGACCATTACTTCAAATCAAGAATGTCAAGGCCATAAGGAAGCCCCCCATAACGCAACTGACAGTTGTCAGGCCAGTGGACATTGATGTAAGTCTAAGGACTTGAGTTTTATCCCCTACCCGAATGTGTGTGTATTACATCTATTATCTTCCTTCCCCAATTCCCCACTCCTCACTCCCCCAGGCAAGTGGACATTGACGCAAGTCCAAGGACTCGAGTTAGAGTCTTATCCACTACCTGAAGTTGTATGTATTACATCCATTATCTTCCTCCTCCAATCCCTCACTCCTCACTTCACCAATTCAGTGGACATTTACGTAAATCCAAGGACTCGAGTTGGAGTCATATCCACTACCCAGATGTCTGAACTACATCCACTATCTTCCTACCCCAACCTTCCACTCCTCACTCCCCTAGTTCTGGCTCACAAATTTCGTCAACAACAACATTAGCGGTTCATCAGCTTCTTTGAGGAAGTTCAGTCTATCCATAGGCATCTGTTGATCCTTGCCTTCCAGTGTCATTCTGTTGGAAATATTAGCACTACAAGGAAAATATATTATTTAAGACGATCTAATAAGTAAATGATAATAAAGATAATATCAACAATCAAACCATTTGATTAAGAATTTGAACAAATATAATGTAATATAATGAAATCTAACACATACCTTATACGGTGTTAATCATGGAAACAATTAGGGCTGAGTCGTGTTGGTACACTCTCCTTAAGATTGTGTTTGCCCCCTATATGGTGCAACAGGTCCCTGCAAACCAACCTCCAAGATAAAACAGTCCTTCAGAAGGGCACCCACCCAGTGTGCACTCACTGTTAGGTGTATGCAGACCCGACGGCTAAGGTTAACAATCCTTTAAAACAAGGATGGAACAAACTCTATCGATAAATCAGAGTAGAGAGAGAGAGAGATGGAAGGAGAAGGAAGAGAGACATGAATTTTGTATTCAAATCTTGAGTGATTTGGAATGAGGCAATATCCTCTATTTATAGAAGACAAATACCTCTCAAGGGTCACTACCAAAAGGTATGGGTGCACCTCTTCATACCAAAAGGTATAAGTCACCACCCTTCTAAAAGGGTACACTTGAATAGGTATGTATCCATATTCATTTCACTATCCATATCCATATCCATTTCCATATCCAACTCAAAACAAAATTGAAATTAAATTTCCCACAAAATTTAAACCAAAACTTCGAATTTCATTTTAAAACTTTTTGAAACTTTATTTGTTTTTCGATATTAAAAACAACACATTCCCATACTCTCAGCATATTTTGCTAGGTATAAATTGACCGGTTTGAGAATGGGAAGATTTGTACAAGATGAAAGAGGATACAACACCATGTTCTGGCACGATGGTCCTCACGGTCAACAGCATTATGCTATGGATATAAAATCTGCTTCAAAAAACTCAGGAAGAAAATGGTGGGGTTGTTGAACTGTTCTCAAATTTGTTGCAATTGAAAGAGAATAAGAGATATGGGTAAAAAGCTTTGTTATTATTCCATTCATTTGAATATATAGAGTTATAACTAAACAAGTTTGAGATACATGAAACTACAAAAATAAAGTAGTCTAAGTTATCTATCATAAGGTGTCAAAAATGAATTGAAACCGTTAACGAAACTGAGCCAAACAATTTAGACCAAATCAAAAAATCAATTATTAAACAATTTGATTCTGATTTAAAATATGAAAACGATTTGATTCTAGTTTAAAAAATGAAAGTAATAAAAATCAATTAAACCTTTACTTTTATTCCTTAGTGCCGAAGGTCTATTCATTGAAATAAATTAAATTATTTTATTACTTTTCACATGGCCTATTTTCTCTAAATCATAAACACAAGATATAACGAGCCATACCAATTTAATCCCTTATACTTTTCAATAGAGTTTATATTTTGGAATTCATAATTGGAAAGTCAGGTTTTTTATTCAACTCAACCCTCTTAAAAAATAGGTGAGTCGAGCAAGTCAAACCTTGTCAGGACGAGTGCCTATAAATGGGCAACTCTAAAAATGACCGAATTCGATGAGTTTCATTTTGAATCTGTGAAAAATTGAGTGACAAAAAATTGGACTGACTAGGACCAAGATCATTTATCAGGCCTGGGTGAGTCTTTATGACTGTTAATTGATAAGCTTTCTTTATTTTTTGACTCAACTTGGACCAATCATTTGAATCAAAATCTGATTTTCCAACTATGTTTGGATATGATAAGGAGAAAAAAAGGGTTCAACAGTATAAATGAGTTGTAGGTAGACCATTCCAATTTTAAAATTTAAAAAATTTATCATCATTCTTAGGAAATGACCATTTAGTAAGAAATTAATACCTAATAGTGTCAATCAGTTCAATTTTGGTTTATCGGTTTGGTTGCGATTCAAATCGAGATATAATGAACATAAATTAAAACTGAATCGATTATTAAACAGTTTCAATTTCCCAAACCATCAGTAATTGCTTCAGCTTATTTGGTTCTTAATTGGTTTCCCTTCTATAGCCATTTCCAGTCGGGGTTGCACAATGATACTACATTTTTCCCATCCCACACAGAGAGAGAGGAATTAAAGCTAAGTCTACTAATTCTAGTTGAAATACTATGGAAGTCCATCAAATTAATTTGAAAGAAATAAAGCAACGAAGAGAGATAAGAAAGCACTGGAGAAAAGAGAGAATAAGAGATAACATTCCATAAATTAGCTGTTTATTCGTTTTATAGATGGTTAGACTTCAATTACTTATAGTTCAATTGCTTTGGTTTTTTATTGGTTGGTTTTGGTTTTGTTATTGGTTCTGGTCTAGAATTGACACCATTATTTGTACTGAATCCAACCAAATTAGTATTGGTATAGTAACGATATGAAAAAACAAAACTGGAGCCCTTAAAGTATCGATATTATTGACCGAAGTAGTTGGTATGTAGCAAATACCAATCATACCAAAACATATCGAATATATACTGGAATAAATTTATTTTGATTTTCTCTCTTGTATTCTAAATTTTGTATGAAATCACATAAATAATGGATAAGAACTGTTTTAATGTTTTCCACATGGCATATTTCCTTTAAATCGTAAGCATGTGATATAATAAACCATACAAATTTAATCCCTTACACTTTTGAATAAAATTCTATTTTGGAATTCATAGTTGGGAAGTCAGGTTTTTCGACTCAACTCAACCCTCTTAAAAACCTGGTGAGTCGAGCAAGTCAAAACATGTCAAGGCGAGTCTTTTCTTAAAATACATAATATATATATAAATCATAAAACCAGAGAAATAATCATAATAAATAAGAAATCACATATATGTATTTTTTTTTTTTTTTAGTTTCTAACAATATAAACTTGTTTAATAATGAAACAAACATAATTAAATTATTAATTTTGTGAAAATAAATGGGCAACTTTAAAAATGAGTGAATTCGAGGAGTTTTATTTAACTTAGGTAAAAAACGAGTAATGAGAAAATTGGACTGACTAGGATCGAGTCTAGTCATTTATCAATCTTGGGTGAGTCTTCATGACTTTTAATTAACAAGGTTTCATCATTTTTTTTACTCGGATATGAGCCACTCATTTGAGTCAAATTTTCCAACAATGTTTTGGACGTTTAACAAAAAAAAAAAAAAACTATGTTCTGGATATGATAAGGAATCAATAGCCCTAAGAATCTTAAGTAGGTCAATGCAAATTATTCCATTAATCAAGGTTTACAGAATAGTCCCCAGCATGATGGGTCCTTCTAAATGACACTGGTCAGCGTCAAATGGCCCATTGACACTGATTCATTTTCATGTACACTCATTGGGTTACAAAGAAAACCATAATATACAATGGGCTATAGTTGGCATTTAAGGGGAGGTTGAGGGGTGAGGAGGGGTGGGGTTTGTATGATCCGACTGACACTGAGCGCCTATCTAAAGCCAACTTCTTAACATTAGAGTGCAGAATAAAATCAACAGATACATTGTCTCAAGTCAATGAACGGGCAACCATTAAACCATGTGACCCACCCAACCCATTAAATTTTTATTCCGTTAGGTCCTACTTTTTTGTTGATTTTATATGAGATTTTCGTTTGTATAAAATTTTTCTTTTCTTTTTTTTTCTTCAATGTATTCCTTTGTATTTTATTTCCCCACGAGAAGAGGAAAACTTATTTTACAGAATTTTTTTTTCTATCATTCTATAAGGAAAATGCAACCTTAGGGAAATATAACAAAGATTAAAATCTCATTTAACACACCTGGTAAATCATTGATCCGATTGTATAGCTTTTTGTATTTTCTTTCGTGCTTCTTAATCCTTTGGAAATAGGTATCATCCATCTCGTCTTTTGTAATGCATTTGCCTTGTTTTGGCACATTTCTATTCAAAAAATAAAAAATAAAAAAAAAACCATCAAAATATATTAAATGAGATAATAAAATTAAATATCATCAAATACTACTTGTACACTAGATTAGGAAAATAATTAAATTTTAAATATAAGATGAATATCCTGCCATTTTACCACTCAAATACCAAAAAAGCGGAAGTGTAACTAGCCATTTCTTATTGTGGGTTGCTTGGCATGCCAATTTTGGCCATTTATTATAAAAGTCGTGGTGCCCTAAATAATATGATGCATCTCCAAATAACAACTTGATATTAAAAAAATTATTATAATTGTGGGATTTTGATTTCCCAATTTATACACAATTACCTTTAGGTAATGAGTAGTTTTTTCATCTAAACCTTAACAGACATTTAATCATTTAGAAAAATAATTATTTAAAACAAAAAGACCAGAACAAAAAGATTGTTGATCTGACCAATAAAAATATAAATCAATCTTAATAACAATATTGGAGAAAGTCTTTTTGGGAAGAATCTAAAAAGACAACATTTACTCCTCTTTTGAATAAGGTATCAATGAAATAATAACATGGGTTTGAATCTCTGAAAACAGCTTATATGAGAATCTCTACAGAATGGCTGGATCCTAATGCATTGGGTACACTTATCAATGAAATAATATTCAACTATCATACACATTTTCAACAGTAATTTTATGAAATGATAATTGCTTTCACAATAATGCATTATAAAACACTCTTAACATTATTAGTAACACCTATAATGATGATTGAACACAAATTATGCTAATATCAAATATTGGAGGAAAAACTAAGGACAAGAACATTTAGTTACCCAAGTAATCTTATTGGCAAAACGTGATCTTTGAAATCCATTAATGGTTGGTCAATGGAGAAGGAAGCGCTTTCTATAGAGAACTCAATAAATGTATTTGGTAAATATTGTTATTAAAAAAACATGTATGGAAACTCTAAGTAATATATAATTGACAAAAAATTAAAAATAAAAAGAAACAGCAATCGAAACCAGAACTGAAACCAACCTTTTAAAGCTAAATTGTATCAAACTGAAATTAATCGATTCAGTTCTGATAGTGAAACTAAGAATTGATTTTTATTTGATTCTGTTTTGATTTTTTACTATTGATCACATGAATTAAAACAAAACCAAACCTAATAATTGAAACTGGGACAGTTGACACCCTTAAGCACTTGTAATTCTTTCCCCTTTTTAATGATATTCATTTTTTCTGCAACTTTTTTTTAGTGGCAGTTGTAATATATTGGATTCTTCTTCATTTTGGCTTTACTTTTAGTTTGATAAGATTTTTTAGTTTTTTGAAACTTTTAGAAACCGATAGAATAGTGTTTATTTCATATGAGAGTTAAGGGCACTTTTTTTGTCAAAGGCTAGTTACGAATCGGCTATAAAATAAAGCCACAAACTGAAAGCCAAAACTTTTTATAAAGTTATAACTAGAACCAATTAAACCAAGCCAAAGAGGAACCCGTTAAATTAAACCTAATCCTAATCTGTTCTAGTTGTGAAACTAGGAACCAAATTCTAATTGGCTCAACGATTTTGATTTTTACAACTTATGACATGAATGGAAACCGAATCGAACCTAGCCAAATATCTGAAACCAACCCAATTGAGACACTTAGGAGAAAAACACATAAAGAGAAAGGGTTATGCCAACCATTCTCCCAAATGGCACCCTACATGCTTTAATTGTTTGCAAGGAAGTGGAAAAGGGGAGTGAAGGTAAATTGTTTTCCCTTTTGAGTCGTTTAGCTTTAGGAAAAAATGAAGTGAAATTAATTTCACATAGTTGGTTGCTTGGATGTAAATTTGATGTAAAAATTTACTTGCAGTTTTTTGGGATGATAAATTGAAAATTCATGTCTAGAAAACTGGTAAATACTGACCAATGAAGATTAGAGCAATCCATATTTGCAAACACACAGATACACTAGAAACTTGGAAACAAACACCCTATGATCGAACAAATAAAAACATTTAAAAAAAATAAAAAACCTAAAATTAGATCCTTATTATGTCAGATTCATGGCCTAGAGAACTAGTAAAAACTGACCAAGGAAAATTAAAGAATTCATATCTGCAAATGTATAGATACACGAATAACTTGGAAACAAACACTCCAAAATCAAATAATTAAAAACATTCCAAAATAATCAAAAACCCTAAAATAAGATCCGTACAAGGTCAGATACATGGTCTAGAGAATTGGTAAACACTAACCAAGGAAGATTAGAGCAATCTATATCTGCAAACGTAAAAATACACATAAAAATGCGAAATCTAGCACCCTAAAATCAAACAATCAGAAACATTCCAAAACTATCGAAAACCCCAAAATTAAATCTGTATTAGGTAAGATTCGAAGCATTTTCATGATAAAAAAAATAACATGGAAAGTGAGAACATTACCTGAGAGAAAAAATGGAGCGGATTGCTTGCTTCATCGAGAGAGATTCTCACATAAATCCCTAAGTTGCAAGAGAGAAGAGTCTAGACTCCAGAAAGTTATGTGAGTAAAAAGAACGAAGGAAGAACGAGGATCTTGTTTCTCTGGAAGAAATTCTTGCATTGAAGAACTCATAACGAAATTTAGAGAGTCTAGGATTTTTTAACAAGTTGGAGACGTTGTCGTAGAAATGGGGCTATATATCAAGAGAAGGGAGAGGTTTCGAGCGTTGAGAGTTGAGAATCAAGTTAAATTGGTTTTTAATTTTACTTCGATTTTTTGTTAGGAAATAAAGTTAGGAATTTATTGTTTATCGTAAAATATAGTTTATAATGTAAAATATTTTTCCCACAACCAAACAAGAAAGAATATTTCTCTTGTGAACTATATTTTAATTTCCTTGAAAATATTTCATTTTCTTGGCAACCAAACAAAGCCAGGAAATTAAGGGTGTTAAATTTGACCCAACCCGGTAGCCCAGATCGAGCCAGACAGATATAGCCCAGACCCAGCCCAGACCGAGCCCTTAATGGGTGTGTTTCAGGCATTGGTCTAGTGTCCTTACTGGGTTCAGTCTGATCCGGGTCGCCCGATGGTTGTCCTGTTAAGAGGCCTGATCCAGCCCGACCCGAACACCTGTAAGGCCCCCAAAAAAACCCCTAAACCCTAAATGTCACTACTCAAGCTAAATTTACGCAAACAATTATTCTTCCGTTCTTTACTTCTTCAGTTCTTGTCTACTCTCTAACCTTTCCTAGCTTCACTTGTCGTGACCCCCAGCGTCCCTCACAGTTCACTACTCAGTGGCCAGTGCTTTAGTCTCACTTCGACACGCCCTCTCCCAACTAGCCGACTCCCATCCACTAATCCATCATCCACGGCGCCACACAGACAGTTCGACTCTTCCGTTCTTCACTTCTTCGTCTCTACTCTCTAACCTACACTTTTCGTGACTCTCAGCGTCCCTCACGGCTCGCTGCTCAGGCCTGAGTGCTCAATCACACTCCGACACTCCCTCCCCCGACTCCCATCCACTGATCCATCATTCACGCACAGCGGCGGCGCACCTCTGCAGGATCGCAAGTGCCCACAGTCTCCTCCTTCTCCTTCTTCTCCTGTGACTGCGACTACTGCCGGCGGCCGGCCTGCTAGATTGAAGAAATACAAGGTAAATATCCCACGACATCTCAAGTGTAAGAATCAACCAATCAGATGGATCTATCGAAAGAGATAGAAGATGCAAATTGCAAACTAATATAATTTCCTGAAAGCAGAAATAGTAAGAATTTAAAGATTCAACATGCAATAATTTGTGGTTCTGCTTTGGTACTTGATTGAACAATATGGTCAACAGTGGACCCAGGATTTTTCTTTCCGTGTTGTTTGTTAAGAATAATGAATAACAAACATTATATCGGCTTTCAACTGATTAATTTTAGGTTGACTCGTGTTTCCAAATTCTAGGTGTGATGCAGGCAAACCAGTCCGATTGGGCTGTTAGATATACGAATTTAGTGGATTTTGGAAAGGGCTGGTGTGTGCATGCGTGTGTGACTGACTAGTGTTTAGTCTAGCCAATTGTATACTCTTCTTTCACACTATTGGTTGCTTCTACAAACAGTTGATCTTCCTCCTTGATTGATTCATCTTACTTCTTGTTCTAATGATTCTATCATGTTTCTTTCCCTCTCCTTTCAGACCTAATATCGATTTGTCAGTTCTGAGTAGTCATATATAACCACCTCACATTTATCAGCCTCTTAAACTAAGATCACTTTTTGATGTGGCAATGCTGGCTGACAATCAAGGTTTATGAGTGGCATAGTGTAGAGTTGTCAACCACATTCTACTTGCTAAATCATTCAATAAAGCTAAACAATGTCGGACAACTTTTCCGGTTCTCATACCTATGCAATGACTTAATAGGATGACTTGAATTTGAAGGTGAGTTGGACTGCGAGTAATTGCTTAGGGCAATGTGCTAATTCTGAATATTAAAACTGGTCGAAGTAATTGATGGAGAGAGAGAGAGAGAGAGAGAGAGAGAGAGAGAGAGAGAGATTGAAGAGAAATTAAAATTTTAGATACATATGGCCTCTATTGCAGGCCTGTGGTTTCTTATTATGCAGGGGATGCATAGATTGTATTGAAAGTTGAAACAACTATGTTTACTTTGTTGTAAAGACTTAGTATTGGAACTTTGTTCCAACTAGTGAGAGGCTTTTAGTGTAATGTGGGCCTAATTTTAATCCATTTGATTTATCTTTGATGTTACAATTTTCATTTCTTCTAAAAAATTTTGATATCAATCAAGTTGTTTTTGCTTTTAATGATTTGCCTCTAATTCTTATTTGTTCGCATCCTTTTGGATTTTGATGCACCAAATGTCATCATGATTTTTTTTGGAGGGGGGAGGGGGGGGGGACAATCATGTTAGGGATGAAAGTGTAACCAAGAGAAAGAACGAAGATCAAGAAAACACACAATACAAGATTTATTGTGGTTCAGCATCCAATCCAGAATGCCTACCTCTACCACAAAGAAACAGAAAAAT
Source organism: Protea cynaroides (assembly GCA_028583415.1). Lineage (NCBI taxonomy): Eukaryota > Viridiplantae > Streptophyta > Magnoliopsida > Proteales > Proteaceae > Protea > Protea cynaroides. The sequence continues at coordinate 17,918,495 of CM053272.1, read as the reverse complement.
CTTTATTGCCACGAAACCTCTACAGCTCTCTCCACCTGACAAAGTGTTATCCTTTGCTCAAACTTTACCTGGGTATTCCCTACAGAGACAACATATAGGGATCCCTAGAAACCTTAATCCCCCACAATTACAAGTTTACTCCCTAAATATAATTGACCCAAACATTAATATAAATGCTACCCTAGTAACTGTGTGGATCCCACAGAATACAAGACACCAAACCCAACAAATCTCCACCTGGCTTAGATTCTGTAAGCTACCTTGAAGAAGAACCCATTGATGTTAATTCTATAAACTCATCTCTTCAAACCCGTTACACCCAAACCAGCATAGCCTACATTCTGTCTGAATGTCCCATACCACTCACTAATGTACGATGTAAAGTGACTCCATTTCTCCCATTGCTACAGCATCACCAGAAAGATACTTCTACTTACAAAATTCGAAGCAAAAGAAACTCACTTCTTCCTAGATCTGCACTTGTTCACAACTTAAACTTCTAGCAGTCTTTGTCTTCCAACTGTAACCCTTGCCTAAGTTCCAACAGAAGGACTATCTGTTTTAGCACTTCCTACAAGTCTGTATAGATTGCCAACCATCTGTCCCTACATTACAACCATGGCCCCTTTGGAGACCTTAAGAACTCCACCTTCAGATGAACACCTGTAGCCTCTCGCATCCAGCGTTCCTAATGAAATTAGATTCTTCCTCAGATCCAACACATGTCTAGCCCCTGTTACGGTTCTCACAATCCCATCAAATATGCAGATCCGTACAGTCTCAATCCCGATAACCTTACTTTCAGTATCATTTTCCATTCTGACCGTACCCTTATCACAAGCATGATATGTAGCAAACTGCTCCCTAACTGAATACATATGAAACGAATAGTCTGAATCTAAAATCCAATATGAAGTATCCATACCTGATGAAGTAGTAAGATAGACATCTCCATCACTCCACTCTTCCGTGACACCAACAGTAGATGATTTTTCTCCACTCTCCTTGTCTCTTTTTTTTATCCTCCTTACGTTTTGGACAATTTCTTCTTATATGACTTTCCTCATTGCAATAATAATAAATTATTTTGTGACCTTGTGACTTGGAGCGATCCCTACTATTGCCATATTCTTGTCTTCCATTTGATATTCCTCTACCCTGACCACCAATTGTAACCAAGGCATTGCCCTCATCTGACTTCCCCTCACCTGTAACAACCGTACTTTGAAAACCCGATCTAATCCATGGTTATATATGATGACAGGTCTCCCAATCATAATCGGACCGGAAGGCGAATCCGGGTGACGAACCACTCAATTTTCAGGTAAGAGAACCTGTGAAAAATGTCTAAATCTCATACCGGTCTGACTATACCGGTTGCGGTCAGTGCAACCGGTATGTGCAACCGGTATGGGTATACCGGTCGGACTATACCGGTTGCGGTCACTCCAACCGGTATGTGCGACCGGTATGCTTAATTTCGGCTGGAGACGGACTCCAGCGGGTCCCTCACTCCGAATGAAAACTTGAAAAGTTTCCAATCATGGAAAACCTTCCCAAGAACGGCTCTCTTCTATTTATAGGGATGATCCCACTCCATTGATCCTTCTCAAACCCTAGCCGTCTGGAGAAGAGTTGAGAAGGAGCAAGGAGGAAGAGGCCGTCCAGGAAGGAGACTTCAGTGGAGGAGCACGCCGCCAACCGACGAACGCCGCCGGTAAGTGCTCTGAAACTATTAGTAATATTAGGATGACGGATCGGAGCTGCGAAGCGGCGCAGTGATCCAAAAAGCCTAGGATTTTCATTAGTTTCTCATTCGGATCTAACCTAGACTTGATACGGCATTCTATTCGAAATCAAAATACCAACATAGTGTTTGAACCTTAGAATGGGTTAGGAGAAACCCTAGAAAACTTAGCCGATACCAACAAGGAAGGGAGATCCGAGACCTTGCTCTCGGTCCAGACCTCGGACTATACCGGTAGGACACAAGGTCCGACGGTATGGGCCTGCAGTGTACACCAAAGGCACATACCGGCTTCACTTATGTGCAACCGGTATATACCACAACCGGTATACATACCGGTGGCACATACCGGTCTCACTATACTGAGACCGGTACTTGCGACCGGTATGCTTCCCGAGCTTGGTTTGCTTGGCCAAACCTGGTTCTGACCTCTGAAACCTTAATAAATAGATTCTAACATAAAGATATGATTATGTAGGACCTGTAGACAACATGAGTAAACCCTGTGACGCAGAGTGGGAGTTATCACGTGTCAGGTAAGGAACAAGACCCCAAACCTAAATAACTAATTAACAGTAAACCTTTGTGATTTAATCTGTATCTGGATATATTGCTTGTTGTCTATGCATTTCACATGCCATGTAATTATTTCTGCCATTACTATCTATTCATGCATTTCATATGCTAGGATTTGTTGGATGTTAGGCATGTGTGTGTTTTAGTTAGTGTGTGGAATGTGAAGGGGGTGTGCCCTGGATATATCCACAGCTAACAGTTTTCTCGTATCGCCTTCTACCTTAGCAAACTCAGTGCGAATAGGGTATCAGGGGGAGGACGTGGGATTGTGGTTCTTCCTGCCCGCCAGACTCGAGTCCTATCTCTATGTCGTAGGGAGCCGTGCTGGGGTAAGGCCATTGATACTGTATTGATATTTAGGACTGGTTAGAAACAGAACCCACTTGCAAGCCCTTGCCAGTAGGGGTTTAGGTACTGGTACAGTATGGGGTATCAGGGGGAGGACGTGGGATTATGGTTCTTCCTGCCCGCCAGACTCGAGTCCTATCTTCATACCGGAGTGAGTGATGTGGGGCAACAACAGTAGTGTAGTAGGTGCATGATTGTTGGGTGTGCTCACACTCTCGTGCATGGAGGTGCGTGGCCGCCAAACCTTACCATAGCATAATTGCAAGTTATACCTGACCCAAATTGTAATGTTATCCCATGCATATTGTTTGTCGCATTGGTTTTGTACTTACTGAGCTAAGTTGTGAGCTCACCCAAATATATATATATTTCTTTTCAGATCTTGATGCAGGGTATACGGTGGAGGACTTTATGACTGCTCCAGCCTACAGCACAGTGGCTGCCCTGGACTCCCAGACAGTGGAGGACGAGCATGATGCGTCATGCGAGTGCTCGTTCTGTGTTTTCTCTCAGTGTGATTGGTTTATTTCTGTTAAAACTTTGTAATAATTATTATTTAATTTTGTGAATGATGGAATAATTGGAGTATTTATTTTAATTATAACATAGAATTCAGTTCATTTATATTTTAAATCCGTTGCTATGTATTACTCTTGATTAAGTTAGACTGCTTGGGAATGATTGGTTGGCACGGTCTATTGAGATCCTGGTGTGAACCGTGGTTTAGAACTGGTTCACTCACACTTCTGGTTCAGCCGGAATTGGGGTGTGACATCATCACTATTTTTCCACCATGTCTCATTCATCAGCAACGCAGTAATAACTTCATCGAGTTTGAGAATATCCTTACCAAACAATAGTGGAGTCACAATGTAATCAAATGAAGAAGGCAATGAGGCCAACAAGATAAGTGCATTGTCCTTCTCTTCGATCTTCACATCAAGAGTGGACAATTCTGTCAGAATTATATTGAACTCATTAAAGTGCATCTCAAATTTTACTCCATCTGACAAGTGAAAGCCATATAATTGTTTCTTCAAAAACAATCGATTTGTCAATGACTTGGACTTGTACAAGCTCTCTAACTTCATCCAAACTTCTTCTGGATCCTCCAAACCAATAACCTCATGAAGAGTGCTATCTGCTAGAAACAATTGGATCGTGCTATTTACTAGATCCCTCAACTCTGGCCGCTCATCATCTGTCAACTTTTTTGGCTTGTCGGATTTCTTCTTAAGAGCCTTGACATCCCCTCTCACGTAAGAATATTCTTCACACATTGTTGCCACAAGGTAAAATCATTATAGCCATTGAAGGATTCTATGGAGAAGTTTAAACCATTTACCGCCATCCTATTAACTCGATCTTTATCTTCTATGTCTGCCATCAACTTCTAAGAGCTTCAATCACCGCTGATCTTGCACAAGATTACCCGATCGATACCAACGACACCAAATCTATCCGATCTGTCTCTTCCAATGAATCCATAGCACCCAAAAACCCTTGGAACAACAATTTCTATGTTTTCCCTATTCTTTTTGGATAAGACAATGTACGATACAATGTTGTACTCACCTTTTTTTTTTCCTCAAACAACCCTACTTTTTCTTTTCTTCTTACGGTTTCACCAAAAGAGAAACTCAAATAACAAGGAAAAAAATCATACTCTTCCTCTTTTTTTTCTCCTAACTTCCTTACTGTAGGAAAACCCACCTTTTAAAAATTTTCTAGTATCGATTTGGACGAAAAAGATGGAAAAAAAATACGAAAGAAAAAATATTAACATCCGTGCCTTTTTTTATTTTTTTATCTTTTACTCTTTTTGTTTCTTTCTTCTGCTTCTCTAATTTACTCGTAAGAGAGAAAAATTCATCACTCTCGAATAATCCTTGCGCACCTCCCTTCCTCTAGATCTATTATGATCTAGCAAACCTTAGCTCTGATACCACTTGTTAGGGATGAAAGTATAACCAAGAGAAAGAACAAAGATCAAGCAAACACAGAACACAGGATTTGCTGTGGTTCAGCACCCAATCTCGAATGCCTACTGCCACCATAGAGAAACAAAGAAATCTTTATTGCCAAGAAACCTCTACAGCTCTCTCCATCTGACAAAGTGTTCTCCTTTGCTCAGACATTACTTAGGATTTTCTCCACAGAAATAATATATAGGGATCCTTAAAAACCCTAATCCCCTACAATTACAAGTTTACCGCTGTACATATAATAGCCCCTAACCCTAATATAAGTACTACCCTGGTAACTGTGTAGACCCCACAGAATACAAGACAGCAAACCCAACAAATCATCCATCAGTTATAATTATTTATTTCATCACACTATTAACCTTAGAGTTTCTTTTATTGTGATAAGGGTCAACAACTTGAACTTCTCTGTTTCCTCCCATTGCTGACGTGAATTTATCTCTCAACCTTACATGTGTTTTAGCTTTAGCCTGATCACTGTTTCTGAGTAACTTTTGTGTTCCCTACAGTTGCAAAGGTAATTTTGCTATGGAAGCAATGGCAACATCCATTAGTTTAGTAAGTGATTTCTTCAACCATTATAATTTTTTATATGTTTTCATTTCTTTGAGTAGGATTATTATTAATTAAGTGTCATTGTAGTTTTAATAATATATTATTATCTTTATAGGATTGTCAACTCCACTTAATGAACTTACTCTTGGAGATATAATGGAGGGTGTAGGAACACCAAATGTCAAATGTATAGACAATAACTTCTCTTCCTAAAAAAAGATGGCAAGAGAAGAAGAAGAAATTTTGTTTGGGATGGTTCTAAAATCATTGTTGGGAACAAATATGATGATGGAAAGGAAAGATAAGAGAGTGTCTGAAATGTACAATAATTTATAGGGTTGACAACAATATTAATGGAACGAGTACCCTCAGGTTACATATTAAGAATTTCCCTAAACAAGACAACAAAGTTATAAAGCAAATGAGATGTTTAGTAAAAATAAAGGGAAAATGGAGATGATAGAGAGAAAAATTGATGTAGACTTAGTGTGTGACAAAATCACTAGGCTTATTGCTTAACGAGAATTGCCCTTACTGTTAGTCGACCACGAAGAGTGTAGGGATTCGATCTCTTACCTTTGTCCAGCCGCAATATACATATGGCTCAAATAACAAAGTTAAATCATTCCGAAGTCAGAGAATCAGGATTCCTTTAAATCCTACATTGGGAAGATATTTATCCACCATATATATATATATATATATATATATATATATATATATATATATATATATATATATATATATATATATATATATATATATATATATATATATATTTGACAGCACACTAGCATATCGTGTGCACCACTCCACCATCTGTTGGCAAACATCATGCACACGTCTATGCACACCAGCTCACATCAGTAGCCCATAAGCCCCATCATCTTAGCATACAGCCCTACACTTGCCCCACTGTGAGGCATATGGGCCATGCACACTCCCTCACTTATTGCACTGCCAATCAAAATAGTTGTCTTCATATCCACTAAGCACCATACATGCCTTCTTCTGCGAGCACAAAAACTACCCTCTAGGCCCTCAAGCCCCACATATGCTTGTCACCAAAGGCATAATACCAAATCTTTACATAGGCCATTATGCGTGCATCACTTCAACCTCACTTTCAGAACAAATGAGCATGACGGCCCATTGAGGTACGTCATTGTGAACTGAGGGAGGGTCATAAAGAGGTCCAACATTAAGGTTGTGATAAGAAGCTTCATCGATGGTGATGATCACAAGCAACATCAACAACATCTACACTATAGATCATTTCAAGGTGTTCCTAGTTAACCTCAACAGCAACGGGCGATGGGATTCCCTTAGCCCAGTGTGGTTTCCCTCTCTCCTCCTTAGTATATCATGGCTATCAAGCCTTTCCAACTTCTAGGTTTTGCTTTCCCTTTTAAACCCCTCCTTCCCTGTTTTTGATTTTAGGATTATTGCTGAATAACATGGATTTTGATGGTTAATTTCTTGAACTTGAGTGGAAACTTACTAATGAAGATTTTGTGGGCACTTTTGGGAAATGAAAATTTTGCTAGGGCTGCAACTGCCTAGAATCAAACTTTCATATTCTTTATGGGTCTTGTTGTCTTTGATTTCAGAGAAGCTTGGATTCCAGGATATCATATCCATTCTCAAGTCAATGGATGTTAAAATTATTATGGAAGCAAATGACACTTTGTGTCACACCCCAATTTTGGTCTAACCAGATTAGTGTGATAAACCGTCAATAAACCAACAATTCAATCAGGATCTCGTATAGGTCGTACCTACCATATCAAACCACACATACATTCCACGGTAATAATCAGAGGTAATAAACAAATAAGTGGAAGTCTTACAGATAATTAACTGAGAGTCTAAAAGTGATAAATAAGTATTTAATCCAAGTATCTCCAAACCACAAGACATAAAAATAAATAATCCATTACATGTTCCATTAATCAATTACAACTGAACTAATAAAAAATGCACTGGTTGCACTCACATAATGAATCATGCGCATCTTCAACAGCTTATACGTCCATGGTGGCAACGTGTCCATACGTCGGTGCATTCATATATTCTTCAACAGTAGGATCTACATCATCAACTAAAAATATTCGACGTCGAAAGGGTGAGCACACATCATGGCTCAGTGAGCAAACAAAACAATGCAACAAACATATGCATGCATTCAATTCATATCTTTGGTTTGAGTTTTAAGTTTGCAATATGCTATAGAAAGGTTTGGTGGCCGCCACACCTCTATACACGAGTGTATGAATCCGCCCAATAGATCAAACACCATTGTTGTCCCACATGCACCCACCATGGAATAGAGATAGAGCTGAAGTGTCACACCCTAATTTTGGACTAACCAATGGTGTGATGAACCATCATGAAAACCAACGGTTCAAACCAAGATCTCGTATAAGCTATGCCAACCATGTTAAACCAAAACACATTCCACGGTAATAATCAGAGTAAATAAATAAATAGCAAACGTTTTATTAATAATGAATTGAGATCTACATGATAAATAATTAAATGATCCAGTTATCTCCAATTAACCAAAACATAATTAATACATATTACAAGTATCAAAATATGAAAGTTAAACATTGAGCGTAAACATAGTTGAAAAACTAGCTTGACGAGCCATATTCGTCCTCCACAGCTTATACATCCATAGCCACTGCATGTCCACACATTTATGTATTCATATAATCTTCAACTGTAACACCTGCAACATCAGAAACTAAAAAAATTACGCACATAAGGGTCAGCTCTCCAACTTAAGCTCAGTGAGTGAACAAAACAATGCAACAAACATATGTATGTATTCAATTCATATCTTTGGTCTGATTTTTAAGTTTCCAATATGCTATAGAAAGGATTGGTGGCCGCCGCACCTCTATTCACGAGTGTGTGAATCCACCCAATGGATCAAATACCATTGCCGTCCCACATGCACCCACCATGGAATAGAGATAGAGCTAAAGTGTCCGGATCAAATACTGCCAACACTTCCCCTGATATCCTACCCATACCAACACGTAAGCCCTTATTGGCTAGGGCTTACAAACTGGGCTCACAACTAACTAATCCTAATGCCATACAGTGTATCCAAGGCCTCACCCCAGCATCCCTCAATACCTCCATATAGATAGAGCTAAGGCCCCCCGGCAGAGTCAGAGACCACACAGTCAGAGACCACCTCCCCTGATGCCCTACGACGTAATAGTTTTGTTAAAGGTAATGGCGATACGATGATGTTAGTGGGCAAGACTTGAGTAGAGATAGAGCTAGAGTCTGGTGACAAGGTCAAAGACCACCATACCACGTCCACCCCCTGATGCTCCACTCGCATCCAACACACCAATCATACACATACATTCACATGTCTATTCCAAGCATTATCATTATCATCATGTTATAAATAAACGGAATTAAATATGCATGAACAGTAATAACATAAATATTATATGACATGTGAGATGCACATTACAAGCATATACGCATAGAATCAATCATGGCATTGGACTTAATAAAAATAAACAGTTTGTTATTATCCAATTAGGTTAGGTCTTGTTCCCTCACCTGTTAGCAATACTTGATTTTCTTCTAAGCCTTGCAATTCTCTTTTAATCAATTTAACAACCTAAAAGTTGTTCATATGAAACATGTTACAGTAGTCAAAAATCAAAATAAAGCACTGATAGGTGTCTGATTGGTCCTATGGTCACATACTGTATTGACCTTACTGCCTACGGTCGATCCTCTGGTCATGTTGGTCATGCTATGGTCAACCGTAGCTACGACCTTGAGATTTCTGGTCACAGACTACATGCAATTCGAGTTTTCCTGGGTCAGTTCTTCTAATCTTCAATGGGGTTTATTGTAAGGTCATCCTATGGCCATCATTAGCAGTTTCTCATCAACCTTAAACGTCAAACTCATCCCTCGTGGTTATCCTTGAAAATTACTCAAGGAATCACATGGATCATGATAACTTGATATTGTCTATCTTCCATAGAAGTCTTATTCCTTAGAGTTTACATCACTAGAGATTAGGTTCATACATTTGCCTGTGATAGAGAGTCAATCTCTTCTCAGTAAATTCATTTCCTTAGCTTTTTCTTCTTCTCCTTCTCTTCTTTCTCTTCCCTTCTCTTTCTCTAGGGTTTACTAATGTTCTAAAAGAGTGAAAAAGGGCTGAGGGACGTCCTTTATATAGAGGAAAACTCTCCATATAGAGTCCTCTTTTAAGTAGGAAAACAATCCCTTAATTTAGGAAAGTTTTCAAAACTCAGAGTCTAATCTGGGGTCTCACGGTTGATGGCTACGATCGCAGAACCCCTCGACCGTAGGGTCGAAATCATCGACCGTAGGGTTCTGGACTTGAGATTTTTGTTTCCTTCCTTATGGTCAACCATACCTACCCAAGTATTCAACCATAGGTAGGTTTTCAGTGTTTTTAACTCGATTCTCATACCTGGTTTGTGATCTATCTTCACACGCTCGATCCACTTGATCTAGGAATGATGGGAAGACCTCGCACGACACAGTTAAACCGGGTTAGTAGAGTGCGAGTCTTACAACTCCCCCTTTTATATAAATTTCATCCTCAAAATTTACGCATACCTTCCGAGTCGAATAAGTGAGGATATTGCTTCCGCATAGCGTTCTCTTCTTCCTATGTAATTTCTTCTACATTTTGGCTTCTCCAAGTAACCTTCACATAATAGATGTCGCGGTTGCGAAGACGTTTTACCTTTCGACTAGTGATCTCAAAAGGTACTACTTCGAATGTCAAATCTTCAGTTAAATCCGGTGGATCCGTTGTTAATACATGTGTTGGATCTTTGACGTACTTCTTCAATTATGAGACATGGAATATATCATGTACACTAGACATTGATAGTGGTAGTGCTAACTGATATGCTAACCTTCTACGTCTATCTAGAACTTCATAAGGTCTAATATATCTGGGACACAACTTTCCTTTCTGTCCAAACCTTTTCAAACCACGCATAGGAGATATTTTCAGAAATACCTTATCACCTATGGTGAATTCAAAATCTCTGCGTTGATTATCTGCATATTTCTTCTGACAGTTCTGAGCTATTCGGACTCTTTCTCTGATGATGTTAACCACTCGACAAGCCTCTTCAACAAACTCTGGTCCGACAATACTCCGTTCTCCAACTTCGTTCCAAAATAAAGGAGTTCGACATTTCCTATCATACAGTGCTTCATAGGATGACATCTGTATAGTCGCTTGATAACAATTGTTATAAGCGAACTCGATCAATGGTAATTTCTCATCCCATTATCCTTTGAAATTAATGACACAAGCTCACAGCATGTCTTTTAAAATCTGAATGGTACGTTCTGACTGTCCATCAATCTGAGGATGAAATGCAGTACTAAACTTCAACGTTGTACCCATAGCCTTCTGTAATCCTTCCCAAAACTTTGAGGTAAAGCGTGGGTCTTTGTCAGACACAATGCTTTCAGGTACACTATGTAATCTGACAATATTATCCACATATAGCTTAGCTAACCTCTCTAGGGTATACTGAGGTCGTATAACTATGAAACGAGCTGTCTTAGTCAAACGATCCACAATCACCCAGACCGCATCAACTACTCGGGGAGTCAATGGTAACCCGATGACGAAGTCCATAGTGATGCAGTCTCATTTTCATACCGGTTCTGGCAATGGCTGTAACAATCCTGTAGGTCTTTGCCTTTTAGCCTTTACCCGCTGACAATTCAGGCATTGAGACACAAATTTAGCTACATCTGCTTTCATTCCTCTCCACCAATAGAGTTTCTTTAAATCATGGTACATCTTAGTGCTTCCAGGTTGTACAGAATATGCAGTGGCGTGGGCTTCCTTCATGAGTTTTTGTCTAATATCCAAGTCTTCATTTTCAAAAACACATACCTTTCCTTTGCATCTTAGTACCTTTTCAACGTCCAAGGTGAACTCAAGAGTAGTCCTACATTTTCAAGGTTTTCTTGCACCGTTCTCATATAAGGGTCTGATTTAATAGCTACTTTCACTTCGTCTAATGGATTAGGTACAATCTTTAATGTAGCAAACATGTTTGAGAATAGATGAATAAATCATTGGTCAGTTGATTCATCTAGAATATCAATCATGAACTGTTCTTTACTGTAATTATATACTCTCCCTGTGACACGCTATAGCATTTGCACTAGCTTCTTCTTGGGATTCTATCTTTGCTTTCTTGCTTAGTGCGTCATCAACTACATTAGCTTTTCTTGGATGATACTAAATATCGCAATCATAATCCTTCAATAGTTTCAGCCATCTTCTTTGTCTCATGTTCAACTCCTTCTGATTAAAAAGATGAGTGGGACTCTTATGATCTGATTTAATCTGAAATTTCTCTCCATACAAATAATGTCTTCATATCTTAACAACATGTACCACCACTGCTAATTCTAAGTCATGTGTAGGATAGTTATTCTCATGTGTCTTCAGTTGTCATGAGGCATACGCAATTACTTGTTCTCCTTGCATAAGCACACATCCCAAACCTAACCCAGACGCATCGGTGTACAAGGTAAATGGTTATCCTAGGATCGAAATACTCAAGATGGGAGCTGATATCAATCTAGCCTTCAATGTTTAAAAACATTCTTCACATTTATCGGTCCAAAAAACTTTTCTCCTTTCTTTGTCAGACTGGTGAGAGGTATGGTAATTCTAGAGTAATCTTCCACGAATCATCGATAATAACCAGCTAAACCTAAGAAACTTCTGATTTTGGCAACATTCTGAGGTGCTTCCCATTTCACAATGGCTTCAATCTTGCTAGGATCCAATTTAATTCTTTCAGCTCTATAAAAGTTACAGGTGCGTTAGTCAATCCAAAAGACATGACTAAAATTTCATAAAGTCCATATCTAGTTCTGAATGCTATCTTCGAATATCATCTTCCTTAATCTTCAACTGATGGTATCCTGATCGAAGATCAATTTTGGAGAACACTTTGGCACCTTGCAACTGATCGAACAAGTCATTGATCCGAGGCAATGGGTATCGATTCTTGATGTAAGCTTATTCAATTCTCAATAATCTATATACAGTCGAACGCTACTTTCCTTCTTTTTCACAAACAATACTGACGCTCCCCATGGTGATATGCTAGGTCTAATATAACCCTTGTTCAGTAATTCCTATAATTGTACCTTCAGTTCCTTCAATTCAGTAGGAGCCTTTCGATAAGGTACTTTCGATACTAGTGCGGCTCCTGATATAAGATTTATAACGAATTCTGTCGCTCGATCAGGTGGTAGTCCTGGTAGTTCCTCAGGAAATACATCCAAAAATTCATGCACAACTTCAATATCCTCCATTCGTGGTGCTTCCTTGGTGAGGTCGATCACGGATACTAGATACTCAATTCCTCCTTTCTCGATGCATTTTCTAGCCTTCAATGCAGAGAGAATGAGTTTTCATTTACGGAGAAGTTTGGTTCCCACAAAACTAAACTCTGCTCTTTCCTTGTCTTTAAATGTCAGTTTCTTTTCCGCACATAATAGGTTTGTGGAGTGCCAAGCTAACCAATCCATTCCCAAGATAACGTCAAAGTCTGCCATCTCAAGTTGGATTAAGGTTGCATCCAAAATCTTTTCGTCGATAAGAACTGGACATAGTCCATAATCTTTGTCTAGTTCCACTTCTAATCCCATAGGTGATCGTACAAGCAGTTTGCAATCTAAAGGTCTGAGGGATAGATTTAACTTCTTTCCAAACGACACAAATATAAAAGAATGAGTAGTTCCAGAGTCAAAGAGTACTTTGACGGATATACCATTAATAGGTACGATACCTGTGATTTGATTTAATTTAGTCTACATGCTCACACAAGGTAGTACAAAACAAAAGGTTCAGGTCATACCTGTGACCACATCAGGCGATGCGACAGCATCCTCAGATGTAACTGCATAAACCTTTCCTTGCTATAGCTGATTCCTTGGCTTAGGAGACTCCCTTGAATAATGTCCTACTTGATCACAGTTGAAGCATTTAACTCCAGCACTACTTTGTTTCTGTTGAGGTTGGACTGTCGGAGTAGTCTTGGTTGTTGTATTGAAGCTTTGAGTACAGAAGGGTTTAAATGTCTTTGAGTTCCCTCCGTTGTATGAGTTTTCATTGGGCCACTTTATACCTCTGTTCTGAGCAAAATAACTTTCCCTCTGGCTCGATTCTAGTACTCGAGCAATCTGTACTGCTTCATTATAAATCTTCTTTTCTAATCCCAACACATACTCACGGATGCTTCCCCTAAGTCCCATAACGAACCTTCGAGTTTTGGTATCTTCCTCCTGCATGCTAGAGGGAGCAAAGAAAAATAGTTCTTCATAACGCTGTTAATATACGTCTACAGTCATCTGTCCTTGGTATAGACTCAAGAACTCCTTTTCCATTTGATCCCTGAAACTCATTGCAAAATACTTCTCAAAGAAAGTTTCTTTATAAATAACCCATGTCAATTGGGCATGCTTTGTTAACATATAACTTCTAGTTGATTTCCACCAGTGGTGTGCATCACCTTTCAACATAAATGTGGCACATAATACCTTATCTTCTTCATTTATAGTCATCATCATAAAGTTTCTTTCCATTTCGTCGATCCAGTGAGCCGGCCACAATGGATCTGATGGTTTGCCTGTGAATTCCTTCGGTTTCAACTTCAGGAAATGCTCGATCAGTCTGGAGTGATCAAGCTGATACTGTGCATATGCTCCATACATAGGTTGTTGGTACTGATAATTACCTTGGTTATACCCGCTTTACGGTGCTTCAGGGTTTGGCACTTGGCCTTGTACTGCTGGTGTTTGCGGTGCTTGGGGTACAGTGTTGCTACCACCAGGTGCCGTACTAGCTTGTCCTGTAGGTAGAGATGTTGTGTTTGCAACTGGAAAAATAATTCCCATAGCAACGTGCTTGTCGGTTTGAATTTATTGTATATGTTGCATTTGTTGTGCCAAATTCATCACCGCAGTAGCCAAATCCATAGGTGGTGTAGGTAAGTTGGTTGGGTTGGCTTGGGTGTGTACATTCTGAGGCACAGCATGTTGAGTTCTAATATTTTCTTTCTGTCCTTGCTGACCTTCATTGTCATTAGTCTCCATAGGTGGTGGAGATGGGTTTGCATTCTGTCTCCTTCTACTTACTCTGCGTCCAGCCATTTAAACTCTTGGTTGAAAGGTACTTGGAAAGGCTGTACATGTGAGATAAGATATGATGGTAGTATTGGGTTAGTCTCACAATGGAAGACGAGAGAAAAATAAAATCAATAGGCAAGAGTTCGAAAATAATCAAAATGCAGACAACAGTCAGTTATATGGTTGATGGCCTACGATCGCATGTTGTGCGACCATAGGTGTGACCTTCAAAATCTTGAAAACTTACTGAGACCCTATGGTCGATCATACGGTAGCATGTTTTGGTCGAATTGTGCGACCGTATGGTTCAAAATCAGGTTTTTAAACTTGCTTTCGAGATTTTTCCCTCTCATTCTCCTTTCCTTTCCTACGATCACAACTCAACTCGCCACCACTGAGTTGCTACAGTGTCTACTGTACGAACTTGGTATTTCTCCATTAATCTACGATCTCCATTCCATTCCTTGAGGTATGTTCTCTACTTTTCTCCATTTTTAAGCTTTCATACCTAAGGTTTTTGCCATTTGTAGGATTTTCTTCTAATTAATATTTTTCTGACCATAAAAATTTGATTTTTGTTGGGGGTTATTGCTATTGGCTACCCAATGGATGAAAGCCCTCAAGAAAATTTGAGTTTCATTGGTTGGTTTGGTGAAAATTTCAAATTTTCTATTTTTGACCTAAATTTTGGGATTTTTACCAATTGTCAAAATTTCTTCAAATTCGGCCTACCTAGTTTAAATTTCCAATTGTATATGCCTTGCAGGATGGTTTGGGACCTATGTAAGTCCTCCTGCCCAAATGATTGGGTGAAAATTGAGGCTTTTCCCATTTTTCATCGTTATGCTGTCAAATTTTCAAATTTATCTTACTTGTTTTTTTTTATTTTCTTCTCTTGCAATTATCATGGTTCGCACTAAGGTTCCCCAAGTTCATGACCTACGACACTTTAGGTCCATTAAAGCAGAGGTGCGATATCGTTGGTTTGATCGGAAGAAAATGGAAGGGGGTCGGTGTGTGAACTTAGCCCATTTAGCCCTGTTTGATGTGGAAAGGACATTTGGTGACATGGGCTGGCTTCCAGTGATTCTGTAAGGGGCTTGCACTCACCGGGACTTGGTCAAGCAGTTCTACTGTCACCTACAGGTTGAGGGTGACTTAGAAGATGTTGACAGGGGTGGAGAGCTTCGGATCACCAACTGGGTGAAAGGGATTCCGATCTCTTTCAACTATCAGGAGTTGGCTGATCTCCTAGGCATTTTCAATGATGGTCAGTTGGTTTACTGTATACCCAGGGAGCTACAGTTTCTATCTACATAGGTGCGTGCAGAAATAGATAATCAGATTCTTTGAAATGACTGCTGGGAGATGAAAGCAATCAACCTACATCCAGAGCCACGGGTATACTGCAAGATTATCCAGCATAATCTTATTCCCTAGGGCAGACACTACAAGATGGTCTCACAGCTGACTCAGTACCTCCTATACTATATCTGTATTAGGCAGTCTGTCTGCCTCCCATATATTATTCTTCAGACTATGCACAGAGCTACATTGCTTGACTAAAGAGGTAACTTGCCCTATGGGCAACTGATCTCCACCTTACTCGCTCGTCTATAGGTGGACCTTGTGAATGAGAGAATCCTTGAGGACCCTTTCTCAGCTGACCTTGATTGGGAGGCCATCAGCAGGATGGGCATGAGAGAGATACAGGTCAGTGATGACCAGAGGAATGCTACGAGACGTCCTCTCACTTGGGTAGCGGCAGTAGATGTAGAGGCGCCAACAGCAACAGCAACAGAGGTAGTAGCAGAGGCACACGTGAGTGATGATGAGAAGGATAATGATCGGATATACATGGATGTAGATGCCATCCCTCCTCCATCACCACAACATTCTACTGGAGCTGGCCCTTCTCGGCTTCACATTCAGTTGGCCCTTCACGCCCACCACCAGATGACATGATGGGGCTATTACATGAGATTCGGGAGGCTCAGCGCGTGACTGATTGGAGAGTAGGAGAGCTTCTAGATGCCCAGTGCTTTACAGACCAGCAGATGATGGATCTGACAGCTAATCTCTGAGCAACTCAGACTCAGGTGGCCTGGCTCGCGAGAATATATGTTGAGGACTATGATAGAGATCATGATGCACCTCCTCCTCCAGCACCTCCAGCTCTATGATATCATTTATTTCTTTTTCTCATTTATTTTACAGAGTAACTGTCCGAATTTATGGACCGTACTCTGATTCGGATATATCTTTTCTTACTCTCATTTAAATATATATATATATATATATATATATATATATATATATATATATATATATATATATATATATATAATTGGTTTCCCATTTACATATATGTATTATTCTCTTTTTAGTTTATGTCTCAAATAACACAAGTGCCTATGGTGCGTTCTTATTATAGTTTTTAATTTTATCCTAACTCAGTTCATGACTCATGTGGAAGTAATTAGGTCAATGGATAGAACCTCAGATGTTCTGATACCAAGTTGTCACACCCTAATTTTAGTATAACCAGATTAATGTGATGAATCGCCAATAAACCAACAGTTCAACCAGGATCTCGTATAGGTCGTACCCACCATATCAAACCATACACACATTCCACGGTAATAATCAGAGGAAATAAACAAATAAGCGAAAGTCTTACAGATAATGAACTAAGAGTCTAACAGTGATAAATAAGTATTTAATCTAATTATCTTCAAACCACAAGACATAAAAATAAATAATCCATTACATGTTCCATTAATCAATTATAACTAAAGTAATAAAAAATGTACTGGTTGCACTCGCATGATGAATCATGCACATCTTCAACAGCTTCTACGTCTATGGCGGTAACGTGTCCATACATTGATGCATTCATATATTCTTCAATAGTAGGACATGCGTCATCAACAAAAAATATTCGACGTTGAAAGGGTGAGCACACATCATGGCTCAGTGAGCAAATAAAATAATGCAATAAACATATGCATGTATTCAATTCATATCTTTGATCTGGTTTTTAAGTTTGCAATGTACTATAAAAAGGTTTGGTGGCCATCGCACCTCTATACACGAGTATGTGAATCCACCTAATGGATCAAACACCATTGTCATCCCACATGAATCCACCATGGAAAGAGATAGAGTTAAAGTATTTGGATCAAACATCGCCAACACTTCCCCTAATACCCTACCCATACTAACACGTAAGCCCCTATTGGCGAGGGCTTGCAAACTGAGCTCGCAACTAACCAATCCTAAAGCCATATGGTGCATCCAAGGTCTCACCCCAGCATCCCTCAATACATCCATAGAGCTAGAGCTAAGGCCCCCTGGCAGGGTCAGAGACCACACGGTCTGAGACTACCTCCCCTGATGCCCTACGACGTAATAGTTCTGCTAAGGTAATGGCGATACGACGATGTTAGTGGGCAAGACTTGAGTAGAGATAGAGCTAAAGTTTGGTGACGAGGTCAAAGACCACCATGGCACGTCCTCCCCCTGATGCTCCACTCGCATCCAACACACCAACCACACACATAAATTCACATGCCTATTCCTAGCATCATCATCATCATCATGTTATAAATAAACGGAATTAAATATGCATGAATAGTAATAACAGGAATATTAAATGACATGTGAGATGCACGTTACAAGCATACACGCATAGAATCAATCATGGCATTGGATTCAATAAAAATAAATAGTTTGTTATTATCCAATTAGTTTAGGTCTTGTTCCCTCACCTGTTAGGAATACTCAATCTCTTTCTAAGCCTTGCAATGCTCTTTCAATCAATTTAATAACCTAAAAGTTATATGAATTTAAGTTAGGGTTCATATGTAACATGTTACAATAGTCGAAAATCGAAATAAAGCACTGATAGATGTTTGATTGGTCCTATGGTCTTCTAAGCCTTGCAATGCTCTTTCAATCAATTTAATAACCTAAAAGTTATATGAATTTAAGTTAGGGTTCATATGTAACATGTTACAGTAGTCGAAAATCGAAATAAAGCACTGATAGATGTCTGATTGGTCCTATGGTCTCATACTATATCGACCTTACTACCTACGGTCGTAGCTACGGTCGTACGGTCGATACCCTACAGTCGCATATGATGCGACCGTAGCTACGACCGTATGGTTTCTGAAATCTTTCTGAATGCTTATGGCTGATCCTCTGGTCATGTTGGTCATGCTATGGTTAACAGTAGCTGCAATCTTGAGATTTCTGGTCACGAACTACATGCAATTCGAGTTCTTCCTGGGTCAGTTCTTCTGATCTTCAATGGGGTTTATTCTAAGGTCATCCTATGGCCATCATTAGCAGTTTCTTATCAACCTTAACCATCAAACTCATCCCTCGTGGTTATCCTTGAAAATTACTCAAGGAATCACATGGATCATGATAGATTGATATTGACTATCTTCCATAGAAATCTTATTCCTTAGAATTTACATCTCTAGAGATTAGGTTCATACCTTTTCCTGTGATAGGGAGTCATCTCAGCAAATTTCTTTCCTTAGTTTTTTCTTCTTCTCTTTCTCTTCCTTCTCTTCCTTTCTCTTTGTCTAGGGTTTACTAATGTTCTAAAAGAGTGAAAAAGGGTTGAGGGACGTCCTTTATATAGAGGAAAACTCTCCATATAGAGTCATCTTTCAATTAGGAAAGCAATCCCTTAGTTTAGGAAAGTTTTCAAAACTCGAAGTCTGATTTGGGGTCTCACGGTCGATGGCTATGATTGCAGAACCCGTCGATCGTAGTTCAAAATCATCAACCGTCGGGTTCTAGACTTGAGATTTTTGTTTCCTTTCTTATGGTCAACCATACCTACCCAGGTATTCGACCATAGGTAGATTTTCAGTGTTTTTAACTCGATTCTCATACCTGATTTGTTATCTACCTTCATACGCTAGGTCCACTTGGTCCAGGAATGATGGGAAAACCTGGCACGACACGGTTAAACCGGATTAGTGGAATGTGGGTCTTACAATTTGGGAGCTGTAAATGCCATTGCCAAGGTCATAGGAATGGAAACTGTTATTACAAAGGCCAAATTTGAACGGAATACAGGGGAAGCGAAAGATTGTGGGGTTGCATAAATTTCTTCTTCTTCTTTTTTTTTGAAGGAAAAACTTCTGTGTATGCTAACATGACACCCTACAGAACACTATGGACTATTTTATGTCCTTGTGATCATCAATATCTAACCATTTGGTCGAATGACCTGGGACTAGGAGGTCTCATTGTCCATGTAGAACATCATTCGAGTGATCTGTGTGAGAGTCACAGAGAGTTCAGATTGAGACTAAAAGAGAAACAATAGACTGATCATGGCACATTAATTGATGCACTGACCTTTTGAGTTAAATACTGAAAAGGTTTTGATTTGAGAAGTTTTTCTATGATACTATTTTCGTATGTAGAGTGTTTGTATTTATAGACTGATTTGAGATATACTTGAGTTATCTCTCCATGATATCATGGAGAGAATCTTGGGATATAAAGATTGAATATACATGTATTGTAAGATCCTGCTAAGAGATTTAAAAATGTTCCAAAACTATAACATATTGGGTTGTTGAGTTATCCTATTTCCGGAATGCTGTCATGGCTGGATCTTATCTTATGTCCTTATATATCCTGGCTAGATCTTATCTTATCTCCTTATATATCCTACCTAGATCTTATCGGTATCTTATCATCCCTCCTCAAGTTTACCAAGGGTGGTTGCACAGTCAACTTGTCTCAAAGAGTGGCGAACTGCTGAGTAGCTAATGGCTTTGTTAAAATATCCGCAATTTGGTCCTTTGTGGATGTGGGCGCACTTCATGTTCTTTTGCATATACCTTTTCTTGAATGAAATGAAAATCTAAGGCAACATGTTTTGTGTGAGCATGAAACCTCGGATTTACAGATAAGTATGTAGCCCCTAAGTTGTCACACCAGAGAACTAGAACATAACCCAATGATACCTGCAATTCACCAACTAGGTGTTGTAGCCATGTGAGTTCAGCTGTAGCATTATCTAAACTGCGATACTTGGACTCTGTACTTAATCACACCATTATTGCTTGCTTCTTTGAACTCTAAGAAATGAGATTCGGACCAAGGTAGATGCAGTACCCACTTGTTGATCCCCGATCATCTGGGCAACCGGCCCAGTTAGCATATGAGTAGGCTTGTAGAGTGAGGGTGGATCCTCGTCGAAGTTTTATACCGAACTGAATTGTATGTTTGAGATAGCATAGGATATGCTTAATGGCAGTCCGGTGATCCTTAGTGGATGCATGCATGTATTGACATACTTCATTAATAGCATATCCTATTTCCAATCTTGTAAGTGTCTTGGCATACTTCGTTAACAGCATATCCTATTTCCAGTCTTGTAAGTGTCACGTATTGTAGAGCACCTACAATACTTTTGTAATAGGTAATATCGGGAACATGGGTGCTTGTATGAACTAGTTGTATTCCAGTTGTTGCGGGTCTGGAAATACCCTTGGCCCCATCCATTTGGACCGGATTAGTAAATCCGGAATATATTTTTGTTGATTGAGGAACAATCCATTGAGGAGAAAGTTGCTTCGATGCCAAGGAACTAATGTAAGGACCCAAGATCTCGTAATTTAAATAGGTTTTCAGATCTATGGTGAGCTTTGCAATGGTAACAGGATTATTACCTATAATGATTATGTCATCTAAGTAGACAAGAATGTACGTAGTATGCCCATTAACAATATGCAAGAAGGGTAATGTATCAGACTATGTACTTTGAAAACCCATCATTTGTAGCCCTTGATTGAGCAATACATACCAAGCTCGAGGAGCCTATTTGAGGCCATATAAGGCTTTGTGAAATCTACTGACTTTAGTTAGTTGAGTGTCATCCGTAAATCTATGGGGTTGAGCCACGTATACCTCCTCTTCTAAGTGGCCGTAAAAGAAAGCATTATGGAAATTTAATTGTCACATTATCCACCAATGAGAGAGGGCTATTGTGAGGACAACCCAAATTGTAGCCAGTTTTACAACTGGGCTAAATGTTTCTCCATAATCGAGCCCCTCAATTTGATTGTATCCTTTTGCTATTAATTGAGCTTTAAACTGGTCCACTGTTCCATTAGGTTTTCATTTAATACGAAATACTCATTTACAACTAATGACATTTTTGTGAGGGGCAGGTCAACTAAGCTCTAGGTTCCATTTTGTATTAATGCATTGAATTCGTCTATCATTGCATCACACTATTGGCTGGATTTATTTGCTTCCATGAAGCAAGTAGGTTCCACATGTGCACATGTTGGTGGATCTAGGGATGTTTTGTGGTAATGAACTAAACATGATTGGGATATTCTTTTTTCACTTCTAAACTAGGTTGCTTTTCCTTATAATGACTGCAGGATCAATGGGTTGAGGCGCTTGTGATGAAGCCACATCATGTTCCAAACTAGTTTCAACTTAAGGGGCAGCCAGATCGGCATCTCTTGAGCCAGGCAAAGGGCATGACTCTGCAATAGAGATAAGGGCAGGTGCGGCTAGAGTTCATGGTGGAGCATGAAGTAGAACCACTGGTATTTCATTTGTGGGTTTTGGAGTTCCCCAAACCCAAGGAGATGATGTAATGGAATTAGCCTACTTTAAAGGAAATAAATTCTCATCAAATATTACATTTCTTGAAATGTAAAGAAATGTAAAGTCTCCCAGTAGAAGTATGTAAGCATTTATAGCCTTTGAGCTTGGGGCTATAACTATGAAATGCACTAAAAATAACGTGGTTCCAATTTGGAGTGATTGTAAGGTCTCGCTCCCCGATAAAAATACCTTTAGAGGTACGAAGCCATCTCATAAAGAATCAAGGTAAACCAATCTCCCGAAAGGAGTATTCCCAGATTATTGGTTCAATATCATACTTAATGAATTCCATAAGACCGGATATAACCTTGGCAGTAGGGAAGTTGAGTCAACATACTCATAACCCAGAAAAAGAGCACTAGGAAGCTCTAATAAGGTTATTAAAATACTTAAAGGGACTATGAATTCTGGTTGACACTATAGTGGGAATCCTTCGGTTCGCTAATTGGATATCCAATATAGAGAAATCCTTAGCCACAAGTGATTATGTGTTCACTTTAGGTAGAGGAACGATTTCATAGAAATCGATTAAACAAACCTATGGTACAGGCTCCACCATGGAGGTAGAATTTATAGCCTTGGAGAAGGCTAGGGTAGAAGTCGAATGGTTTAGAAATCCGGTGGTAGAAATTCCGTTATGGCTTAAACCTATAATCCCAAAATCACTACATTGTGATAATCAGGCCGCCATTACTAAAGTAAAAAGCAAGATATATAACGGAAAAAGAAGACATATACGCCTGAGACACAACCTTGTGAGGCAGTACATAAGTGAAGGAAACGATAACTATCGACTTTGTAAAGTTAAAAAAGAATATGGCGGATATATTTACAAAGCCACAAACCACCAAAGTTAAAATTGACATATCTAAAGGAATGAGCTTGAAGCCCGTGTCATGAGTCATGTGATGGAATCCCAACCTATGTGATAGGAGATCTTTGGAATTAGGTTTAATTAGTAAAAACGAAGTCATGTGGATGACTTGTTTAGTACTATCATAATTTTACTCATTCTGGTTAGATGGTAAGGTAGTACTCACCACAATGAATAGAGGATATATCTCAAAAATTCTTAATAAAACCAAGTTATCCCAAAGAAATGTGGGGGTGTGTTAACTGTGTTGTACACTCTGAGCTGACCTTATTGAATGTAAGAAGTGGAGCCACTTCCAATGAAAAGTTTTAAGGGCGAACTCTCATAAACATTCATGAACCAAGACGAAAGGATCTTTCGAGGGTCAAACTATAAGAGGTGGCTATTAGGTCAGCCAGCTACACCAATGAGGAAAGGTTCAATGAACATTGTTATACTCGTACTCTGTAGCGTGGCTTATCAGACCTAGTGTAGATTCAAGTCAAAAGATATCTACAATGAAGTCGCTTACAATTCTCATGAGGTTAACCATCTGATTTCAATTTTAACTATCTTTTGAAACTTATGGGGGAATTGCTATCAAAAAGTTAAAACTATTTAAAGTTTCAAAATATTTTCAAATGAAGTTTCATTTTTAGTTTTGGGTGAGAAATTTTGAATTTGATTTTTTGGAGTTGGTTTATGCAAGGTAGGATTGCTAGTCCCACATTGCTTAAGGATGGTGGAGAAGGGTGTCTTATATATAAGGGATGACCCATGGATATTGAACCCCAAGTAGGAAGGTGAGCTCGGTTTTGAGATGACTCTCATACACACACACGCATGTCGAACTGGACCTGACCGTAACAGCCACCGTGACTTGCGACCTGCGATCGTGGGTCGCGGGTTGGGGGTGTGGACGGGTTAGGACACACCCCTCCACTAGACACTCTTTTGGAAGGGTGCTTTTGTAGAGTTGCATCTCTATACATAAAGGTGCAATCACGACCGTAAATCTCATGATTTGAGATCAGAAGCAATCTGGGCGGTCCAAATCTAATGACACAAATCGTCCTACGGATACAATCAAAGGGTGTCTGTCCTCTATAAAAAGAGGACGACCCCAAGCCTTCCAAGCATCCAAAATTTGAGTTTCTTCTCCTCTCTCTCCCTCTCTATTCTGATTAGCCGATAGAGTCTGTCCTTCCTTCTTTTTTAAGGATTGTTAACCTTAGCCATCGAGTCTCCAACAACATTCAATGGTGTGTGCACATTGATTGGATGACCTTGTAGAAGGCTGTTTTATTTTGGAGATTGGTTTGCAGGGACCCGGTGCACTGTATTGGGGGGTAAACACAATATTAAGGAGCATGTACCAATACGACTCAGCTCTATTTTATTTCTTCGGTTTCATCAAATAGAGGTATATTCTGTTACATGTTTATTTATATACATTAATTCTTATTGTATATGTTTTGGTTTGATACAACCATTTATGTTGCATGATTATATATTAGTCTGGAACAATATATAGTTGTTGTATCATAGTAAAATTTACTACAATACTGATATCGTAACTTCAGTTGATTCCCTCAGTAGAAGAAACTTCCACCAAAAAGCTCAAAGATGATCATTTGTTAAGAATTGTTTTAGGGGCAGATATAACCACCACCGAAGATGTACAAGAATTGCTTAAACTCATATAAGCACTGCTTCCCCATATATTGAGTTTTCTAAGATAACACTCAATGAATGTGCATCAAAAGGACTTGATTACAACTATATATTGTAACACATTTTGTTCTAGTAACAATACTTGTTATATTTGGGTTCTAATCATCTTCTCTCATTGGAGGGACTCCAGCAGCTGGAGTTCACTGAGTGCGCATGCTAACAAATCGGTGATGATTTGAATGTATCTCGCACACTTTGTGATGAGGGTGATGATTGAATTTATATTGTTTTGTTTACAACGATAGGTGTACTGATATAGAATGATACACAAGATGATTGTGTAGAAAAATGGTATTTACAAGTATAGAATGACACATAAGGGATAAAGATAACGTGATAAGGATCACAGCACATGCATTGCTGATCAGGTCTTTGGACAAGTCCTCTGACATGTCTGTGCGGTGGTGTATTGTGTTCTCAACATTTAGACATACCCGAATTAATATAAAGAAAGGTTTTCACTGTTGATAAATTCACTGTTGAAACAATTCTCAACCAAAGCCATCCATTCAAAATGGCTTCAATCCCAAAAAGTTTTTCAGTTCTTTTCTCTAACTTTGCTCTTTTAACCTATTTCTGTGAAGTTTCAGTAGCAGTAAAGAACAATGACCTGATTCATCAAACATGCAAGAACACCGACAACTACAATCTTTGTGTGTCGCTGCTCGAATCATTAAAATTGAATCTAAACGGCCTTCTTAGTACTTTCATTGGCATTTCGATCAACAAAGCAAGTAGGAACCATTTGTATGTTGAGGGACTCCATAAGGAAGCCAAAGACAAGGCATCCAAACAATGTCTAAATACCTGCAAGGAAAGCTATGGATCTAATATTTCTTATCTCCGATAATCTATAACTTGAATTGAGATTTAAGACAAATTGGGTTTTAAGAATGGATTTGTCTAACGCTCAACATGGTGGTCATGTCTGCCAATTTTCAGATATTCCTCCTTCAACCTTCTGTAAATTGAAATTGATACATAGAAATAATGATTTTGATCAGTTAGCTTGCTTCAGTTTGAAGGTTGTGGGGCTCATTGATCAGGAGCCTAAGCTTCCTTTGGTTTAAGCATAGAGAACCATGTAATGAAGATTTGAGATTAATAAAGTTTGTGTTTTAGACATACGGCTATGTTTAGTTGCAAGGGAAATGGAGAAGAGAAGTGAAGGGAAATTATTTTCCCTTTTGAATTGTTTGGTTGCACGGGAAGTGAAGTGAAATTAATTTTGATTGATTGTTTGGTTGGATGCAAATTGATGTAATTTTCAAAAAATTTAATCTAACATATTTTACTAAATTATAACTTTGCTCTAGCCCATTTACTAAAAGTCTACAAATTACATGTTTAACGAAGATGAAATATTCTAAAGAAATATATAAAGGTGTCTTTCAAACACTTTACTCCCCTTAGTTAAATACAGATTCTTTCTCCCTGAGAAAGCCATATCAAGTAGATAATTTATTAAACCCAAGAGAAAAGAGAACATCCCTGAGAAAGCCATATCAAATAGATAATTTATTAAACCCAAGGGAAAAGAGAACACATACAACCACCACTACCTAGAGGAGGAATAGAACCACAAACAAGAAAAGCAACAACACACAAGGCCAACCACTAGGAAAAGTCATAGTTATTTAAATTTCCCCTCAATGGGAATGATATCACTTTCAGATTTTTTTTTTTTTTTGGTGGAAAGTGAATCTCCTATTAATCCCAATGAAACTTAATATTGATATGCGAAATGAAAAGAAATTTATACGATACTGGATCATAAAATGTTGCTGTATTATCGATCGAAAATTCCTTGTTGATCTTCCCTGTTATGAATATTGACCATGATCATCATAATCATTTTCAGTGAAAGAAACCTCTATTTTAGTGATATGTCCATTTTTTAAAAGCCCCAATGAGAGTAGAACTCATGACAGTTTTTGAGGCGTGGATTTTTACCAACGGAGACTACATCTTATAATAGAGTGGCATGTCCCTCATTCTTATATGAGATGCAGTGAAAATTGATTTTTTTCACCCTACCAATGCATTTAGTGTTGTGTT
The DNA here is from genome assembly GCA_028583415.1 of Protea cynaroides. NCBI lineage: Eukaryota > Viridiplantae > Streptophyta > Magnoliopsida > Proteales > Proteaceae > Protea > Protea cynaroides. The sequence goes on along the minus strand of CM053272.1, from coordinate 17,891,776 downwards.
TTATATATCTCTTTCTTGTTTTGGTTTCTTCTTCTTTTTTTTACTTTTTATTTTTAAATTTTTATTTTATTTTTATAGGTAGTCCCCAAGGAGAGTTGAACTCGTGTCCTCTTTGAGGGATAGTCTTTTACCAAGAGCTAATCCCCTTGAATTTCTTGCTTTGGTTTCTTTGAGAGAGATTGCACCACCACATTCATTTTCTCTACTAATATGGAGGACGAAAGGATTTACTGCAAAGACAAATTCTCTAATTCCAATCTAATAATTTTTACACAATAAAAATGATTTATAGAACTTTGACCATTACCTCAAATCAGGAATGTCAAGATCATAAAGAAGCACCCCATAACACAGTGGCAACTATCAGGCCAGTGGACATTGGCATAAGTCTAGGACTCGAGTTGGGATCTTATCCCCTACCCGGATGTGTATATATTACATCCATTATCTTCCTCCCACAATCCCCCACTCTTTACTCCCCCAGACCAGTGGTCATTGGCGTAAGTCCAAGGACTGAGTTGGAGTCTTATCCCCTATCCGAATTTGTGTGTATATAACATCCATTATCTTCCTCCCCCAATCCCCCACTCCACACTTCGGCACACCAGTGGGTTGGAGTTTTGTCCCTTACCCAGATGTGCATGTTTTACATCCATTGTCTCCCCTATCCCCCACTCCTCATTCCCCTAATTTGAGCTGCCTCCTTGGATGCCCAATTCCATATCCTGGCCCCACAAAGGGCGTTGTTACAAAAATAAAAAATAAAAATTATATGGGTGTCAATAGCTCCGACCACCTTCTTTGCTCACATATTTCGCCGGTGATAACAAGAACAGTTCATCGGCTTTTTTGATGAAGAGCATTCTGTCCTTGGGGATTTGTTGATCCTTTTCTTCCTGATGTCATTCCCATACTCTCAGCTAGCCAGTTTGAGAATGGAAAGATCGAAGCAAAATGTAAGAAGATACAACACCATGTTCTGGCTTGATGGTCCCCATGGTCCACAACTTTTTGCTATGGGTATAAAATCCACCTCAAAAAGTTCAAGAAGAAGGCGGTGGGATTGTTGAACTGCACCCAAATCTATTGCAGATCAAAGAGAATCAGAGATAGAGGTATAAAGCTTGGCTATTGTTACATTGATTTGAATATATAGAGTTACAACCACACGAGTTTGAGATACATGAAACTACAAAAATAAAATGGTCTAAGTTATCTACCATGTAAGTGTGTTAAAAATGAACTGATACTATTAATGAAATCAAATCTAATATTTTAAACGGAAACCATGAAATCAATTATTAAACAGTTCGATTCTGGTTTAAAAAATAAAAACATTTAATTAGACGGTATGATTCTAGTTTTAAAAATAAAACTAATTAAAACTGATCAAACCTTTAGTACTTTAAATCCCTTAGTGCCGAAGATCTATTTGTAGAAATAATTAAAATTATTTTAATGCTTTCCACATAGCCTATTTTTTCTAAATTGTAAGCACATTATATAATGAACCATGATTTAATCCCCGATACTTTTGAATAAAGTTCTATTACAGAATTCATAGTTGAAAAGTCAGATTTTTTGACTCAACTCAAGCTTTTTCAAAACCTAGCAAGTCAAACCTTGTCAGGGCAATATATATATATATATATATATATATATTAAATTCATAATAAATAAGAAATCACATATACGTTTTTTTTAGTTTCTAATAATATAAACTAGTTTAATAATGAAACAAACATAATTAAATGACTAATTTTGTGACAAGAAATAGGTAACTCTAAAAATGAGCAAATTCGATGAGTCTAATTTGATTCAAGGGAAAAATCAAGTCATAAGAAAATTGGACTGACTAGGACAGAACTTGATAATTTATCAAGCTTGTGTGAATCTTTGTGACTCTAAATTAACAAGGTTTCATTTTTTTTTTACATGATTTCAATCACTCATTGTAATCAAAATCTGGTTTTTTAACTATGTTTTGGATACGATAAAAAAAGGGGAAAAAAGGGTTTAACGGCCATAAGAATTTTGACCAGGTCCATGCAAATTATTCTATTGAATTGTAATACCACAATTGTCCACAGAATACTCCTATTCTCCCCAGCATGATGGGTCCATCTAAATGAGACCGGCCAATATCAATGGCCGGTTGATATTGACTCCCTTTCATAAACACTCATTGGGCTATTAAGGAAACCACAATATACATAGAGTATAATCGGTACTTGAGGAAAAAGGTGGCAGTTTGCGGACAATGAGCGCTGGTGTAAAGCCAATTTCTTAACGTTGGCATGTAAAACATAGAGACATCACCCATTAAGGATTAAACCACGTGACCAACCCAACCCACTCAATTATTTAGTTGTAAAATAGATTCCTTTTCTACTCCTCAATTTTATTAATTTATTCTTTAATTTTTATTACCTTAGGCCCTGTTTGTTTCATTGATTTTATATGAAATTTTCCTCTATATAAAATTTTCTTATTTTTTCAATACCTTTCTTTGTATTTTATGTCTTAATTATCATTTTACATGAAAAAAATGCAGCCTTAAGGAAATATGGCAATGAATGAAATCTCATTTAACACACCTGGTAAATCATTGATCCGATTGTATAGTTTTCCGTATTTTCCTTCATGCTTCTTAATCCTTTAGAATCAGTTATCTTCCATCTTGTCTTTTGTAATGCATTTGCCATGTTTTTGGCACATTCCTAATCTTAAAAAATAAATAAATAAATAAATAAAATATATTGAATGAAATAATAAAATGAAAGATCATTAAATACTAAATGTACACTAGACTACGATGACAATAAAATATAAAATATAAATAAATAACACCAAAAAAAATTATATATAAAAAAATAGTGAAACAAGCCATTTCATATTGATAACATATGTTTACATCCTGAGATTGATGGTGGGGCCCAAGCCAAAGCCCATGATTAGGCCAATCATGGGCCAATCTTGGACTGAACCCTGAAACATTGTGGGGTGCTTGGCAATCCAATCTTGGCCATTGCTATTCATGGTGAGGGACAAGTATCCCTACAACTAGAGGAGTTTGTACTAGTGCTAGGTATAGAGGTGTTGCAGTCTATAACATCCGGATCCACTTATCATTTAGAAAAATAATTATTTAAAACAAAAAGACCAAACCAAAAGAAGGTTGATCAAAAGAATAAAAATATAAATCAATCTCAATAATGGGAAGAGAAATCCCTTTGGGAAGAGTGTAAGAAGAAAACATTTACTCATTTGTATAAGGTGTCAATGAAATAACATTATGGTTTCAAATCTTGAAACAACTTCTATGCAAATCTCCATAGACCCCTACAGTAACAGGATCCTAGTGCATTGGATGCACCCATCAATGAGATAATATGCAACTACAATATGCATTTTATATGCTAATTTTACAAAATGACGTTGCTTTTACACTAATGCATTATAAAACAAACTAAAAAGATGATCGAACACAAATAATACTACTATATTGGAGGAAAAAAACCGAAGGACATGAACAGTTACCCAAGTAATCTTATTGGCAAGAGTTCATCTTTGAAATCCAGATGACTTATGGTTAGTCAATGGAGAAAGAAGAGCTTTATATAGAGAACTCAATCAATGTATTTGGTTAATATCGCCATTAGAGAAACAAGTATGGAAACTCTATGCCATCTATAATTGACGAAAAAACAGAAGAGTGCTTAGCTGATACAATGATAAAATTGGATATATATTGAAACATCATAAATTCAATGATTTGTTGTATATTATGGCAAACAAATTTCTTTATATATTTTGTAACAGTTAAAGAACAAGAATCCAATTAGAATGATACCTCAATTGTGGAAAGACTAAATGGATCCCCTCTCTTGAAAATGATGAGGGGAGAAAGTAAAGATGTCAAAAGAAAATCGCGACTGAAAAATCGAAATTGAAACTGATCGTTTAAAGCCGAAACGTATCAAATTGAAATTAATTGATTCGGTTCTGATTGTGAAACCGAAAATTGATTTCTACTTGATTCGATTTTGGTTTTTATTGTTGATCACATGAACCAAAACCAAATCGAATCAAATATAAAAATGAGCCAATTGACACCCTTAAGCAACCTGTAATTATTTCTTCTTTTTAATAATTTTCATTTTTCTTCAACATTTCTCTCTATTGGTAATTATAACATATCGGATTCTTCTTTATTTTGGATTTATTTTGAGTTTGATAGGATTATTAGTTTTTTTACACTTTTTTGAAACAAATAGAATAATGTTTATTTCATATCAGAATTAAGGGCAATTTTTGTCAAAGGCTAGGTACAAACCGGCTTTTAAAATAAAACCACAAACTGAAAGCCAAGACTTTTGAAAAGGTATAACTAAAACCAATTAAGAACCAATCAAACCAAGCAAATAGGAACCCATTAAACTGAACCAAATCCTAATCGATTCTATCGGTAAAACTAAAAACCGATTTCTATTGATTCGATTATTTTGGTTTTTACTATTTATCACATGAACTAAAACCGAATCGAATCGAGCCAATCCGAAACCAAACCAATTGATACACTTAGGAGAAAGCACATTCCTAAAAAATAAAATGGTCTTTTAAAGAGAAAGGGTCATGCCATCCATTGTCCCAAATGGCAACCTATAAGCTATGTTTGCTTGCAAGGGAAGTGAAGATAAATTGTTTTCCCTTTTGAGTCATTTGGTTGCATGAGAAATAAAGTGAAATTAATTTCACGGAATTGTTTGATTGGATGTGAAATTGATGTAAATTTTATGTGTAGTTCTTTGGGATGACAAATTAAAAATTCATGGTCTAGAGAACTACTAAACACTAACCAAGGAAGATTAGAGTAATCCATATATGCAAACATACAGATACACGAGAAACTCGAAAAAAAAACACCATAAAATCAAACAATTATAAATATTCCAAAACAATCAAAAAACCCTAAAATTAGATCCATATTAGGTCAGATTCATGGTCTAGAGAACCGGTAAACACTGACCAAGGAATATTAGAGCCATCCATATCGGCAAACATACAGATAGAGGAGAAACTCGAAAACAAACACCCTAAGATCAAACAATTAAAAACATTTAAAAAACAATCGAAAACCTTAAAATTAGATTTGTACAAGGTCAGATTCATGGTCTAGAAAACTGATAAACCCTGACCAAGGAAGATTAGAGACATCAAAATCTGCAAACGTATAAATATACGAAAAACTTGGAAACAAACACCCCAAAATCATACAATCAAAAACATTCCAAAACAATTGAAACCCTAAAATTATATCCATATTAAATCAGATTCATGGTCTAGAGAACTGGTAAACATTGACCAGATTAGAGTAGTCTATATCTGCAAACATACAAATTCACGAGAAACTCGGAAACACACACCCTAAAAATCAAACAATCAGAAACATTCCAAAAGATTGAAAACCCTAAAATTAGATTTGTATTAGGTCATATTTGAAGCATATTCACGATCGAAAATCGCATGCAAAGAGAAATTATTACCTGAGAGAAAAAAGGAGTGGATTGCTTGCTTCACCGAGAGAGATTCTCACAGAAACCCCTAAGTTGCGGGAGAGAAGAGTCAAGACTCGAGAAATTAATGTGAGAAAGAGGAACAAAGGAAGAACGAGAATCTAGCTTCTCCAGAAGAGATTCTCGCATTGAAGAACTCAAGATGAAATTTCGAGAGTCTAGGATTTTGTTGCAAGTGATAGACATTGTCGTAGAAACGGAAGTATCGAGAGAAGGGAGAGGCTTTGAATGTCGAGACTCAAGAGTCGAGATAAGCCGGTTTTTCATTTTACTTTGGTTTTTGTCGAGAAATTAATTTGGGAAGTTATTGTTTACCGTAAAATATATTTTACAATGTAAACTATTTTTTCTACAATTAAACTTGAAAGAATATTTCTCTTGTAAAATGTTTTTAATTTTCTTTAAAATATTTCCCTTTCTTGGCAACCAAACAAAGCTATTGGAACTTTTGGGAAGAAATTCATTAAGATAGACTTTTTTGTCCTAAAATAGATTAATTTCGTTTTAATGAATTTTAGATTTTTTTGTAAAATCCAAAAATTAGAAACACAGGGAAGCCTAAACCAACTTATGCTACCAGCTGAAGATTGCTTACACATGTTTTATGCTATTTTTGGATACCAATTGTGATGATATTATCTATTGGAAGAACAACTCATCTGCCCTCAGAATTGTATATAGATCTCTTATCTTATGGAAATAGATGGGGCCACTCTAATTGATTGGTTTTTGGCTTTTACTTTTTTTCCAAAAATCTAATCCATGCATATATAGCAATCACTAAATGTCTTTTCAACAGATTTCTAGGAAATAAAATCTTTGGGGGTTTAAAAGAATTTAAAGGTAATAGTTGACTCTTTTTTGGTTTAATTACCTCTTTCTTAATAAAAGATCATTAGAATTTTTAAAATAAAGGATTAATAATTTTCTATATGTATATAATTTTAATTTCATATTTTTAAGTAGTAAAATCTACATTTAGTATGAAAATAATATTGGATTTTGAAATTTCAAAATCTCTTTAGATAATGAAATCTATATTTAGTAAAAACAGATTTTAGGTAGACTAGGTGAATTTTAAATTTTCAAACTAGTCTACTTACCATTTGTTCAAACTAAATATAGATTTCATTACCCATGAGAATTTGAAATTTCAAATCCCATTTTAGTAAATGAAATACCTTAATACAATAAGATTTTTGAAATTCTAAACATTTTAAACTCTTTTATAGGTAATAATATCTACGTTTAGTAAGAATGAATTATAGGTAGACTATGAAAATCTTGGAAATCGGATTTGATACTCTATTTTTTAGATAATAAAATCCAAATTTAGTAAGAATGAATTATTGACATACCATGGGAATTTGGAAATTTAAAAATTTTAAACTCTTTTTTAGGTAATGAAACCTACATTTAGTATGATGAATTATAGGTAGACTAAGAGTTTTGAAATTTCAAATTCTTTTTGGGTAACAAAATCTACATTTAATAGGAATCTAATACCATATTTGAAATTTCAACAGTCCCTCAAGTTGAGATCCAACGACTGGAGTCAGTCTTGTACGTATACCAATACATTGGTTTACGCATAAAGTAAACTCTAGTCGTTGGATCTCAACTTGAGGACGATTGGACTTGAGAGGAACTTAATCCTATAAAATGACACATAAGGGATAAGGATAATGTGATAAGAATCCCAGCTCATGCATTGTTGTTCAAGGCTTTGGATAAATTTTGTGACGTGTCTATGCGTTGGTGTATTGTATTATCAACATTTAGACATGCCCGAATTAATATAAAGAAAGGTTTTCAGTACTGTTAAAACAATTCTCAACCAAAGTTATCCATTCACAATGGCTTTAGTCCCAGTAAGTTATGCACATAAACTAATGTATTGGTATACATACAAGACTGACTCCAATCGTTGGATCTCAACTTGAGGGACGATTGAAATTTCAAATGTAGTATTAGATTCTTATTAAATGTAGATTTCATTACCCAAAAAGAATTTGAAATTTCAAAACTCTCATAGTCTACCTATAATTCATTAGCTGGATCTCAACTTGAGGACGATTGGGCTTGACAGGAACTTAATCCTATAAAATGACATGTAATGGATAAGGATAACCTGATAAGGATCCCAGCTCATGCATTGTTGTTGAGGCCTTTGGATAAGTTTTGTGACGTGTCTATGCGTTGGTGTTGTCAGCACCCCATTTTTGTCACCTCCGACCGAGCTGAGTTCTACTGATGGGTTCCGACAAGAAAGAGGATGAGAGAGAAAGTGAGAGAAAGAGTGAGAAAGAGAGAGAAAGTGAGAGAGAGTGAGAAAGAGTGGGAAAGAGTGAGAAAGAGAGAAAGAGAGAAAGAGAGTGAGAATGAGAGAGAAAGGATCAGAGAGGACAGAGAGAAGCACAGGAAGAGAGAGAGAGAGAGAAAGAGAGAGAGAGAGAGAGAGAGAGAGAGAAAGAGAGAGGATCAGAGAGGACAGAGAGATCAAGTCGTTGTAGTATAGGCCCCCCGTCCCCCCCCCCCCGGCTTTTTACCCCCATTCTTTTTTTACCCAAAAAAAAAAGAGAGAGACGAAGAGAGAAAGTGAGAGGGAGGTACTGCCACTTCCCTCTGTCCGCCGACCAACCCATACTCCCCAAAAAACCTCCACCTCCCCATCTTGAGCCCATTCCCAACATGGCCAAAATCTGCCCAGCCGATAGAAATTTAATGAGCCAACCACCAAGTCGTCGGCCAACATCACCTCATCCCCATTTTCAGCTACCTACCCAACCCAAATCCTTGCTCCATCGACACCAAAATCCCTGCTCCATCGACACATCACCAAGCCCATACCGCACATCTCCTATCCACCCCCAAAACCTGCTTCACCGAATACCTTGCCTGCGGCTATAGAAACAGATTATTGGATCAGCTCTAAGAAAAAAGGAGAGAAGAGAGAAAGAAAAGAAAAAAAGAGAAAAGAGAAGAAGTGAGAGAGAGATTAGAAAGAGAGAAGAGGAGGAGAAGAAAGAAAGAAAAGAAAAAATCAGAGAGAAAAGAGAAGAAGTGAGAGAGAGATCAGAAAGAGAGAAGAGGGGGAAGGTCGGCCCTTCTATTTCCTTTCGAAATCCCCATTGCCCTCATCACCTGTAGCAACCATACTCACATTCCTGTTGTTCATCATCTTTCGCCTCCTGCCCATCTCTCCCAACCCAGCAGCCATCCCACACCTGTCAGCAACTCGCACCTAGCAACCATCCCACACCTGTCCGCAACTCGCACCCAGCAGCCATCCCACACCTGTCCGCAACTCACACCCAGCAGCCATCCCACACCTATCCGCAACTCGCACCCAGCAGCCAAGCACGACCATCCTTCATAACTATCCGCAACTCGCACCCAGCAGCCATCCCACATCTGTCCGCAATTCGCACCCAGCAGCCGAGCATGACCATCCCTCATAACTGTCCACAACTAGCACCCAGCAGCCATCCCACACCTGTGCGCAACTCGCACCCAGCAACCGAGCACTACCATCCCCCACGCCTGTCCGCAACTCGCACCCAGCAGCCGAGCACGCACCATCCTGCAACGATCATCATCGTCAACCCGACGATCCTCACGAGATCTAGTGAAGGCCTTCGTCGTCAACCCGAAGATCCTCGCGACATCTTGCGACGATCATCATCATCGATCTTCACGACATCCTGCTATTCAATCTCGTCGACGCACATCAGGTTGGTTTCTTTTCCAGTTTACCATACTTGTATGTCGTATTGTGGTTATTTGCTTCATTTTATTATTGTATCTTCGCATACATGATGATTCTTTGATCATATGTGTCGGCTTCCACATGTGCATGTTGGGTTTTGGCTCAGCCTTTCTTGTTATGAATATAATGAAATAAAATATGGCCGTTGATCTTGAATTTTGGGTGATGAAATTGACCCGATGTGCTTGGAAATTTTAATGTGATGGGTCTAACCATATGATTAGAATTTTAATGTAGGTGATCCAACCACATGATCTGAATTTTATGAGAATTGATCATGACCATATAATTGAAATTTTCATGAGTTGATCATGGTTTTTTATTTAGAATTTTGATGTGATTTTAAGTAATTGGAACCATTGGATTGTCTTGATAAGTGACTTTATCGAATATGAATGGTTGGAATATCATGATGAACGATCTAAACCATTGGACTATCTTTGGAAGTGATTTTAATCAATTTGAATGGATGGATTGTGTTCTTAAGTATTTTGAACCATTGGATTGTCTTGATAAGTGACTTTATCGAATCTGAGCGGTTAGATTATCATGATGAGTGATCTAGGCCACTAGATTATCTTTGAGAGTGGTTTAAATGAATGTGAACGGTTGGATTATGATCTTAAGGGATTTGAACCGTTGGATTTTTATTGTGAGTGATTTTGAGTGATTTAGACCATCAGATCTTCATCATGGATGCTTAAAAGGATTTTGAACCATTGGATCTTGGTCATAAGTGTCTTAGATGAATCTGGACCATTGGACTTTCATCATTGGTGCTTAAAATAAATTTGAACCATTGGATTGTCTTTCTGAGTATTTTAAATGAATCTGAGCCGTTTGGATGTTCATCATAAGTGTCTTGGATGAATCTGGACCATCGGATCTTCATCATGGGTGCTTAAAAGGATTTTGAACCATTGGATCTTGGTCATAAGTGTCTTAGATGAATCTGGACCATTGAATCTTCATCATGGGTGCTTAAAATGAATTTGAACCGTTGGATTGTCTTTTTGAGTATTTTAAATCTAAGCCGTTTGGATGTTCACCATGAATATTTTAAATGAATCTGGCCCGACGGACTGCCCACCTGGGTATCCCGAGTGTGGGATGCGAGTGAAATTTAGTGTACCCCCGTGTGTGGGGAGCTGAGGCATTTGGCATTTCCTGAGTATTGCCACGCTTGTCTATGGCTCGTCAAATCATGGGAACTACGCTTGACCTGATTCTCGAGAGACAGAGGTCTCGACAGATACGTAGGTTGCGGGGGAGTTTGGTCGCTCCACGTTCGGTCAAATTGAGGTATGTTCCATGTATTATGGGATTACCTCAGCAAAAGGATTTCCCTGTGGAAGGGAATACCTCTACTCCGAGATGTGTTCCACCATTGTGGGAGCATCTCATCCTTCGGATCTGTTCCAATATTTTGGGAGCATCATTTTCACACACACACTCAAATTGAGGTAAGTTCCATGTATTATGGGATTACCTCGACGAAGAGATTTTCCTGTGGAAGAGAATACCTTTACACCGAGATATGTTCCACCATTGTGAGATCATCTCATCCTTCGGATGTGTTCCAATATTTTGGGAGCATCATTTTCACGCACACACTCAAATTGAGGTAAGTTCCATGAATTATGGGATTACCTTAGCGAAGAGATTTCCTTGTGGAAGGGAATACCTCTATACCGAGATGTGTTCCACAATTGTGGGAGCATCTCATCCTTCAGATGTGTTCCAATATTTTGGAAACATCATTTTAACACACACACTCAAATTGAGGTAAGTTTCATGTATTATGGGATTACTTCGACGAGGGGATTTCCTTATGATAGGGAATACCTCTACACTGAGATGGGTCCCACTATTGTGGGGACATCTCTCACCATCGGATGTGTTCCATGATTATGGGAGCATCCATCGCTTGGGATTCGTTCCAATATTTTGGGAGCATCACTTCTCTTGCACACATCTGGTACGTACACATCCGCCCGAACTACGTTTAACCTGATTCCCGCCACACAGGGATACGTAGGCGGTCTGGGATTTTCCCAGACCTCGGTCATATGTTGTAAATCATTTTGTCCTTTCTTTAGATGTATGATTAGGCTGTTCATTAGATTCTTTAATTCATTTTGTGATTATTATCTTGTTTAATTTGTTTAATTTCAGCTTATACCATGCGTAGTTAGTAAAGAATTAGAGATCAAATTAGGATTTTCCCTTGTATCTTGTGGTTTAATTAGATAGCCCCAAGCGTTCATAAATTATAGGAAATGATAGGATTTAGGAAGACCGGTTCAACCGAGTGAGTTGGGTGCCTAACACCTTCCCAACTCGTAATTTGGCGTTTACCCGCCTTTGGTGAGACAAGTTAGTCATTCTATTTGCGCGAGTCATTAGAGTTCCTCCATTGAGGGACATCAATTATAGGTCCTAGACCTTATCTAGGTGGCGACTCCATTCTTCTTGCCCTCCACTGGGATGAGTGGATGGGATCTGAAGGTGAGAACTTTCTAGATCCCAGTTTGAGTGTAACGAGGGTAGACAACTTTAACTACATGAAAACTCAATTTTAAAAATGAGGATAATTAAATTTTTCTTAATTTTTTCCCTGGTCCTCACAGGTGTATTGTATTATCAACATTTAGACATACCCGAATTAATATAAAGAAAGGTTTTCAGTACTGTTGAAACAATTCTCAACCAAAGTCATCCATTCACAATGGCTTCAGTCCAGTAAGTTCTACGCATAAACCAATGTATTGGTATACATACAAGACTGACTCCAGTCGTTGGATCTCAACTTGAGGGACGATTGAAATTTCAAATATGGTATTAGATTCTTAATAAATGTAGATTTCATTACCCAAAAAGAGTTTGAAATTTCAAAACTCTCAGTCTACCTATAATTCATTAGTTGGATCTCATCTTGAGGACGATTGGACTTGAGAGGAACTTAATCCTATAAAATGACACGTAAGGGATAAGGATAACGTGATAAGAATCCCAACTCATGCATTGCTAGTCAGGGCTTTGGATAAGTTTTGTGACGTGTCTGTGCGTTGGTATTGTATTATCAACATTCAGACAAACCCGAATTAATATAAAGAAAGATTTTCACTGTTGAAACAATTCTCAACCAATGCCATCCATTCACAATGGCTTCAGTCCCTGTAAGTTCTGTGTGTAAACCAATGTATTGGTATATGTACTAGACTGACTCCAATCGTTGGATCTCAACTTGAGAGACAATTGAAATTTCAAATATGGTAATAGATTCTTATTAAATGTAGATTTCATTACCCAAAGAGAGTTTGAAATTTCAAAACTCTCATAGTCTACCTATAATTCATTAGCTGATCTCAACTTGAGGACCGTTGGGCTTGAGAAGAACTTTGTCACACCCCAATTCTGAACCAACCAGAATGGTGTGATGAACCGTCTATGATCCAATGGTTCAACCAGGATCTCGAATAGGCTGTGTCCATTTGATTAAACCAGATACATCCACAACCATAATCAGAGTAAATAAACAATAGCGAAAGTCTTTAATATTAATGAACTGAGTATCTAACACTGATAACATAAATAAATTATCCAATTATCTCCAAATGACTAAAGACATAAAATAAAATAATTTAATCAATTACATGTTTCGAATAATCCAACAACTAAATCTAATCGAAAACACATGAGTTGCACTCGCACGACGAATTGTACGACTCCACCATAGGTTCGATGTCAATCGTAGCAACATATCCATACATTGGTGCATTCATATAATCTTTCACGGTAGGACCTGCATCATCAACTAAAAATATTCAACATCAAAAGGGTGAGCACACATCATGGAACAGTGAGCAAACAAAACAATGCAACAAACATATGCATGCATTCAATTCATATCTTTGGTCTGATTTATAAGTTTGCAATGTGCAATAGAAAGGATAGGTGGCCGCCAAACCTCTATACACAAGTGTGTGAAGCCACCCAATGGATCAAACACCATTGCCATCCCACATGCACCCATCATAGAATAAAATAGAGCTAAAGTGCCCGGATTAAACACCGCATGACAATTCCCCTGGTGCCCTACCCATACCAACACGTAAGCCCCTATTGGCGAGGGCTTGCAAACTGGACTCGCAACTAACCAATCCTAATGTCAAATAGTGTATCCAAGGCCTCACCCCAGCATCCCTCAATACATCCACAGAGATAGAGCTAAGGCCCCCCGACAGAGTCAGAGACTACACGGTTCGAGACCACCTCCCCTGATGCCCTACGACGTAATAGTTCTGCTAAGGTAATGGCGATACGACGATGTTAGTGGACAAGACTTCAGTAGAGATAGAGCTAGAGTCTGGTGACTAGGATGAACCACAATGTCACGTCCTCCCCCAGATGCTCCACTCGCATCAAGTACACTAACCTCACACATACATTCACATGCCTATTCCTAGCATCATCACCAACATCATGTTATAAATATACGAAATTAAATATGCATGAGCAGTAATAACAGGAATATTGAATCACATGTGATATGCACATTACAAGCACATAAACATAGAATCATTCATGGCATTGGACTTAATAAGTAAAAATAGTTTATTATTAATCAATAAATTTAAGTTTTGTTCCCTCACCTTTGGTCGATGGTAGTTCCTCGTTCAAGCTTTGTAAATCACTTTTAGACCACTTGAAAACCTAACAAATTTATAGATTTTTAAATTAAAATTTATTTTCAGCAATTCAGACTAACAGATACTGAGTGGTCACAGGTGTGGCAGCACCTGTGGTCTCAGTTTCTGCGACCACAGGGTGTGTGGTCGCAAGGTGTGGTCGCATACCATGCGACCACACATGCAACCACACCCTCCCTAGAACTTCCCGAGGGCATATGGTCGCAAGGTGTGGTCGTATATCATGCGACCACACATGCGACCACACCCTTCCTGGACTTCCCGAGGGTGTATGGTCGAATATGTGTGTCTCGTGTGGTCGCATATCATGCGACCACACATGTGATGGTCGACTTTTCACTCCCAATTCTATTCCTTTATGTTTGAATCCTTTGGCTTATCATCATGATCCTTTCTATGATTGTTCTATGACTTAAAACTAATATTTTTACACAATCCATCATCCACATAGATTCCTTCCATGGATCTCTTGGAATTTGTCCATGGATTGATGATTGGGGTCTCACTTAAATCCCTATCTCCTTCATGATCTATTCTAGGCATTCAACTGACATAGAAAATGTTTTCATACCTTAAACTTATAGAAGATTCAAAGTTCTTCTCTGAATTTCCTCCCCTTAGTCTTCCTCTTCAATTCTCCTCTCTTCCTCCTCTTCTCTTTCTCTCATTTTCAGTTTGAGTTCTAAAAGGATGAAAGAGGCTAAGGGATGTCCTATATATAGAGGAAAACCCTCCATATAAAGTCCAACTTAGATTAGGAAAGAACCCCCTTCGGATTAGAAAGGTTTCCTAATCACGGAGTCTGACTGGGTTCGTGTGGTCGCAGGTGTGGTCGCAGAACCCGTCGACCACACAGTCCAAAACTTGCGACCACACGACCTAGATTTATGTGGTCACTTTAATCTGAGGTGTGGTCTGTGAGGACAAAGATAAAATTTTGGAAGTCGCCACCTAGATTAAGGTCTAGGACCTTAGAAATGTGAAATCTCACCCCAAGGTAAGACTTCAATTGACTCATGACCCTTAGATTGGATTTCTGGTCCATCAGAGATTAGGTAAGCGTCAGGTTACAATTATGGGAAGGGGTTAGGCACCCAAATCGTCCGATTGAGATCAGTCTCCTATACCTTTCCTATGCTAGACTCTATTTGTTAAATCGAACCAAACCAAGTGGTTTGATATCATTGAACCGAATCTGTATCCATCAGATTGCCTACGTATTACGGAATTATTCTAAAAATCAGGTTCACCATCGTAGTTCAGATGTGATTAAAGTTTATGGCTGTGATTTATGCTTGTGCATGATTAAGTTCATTGTTCAAGTTGAAGTTTATGCTTGAAAGGATGAGAAAATCCTATGGGTTAGGATCTAGATAGTCCATGTGGACTGATAGATAGTCCTAGTGGATCTAAGAATGGATAACCCTTTCTGGGTCAAAATATGGATAACCTATTCTGGGTTGGAATAAGGATAACCCTATCTGGGTTGGAATGTGGATAACCCTATTTGGGTCAAAAAATGGATGGATATCCTAGTGGATCTATGGATAGTCCGAGTGGATTAAGGTTTGGATCCAAATTTAGGTTTTTTTTCAAATGGCCTACGTATCCTAGGGTTTACCCTGGGAATCAGAATCCGTGTAGTTCGAAATCTGGGTTGAATGGGAATGGATATCCTAGTGGATCTATGGATAGTCCGAGTGGACTAAGGTTTGGATCCGAATTTAGGATTCTCCCAAATAGCCTACGTATCCTAGGGTTTGACCTAGGAATCAGAATCTACGTAGTTCGGGCTCTGGGTTGGAATGGGATGAATATCCTAGTGGATCTATGGATAGTCTAAGTGGACTAAGGTGTGGATCCGAATTTGAGTTTCTCCCAAATAGCCTACATATCCTAGGGTTTACCCTGGGAATCAGAATCCGCATAGTTCGGGCTAGATAACCTGTTCTAGGTTAGAATGTAAGAACTTGTTCTAGGTTGGTTTAGAACCTATTCTAGGTTTAGGATTGAGAACCTATTCTAGGTTTAGGGTTTACTGAGAGGTGAAAATCGTCCTATGTTACCTTTTCATCCTAAGTTCTAATTTTGGAAGGTTTGGCAAAGCATTCTCTTTCTTATTAAGATTTTTTATTATTCCCATTATGCTCTTCCCAAGAATGTGGGTGCCTAAATGCACGTCCCCACTCCTAATATGTTTGCTAGGTATATAGATATGACAGTTCAACTAGGGTGTTGCAGAAATTACGTTATTGCCAACAATAAATATCATTCAAATATGACAACAAAACAACATATATCATCTCATGTATGGCAAGAAAGCATGTGAGTCATTATAGCAGCAAACATGTGAGAGCATTGATCAAGATATAGTAGACAAATAAAATAGCATCTCATGTATTATTTTCAATCAAATTATGTCTTAATGTGTCCCAGATGAGATTCTCTAGATCTATGGTTAGGATCTAATGTGAATCCCTCAATATCTTAAGATCAGATCCTTGATTAATAGTTAGATCTCTTTAAAATATTATCATTAAGATCAACACCTCATATTTCATCAAAATAGTTAAAATCAACAGCTTAGATCTCATATCAAGATATAATCATAATCAGACTAAGATCCAATGGTTCAAATTTTTTTAAATCAGTTATGATCAAGATCCAATCAAATGGCTTAAATTCTTCTAAAACACAATATGAAGAAAATCTAACGGTTTAAATCATTCCTGGTGATAATCCAACCGTTCAAATTTATTCCACTCACTCCCAAAGATAATCTAACGGTTGAAATCATTTATCGTGATAATCTAACCGTTCATATCCATTTACATCACTTTTGGTGACAATCTAATGGTTCAGATTACTCAAATTAAATAATCTAACCATTCAGATTACTCAAATCAAAGTAAAATATGATCAACGGATCAAATCAAAACTCCAAGATCAATGATCCAATTTTATCAAATTCCAAAATCAATGGTTCAATTTAAATCATATCATTCCAAGCATATGATCGGATCAAGTTTAATTCTATCAAAATTTCATATGATCGGATCAATTTTGATCAACAATCCAAACATATGAGATCATTTTCATCAAAATTCTATATAATCAATTCCAATTTCTTCAAAATATTTCACAATCGGATCAAATTCAATTTCATCACAATTCCTTAATCGGATCAATTTCATTCAATTTTCTCATAATTTTTTTAATCGGATCAATCTCATTCAATTTCCACACAATGGATCAATTTCATCACATCCAAGCATGGTATGATCAAACATATTAAATTCAGTATGGTTAGATCAATTACATAACATTCAAGCCATGGTCGGATCAATTTTATCACACGAAATTTCAGGCATATGATGGGTCAATTTCACAAATAATTCTAATCATGCGGACAGATTGATCACATTAAAATTTTAAATCAATGGCTCATACTTCATATCATCAGATGATTTAATAAAATCAATTATTCAATGGCTCATGATTAAGCAATAACCATGATCAAAAATAGATTCAACATCAATGATTATGATTTATTCATTCAACTCATCATCAAATAAATTCAAGATCAAGGGTTCAGATTGGGTGGGATGGTTTGGAATGCTTGCAATCATGGTGATGGAAAAATTTAGTATGGAAGATGGTAGCAATGGTCGACCAGGTTGTGGATCAAGGGATTTGGAGTTGGCTTCTTTGTGTTAGAAAGCTTAGGCTTAGTCACGGTTGGTGGGTGCTGTGCAAGGATTGATGGTAATGAAAGATGGAGCAGCAATGGGCATGACAAGTGGTGTCTAGGTAGGATTAGTAAGGGTGAGGTGTAATGGAGAAGGTCGATGGGGTTGGTTTTCTAAGAGATAAGGAAATGGCTATGTATAAGGTTTGCATGGATTAAGAGGTGGGTTGTTAGGTGTTAGTTATTGAAATGGTTGTGACAGGTGGTTATGGAAATGGATGAAGGAGGTTGTAGAGTGATCAGGTAACAATAAATAAAAGAAGAAAAGAATAAAATAGACAAGGGATGGGGTTTACCTGATGGTTTTCTTTTCCTGCAGGTCCTCTCTCTCTCTCTTCTTCTTCACGTTTCCTCCATCTTCATCTTTATCATCTTCTTCTTCATCTTCTTCTTCTATTTCCTCCTCTCTCTCTCAAGCTCTCTGGATCTCAGTCCTCTCCTTTCTCTTTTAATTTTTTTTTTCTCCCTCTCTCTATTTTCCCTCTTCTTCTCAACGCCCTCCGGATCTCAGTCTTCTCCTTTCTCTTTTAATTTTTTTCTTTTCTCTCTCTCTCTATTTTTCCTCTTCTTCTCAACGCCCTCTCTATCTTCCGATCTCTCTTCCGTCTTTCTCTCAATCTTCTCCTTTTATTTTTTCAGATCTCTCCATGTGTCTCCCTCTCTCAATCTCCCGGATCTCCCTTCCGTCTTTCTCTCAATCTTCTCCTTTTATTTTTTCAGATCTCTCCTTGTGTCTCCCTCTCTCAATCTCCCCGGATCTCCCTTCCGTCTTTCTCTCAATCTTCTCCTTTTATTTTTTCAGATCTCTCCATGTGTCTCCCTCTCTCTTTTTCGGCAAGTCCAGAAGAAGATCCCCTCCTTCTTCTTTTCTTCAGA
The DNA here is from genome assembly GCA_028583415.1 of Protea cynaroides. Lineage (NCBI taxonomy): Eukaryota > Viridiplantae > Streptophyta > Magnoliopsida > Proteales > Proteaceae > Protea > Protea cynaroides. Next base: position 17,873,095 of record CM053272.1, on the reverse strand, counting down.
TTTCTCAATATCTTTCTCTTTTTTCTCTTCTCTTTCCTTCTTGGTGGAATACACGTCGCCATCTCCCCACCTTCTTTCCTTTTCCAATTTCTTTCTCCTTTTCTCTTCCTTCTCTAATCCCTCCCACGGATCTTTATTCAATCTTTCTCGGATCTCTTTCCTAGCCTAACGAACCATTAGCCAGCTACCTCCTCCAATAAATATATATACATATATTCAACCCATAAAAATATAATTTAATACCTAATGCAATACATAATCTAATAATGTATAATATATATAATATGCATGCACATGGGTCCAATAGATTTGGTCTGGATTGGTCTGAGTTGGGCCGGACTGAGTTGGACTAAGTTTCTCTCTCTACCATTTCATGGGTTATTTCCGTTGTCATTCCGCATGAAATTTTTCGATAGCATTTATTCTAAATTTTCTACGTTCACTTTGTAGAACACTAAAAATGAGGAATATTGAAACTTGAATCATCACATTTGAAAATAAAATGATCAACTTATGAATTTCTGAAGTTTAAGCAGGCCAATTATCGATAATTTGACTGACCATTCTGCATGGGATCCTTCGGAGACTTCTATCAGAAATTCTTTACGTCCACTTTGTAGAGTACTAAAAATAAAACATAATGAAACTGAAATTACCTGATTTGGATATTTGGGTGACCAAAATATGAATTTTCGAAGATTAAATGACCATTTCCATGTGTAATTTTACATGAGACCCTTCGGAGACTTCTACCCGAGATTTTTTACATCCACTTTGTAGAACATCACAAATGAATTGGGCCTTGGAATCATCTGAATCCGACGTAGAACGGCAAAGATATAAAGCTTTGAAGTTCTAACGATAATTTCACATGAAAGCTTGCATGGGGCCTACCGGTGACCTTTTTCTGGGATTTTTTCACGTCCACTTTGAAGAGGACTGAAAATAAGGAATATTAGCCTTTGAATCATTTGATTCCGATATCAGATGATCAAGATATGATGACTTGAAGTTTGCATGCATCATACGATAATTACGTAAATGCCCTTGCACTTTCAAACAACGATATCTTCCTTGTTTGATGTCAGAATTTGATGATTCCAGTCTCATTTCGAAGATAATTTTAAGACCTATACATCCAAGTAGGTAATAGCCCATGACCCTACTGTGGGGTTCATTAGAGAATCACAAATCTTTGGGTTAAAAGTCGAAAACCTGCCATATTGGTTCACTTATGCTAAGGGTGGCAAAAATGGGATGCTTACAGCCGACCACACATGTTTAGGTATGCGACCACACACTCTTAATTGACTGTTTTTGGGTTCAATTTCATACCTGGTCTTGTGGTTTCTTCACGCACTTGGTCCGCTTGGCCCGACCATGATAGGAAGACCTGATACAAGGTGGTAAGACCCATTAGTTTGATACGGTCTTACAACTCCCCCCCCTCTTATTATAAATTTTATCTTTAAAATTTGCACATACCTTCCGAGTTGAAAAGGTGAGGATATTGCTTTCGCATGGCATTCTCTTCTTCCCATGTGATCTCTTCTACATCTTAGCTTCTCCAAGTAACCTTAACATAATGAATGTCACGATTGCGTAGACGTTGAACCTTTCGGCTGGTAATTTCAGCTGGTGCTACTTCAAATGTCAAATCATCAGTTAGACCCGATGGATCCACTGTTATAACGTGTGTTGGATCTCTGACATACTTCTTCAGTAATGAGATGTGAAATACATCATGCATACTTAACATAAATGGAGATAGTGCTAACTGATACGACACTTTCCCACGTTTAGCTAGAATCTCATATGGCCTGACATATCTCGGACTTAGCTTCCCTTTTTTCCCGAATCGTTTTAAGCCTCGCATAGGTGATACTTTCAAGAATACCTTATCACCTATGACGAATTCAAGGTCTCGACGTCAAGTATCTGCATACTGTTTCTGCCGGTTCTGAGCTGTTCTAACTCTTTCCTTGATAATGTCGACTACTCGACAAGTCTCTTCAACAAACTCTGATCCAACAATACTCCGTTCTCCAACTTCATTCCAAAACAAAGGAGTTCAACACTTCCTACCATACAGTGCTTCATAGGGTGACATCTGTATAGTAGCCTGATAGTTGTTGTTATAGGCGAACTCGATCAACGGTAGTTTCTCATCCCATGATCTTTTGAAATCAATAACACAGGCTCGAAGCATGTCTTCTAAAATCTGAATGATATGCTCCGACTGTCCGTCTGTTTGAGGATGGAATGCAGTACTAAACTTCAACATTGTACCCATAGCCTTCTGTAATCCTTCCCAAAATTTTGAGGTAAAGCGTGGGTCTCTGTCAGACACAATGCTTTCAGGTACACCATGCAATCTGAGAATATTATCCACATATAGCTTGGCTAACCTCTCTAGGGTATACTGAGGTCGTATAGTTATGAAGCAAGCTGTCTTAGTTAAACGATCTATAATCACCCAGACCGCGTCAACTACTCAGGGAATCAATGGTAATCCGGTAATGAAGTCCATAGTGTTGTAGTCTCATTTCCAAGCTGGTTCTGGCAATGGCTGCAACAATCCTGCAGATCTTTGCCTTTCAACCTTTACCCTCTAACAATTTAGGCATTGAGACACAAATTTAGCTACATCCGCTTTCATTCCTCTCTACCAATATAGTTTCTTCAGATCATGATACATCTTCGTACTTCCAGGATGTACTGAATAAGCGGTGGTGTGAGCTTCCTTCTTTAGTCTATGTCTTATATCCAAGGCTTCATTTTCAGGAACACATACTCTTCCTTTGTATTTTAGTACCTTTTCAATGTCCAAGGTGAACTCAGGAGTAGTCCTACCTTTCTCGATGTCTTCTTGCACCGTTCTCAGATAAGGGTCTGATTTAATAGCGATTTTCACTTCATCTAATATATCAGGTATAATCTTCAATGCGGCAAACATATTTGAAAACCGATGAATAAACCCTTGGTTGGTTGATCCAACCGGTGTATCTATCACAAACTGCTCATTACCATGATTGAATATTTTTCCTATAACACACATTGTCGCAGTCGTGTTAACTTCTCCCTAGGATTTTATCATTGCTTTTCTGCTTAGCGCATCAGCAACTACATTAGCCTTTCCTGGATGATACTGGATATCGCAATCATAATCCTTCAATAATTCCAGCCATCTTCTTTGTCTCATGTTCAACTCCTTCTGATTAAAAAGATAAATGAGACTCTTATGATCTGATTTAATCTGAAATTTCTCTCCATACAAATAATGTCTCCATATCTTGATAGCATGTACTACTGCTGCTAATTCCAAGTCATGAGTGAGATAGTTCTTCTCATGTGTCTTCAATTGTCTTGAGGCATACTCAACTACTTGTTCTCCTTGCATAAGTACACATCCTAAACCCAACCCAGACGCATCAGTGTACAAGGTAAATGGTTGTCCTGGAATAGGAATAGTCAAGATGGGACCAGATATCAATCTAGCTTTCAATGTTTGAAAAACCCTCCTCATATTTTTCGGTCCAAACAAACTTTTCCCCTTTCTTAGTCAAACTGGTGAGAGGTACGGCGGTTCTAGAGTAATCCTCCACGAATCGTCGGTAATGCCCAGCTAGACCTAAGAAACTTCTGATTTTTGTAACACTCTTAGGTGCTTCCCACTTCACAATGGCTTTAATCTTGCTAAGATCCACTTTAATTCCCTCAGCGGATACAACATGGCCTAAGAAAGCGATCTCATTTAGCCAAAACTCACACTTTGTAAATTTGGCGTAAAGCTTTTCTTTTCTTAGTCGCTGCAGAGCGGCTCTTAGATTTGTGACATGAGTTTCTTTGTCCTTGGAGTAGACTAATATGTCATCAATAAACACAATGACTGACGTATCCAACATATCATGGAATACCCGATTCATGAGTTCCATAAAAGTTGTGGTTGCGTTAGTTAATCCAAAAGACATGATTATAATGTCCATATCTTGTTCTGAATGCTGTCTTTGGAATATCACCTTCCTTAATCTTCAACTGATGGTATCCTGACCGAAGATCAATCTTGGAGAACACCTTGGCACCTTGCAACTGATCGAACAAGTCATCGATCCGAGGCAACGGGTATCGATTCTTGATTGTAATCTTATTCAATTCCCGATAGTCTATACACAGTCGAACGCTACCGTCCGTCTTTTTCACAAACAATACTGGTGTTCCCCATGGTGATATGCTGGGTCTGATATAACCCTTGTCCAGTAATTCTTGTAATTGTACCTTCAGTTCCTTCAGTTCAGTAGAAACCATTCGATAGGGTGCTTTAGACACTGGTGCAGCTCCGGGTATAAGATTTATAACGAACTCTGTCACTCGGTCGGGTGGTAGTCCTAGTAGTTCCTCAGAAAATACATCCAAAAAGTCACGCATAACATCAATATCCTCCATTTGTGGTGCTTCCTTGATGAGGTCGATCACAGATACTAGATACCCAACTCCTCCTTTCTCGAGGCATTTTCTAGCCTTTAATGCAGAGAGGATGAGTTTTCGTTTATGGGGAAGTTTGGTTCCCGCAAAACTAAACTCTGCTCCTTCCTTGTCTTTAAATGTCAATTTCTTTTCTACACATAATAGGTTTGCAGAATGTCGAGCTAACCAATCCATTCCCAAGATAACGTCAAAGTCTGTCATCTTGAGTTGAATTAAGGCTGCATCCAAAATCTTTTCTTCGATAAGAACTTAACATGGTCCATAACCTTTTTCTAGTTCCACTTCTAATCCCATAGGTGAACGTACAAGTAATTTGTAGTCTAAAGATCTGAGGGGTAGATTTAGTTTCTTTCCAAATGACACAGATATAAAATAATGAGTAGCTCTAGAATCAAAGAGTACTCTGGTGGGTATGCCGTTAATAGGTACGATACCTGTGATTTGTTTTAATTTAGTCTACATGCTCACACAAGGTAATACAAAATGAAAGGTTCAGGTCATACATGTGACCACATCAGGCTATGCGGCAGCATCCTCAGATGTAACTGCATAAACCTTTCCTTGCTGTAGCTACTTCCTGGGCTTAGGACACTCCCTTGAATAATGTCCTAATTGATTACAGTTATAGCATTTTACTCCTTCACTATTTTGCTACTGTTGAGGTTGGACTGTTGGAGTAGTCTTGGCTGCAGCATTGAAGCCTTGAGTATGGAAGGATTTAAAGGTCTTTATGTTCCCTCCGTTATATGAATTTTCATTAGGCCTTTTGATACCTCTATTCTGAGCAAAGTAACTTTCCCTCTGGCTCGATTCCAGTACTCGAGCAATCTGTCCCGCTTCATTATAAACCTTCTTTTCTAGTCCCAATACATGCTCACGGATACTTCCCCTAAGTCCCATGACGAACCTTTGGGTTTTGGTATTTTCCTCCTGCATGCTAGAGGGAGCAAAGAAAAATAGCTCTTCATAACGTTGTTGATATGCATCCATAGTCATCTGTCCCTGATACAAACTCAGGAACTCTCTTTCCATCACATCTCTGAAACTTCTGAGAAAATACTTCTCGAAGAATGCCTCTTTATAGATAGCCCAGGTCAATTGGGCGTGCTTCGTTAATAGATAACTCCGAGTAGACTTCCACCAATGGTGTGCATTTCCCTTCAGCATAAATGTGGCACATAGCACTTTTTCTTCTTCATTAACAGTCATCATCATGAAGTTCCTTTCCATCTCGTCGATCCAGTGAGCTGGCCTCAAAGGATCCGCTAGCTTGCCATTATACTCCTTAGGCTTCATCTTCAGAAAACGCTCGATCAATCGAGAATGGTCCACCTGATACTAAGCATATGCTCCATATATAAGTGGTTGATACTGGTAATTGCCTTGAGCTACTTCAGGGTTTTGTAATGGAGCATGTACAAATGGCGTTTGAGGTGCTTGAGGTACCGTGTTGTTCATAGTTGATGCTTGGGGTACGGTGTTGCTACCCCCTGGTACGGTACTAGCTTGCCTTGTCGGTAAAGGTGTAGTATGTGCAGCGGGAAAAGCCATTCCCATAGCAGCTTGCATATTGGCTTGCACTTGCTGTATTTGTTGCAGTTGTTGTGCTAGGTTCATCACCACAGTAGCCAAATCTGTAGGTAGGGCTAGCAAGTTTGTAGGGTTAGCCTGGTCGTTGGCTCCTGATGGTACCACTTTCTAATTCTCCTGTCCTTTAGGGTTTTCATGGCTATTTTCCTCCACAGGTGGTGGTGGTGGAATTGGGTTACGTCCTCGCCTGGTTATTCTTCGCCCAGCCATTTCCTGTTTCCGGTGGTGGTAGTGTTTGAAAGTCAGAGAACATGTGAGGCAATCATAATATACATCATTCCCATGTCAAAATCCAATCAATCAATGTAAAATTTCAATTTTTAAAGTCATTCAGTCAAAACACAGTATTTTCCATCGTGTGGTCGATGGTGTGGTCGCAGTATAAGCGACCACACAAAACCCTGTCAACTCACCGAGAACCTGTGGTCGATCGTATGGTCGCACTATATGCGACCACAGGTTGCGACCACACAAAATTTGTCAGCTCACCGGGAGCCTGTGGTCGATCGTGTGGTCGCATTTTTGGTCGAATTTTGCGACCATACGACCCCAAATCAGTGTTTTTAAATCTGATTTTTGGAGTCATTCTCCATTCTATCTGTTGTTTTCAACTCAACTCGCCTCCACTGAGTTGCTACAGTGTTGACCACACAAGTTGGGTGATTCTTTCATAGATCCACGACCTACGTTCCGTTCTTTCAGGTATGTTCACTACTAGTTCTCCTTTTTAAGCTTTCAAATCTAGGTTTTTCTCCATTTATAGGGTTTTCTTTAAATTACTATTTTTCTGATCGCAAAAATTTGATTTTTATTGGGAGCTTTTGCTATTGGCCACCCAATGGATGAAAGCTGTCAAGAAAATTTAAGTTTCATCAGTTAGTTTATGAGAAACTTGAAAATTCCTACTTTCGACCTAAATTTTGGGGTTTTTTTTCCAAATTGTCAAAATTTCTTCAAATTCAACCTACCTAGTTTAAATTTCCAACTGTATGAGCCTTGCAAGATGGTTTGGGACATATGTAAGTCCTCCTGCCCAACTGTTTGGGTAAAAATTGAGGCTTTTGACCAAATCGCGCCGTTATAATGCCAAAAGTTTGAGTTTTTCTCTATAGCTAAAATCTTGTTTGTTGGTCTGTCTCTTTGAGATATCATGGCTCGCACCAAAGTCCCCAGAGCTCATGACCCTCGTCGCTTCCGGTCTAATGAAAATGAAGTAGAGGCACAGTATGCTCGTTATGAGCGTAAGAAGGTGGAAGGGGGTCGTTGTGTAAACCTGGCCAATTTAGCCCTATTTAATGTGGAAGGCGCCTTTGGTGATATGGGTTGGCTTCCTATGATCTTGTATGAGGGTTGCACCTGTCCTGCATTGGTGAAACAGTTCTATTGTAATTTACAGGTGGAGGGTGACCCAGAGGACATAGACAGGGGTAGAGAGCTTAGGATCACCAGTTTTGTTAAAGGGGTGGAGATCTCCTTTAACTGCCCAAAGTAGGCTGATCTCCTAGGTATATCAAACGATGGCCCCTTAGAATACTGCGCACCCAAGGAACCCCAGTTCCTATCAGTGATGATGCGTGCGGAGATTGATCGCCAGATTCTTAGGGATGATCGTTGGCAGATGAAGGCAATCAACCTACAGCCGGAACCTCTGGTGTATTGCAAGATCATTCAGCACAACCTGATTCCCCAGAGTGGGCACTATGAGAAGGTTTCACAGTTGACCCAGTACCTCCTATACTGCATCTGCACTAGGCAACCCGTCTACCTTCCTTATATTATTATCAGGACTATACTCCATGCTACGACGCCTGGTCTGATGGGTAACCTACCCTATGGGCGTTTGATCACCACTCTGCTCACTCGCTTGCAAGTCGACTTAGTTGATGAGAGGATTCATAAGGACACTTTTTCGACTGACCTTGACTGGGAGGCCATCTGTAGGATGGGGATGCAAGATGCGCAAGTCAGTGACGAGGAGAACAATTCTATGGTGCGTCCCCGTACTCGGGTAGCAGACGCGGAGGCGGCAGCAGCAGCAACAACAGAGGTCCACGGGGGTGATGCTGAGGAGGATGATGATAGGATGTATAAGGACGTGGACGCCATTCCTCCTCCATCACCACAGCATTCCACTGGAGCTGGCCCTTCTCGGGTTCCTTCCCACTCAGTTGGACCTTTTCACCCACCACCAGATGACGTGATGGGGCTACTGCATGAGATTCGGGAGGCCCAACGTGCTACTGATCAACGGGTGGCGGATCTGGCAGCTAGTCTCTAGGTGACCCAGACTCAGGTAGCCTGGCTTACGAGGGTATATGCTGAGGATTATGATCGAGATCATGAGGCACCTCCTCCTCCAGCACCTCCAGCTCCATGATGCCTTTATTTCTTTTTCCTTTTACTACAGAGTAACTGTCCGGATAGTGGACTGTACTCTTATTCGGATATATATTATTTTTATTCACATTTGATGTATACATGAAACTTGTTTCTCCTTTTATATGTGCATTATTCTCTTTCTTATTTATTGTCTCATACAACATAGGTGCTTATGGTGTGTTCTTATTAAAGCTTTTAGATTTTATCCTAACTCAATCACGAACTCTAGTGAAAATATACAGGTTTAATAGACAGAGCCCGAGAGCTCTGATACCAAGTTGTCACACCCCAATTCTGAACCAACCAGAATGGTATGATGAACCGTCTATGATCCAACGGTTCAACCAAGATCTCGAATAGGTCGTGTTCATTTGATTAAACCAGATACATCCACAACCATAATCAAAGTAAATAAACAATAGCGGAAGTCTTTAATATTAATGAACTGAGTATCTAACAGTGATAACATAAATAAATTATCCAATTATCTCCAAATGACTAAAGACATAAAATAAAATAATTTATTCAATTACATGTTCCGAATAATCCAACAACTAAATCTAATCGAAAACACATGAGTTGCACTCGTACGATGAATCATGCGACTCCACCATAGCTTCCATGTCCATTGCAGCAACATGTCCGTACATAGATGCATTCATATAATCTTCCATGGTAGGACCTGCATCATCAACTAAAAATATTCAACATCGAAAGGGTGAGCACACATCATGGCTCAGTGAGCAAATAAAACAATGCAACAAACATATGCATGCATTCAATTCATCTCTTTTGTCTGGTTTATAAGTTTGCAATGTGCAATAGAAATGATAGGTGGCCGCCGCACCTCTATACACGAGTGTGTAAAGCCGTCCAATGGATCAAACACCATTGCCGTCCCACATGCACCCATCATGGAATAGCGATAGAGCTAAAGTGTTCGAATCAAACACCACATGACACTTCCCCTGATGTCCTACCCATACCAACACGTAAGCCCCTATTGGCGAGGGCTTACAAATTGGACTCGCAACTAACCAATCCTAATGTCAAACAGTGTGTCCAAGGCCTCACCCAGTATCCCTCAATACGTCCATAGAGATAGAGCTAAGGCCCCCCGGCAGAGTCAGAGACAACACAGTCCGAGACCACCTCCTCTGATGCCCTACGACGTAATAGTTCTGCTAAGGTAATGGTGATACGACGATGTTAGTGGACAAGACATGAGTAGAGATAGAGCTAGAGTCTGGTGACCAGGATGAACCACAATGTCACATCCTCCCCCTGATTCTCTACTAGCATCAAGTACACTAACCACACACATACATTCACATGCATATTCCTAGCATCATCATCAATATCATGTTATAAATATACGGAATTAAATATGCATAAGCAGTAATAATAGGTGTCACACCCCAATTCCGACTGAACCAGAAGTGTGAGTGAACCATCACTGAACCAATGGTTCACACCAGGATCTCAATAAAACCGTGTCCATTCATACAAACCATTGCACATAACCACAATCAGAATAATAATAAATACACAAAAGTCTTAAATAAAATGAACTGAGTAATCTATTGATAAATTTAAATAAAATATTCAATTATTCAAATTCCCAAAACTTAAATAAGTATCTTTATATTACTGTATTTCCAACCGAAAATAAAATAGAATAAATTAAAATCAAATCCTAAAGGTACACGCAGAAAGGGCACTCGCATGAAGCGTCATGCTCGTCCACCCCTGCTTGCACGTCCAGGCCAGCCATGCCTCCATACACTGGAGCGTCCACATAATCCTCCACTTTATAACTTGTATCAATATCTAAAAATAGTGTGTACACAAGGGTGAGCTCACAACTCAGCTCAGTAAGATAATCAGACAATGCAACAAACATATGCATGAGTAACATTGACTTCATGGTCTAGTTTTAAGTTTGCAATGTATTATAGAAAGGATTGGCGGCCACCGCACCTCTATACACGAGTGTGTAAAGCCACCCAATGGATCAAACACCACTGTCGTCCCACTTACACCCTATCATGGAATAGAGATAGAGCTAAGGCGTCCGGATCAAACACCGACAATACCTCCCCTGATACTCTACCCATACCAACACGTAAGCCCCTATTGGCGAGGGCTTGCAAACTGGATTCACAACTAACCAATCCTATATGTCATCACAGTAGGCCCTATCCCAGCACATCTCCCTACGGCATAGAGATAGAGCTAGAGTCTGGTGGCCAGGCCGGAGACCACAGTGCCACGTCCTCCCCCTAATACCCTACCCGCACCAAGCATGCCAAGACAGAACGATACAAAAGGGGCTGGTGTGAGGAATGATCCCAGACCCCAGGCCCTTCCCATTCCACACACCAATGAAAACAATCACATGCCTAACAATCACAACCTATCATAGCAAGTATGCATGAACAATAATAATAACTGAAAATAAAAGATGACATGCGAGTATGCACAAACATCACACCATAGAATCAGGGTTATTAACAACGTTTTACTGTTCATTAATTATTAGGGTTTAGGTCTGATTCCCTTACCTGACGCTCGTTTGATAGCTTGCTCCGCGTCGCAAGGTCCAAACGTGCTATCACAAAGTCCTACACGATTTTAGGGTTTAGTTAGAATATTTTTTCTTAGGTTTTACGTTGGTCGAAAAACCAACGAGATTACAAAACTTCTCACAAGGCTGACCGGTCACAGGTATCGGTCCCAGCACTGGGGGGAAACCTACGACTGGTATGCTCAGCCGGTCCCCACAGACCAGTCCCCGAAAGGTACCGGTCGCGGTACTGATCGCATAAGGTGCGACCGATATGGTCGACCGGTATGTCTCCGGAAGACCATACGTCCAGTTTTTCAACTCCCGTCGGTCATCCCCTATTGATTCCAGGGTTTCTCCTATACATTCTAGGTCTGAACATTGAGTTAGAATTGTTTCCAACTCCATCCAAGTCCTAGTTTTGATGGTCTTCATCCTAGAACTCGAATCTAGGGTTTACCGACTAGATTAGGGTTTGACGGCAAAGACAGGGTTTAGATGAATACCTGCTTTGCATGGTATTGATCTAAGCAAACTAACCATCCTAGAGTCATAATGTGAGAGAGGGTTTAAGCACTTACCGTCGACTTGCGTAAGGTGTTCTTCGTCAAACGGCAATGGCGGCTCTTCCTTCTCCTTCCTAGCTCCTTCTCCTTCTTCAATCTCCTTCTCCTCTCTAGGGTTTGTGAGGATCAATAGAAGGGAATCTAGGAGGTTTAGAGGGGTTTATATAGGCTAGGTTTAGGTTTAGGAAGCCTCCTAGGATTAGGATAGTCCTAGTGTTCGAAATTTGGAAAGCGGGACCCGTAGAGATCCGTTTCTGGATCTTAGTGGCCTGCCGCGTAGGCTATACCGGTCGACTAGTACCAAGACCAGTACCATCGATCAGTATGAATTAATTCATACTTAACTTGGTTTGTTTTGTACCTGTTTGTCATGCGGTCGTCCCGTCTGGCCCGGTGATGATTGGAAGACCTGTTACGACATGAATTCAAGGTTTAGATCGGGTTCATGGAGTGCGGGTCTTACAACTCCCCCACCCTTAAAAGAAATTTCGTCCCCGAAATTTGCATGTAGATTTCACAACTCCCCCACCCTTAAAATAAATTTTGGCTTCGAAATTTGAACGTACCTTGGTCGTCGAAAAGGTTAGGGTATTCCTTTCTCATTGCGTTCTCTTCCTCCCAAGTAATTTCTTCCACATCTTGGCTTTTCCAATGCACTTTCACATAGTGGATATCCTTGCTTCGGAGATGTTGTACTTTTTGGCTTGTGAGCATCACAGGTACAACTTCAAACGTCAAGTCCTCTGTCAAGTCTGGTGGGTCTGCTGTCAAGATATGCGATGGATCCCTGACGTACTTCTTCAATAACGAAACATGGAACACATCATGAACGCTTGACATGGATGGTGGTAGAGCCAGTTGATATGCCACATTGCCACGTCTGGTCAAAATCTAGTATGGTCCCATATACCTGGGGCATAGCTTCCCCTTCTTACCAAACCGTTTCAGACCTCGCACAGGTGATATCTTCAAGAACACTTTATCACCCACTGCAAACTCCAGATCTCGACGTTGATTATCTGCATAGTGCTTTTGTCGAACTTGAGCTATCTTCACTCTTTCCTTGATTTGATCAATCACTCGATAAGTTTCTTCGACGAACTCCGGTCTTACAATCCTTTTCTCTCCCACCTCATTCCATAATAGAGGTGTATGACATTTCTTCCCATAGAGTGCTTCATATGGAGCCATCTGGATCGTAGCCTGGTAACTGTTGTTATAAGCAAACTCGATGAGCGATAGCTTCTCGTCTTAAGCTCCTTTGAAATCTAGGGCACATGCTTGGAGCATATCTTCTAAAATTTGAATAGTTTTTTATGACTGCCCATCTGTTTGAGGATGAAAAGTTGTACTAAACTTCAACTTGGTTCCCATAGCTTTCTGTAATCCTTCCCAGAACTTTGATGTAAAATGAGGATCTCTGTCAGATATTATACTCTCTGGGACACCATGAAGTCTGACTATATTATCCACATATAGCTTGGCCAGCTTCTCCATGGTATATTGAGGTCTGATAGCGATGAATCGAGCTGTCTTGGTGAGTCGATTGACTATAACCCAAACTGCATCCACTGACCTTGGTGTCAACGGTAGGCCAGTGACGAAATCCATTGTGATACAATCCCACTTCCAAGTTGGCTCCGGTAGTGGTTGTAGCAAATCTGTGGGTTTCTGTCTTTCTGCTTTAACTTGCTGGCAATTCAGACATTGGAACACGAACCGAGCTACATCTGCTTTCATACCCCTCCACCAATATAGTCTTCTTAAATCATGGTACATCTTGGTGCTTCCTGGATGTACCGAATATGGGGTGTAATAAGCTTCTATCATAACTCGATCTCTGATATTTGAGTTCTCACTCTCAGGTATACATAATCGTCCACGATACCTAAGTACCTTGTCTGAATCCAAGGTAAAGTCAGGATTGCTTTTACCCATCTCTAGATCTTCTTGCATAGTCTTGAGGTGTGGATCCGGTAGGATTGCTACTTTGACCTCATCTATTAAAACGATGAGATCTTCAAAGCTGTGAACATCAATTGAACTTATGAATTAAGCCTTGTTCCACTGGATCTCTTGCAATCTCTATTATATACTCTTCATCATTTTCTATTGAACTTGAGGCTGCAGCACACAATGCAGCATTTGTACTTGGTCCTGTCTCAGGTTTCAATGCCCACTTTCTACTTAATGCATCAGCCACGACATTTGCCTTACCCTGATGGTACTGGATGTCACAATCATAATCTTTTAATAATTCCAGCCATCTCCTCTGTCTCATATTCAGGTCCTATTGAGTGAAAAGGTAAGTTAAGCTCTTGTGATCTGACTTAATCTGAAACTTTTCACCGTAAAGGTAGTGTCTCCAAGTCTTGATTGCATGTATAACTGCTGCTAACTCCAAATCATGTGTAGGATAATTCTTCTCATGGTCTTTTAACTGTCTTGATGCGTAGGCAATCACATGTTCTCCTTGCATCAACACACATCCCAGACCCAACCTTGAGGCATCCGTATATAGGGTAAACGGTAAACCTGGTGCTGAGATGGTCAAGATAGGTGCAGAGACTAGTCTTGACTTCAAAGTCTAAAATCACTTCTCGCACTCATCTGTCCTTATGAATTTTTCTCCCTTCTTGGTTAGTCTGGTAAGTGGAACGACAATCCTTGAGTATTCTTCCACAAATCTTCTATAGTAACCAGCCAATCCAAGGAAACAACGAATCTTCGCAACTAATTTTGGTGCATCCCATCCTACTATAGCTGCGATCTTGCTTGGATCTACCTTGATACCGTCTGCAGATACTACGTGACCCAAGAAGGCCACTTTTTTCAACCAAAATTCACATTTCTTGTACTTGGCGTAAAGCTTCTCTCTTCTCAGCCTTTGTAGGGCTGCTCTCAAATGTGTTGCAAGAGTCTCCCTGTCTTGCGAGTCGGCCAATATGTCGTCAATGAATACGATGACCGAAGTGTCCAACATGTCATGAAACACTCGGTTCTTCAGTTCCATGAACGACGCTGGAGCATTAGTCAACCCGAATGACATTACAAGGAACTCATAATGTCCATACCTTGTCCTGAAAGCAGTCTTCGGAATATCTGCGGCCTTGATCTTCAATTGGTGATACCCTGATCTAAGATCAATCTTCGAGAAAACCTTTGCACCCTGTAACAGATCGAATAGATCATCAATCCTTGGTAAAGGATATCGGTTCTTGATGGTTAACTTGTTCAGCTCTCGGTAGTCGATACATAGTCGTACACTATCGTCCTTCTTCTTAACGAACAATACAGGTGCTCCCCATGGTGATATGCTTGGTCATATGAAGCCCTTAATTAGTAGTTCTTGTAATTGGATCTTCAACTCCTTTAATTCAGTAGGAGCCATCCTGTACGGTGCCTGAGACACTGGCGCTGACCCTGGCATAAGGTCTATCACGAAATCTGTAGCCCTGTCTAAAGGTAGACCTGGTAGATCTTCTGAAAATACGTTTGGAAACTCTCGTACCACATCTAGATCTTCCATCTTTGGCACCTCAGCAGTTATGTCGACCACAGACACTAAGTACCCCACTCCTCCCTTTTCTAAGCATCTCTTAGCTTTTAGGGCGTAGAGGATCAGCTTCCGCTTCCTAGGTAACTTGGTCCCAGTGAAGCTAAACTCTTTCCCTTTCTCATCTTTAAGCACAAGTTTTCTTTCACCACATAATAAGCTAGCTGAATGATGGCCTAGCCAATCCATTCCCAAGATGACGTCAAAGTCTGCCATCTCGAGTTGAATAAGATTTTCTTCTAGGTTTCGGCCCTCAATACTAACTGTACACGGCCCATAGTATTCATTCAACGCCACTTCGACTCCCAATGGAGAGCGAACTATCAAGCTCGGGTTCAAACACTTGACAGGTAATTCCATTCGCTTCCCAAAAGAAATAGAGACGAAAGAGTGCGTGGCCCCAGAGTCAAAAAGTACTCTGGCGGGTATACCAACTATATTTACAGTTCTTGAAATTAATTATCCCTTAGTTCTATATGCTCACACACAACAAAATAGTATGCCAAATAGTAAGGGATGAAATCATACCAGTGACCACATCAGGTGATGCAGCTGCCTCTTCAGTGGTGAATGCGAATACCTTTCCTTGCTGTGGTGGTTACTTCTTGGGTAGAGTGAAGGTCCTTGTATAATGACCCAGTTGCTGACAGTTGAAACATTTAACGTTCTGGTTCTGTCCAGCGAACTGTGACGGTGGTGGTGCAGTAGTGTTCCTTGCAGGCACCACAGTGGACTGAGCCCTATATGGGCGGAATGGTCTAGTATTGCCTCCACCTGAAGTCTTAGTAGCAGGCCTCTTCAGTCCCCTGTTTTGAGCAAAGAAGCTATCTCTTTGACTGGATTCAATTACCCTAGCAATCTGTACAGCCTCATTATATATCTTCTTCTCCAAACCCAAGACGTGCTCTCGGATACTCCCTCGCAATCCCATGGTGAACCTACGGGTCTTGGTTTCTTCCTCTTGCATGCTTACCGGAGCGAAGAAGAACAGCTCTTCATACCTTTGCTGGTAAGCATCAATAGTTGACTGAGATTGTTGCAGATTGAGGAATTCCTTCTCCATTTTATCTCTAAAGCTCTTTAGAAAATACTTATCAAAGAAAGCTCCCTTAAATATCTCCCAATTGATTTGAGTATGCTTTGTCTCCAAATATGCCTGGGTAGAATTCCACCAGGCGTTTGCATCCTTCTTGAGCATGTGCGTAGCAAACAGCACCTTCTCATCCTCTGTACACGTCATCAGACGGAAATTATTTTCCATCTCAGCAACCCACTGTGCAGGCCATAGTGGTTTTCCTGGTTTCCCTGTGAAGGTAGGGGGTTTCAGCTTTAAGAACCTATCCACTGCTTGGCTTAGGTCATTTTGCCCCTGTGCATTCATTCCATACCATGGTGGTGGGTACGGATAGATTCCTGGATAGGCAGATGACGGGTGTGGTGGTTGTAGATTCTGTCCTTGGCCCATCGGCCCAGTACTACCATCCATTAGCAGTGAGGTGTTATTTCTTCCAGACTCAGGCGTACCTTCTGAAGGAAGATATCCCGGTGGCCTGAACATCTTCAACTTTCGTTCAGGAATGTTTTCTGTTGAGCTTCCATTTGAAAAACTAAGTTTGTTACAATTGTCTCGGAGTTAGTGTGAGGAGGGTCTGGAAAATTTGTTGGTGCCCTGGGAATCTGGCCTTCTCCACTCTCCGGATTCAGGTTTTGCTCTTCAGCAGATCCTGTTTCCACATTGCCCTCGTCTTGGCGTACCCTGGAGTGGTGACGCCTTCGTGAGCCTCTACGATCGTTTCTGCCTACCATCTCAGATAAATTTTCCTGCTTGGATCTGAGAAGAAGACATAACACATGAGGTATAATCGAATAGTCATAATAGTGTTAGTCTTTAACAATGCAAGGCGAAAAATCGTAACGGAAACTTAAATTAGAAATTTTAAAATTTTTCCCCAAAATTTTCTGGCTTTGAATGGTTGTCCGGTCACAACATACCGGTCGCAGCACTGTTTATGGTAGTGCGACCGGTATGTCCAGGCTGACAAAATTTCTCGGATTCCCGAGGGGTACCGGTCGATGTATCGGTCGCTACCCTGTAGGGTATGGAGCGACCGGTATAGTCGACCGGTCAGGATTTCTCTCCTGACCGACGGGTACCAGTCGATATACCCTGAGGGGTACTGGTCGACCGGTATGGGCAAAACCGTCGACCGATATGCCCAGAATGGCTTTAAAATCGTGAAAAGTGAGATTTTTCTCACTTTTCTTTTCTTCTTCCTCTCCGGTGGCGATTCCTCTCTGGCTTGCTGAGTTGCTACAGTCCGACCGGTGATCTTAGAAATCGTTTTCTTCTAATCAAGGCCTAAAACATCGCCTCCAAGTAAGTTCTTTCCTTCCGTTCATCATTTTCATATCGTTTATCTTTGCTTCCAAGCCCAAAAACTAGGGTTTTCTTTGTTTAGGAATTTCCAACCATAGGAACTCGCTTCCTTTGGCTTAGAAAGGGTTTAGGGACCTCTATGAGCAAAAGCCCTCAACCAATTTGAGGTTCCACCGAACGGTTTTTGAAAAAAATCAAATTTTTATGTTTTTGACCTAGGTTTTGCCAAAAATCAAATTTTTCTGAAAATTCCTAAATTTCTTGTTGTTTTGATGGATGTTTGGATTCTATGAAGTGTTTGTGGGGTTACATAAGTCCTCCTCCCCAAGTTTTGGGTGAGTTCGAGATTTTTGCATGATTTACTAGTCGTTATGCTACCGAAATTTCTAAAATTCTAACCCATTTCTCTTTATTTGTCTTTGTTTTGTAGTTCAAAATGTCTCAACGCAGAGGTGCCGGTAAACGCTCATATGGTCTTGGCATGCACTGCCCGCATCCACCTGTTCCACAGCTCGATGAGCGGTGGTTTCGTTTCGAGGTGGCACAAGCCCATTTTCCTTGGTTCGAGGAGAAGGATATTAAGTCGGGGCGACGGGTGAACCTGGAGCAGCTTCAGCAGTTTGATGTGGAAGCAGCTTTTGATAGACTTGGGTGGTTGCCCGTTATCACCTATACGGTGACTACCCGTCCCAACCTCGTTAAACACTTCTATGCGAACCTGGAGATAGTGGGAGATGTTAATTACTTCAATCAATGTCGGGCCCTCTACCTAACTAGCTACGTCAAGGGTGTTCCCATCTCTTTTGACACTCACCAGCTCGCCGATCTCCTAGGGATTCCTAATGATGGGGACTTGGTCAACTGTGCCCCTAAGATGAAGGGCTTTCTCATAGACGATCTGCGTCGGGAGATCTCGGAGCAGCTACTTAACCCTGGAGCACCCATGAAGGCTGCTAGCTTGAGACCTATGCCTCGGGTATACAGTCGCATCATCCAGCACAATATTGTGCCTCAGAGCAGCCATTACAGTGAGTTGTCTCAGCTCACTCCATTCTTGACCTATTGTGTCTGCACTGGGGAGCGGGTCTGTCTTCCCTACATCATTATCCGGACCATGCATCAGGCTACACTATCCGATCGGGCCAGTAACCTTCCATATGGCCCACTCATCACCACTCTTCTGCAGCGATTACGAGTGGACATGAGGGGTGAGATTGTCGTTGAGGATACTATGACCTCGGACATCGACTGGGATGCTATTCTCCGGATGCAGATGGACAACCTGCCGATCAGTGATGAGGACTTAGAGGCTCGTCCTCGCCCACTCTGGAGGGTAGTAGCCACGGCAACAACAGCAGCAGCAGCAGCCAATGCGGCTCATGCAGCAGAGGCAGGGGGTGATGATGAGGGTGGCGATGATCAGATGGAGGATGTTCCAGCACCAGCACCAGCACCACAGCCCACGCATCCAGCAGGACCATCTCAACCTCCTCCCGATACCGTGATGGGTATGTTCACGGAGATCAGGGATGCTCAGCGTGAGATGGGCCGTGACTTGGGGCACTTGGCTCGCAGCCTCCGAGTCACACAGGAGCAGGTGCACTGGCTCAGGGTCGCCTATGAGCGGGACTATGATATTGCCGACCCTATTCCTCCTATGCCCCCAACCCCATGATAGAGTTCTTATTTTTCCTCTCTTCACAGTACAGTTTATATAACAGGGTAACTATCCGACTTGTGGACTGTACCCTGTAGCACTAATAACTTATCACTTTTTAATATTTTTTATATTTTAATAGAAGTTTATTGTTTTTCTATCTAGAGCTTGTGCATCTACTAATTTCATATTTAATATAGTATGTTATGCTCTTTCTTATTTAGTCTCAGGCATCAAACAAGTGCTTAAGGTGTGTTCTTATTAAGGCTTTTAAATTTTTCTTATCTCAGTTCATCAACTCAGTTAAGTGCAATATGGTCTGTTGGACAGAGCCTAAGTACTCTGATACCAAGTTGTCACACCCCAATTCTGGTTGAACAAGAAGTGTGAGTGAACCGTCACTGAACCAACGGTTCACACCAGGATCTCAATAAGACCGTGTCCACTCATACAAACCATTACACATAACCACAATCAGAATAATAATAAATACAGCGGAAGTCTTAAATAAAATGAACTGAGTAATATATTGATAAATTTAAATAAAATATTCAATTATTCAAATTCCCAAAACTTAAATAAGTATTTTTACATCACTGTATTTCCAACCGAAAATAAAATAGAATAAATTAAAATCAAATCCTAAAGGTACACGCAGAAAGGGCACTCGCATGAAGCGTTATGCTCGTCCTCTCCTGCTTGCACGTCCAGGCCAGCCATGCCTCCATACACTGGAGCGTCCACGTAATCCTCCACTGTGTAACCTGCATCAACATCTAAAAATAGTATGTACGCAAGGGTGAGCTCACAACTCAGCTCAGTAAGACAATCAGACAATGCAACAAACATATGCATGAGTAACATTGACTTCATAGTCTGGTTTTAAGTTTGCAATGTGTTATAGAAAGGATTGGCGGCCACCGCACCTCTATACAGGAGTGTGTAAAGTCGCCCAATGGATCAAACACCACTGCCGTCCCACATGCATCCTATCATGGAATAGAGATAGAGCTAAGGCATCCGGATCAAACATTGCCAACACCTCCCCTGATACTCTACCCATACCAACACGTAAGTCCCTATTGGCGAGGGCTTACAAACTGGGCTCGAAACTAACCAATCCTATATGTCATCACAGTAGGCCCTATCCCATCACAACTCCCTACGGCATAGAGATAGAGCTAGAGTTTGGTGGCCAGGTCGGAGACCACAGTGCCACGTCCTCCCCCTGATACCCTACCCGCACCAAGCCTGCCAAGACAGAACGATACGAAAGGTGCTAGTGTGAGGAATGATCCCAGACCCCAGGCCTTTCCTATTCCACACACCAACGAAAACAATCACATGCCTAACAGTCACAACCTAGCATAGCAAGTATGCATGAACAATAATAATAACTGGAAATAAAAGATGACATACGAGTATGCACAAACATCACACCATAGAATCAGGGTTATTAACAACGTTTTACTGTTCATTAATTATTAGGGTTTAGGTCTGATTCCCTTACCTAACACTCGTTTGATAGCTTGCTCCGCGTCACAAGGTCCAAACGTGTTATCACAAAGTCCTACACGATTTTAGGGTTTAGTTAGAATAGTTTTTCTTAGGTTTTACATTGGTCGGAAAACCAACGAGATTACAAAACTTCTCACAAGGCTGACCGGTCGCAGGTACCGGTCGCAGCACTGTGGGGAAACCTGCGACTGGTATGGTCAGCCGGTCCCCACAGACCAGTCCCCGGAAGGTACCGGTCGCGGTACCGATCGCATAAGGTGCGACTGGTATGGTCGACCGGTATGTCTCTAGAAGACCATATGTCTGGTTTCTCGACTCCCGTCGGTCATCTCCTATTGATTCCAGGGTTTCTCCTACACATTCTAGGTCTGAGCATTGAGTTAGAATTGTTTCCAACTCCATTCAAGTCCTAGTTTTGACGGTCTTCATCCTAGAACTCGAATCTAGGGTTTACCGACTAGATTAGGGTTTGACGGCAAAGACAGGGTTTAGATCAATACCTGCTTTGCATGGTATTGATCTAAGCAAACTAACCATCCTAAAGTCATAATGTGAGAGAGGGTTTAAGCACTTACCGTTGACTTGCGTAAGGTGTTCTTCGTCGAGCGGAAATGGCGGCTCTTCCTTCTCCTTCCTAGCTCCTTCTCCTTCTTCAATCTCCTTCTCCTCTCTAGGGTTTGTGAGGATCAATGGAAGGGATTCTAGGAGGTTTAGAGGGGTTTATATAGGCTAAGTTTAGGTTTAGGAAGCCTCCTAGGATTAGGAAAGTCCTAGGGTTCAGAATTTGGAAAGTGAGACCCGCAGAGATCCATTTTTGGATCTTAGTGGTCTGCCGCGTAGGCTATACCGATCAACCGGTACCAAGACCGGTACCATCGATCGGTATGAATTAATTTATACTTAACTTGGTCTGTTTTATATCTGTTTGTCATCCGCTCGTCCCGTATGGCCCGGTGATGATTGGAAGACCTGTTACGACATGAATTCAAGGTTTAGATCGGGTTCATGGAGTGCGGGTATTACAATAGGAATATTGGATCACATGTGATATGCACATTACAAGCACACAAGCATAGAATCATTCATGGCATTGGACTCAATAAGTAAAAACAGTTTATTATTAACCAATTAATTTAGGTCTTGTTCCCACACCTTTGGTCGATGGTAGTTCCTCGTTCAAGCTTTGTAAATCACTTTTAGACCACTTGAAAACCTAACAAATTTATAGATTTTTAAATTAGAATTTATTTTTAGCAATTCAGACTAACAGAAACTGAGTGGTCGTAGGTGTTGCAGCACCTGTGGTCTCAGTTTCTACGACCACAGGGTGTGTGGTCCCAAGGTGTGGTCGCATACCATGCGACCACACCCTCCCTAGAACTTCCCGAGGGTATGTGGTCGCAAGGTGTAGTCGCATATCATGCGACCACACATGAGACCACACCCTTCCTAGACTTTCCGAGGGTGTGTGGTCGAATATGTGTAACTTGTGTGGTCGCATATTATGCGACCACACATGTGATGGTCGACTTTTCACTCCCAACTCCATTCCTTCATGTTTGGATCCCATGGCTTATCATCATGATCCTTTCTATGATTATTCTATGGCATAAAACTAATATTTTTACACAATCCATCATCCACATAGATTCCTTCCATGGATCTCTTGGAATTTGTCCATGGATTGATGATTGGGGTCTCACTTAAATCCCTATCTCCTTCATGATCTATTCTAGGCATTCAACTGACATAGGAATGTTTTCATACCTTAAACTTGTTGAAGATTCAGAGTTCTTCTCTAAATTTCCTCCTCTTAGTCTTCCTCTTCAATTCTCCTTCTCTTCCTCCTCTTCTCTTTCTCACTTTCAATTTGAGTTCTAAAAGGATGAAAGAGGCTAAGGGACGTCCTATATATAGAGGAAAACCCTCCATATAAGGTCCTACTTAGATTAGGAAAGAACCCCCTTCGGATTAGGAAGGTTTCCTAATCACGAAGTCTGACTGGGTTTGTGTGGTCCCAGGTATGGTCGCAGAACCCGTCGACCACACAGTCCAAAACTTGCGACCACACGACCCAGATTTTTGTGGTCGCTTTATTCTGAGGTGTGGTCGACCACACCTATTTAGGTATGCGACCATACACTCCTAATTGACTATTTTTGGGTTCAATTTCATACATGGTCTTGTGGTTTCTTCACGCACTTGGTCCGCTTGGCCTGACCATGATAGGAAGACCTAATACAAGATGGTAAGACCCATTAGTTCGATACGGTCTTATAAACTTTTTCCTGTACAATGACATGTAAGGGATAAGGATAATGTGATAAGGATCTCAACTCATCCATTGGTTGTCACACCCCAATTCTGGTTGATCAAGAAGTGTGAATGAACCGTCACATGAAACAACGGCTCAAGCTAGGATCGTAGGACCGTGCCAACAATGAAACCATACATATTCCACACAATCAGAGATAATAATAAATAGTGGAATTTTATTAATAATGAACTGAGAATCTAATGATTAATATTTAATAAACCAATTATCAAATGTAAACCAAAAGATAGTTTTAAATATCTATTAAAATCCCATAACTCAAATACGAAAATAATCTAAGCGTAGACACAAAGGGAACACTCGCTTGATGAGTCATGCTTGTCCTCCACCGCCTGCACGTTTATAACCACCACGTATCTATACAATGATGCATTCATATAATCTTCAACAGTAGTACCTACATCATCAACTAAAAATATATGACGTCATGGGATGAGCTCAAAACTTAGCTCAGTGAGAAAACAAAATAATGTAACAAACATATACATGATGTCAGATTCATATCTTTGGTCTGGTTTAAGTTTGCAATGGTAAAGATAGACGGCCACCACACCTCCATACATGAGAGTGTGAGTACACCCAATGGATCACACACCGCTGTCGCCCCACATCACTCACTACATAATAGAGATAGAGCTAGAACCTAACAGATCACACACCGCTAGCACTCTCCCTGATACTCTACCCCATACCAGTACGTATGTCTCTACTGGCGAGGGCTTGCGAACTGGGTTCGTGTCTAACCAATCCTAGATGTCATCAAATTTGTATCCAATGCCTTACCTCAGCATCCTTCAATACGCCCATAGAGATAGAGCTAGGGTCCACCGACAGAGCTACAGCTACACACCACGATCACTCCCCTAATACCCTATGACATATTAAGTTTGCTAAGGTAACGATGATACGAAAATGTTAGTGTGGTGAAATGGTTGATGCTATAACCTCTCCCCATCCAAGACATCGACCACATACAAACACAAGTCTATCCTCATCATTAATATCATAAGAGAAATATAAATATAAATGAATCAGATATACAACAGTTATAGGATGACATATGAGATGCACAAACAAATATATAGATCATGGCAACAATCAAATTAACAGAAAGTAAAGGGTAGCTTGTTATTAACTAATTAGTTTTGGTCTTCTTCCCTCACCTATTAAGTGATGATGTTCCTCTTCCAAGCCTTAGAAACTATCTTGAACTAGTTGGAAACCTAAACAATTAGAAAACTTTAATTAGGGTTCCATACCATCAAGTTACAGTACTCTGTCTCACTATTTGGTCTGGTAGTTATGCCTTCCGAACATTGTCCGATCGCATAACCAGTCTTGCATTGGCCTACCGATCAGCCATCCAGACAAACCCTGTCAGACTTCCCAAGAGTGACCCATTGCCTGACCGATCTGGCATTTAGCTGACCGATCATAGGACCGAACAACCCCTGGGTTGTACTCTAGGTTGTCTTTCAGTCTGTCTTCTCTCAGAGTCATTTCTTTAGCTCTTCAATGGGATCCATCCTAAACCATACTAGGGTCATTAGTCCTTAGGGATTGATCCTTCAACGAAACCCTAATTTCTACAGTTTGTTATGGGGTATACATGGGAGATCCTATAGTCGCAATCATTATGTTGGGTTGATCTACCAATACTGTGATTGATATCCCAATTCCTGCCAAGTCCTAACCTTCTATAGAATAAAGGACTTACCGTTGGTCCCTTGATGTAGTGGTTTGAAAACCTACAGCAACTTCTTCTTCTACAAAGCTTCTTCTCCTTTCTCCAAGCCTTTTTCCTTCTCTTCCTCTTAGTTCTAGGGTTTAAGAATGATCAAAAGAGTGAAAATAAGTGGAGAAACATCACTTATATAGAGGGTAAGTTTCCTTTGAGAGTGGGATTCCAATTAGGAAGGAGTCTTACTCAAATTTGGAAACTTTCCAAAACTCGGAGTCTATTTTTGGGCTTGACTGGTCGACTGACCGATCGCCCGATCCACAGACCGAACAAACAAGTTTATCCAACCAGACAACCTACAAGAGATCAGTTTTTATACCTGGCTTTGTGGTTCCTTCATTCAGTTAGTTCGCTTGAGCCGGTTACAATGGGAAGACCAAGCATGACATGGTTAGATCAGGTTAGTGGAGTGTGGGGTTTACAACTCCCCCCTAAAAATAAATTTCGTCCTCAAAATTTGAACATACCTTTCAAGTCAATCAGGTGAGGATATTGTTTCCACGTGGAATTTTCCTCTTTGCATGTTACCTCTTCTACGTTTTGGCTTCGCCAAGTTACTTTAACATAGTAGATATCCCGGTTTCGCAGGTGTTGTACCTTTCGACTGGTGATCTCAACTGGCACCACTTCAAAATTTAAGTCATCTGTCAAATTCAATGGATCTACAGTAAAAATGTGCGATGGATCTCCATTGTACTTCTTCAGTAGGGAAACATGGAATACATCATGTGCACTAGACATAGATGATGGTAGCGTTAGTTGATACGCCACTTTTTCACGTATTGGCAAGATCTCATAAGGTCCAATATATCTGGGACATAACTTTTCCATCTTACTGAACTGTTTCAGACCCCGCATAAGTGATATTTTCAAGAACACTTTGTCACTTACGATGAACTCAAGGTGTCGGTGTTGATTATCCACATAATGCTTGTGAAGATCTTGAGCTATCTTGACTCTTTCCTTGATCTGGTTGATCACTCGATAAGTCTCATCAACAACTCTGGCCCCACTATTCTTCATTCACCCACTATATTCCAAAATAGAGGGGTTTGACACTTCCTATCGTATAATGCTTCATAAGGCGACATTTGTATGGTAGTTTGGTAGCTTGGTAGCTGTCATTGTAAGCAAACTCAATCAGTGATAACCTCTCATCTCAAGCTCCTTTGAAATCAACTATGCAAGCTCAGAGCATATCTTCTAGGATTTGGATGGTTCGTTCAGACTGACTATAGATATGAGGGTAAAACGCTGTGCTAAATTTTAACTTCATTCCCATTGCTTTTTGTAGACCCTCCCAGAACATTGAAGCAAAACATGGGTCTCGGTCTGACACTATGCTCTCAGGTACACCATGCAACCTGACAATGTTATCCACATATATAGCTTGGCTAGCCGCTCCAAGGTATATTGAGGTTGTATAGCAATGAAGCGAGCCGTCTTCGTAAGATGGTCAACTATCACCCAGACTGTGTCAACTGACCTAGGAGTCAGTGGTAAACTGGTGACGAAGTCCATAGTGATGCAGTCCCATTTCCATGCTGGCTTAGGCAGTGACTGTAGTAAGCCTACTGATCTTTGTCTTTCGACCTTTACTTGTTGGCAATTCACACACTGGAACATATATAGAGCCACATCCGCTTTCATTCCTCTCTACTAGTACAATCTCTTCAGTTCATGGTACATTAAAGTGCTTCCAGTGTAAAACCCGTATCATACTAATCGGTCTTACCACCTTATATCAAGTCTCCCTATCATGGTCGGGTCAAGCGGACCAAGTGCGTGAAGAAACTACAAGTCTAGGTATGAAATTGAACCCAAAATTAGCTAATTAGGAGCGTATGGTTGCATACCTAAATAGGTGTGGTCGACCACACCTCAGATTAAAGCCGACCACAGAAGTCTGGGACGTGTGGTCGCAGTTTTTGACTGTGTGGTCGACGGGTTCTGCGACCACAATTGCAACCACACGAACTCAGACAGACTCCGTGATTAGGAAACCTTCCTAATCCGAAGGGGATTCTTTCCTAATCTAAGTAGGACTCTATATGGAGGGTTTTCCTCTATATATAGGACGTCCCTTAGCCTCTTTCATCCTTTTAGAACTCAAACTGAAAGAGAGAGAAAGAGAAGAGGAGGAAGAGAAGGAGAATTGAAGAAGAAGACTAGGAGAAGGAAATTCAGAAAGAACTCTGAATCTTCAACAAGTATAAGGTATGAAACCATCCCCCACATCTGTTGGATACCTAGAATAGATCATGGAGGAGATAGTGATTCAAAGTGAGACCCCAATCATCAAACCATGGACAAATTCTAAGAGATCCATAGAGAAAATATATTAGGATGATGGATTGTGTAAATATGAATTTTAAGCTATAGAACAATCATAGGAAGGATCAAGATGATAAGCCAAGGAATCAAAACATGAAGGAATTGAGTTGGGAGTGAAAAGTCAACCATCACATGTGTGGTCGCATGATATGTGACCACACGAGACACACATAATTGATCACACACCCTCGGGAAGTTCCAGGGAGGGTGTGGTCGCATGTGTGGTCGCAGGATATGCGACCACACAAGACCCAAATAACCGACCACATGCCCTCGGGGAAAATTCAGGGAGGGTGTAGTCACATGTATGGTCGCATGATATGCGACCACACCTTGCGACCACACACCCTGTGGTCGCAGAAACTGAGACCATAGGTGCAGCTGCACCTGCGACCACTCAGCTTCTGGAAGTTTGAATTAATGGAAATAAATTTTAATTTAAAAAATCTATAAATTTGTTAGGTTTCCACGTGGTCCAAAAATGATTTACAAAGCTTGAACGAGGAACAACCATCGACCAAAGCTGAGGGAACAAGACCTAAATTAATTGGCTAATAATAAACTATTTTACTTATTGAGTCCAATGCCATGAATGATTCCATGCTTATATGCTTGTAATGCGCATTTCACATGTCATCCAATATTCTTATTATTACTGTTCATGCATATTTTGTATATTTATAACATGATGATGATGATGATGTTAGGAATAGGCATTTGAATGTATGTGTGTGGTTAGTGTGCTTGATGCAAATGGAGCATCAGGGGGAGAACGTGACATTGTGGTTCATCCTGATCACCAGACTCTAGCTCTATCTCTACTCAAGTCTTGTCTACTTATAACATCGTAATATCGCCATTACCTTAGCAGAACTATTACGTTGTAGGGCATCAGGGGAGGTGGTCTCGGACCGTGTAGTCTCTAACTCTGCTGGGGGGGTCTTAGCTCTATCTCTATGGACGTATTGAAGGATGCTGGGGTGAGGCCTTGGATACACTGTTGAACATTAGGATTGATTAGTTGCGAGCCCAGTTTGCAAGCCCTTGCCAATAGGGGCTTACTTATTGGTATGGGTAGGGCATCAGGGGAAGTGTTATGCGGTGTTTGATTCGGGCACTTTAGCTCTATCTTTATTCCATGATGGGTGCATGTGGGACGGTAATGGTGTTTGATCCATTGGACGGCTTCATATACTCGTGTATAGAGGTAGGGCGACCACCAATCCTTTCTATTGCACATTGCAAACTTATAAACCAGACCAAAGATATGAATTGAATGCATGCATATGTTTCTTGTATTGTTTTGTTTACTCACTGAGCCATGATGTGTGCTCACCCTTTTGACATCGAATATTTTAGTTGATGATGCAGGTCCTACTGTGGAAGATTATATGAATGCACCAATGTATGGGCATGTTGGTGCTATGGATGTGGAAGCTATGGTGGAGTCGCATGATTCGTCGTGCGAGTGCAACTCATGTGTTTTCAATTAGATTTAACTGTTGGTTTATCGAAACATGTAATTGATTTATTTATTTTATTTTATTTTATGTCTTTAGTCATTTGGAGATAGTTGGATAATTAATTATGTTATCACTGTTAGATACTCAGTTCATTTATATTAAAGACTTTCGCTATTGTTTATTTACTTTGATTATGGTTGTGGTTGTATCTGGTTTAATCAAATAGACACGGCCTATACGAGATCCTGGTTGAACCGTTGGTTCATAGTCGGTTCATCATACCATTCTGGTTGGTTCAGAATTAGGGTGTGACATCCAAGATGTTCCAAATATGGATTAGAATGGGCTTCTAACATTATTCTATCTCTAAGGTCTAAGTCTTCACTTTCAAGTATACACAATCATCCTCTGTATCTCAGTACCTTTTCTGCGTCCAAGGTAAAGTCTGGATTTGGCTTACCCTTCTCCATGTCTTCTTGTATAGTTCTTAGATATGGGTCTTGTAGAACTGCTGCTTTCACTTTGTCTATTAAATTGGGTAAAATCTTCAATGCGACAAACATAAGTGAAAATTTATGAATCAACCCACGCTCTATTGGATCATCACGAGTTTCTATTATATGCTATTCCTAGATCCAATCGAAAACTATCATCGCAGAGCACAAGACGGTGTTTGTACTAAGTCCTCCTTCTGGCTTCAGTATTCCCTTTCTGCTTAATGCGTCCGCTACTACATTGGCCTTTCTAGGATGATACTGAATATCGCAATCATAATCCTTCAAAAGTTCCAACCACCTCCTCTATCTCATGTTCAACTCCTTCTGGGTGAAGAGGTAAGTAAGGCTCTTGTAAGCCTACTTGATCTAGAATTTCTCACCATATAAGTAATGTCTCCAAGTCTTGATTGCATGAATCACCACTGCTAACTCCAAGTCATGCGTAGGGTAATTCTTTTCGTGTTCTTTTAATTATCTTAAAACATAAGCAATCACTTGTTCTTCTTGCATCAGCACGCACCTTAAACCCAATCCAGAGGCATTTGTATATAGGGTAAATGGTTCTCCTAATGCCCGAATGGTCAAGATAGGGGCCGATATTAACTTTGCTTTCAAAGTTTGGAAACATTCTTTACACTTGTCGCTCCAAACAAACTTTTCCCCTTTCTTGGTTTGCTTGGTAAGAGGTACCGCGATCCTAGAGTAGTCCTCCACGAACCGTCTGTAGTAACTATTTAAACCTAAGAAACTTCTGATCACCACAACGTTCTTAGGCGCTTCCCACCCTACAATTGCTTCTATTTTACTAGGGTCCACCTTTATCCCTTTTGACGAAACTACGTGACGCAAGAAAGTCAACTCGTTCAGCCAGAACTCACACTTCTTGTGTAAGATCTACACTCCACTAACTCGATCTAACCGTGTCGTGTCAGATCTTTCCATCATAGCTGGATCAAGTGGATCGACCATGTGAAGAAAGACCACAAGACCAGATATGAAAATCAACCCAAAATACTTAAAATCAAGTGTATGGTCGACTACCTGGGTAGGTATGGTCGACCATATAATAGGAAATAAAGACCATTGATTAATAGTCGTACAGTCGATGTTTTCAAGCGTATAGTTGACAGATTTTGCGATCGTACATCCTACCGTATAATCCCAAATCAGACTGAGTTTTAGAAACTTTCCAAATAAAAGGAGGATCTCTTTCCTATTATTGGAGAGCCTTATATGGAGAGTTTTTCTCTATATAAAGGACATTCCTCATCCCTTTTTCACTCTTTTGGAACATCATCAAACCCTAGAAGAAGAGAAGGAAGAGAAGGAGAAAGAGAGAAGACTAAGGATCAGGCTGAAAGAAGAGTTTTATAGATTCTCTGCAACAAGTAAGGTATAAACCTTATCTCTGTAGCCTTAAAACATTAAGAGTGGAAATTTTTACTGTAAATGGCAATTCCAAACCCAATATAAGGATTCAACTGCGGGATTCTCTGAGCAAATCTCAAGAAGGAACCATGGAGAATGGGTTAGAGTAATTAGTTGGTAATACTAAGAAATTTGACCTTAGAATGATCATTAGGAAGGACCCTATTGAAGAGCCAAGAGGAAGAATTCGGATTGAAAGTAGAATTTGATCAGAAAACCGTATGGTCGCAGCTACGGTCTACCATAGCATGGCCAGAGTATCGACCATAGCCATTCAGGAAGAATTTAGGAACCGTATGGTCGCAGGTGTATGGTCGCATATAGCGCGACCGTACGGTATCGACCCTAAGTGGTAAGGTCAACTCAGCATGAGACCATAGGACCAATCAGACACCTATTAGTGATCTGTTTCAATTTTTGACTACTGTAACATGGTACATATGAACCCTAACTTAATTTCATGCAACTTCTAGGTTACTAAATTGATTCAAAAAGAGTTACAAGGTGTGGAAGGAGATCGAGTACTGTTAACAGGTGAGGAAACAAGACCTAAATTAATTGGATAATAATTAACTGTTATTTTGTTGAGTCCTACGCCATGCTTGATTTTATGCTTGTATGCTTGTAATGTGCATCTCACATGTCATCCAATATTACTGTTATTACTGCTCATGCATATTTACTTCTGTCTATTTTCTACCATGTTGATTGATGATGATAGGAATAAGCATGTGATTGTGTGTGTGTGATTAGTATGTTGGATGCGAATGGGGCATCTAGGGGAGGACGTGGCATTGTGGTCTCTGACCTAGTCACCGGACTCTAGCTCTATCTCTACTCAAGTCTTGCCCATTGACCTCATTGTATCGCCATTATCTTAGCAAAACTATTACGTCATAGGGCATCAGGGGAGGTGGTCTCAGACCATGTGGTCTTTGACTCTGTCAGGGGGCCTTAGATCTATCTCTATAGACGTATTGAGGGATGCTGGGGTGAGGCCTTGGATACACTGGATGACATTTAGGATTTTTTTAATTTTGAGCCCAATTTGTAAGCCTTAGCCAATAGGGGCTTACGTTTTGTATGGGTAGGGCATCAAGGGAAGTGTTGGTGGTGTGTGATCCGGACACTTTAGCTCTATCTCTATTCCATGGTGAGGTGGATGTAGACGACAACAGTGTTTGATCCATTGGGTGGGCTTACACACCCATGTATAGAGGTGCGGTGGCTGCCAAACCTTTCTATAGCACATTACAAACTTAAAAACCAGACCAAAGATATGAATTGAATGCATGCATATGTTTATTGCATTGCTTTATTTTGCTCACTGAGTCGTAATGTGTGCTCACCCCTTTGACGTCGAATATCTTTAGTTGATGATGCAGGTCCTACTGTAGAAGAGTACGTGAATGCCCCGTCATATGGATGCATGACGACTATGGACATAGAAGTTGTTGAAGATGCGTATGATCCTTCATGCGAGTGCAATAAATGCGTCTTTGATTAGTTTAGTTATATTTTGGTTAACGGATATGTAATTGATTATTTTATTTTATGTCTTAAGTTACTTGGAGATAACTGGATTAAATATTCATTTATAACTGTTAGATACTCAGTTCATTAATTATAAAGACTTCCACTTATTTGATTATTATCTCTGATTATTATTGTGGAATGTGTGTGTGGTTTGATATGGTGGGTACTACCTAAACAAGATCCTAGTTGAACCGTTGGTTTATTGACGGTTCATCACACTATTCTGGTTAGTCTAGAATTGGGGTGTGACATCTTGAATTTAGCATAAAGCTTCACCCTTCTCAGTCGTTGTAAGGCTACTCTAAGATATGTCACATGAGTCTCTTCGTCTTTGGAATAGACCATAATATCTTTTATAAAAACTATAACTGATGTGTCCAGCATGTCATAGAAAACTCGGTTTATGAGCTCCATAAAAGATGCAGATCCGTTAATCAAACAAAAAGACATAACCAGGAATTCATAATTCCCATACCTGGTTTTGAAAGCTGTCTTTAGAATGTCGCTTCCTTTAATCTTCAATTGATGATATCCTAAACGTAGATCGATCTTAGAGAACATCTTTGCACCTTGTAGCTGATCGAATAAGTCATCAATCTAAGACAATGGATATCAGTTCTTAATGTTAAGCTTGTTCAATTCTCGATAGTCTATGCATAGTCAAACACTATCGTCCTTCTTCTTTACAAACAACACTGGTGCTCCCCATGGTGAAATGCTTCGCCGAATAAAACCCTTGTCTAGTAACTCCTGTAGTTGAGTCTTCAGTTCCTTCAGTTCAATAGGAGCCATCTGATAGGATGCCTTCGACACAGGTGCTGCCCCTGGTAATAAGTTTATGACAATCTCAGTCACTCGATCAAGTGGCAACCCAGGTAAGTCTTCTAGAAACAGGTTCAGAAATTCATGTACAACTTCAATATCTTCCATCCATGGTGCTTCTTTGGTAACATCTACCACAGATATCAGATATCCAACTCCTCCCTTCTGAAGGCATCTCTTCGCCTTAAGTGCCGAGAGAATAAGCTTCCGTTTACGAAGAAGTTTGATTCCAATGAAACCAAATCCTGCACCGCCCCTGCCCTTGAACGATAACTTCATCTCAGCATAAAGTAAATTCATGGAATGCTGGGATAGCCAGTCCATTCCTAAGATGACATCAAAGTCTACCATCTTGAGCTGAACCAGGTTTGCATCCAAGGTCCGTCAGTTAATAAGAACTAGACATGGTCCATAACATTCATCTAATAGAACCTCCAATCCCAACGGAGATCTTACTTACAACTTGTGGTCTAAAGGTTTGATGGGTACATCCAATGTCCTTTCGAATGAAACAGACACAAAGGAATGGGTAGCTCTAGAGTCAAAGAGTACTCTGGCGGGTACACCAGCTATGGTTATAGTACTTGTGGTTTTTACCAAGGTTTAGTCTACATGTTCACACAAAAGTACTGTAAAAATAAAGGTCAGGTCATACTTGTGACAACATCAAGTGATGCAGCAGCGTCTTCCGAAGTCACAACGTACACCTTTCCTTGTTGAATCTGCTTCTTGGGCTTAGGGCATGTCTTTGTATAATGCCCCATTTGGTCGTAGTTGAAGCACTTGATATTCACAATCAGTTAACCCGGTTGTGGTAGGACCATTTGGGTTGTCTTGGCTGCTCCAACATTATTTTTGGTCCTAAATGGCTTAAAGGTCTTTGAGTTTCCTCCATTTGACGTATTGCCATTTGGCCTCTTCAGTCCTTGGTTCTGAACAAGAAAACTTTCTTTCTGGCTAGACTCTAAAACTCGAGTGATCTGCACAGCTTTATTATAAATCTTCTTCTCCAAACCAAGCACATGCTCTCGAATACTTCCCCTCAGTTCCATAGTAAACCATCGGGTCTTTGTGTCTTCCTCTTGCATGCTGGCAGGAGCGAAGAAGAATAGTTCCTCATATCGCGTTGATATGCATCCACTATCATCTAACCTTGAAACAAGGTCAAGAACTCCTTCTCCATCTGATCTCGGAAGCTCCTTAGGAAATACTTGTCAAAAAAGGCTTCCTTGAAAATAGTCCAAGTCAACTAAGGGTGCTTGGTAAGTAGATAGGTAGAAGTGGATCTCCACCAGTGATTAGCACTTTCTCTCAGCATGAAGGTTACACACAGAACCTTTTCTTCTTCTGTAATGGTCATCATCATGAAATTCTTCTCCATCTCATCAATCCACTGAGCTGGCCACAATGGATTTAACATCTTGCCTAAAAACGTTTGAGACTTCAATTTTAGGAATCTTTCCACAAGCCTTGAGTGATCATTCTGCCCATATGCTCCATATACAAGTGGTTGATGTTGGTAACCTCCAACAGGTGCTGGAGGTACCATATTTCTACAACCGTACTCATTTGACCTAGAGGTGTCGATGTAGTATTGGCAGTGGGAGTAGTCATCCCCATTGCAGCTTGCATGGCCAACAATACCTACTGGGTATCCTGCATTTTTCGAGCCAAAATGGCCACAACCGTGGCCAAGTCACTTAGTGGTCCAAGTAAGTTGGTTGGAGTGGCCTGGTTGTTCACCCCTATG
The DNA here is from genome assembly GCA_028583415.1 of Protea cynaroides. NCBI lineage: Eukaryota > Viridiplantae > Streptophyta > Magnoliopsida > Proteales > Proteaceae > Protea > Protea cynaroides. The sequence continues at coordinate 17,838,495 of CM053272.1, read as the reverse complement.
GTACATTGTTCTGGTTCACATTATTCCCTGTCTGATCTTCTGGGTTTTCATTCCCATTCCCCACTCTAGGTGGTGGTGGGGTTGGGCTATGACCCCTTCTACTGGTCCTACAAGTACGGCGTGCCATTTCAGAATATTGATCATCGAAGTTTCTGCATGGCCAACAAGTGTGTGACAATAAATATGTTGTTTATAGGGTTAGTCCCACAATGTATGAAAATCCCAATGAAACGGACTAAACAAACAATAAACAGCTCAAAAAAATTTGTCTGGTAGCCCTTGACCGGTCTTGTATTGAGCGACCAGTGACCAATCCGGACAAACTCTGAGATCATTCTGAGAGCTTCTGGTCGACTGATCGGTCGACTAACCAATCGACTCTTTAAGTCGAATCGTTCAACCGGTTAACCAAAAATCTATTTTTTAAATGTGATTTGAGTCATTTTCTTTCATTTTCTTTCTTGTTCTTCTTCTCTCTATGACTCAACTCAGCTCCGGTGAGTTACTACAGTCCTACCGGATAAATTTCGAGCTGGTTCACTTCTATTCAAGGCTTCCAATCACTCCCTAGAGGTAAGTTCTCCAATATTTTCTTCCCTTTGGATAGATTTCCTAGGTTTTTATCATTTTTTTCTTATCTTTCTCAAATTAAACTTTTTCAACCGTAGAACTTATTTTCTTCATCAAGATTCATTGTTGGGCATCCAATGAACGAAAGCCCTCAATCAATTTGGGGTTTCGTCGATTGGGTTGAGAGAAATACCAAAATATTGAGTTTTTTCCCTAAAATTGGGGTTTTTCTCAAAATTCAAATTTTCATATAATTTCTTTAAATTTATTGGAAATTTTCTATTAGTTGATAGTTGCAGGATGGTTTATGACTCATGTAAGTCCTCCTGCCCACATAATTGGGTGAAAGTGGGGCTTTAGACCATTTTATGCCGTTATGCTGTTGAAAATTTTAAAATTATTGACTAATAAATTTTAATTTGTTGGGTTTTGCAGCTTCGCTATGCCTCGAACCAAGAATCCTAGGCCTTTCGACCCACTTTGCTTTTGTTCCGCCAAAGCCGAGGCACAATATCTATGGTTCCGAAACAAAAAGGTCAAGGTGGGGCGATTTGTGAACCTGCAGGATCTAGCCAGGTTCGACGTAGAGGTGGCATTCGACACCATGGGTTGGCTTCTGATGACCCAGTACCAGGGATCAACCCATCCTGACCTGGTAAAGCAGTTTTACTACAACTTACAGCTGGAAGGCGATCCAGAGGACTTTGAGAAGAGCAAAGAGCTTAGGATCACCAGTTGGTTGAAGGGTATGCGAATTTTCTTTGATACCCACCAGCTAGCGGGTCTCCTGAACATCTCCAATGCCGGCGAGCTAGTTTACTACGCACCGAAGGAGCGCAAGTTCATGACTGAGGACTTGCGTCTTGAGGTGAGAAACCAGATTATGCAACCAAGGTTGAGGGACTTGAAGGCGATCAACCTGCGTCACCTTCCTCAAGTATATTGCCGCATTGTTTAGCACAACATCATACCTCAGAGTGATCATTATAACGAGGGATCTTAGCTCACTCAGTATGTTCTTTACTGCATTTGCTCCAAGCAGCCTGTATGCTTGCCCTACATCATCATACACACCATGCATCGAGCCAAGACGTCCAATCTGAAGGGCAATCTACCCTATGGTAGTATGATCACCACTATTCTCGATTGTCTTCATGTAAACATAAAAGGTGAGAGAATGCATAAGGAGACGATCATGGCAGACCTAGACTGGGATGCCTTCACCAAGATGGGCTTGCATGAGGCAGTGATCAACGATGAGGAGTTGGATTCTCTAGAGTGGCCTCCGAGTTGGGCAGCAGCGGCAGCAGCGGCAGCAACAACAACTAAGGCTAAGGGTGATGATGACGACCGTATGTATATGGATGTGGACGACATCCCCCTCTTACGCTACAACATGCATCAGAGGTTGGTCCTTTTCGTCCTCTGCCAAATATGATGATTCACTCCTCTTAAAGATCTGGGAGGCTTAGCGTACGATTGATCGATAGGTAGTTGAGCTTGCATAGAGCCTTCAGGTTGTACAAAAAGAAGTGCACTGGCTCAGGACTACCTATGCCAAAGACTATGATAGGGATAGAGTAACCACATCCCCCGCCAGCACAGGGAAAGATACTTTTGTTATTTCTTGAACATTATTATTTTCTTTTTCTTAGTTATATTCTCAGGGTAACTGTCTGGATTGTGGGCGGTTCCCTATTTTATGTTTGGAACACATTTTTATTTTCGGTCTATATATACTTCCATCTTTTTACTAGGTGCATTATGGTCTTGCTTTAAGTTCTATCTCAACCAACAATGTGCTTATGGTGGGTTTGTATTAAAACTTTTAAGTTTATCCTATCTCAGTTCATGGACACAAGTGTATGTATTCAAGTTTGATTGGCAAATCCTGAGCACTCTGATACCAAGTTGTCACACCTCAATTCTTGTTAAACTAGAAGTGTGAATGAACCATCACATGAACCAACGGTTCAAGCCAGGATCACATAGGACCGTGTCGACAATCAAACCATACATATTCCACACAATCAGAGATAATAATAAATAACAAAATTTTATTAATAATAAACTGAGAATCTAATGATAAATATTTAATAAACCAATTATCAAATATAAACCAAAACATATTTTTAAATATCTATTACAATCCCATAACTCAAATACGAAAGTAATCGAAGCGTAGACACAATGGGAATACTTGCACGATGAGTCATGCTCGTCCTCTACAGCCTGCACGTCCATAGCCACCACATATCCGTACAATGACGCATTCATATAATCTTCAACAGTAGTACCTGCATCATCAACTAAAAATATACGAAATCATGGGGTGAGTTCACAACTTAGCTCATTGAGAAAACAAAACAATACAACAAACATATGTATGATGTCAAATTTATATCTCTACTCTGGTTTAAGTTTGCAATGTACTATGGTAAGGATAAGCGGCCACCACACCTCCTTACACGAGAGTGTGAGTATGCCCAATGGATCACACACCGTTGTCGCCCCACATCACCCACTACAGAATAGAGATAGAGCTAGAGCCTAACGAATCATATACCGCCAGCACTCCCCTTGACACTCTACCCATACTAGTACGTATGCCCCTACTGGTGAGGGCTTGCAAACTGGGTTCGTGTCTAACCAATCTTAAATGTCATCAAATTTGTATCCAATGCCTTACCCCAGCATCATTCAATACGTCCATAGAGATAGAGCTAGGGTCCGTCGGTAGAGCTACAGTCATACATCGTGATCACCCTCCTGATACCCTATGACATACTAAGTCCGCTAAGGTAACGACGATATGATGATGACAATGTGATGAATGATTTGATGCTACAACCTCTACCCATCCAACACACCGACCACACACAAACACATGCCTATCCTCATGATCAATATCATAAGAGAAATATAAATATGCATAAACAAGAAATAAAGCAGTTATTGGATGACATGCGAAATGCACAAACAAATATACAGATCATGGCAACAATCACATTAACAAAAAGTAAAGGGTAGTTTATTATTAACTAATTAGTTTAGGTCTTGTTCCCTCACCTGTTAAATGATGATGTTCCTCTTCCAAGCCTTAAAAGCTATCATGAACTAATTGGAAAGCTAAACAATTAGTAAACTTTAATTAGGGTTCTATTCCATCAGGTTATAGTACTCTGTCTCACTGTCCGGTCTGGTATTTATGCCTTTCGAACATTGTCCTGTAGCGTGACCGGTCTTGCATTGACCGACCAATCAACCATCTGGACAAACCCTGTTAGACTTTTTGAGAGTAACCTGTTGCCTAACCAGTCTAGCATCTAGCCGATCGGTCACTGGACTAGACAACCCCTGGGTTGTACTCTAGGTTGTCTTTCAGTCTGTCTTCTCTCAGAGTCATTTCTTTAGCTCTTCAATGGGATCCATCCTAAACCATACTAGGGTCATTAGTCCTTAGGGATTGGTCTTCAAAGAAACCCTAATTTCTACAGTTTGTTATGGGGTTTACATGGGAGATCCTATAGTCGCAATCACTGTGTTGGGTTGATCTACCAATACTGTGATTGATATCCCAATTCCTACCAAGTCCTAACCTTCTACAAAATAAAGGACTTACCGTTGATTCCTCAATGTAGTGGATTGGAAACCAACGACAACTTCTTCTTCTGTAGAGCTTCTTCTCCTTTCTCCAAGTTTTCTTTTTCTCCAAGCCTTCTTCCCTCTCTTCCTTTCAGTTTTAGGGTTTGAGAATGATCAAAAGAGTGAAAATAAGTGGAGAAATGTCACTTATATAGAGGGTAAGTTTTCTTTGAGAGTGGGATTCCAATTAGGAAGGAGTACTACTCAAATTTGGAAACTTTCTTAAACTCATAGTCTGTTTCTGAGCTTAACCGGTCACCTACAAGAAATCAGTTTTCATACCTTTCTTTGTGGTTCCTTCATCAGATTGGTTCACTTAAGCCAGTTACGATGGGAAGACCTGGCACAACACGGTTAGACCGGATTAGGGGAGTGTGGGTCTTACATTGCTGGTCAGGGCTTTGGATAAGTTTTGTGACGTGTCTGTGCATTGGTGTATTGTGTCATCAACATTCAAACATACCTAAATTAGTATAAAGAAAGGTTTTTACTCTTAAAACAATTCTCAACCGAAGCCATCCATTCACAATGGCTTCAGTTCTAGTAAGTTCCTCAGTTCTTTTCTCTCTCTTTGTTCTTTCAACCTGTTTCTATGAAGTTTCTGTAATAGTAAAGAAAATTACCTGATTCATCAAAAATGCAAGAACACTGACAACTACAATCTTAGTGTATTGCTGCTCGAATCAAATCGACATGCCAAAGTATAGACGAATCTAAGCTGCATTCTTATTACTTTCATTGACATTACGATCAACTAAGCAAGAAGCAACCATTTGTATGTTGAGGGACTCCTTAAGGAAGCCAACGACAAGGCAATCAAACAATGTCTAAATACCTAAAACGAAAGCTATGGATATATTGTTTCTTATCTCTAATAATTTATAACTTGAATTGAGATCTAAGACAAATTGGGTTTTAAGAATGGATTTGTCTAAGGCTCAACTTGGTGGTTATGTCTGCCAATTTTCAGGTACTCCTCCCTCAACCTTCTATAAATTGAAATTGAAACAAAGAAATGATGATTTTGATCAGTTAGTTTCCTTTACTTTGAAGGTTGTAGAGCTCATTGATCAGGAGCCTAAGCTTCCTTTGGTTTAGGATAGAGAACCAATATTATAATGAAGATTTGAGAACGAACAAGAAAAAAAAAACGTTAGCAGAGAGTGAAAAAGAGAGTGAAGGAAGAATTAAAAAGAAAAGGAGCAGAAGAATCGGAAGAGAAGAAGAAGAAACAAAGAAGGAGAAGGAGAAGTGAAGAAGAGAAGAAAGAAGGCCACCACCGGAGACTCCAAGAGGCGGCAGATTTGTTAAGCTTGAAGAAATGCTAGGCGAGGCGACCTAATTCCCGCCGAAATTTGATTTCCAGTTCTTCTCCTACGACGAGACACCCACATATATTTGCACAGCGTTGGAGGCGCACAGGATCATTTCTTTATCTCACTACCTCTCCTCTACAAGCAGGTAACATTCCTAAACTTTGTGTTTTACTTTCATGTGGTATATGAGTTCGGCCATCATGCACCCATGATTATTCATTGCAAGGTTGGTAATGACAGCTATGCATGCGGCACTTGCCATTCCTAGTATAGTGGTGGGTTGGGTCTAGACTAGGATGAAGTCCCCATCCCCCATCATGTATCCTGTAGACGCAAAGGAAATGTAATAATAGATTTATTCCCCATCCCCATGCTTGTATCCCATAGGGTTTATTCAAAGTTGTAATAATTTTCTTTTAATCCATACATACGGATTCCTAGGCTTAGATGGATGTATGAATGGATGAATATGTGAATGAAGCGAAACTCATAGACCCTAGGAAGGATTTCCATCCTTTAGGATGAGAGTAAAATATAGTCCATTGTCAAATTAAATACCAATTTTTCTAAACCTAAATTGACTTAAATTTTACTAACTTGTTGAGTTTGTTGTTATTTGATTTCCAAACTACGTATGGGCTTGATTCTTGGATCTATCCCGAGATACGTGGGCATCTTGGATGTCTACCATTCAAGTTCAATCCAACACCTAATTCCATTATCAAACATGCTCTCACATAAATTTCATATTTTTGTTTCAAATATTTTCAAACTCATTCCATTAGCGTATTGTAACATCCCCTTCCAAGGTGAGGGAAAACGAATCAATGGTCGGCAACATACAATACATGCGCTACCAAAACCTATATATTTTTTTAAAAAAACTTACATCATGCATTATCCATCCATTCAACAACAGTCTATCATAAATAACATAGGCAGTGGAAACATTGTTATATAATATCTACAACCATCTATCAAACCATTCGTATCAATACTTACAAAAACCTATTCAAAAACCATTCAAAAACCTATATTTTTTTAAATATAATTTTTTGATCCTTCTAATTTACTTTTAAAAAAATTGGTGCGTGTGTTTTCATACAGTCACCTGGTCATGAATTAGACGTGTGACTCTCTCTCTCTCTCTCTCTCTCTCTCTCTCTCTCTCTCTCTCTCTCAAACCACATTATCACAATTTAATAGAGCAATAGCGGAAGACTTACTACTAAAAAGTTTTAAGCTGGCATTCTAAAGTTCACAATTCAAATCATTAAATATTAACCAAATTCCAAAACCATTAATTGTAATCCTCAGTTCAACATAGCATTCAGTTCCAAATTGTTCCAAGTCTCAAATAGTTAAATGTTATTCAAAATTCATCCTGGGATAAAATGTTTCCCCAAATAAGACAAACCAAACTAAAAGTACTAAAAGAAATAGTAGGCAAACCCTAAGCCTACACACAGTCTTTACACTAGCACATGGGATCATGGATTTCCTCCTCTGGCTCACTATCATCATCCTCCACACTAGATGGATAACATTCCGAAGCATCGAGCATTGTACCTGCATCATCTAAAATATTTGTGGGCACAATGGTAAGCTCAACCAACAAGCTTAGTAAGAAAATCAAATGTAAAACATACAAATGCATGCAATTATAAACTACGGTCAGGTATGATAACTGTAGGTGCCAACTCTACACAACTAAAACAGAGCCTCCAGGTTGCACGGGTCACCCCCAACAGAATAAATGAAGCCTCTCTTGAAGCGAATCACCATCCCCTATGTATAGGTCCGACATTTTGGTCCTCGACCACAACTCATTCCAAGTCCACCCATGTGACCCTTGAGGAGGTGATAACCCCACTAGTCGACTCGCCCGTCCATTCACATTACTTCGGACATGGGGAGTATCGTAGCTATGTTCATACCACCCTTTATTGAACCTATGCCAATACATAACCCCCTATTGGTTAGGGGTACAGTTATACAGGTATTTATGTATAACTAGCTAGGTCCACCTAATTAATCAGTATTACCCCCACATACGACATTGTAACTTGGCTAAGTCATATTTGGTCAATGCAAAGCAGTGTCAGTAAGAAGTGGTGCAGGTGTCTCATACCATCCACCTTCCTCCTTACCAGCATAACCAGACATGATGAATTACCAAGACCAGCTCTACCTTTTATGGAGATGTCACGAAGTGTCCCATACCACCCCGCTTCCAAACCACTACGAGTATCACTGATCGCACACAAGAAAAATGCATATGCATGGACAAACAAGCAATATATTGGATGGCATGTTATCACACAAGAGCATGTTATCAATCTCATACAAAACATCTCATAACAATAGAGAAACACACACATCCAAAGGCCCAGTTCCCTTACCTGAGAGACGTTGAGTAATCTACCGTATCACTAGTCGAGTAGCTCTCTCGAGGTTTTCCTTGTATCTCTATCAAAATCATATACAGTTTGTCAAATGTTTAATTATATAATAAGGTTCATTCTAGCATTACATTAGGTTTAGGTCACTTTTTCCATTCCAATAGTTTCACCTCTCTTTATACTTACTGCTTGCTTGTCATCATGAATCATTAAATGTTGGTTTCTATTTCTATGTCATAAATATTGTTTCCTAACCCATAGGTTTGGTCCTTTGATACCTGAGTGACGGTTTGCCACAGTGTGTCATTATGTTTAGGTTACTGTTCTTGATCAATGAGTTATATTTTAAGATCCTTGGTTCAGTCCCAACACACGATAGGTTATTGTCTAGGCAAGACGGTGACGTATGGATGGACATCCCATTCGATAGTCAGTTTCTACCTTCTGTTCAGCTTAATACTAAAAAGGATTTCTTATTATAGAGGTCTAAGGTTCCTGGACCTCAAACATGGTTTACAAGGCTGCATGGCAGCTTACTGGCCGAGCACGGAAGGTGCTGCAGACAAAAAGGTGTGCGGTTGGTGGTCGCGGCCTCACTAGACAGCTACAGGGCTTGAGGCTGGTGGTTGCAGCTGCACGCCTCCGCGTGGTTGAGTGACTTCACCTATGTCCCTGAGGCGTTGCCAAGCCTAGTCCAGTGATCTTTAGGTCTTGTGGGTGTGTATTTAGTCCTTTACAATTTGCTATCGTCCATCCCTTGTTTACTATCCATCTTTACTATTTGCCCATCATAGCATTTCCTTAAATTTACTGTCATTCTTTATGTCTGTTAATCCAGTCCCAATACACTATGCTTGCTGTCCAAGGGCTGCAGAGGTGGTGTAAGGTTGGACATTAAATTTATAGTCCGATCCCACCTCCGTATTACTTAAAATGATAAGGAGTTGTTTTGTTTAACATGGTTGTAGAGTCCCATGCCTTCAAAAATGGTCCATAGGATGGCAAAGTAGGTCACTAGCCAAGCATGGGTGACTGCGGCTGCCAATAAGGTATGTGGCTAGTGTGCGTAGCCACACCTCACCAGACGCAAGGCTTACGGTTGGTGGTTGCGGCTGCATGCTTTAGCATGGTCGTGAGGTCCCACCTGCATTCCTGGGTGTTGTCCAGCCTCAACCAAGTGTTCTTGTGACTTGGGGGTATGTGGTTCATCGTTTACACCCCCATTCGGATGTGGGTTCTATCTGGACGGTGTCCAAACGGATAGATCTAAACTAAAATCCTTCAGATCCAGATTCTAAGTCTTCAAATCTACTATTGGTTCATGATCCAGGTCTTTTATGGTCATCTCAGACCTCTAAGAGCTTATGGGTATTTATTTATGTTTCCTTAGGCTTGGTTTCACTTTTCTTTTGTGCCATAAAAGCTGCCATCCACGATTTGAGTCCGTAAATGGTAGCCTATATGGTTCAAGGCTACACCATTTGTCCATCTTCTTATCCTATGTTACTTGTGTGGGTGGATTAATACACATATAGTCCTCCACAGTATAACCTGCATCAACATCTAAAAAATAGTGTGTACACAAGGGTAAGCTCACAACTTAGCTCAGTAAGACAATCAGACAATGCAACAAACATATGCATGAGTAACATTCACATTATGGTCTGGTTTTAAGTTTGCAATGTACTATATAAAGGATTGACGGCCACCACACCTCTATACACTAGTGTGTGAAGCCGCCCAATGGATCAAACACCACTGTCGTCCCACATGCACCCACCATGGAATAGAGATAGAGCTAAAGCGTCCTGATCAAACACCGCCAACACTTCTCCTGATACCCTACCCATACCAACACGTAAGCCCCTATTGGCGAGGGCTTGCAAACTGGGCTTGCAACTAACAAATCCTATATGTCATCACAGTAGGCCTTATCCCAGTACAGCTCCCTACGGCATAGAGATAGAGCTAGAGTCTAGTGGTCAGGCCAGAGACCACAATGCCACTTCCTCTCCCTGATACCCTACCCGCACCAAGCATGCTAAGACAGAACGATACGAAAAAGGTGCTAGTGTGAGGAATGATCCCAGACCCCAGGCCCTTCCCATTCCATACACCAACGAAAACAATCACATGCCTAACAGTCACACCTTAGCATAGCGAGTATGCATGAACAATAATAATAACTGAAAGTAAAGGATGACATGCGAGTATGCACAAACATCAGTCCATAGAATAATCATTATTAACAACGTTTTACTGTTATTAAATTATTAGGGTTTAGGTCTGATTCCCTTACCTGACGCTTGTTTGATAACTTGCTCTGCGTCACATAATCCAAACTTGCTACCACAAAGTCCTACACGATGTTAGGGTTGTATTAGAATAGTTTTCTCAGGATTTACGTTGGTCGGAAAACCAATAAGGTCAAAACACTTCTCACAGAGCAGACCGGTCGCAGGTACTGGTGCGACCGGTCTACAGGTACCGGCCGCGGTACTGTGGGGAAAGGTACGACCGGTATGGTTGACCGGTCCCCATAGACCAGCCTCCAGGAGATACCGGAGGCAGGTACCGGTCGCATAGGGTGCGACCGGTATGGTCGATCGGTATGTCTCCGGAAGACCATACATCCAGTTCTCGCCTTCTGTCGGTCACCCCCTATTGATTCTAGGGTTTCTCCTATACATTCTAGGTCCAAGCACTGAGTTATAGTTGTTTCCAACTCCATTCAAGTCCTAGTTTCGATGATCTTCAACCTCGAACTTGAATCTAGGGTTTACCGACTAGATTAGGGTTTGACGGCAAAATATGGTTTAGATCAATACCTCGCCTTGCATGGTATTGATCCAATCATGACTAACCATTCTAGAACGATTAACGTAGAGGAAGGTTTAAACACTTACCGTTGGTTCGCGGTAGAGTGTTCTTCATCCAACGGCAATGGCGGCTCTTCCCTCTCCTTCCTAAGCTTCTTTTCCTTCTTCAATCTCTTTCTCCTCTCTAGGGTTTGTGAGGATCAATGAAAGGGATTTTAGGAGGTTTAGGAGTCCTTATATAGGCTATGGTTGAGTTTAGGAAGCCTCCTAACATTAGGAAAGTCCTTCGGTTTGGAATTTGAAAAGTGGGACCCACAAAGATCCATTTTCGGATCTAAGTGGTCTGCTGCGCAGGCTATACCGGTCGACCGGTACCATCGACCGGTATGAAAATATCATTCCTAATTTTGGTCCGTTTTCATACCTGGTTGTCATCCGCTCGTCCTGTCTGGCCCGGTGATGATTGGAAGACCTGTTACGACATGAATGAAAGGTTTAGATCGGGTTCATGGAGTGCGGGTCTTACACCATTAATGGTGGTTGAACCATCTCTCTTTGATTTAGTTACCGATATGTTATCATTGAGATCATGTAAGATTATTAAGCAACATAGAGAAAGGATTACTTGCATCGGTTGCTTTTCGTTCCAGGCCTTTGGTGAGTACTCGTTGCTCCAAAGGAGAGTTCTTAGTTTCTTCGGCCCTTTTCTCCTTTCTTCTTCTCCCTTCTCTCTCTCTCTCTTGGTCATGTGCGCTAGAGGGAGGGTTCTCCCTTTCTCTTCCTCTTCTCTCTCTCTTTCTCCCTTCTGTAAAACATGTCAAACCTCTTTCTCCAACTCTTTTCTTCCTTGCATTTCTGGTTTGGTAGATTAGAGGAGATTGTGTTGTCTCCATAAGGGAATGATTAGATTATGGGATCTCAAGGAACCCATAATGGAAGTAAGGGAAGATTTCCCTCTTTCCCTTTCAAGCTTAGATCGAACATGATAAGCCTTCCATGATAGGAGAAGGTAACAATTCAAATCAGCAGGTCCCGCGACAATTGGTTTTCAACCAGTTCGCGCCCATAGGTGCGGCTGCATGTGAGCAGCTGGACCACCATGTCTAGCTGAACCTCCTTGTTTCCCCTTTTTTGGTTGGGATTGGAAGTAAGGTGTGTTCGATAGCTTCCCGTTTGGGCTGTAGGTCCACTTACACCATTCCTTAGTATAGAATCAATGGATATCTACCAACATAAGAGGTTCAGGGTTAATATCATGTTACCTCCATGGGTTGTTGGCCACGTCGGTCCGATACACGCGTCGTGGTAAGACCTGTTACCAGTCCAAAATAGTCAAATCGGGATGGTGTTTGGGCACGGGTCTTACAGCAGCTCGGGCGGCGAATCCTCCACTTTGGTTGGATTAATTTCTTCTTCATCATCACTTGAGAACCATTTCAGGATTTGCTCACAATGAACTTCACTGCAAGAATAAAAAAGAAGGCGAATCAGCATTATAGAAAGAAGAAAATAAGATAGGAAAGAATGGGTCAACCAAACAAAAAGTTCAAGGAAATTGCCTCCTTTCAGGCTCGGGTACTCAATCGTAGTCTCACGACCCATCATGCTCAGAGTCTGCAACTCGGCCGAGGATAGTGTCAGCCTAAGATTCAGTAGGGTTAGTGAAGGAGACTCCCCACATATTATCCAAGGATGGCAGCTTCGATCCTTGATGCTCCGAGCCAGCTCGGATAGAGATGAAGAAAAACTTAGCCTTCCAAACATGGTTTGAGGAAGGCAACTTGGTGACGACCTTCTACTGAGTGACTCCCCGAGTGACAGGTCAGGCATTGAAGAAATGGTACTCATTCACTACCTTTTGTTGTGGTCATTTTGGATGTGCCATTTTTAAGGAATTGAGCATGAAGAGCTTGCAGAAAATATTCACAGTAAGCCGTCAGTCAATCTAAGAAATAAGATTAAAAAAGCCATCACAGACCCCATCCATTCGGGGTGAGTTAAGGCACAGCAATCTCGAAGTACTTTAAAATCCCTTTGGCGGCAAGATGAATTGAAAACTAAATCCAGAGACAAACTTGTCTTTGTACACAACTATATTGGCATAACAATATGTGCATGACCTCTCATAGGGGAAAGGAGACCTAAGTTCAATCTCTTCAGGGATCTGGTATTTATCTCAGAGGACTTCAACAGTGGTGTAGTTTAGCTTCCCAAGAATGTAACGAGCCAACCAATAAGTTTTTGGGTCTACAAATTCATTGACATAGACCTCATCAGAGTCCTCAAACTCTTCAAGATCAGGGTTACATGACCTTGAGGTCGATGCCACTCCATAAGACCTAGGTTAGTAAATTGGGAACAAGAAAAAGGAAAGACTGACTCTCTTTGGGAGGTCCCCAAACCTACCTATCCTCAGAAGGGTTCCTGTGACCCCTATAAGGGTTCCTACGGCCCCCACCATGTGACCCTTGCCCATCCTCACGGACTATTGGAGCAATCTCCGAAGATCTAGGTTTACCCCAGTTGATGCTCAGCAGAATCCATCAGATCCTCAACCATTTTAGACAAAGAAAAAGAGAAAGGACTTATTGGAGATCAAGTGAAGAAGAGGATGGCCGGAAGGAAGGCAGAAGCATCGAAGATAAATTTCAAGAGAGTTTCAGCCCGATAATCTCAAGTAAAGAAAGGAAGAAGACGACGACTCTATTTTTAGAGTCCAACTCCCTTCCCTTAGGATCCGACCATTCAATTCCAATGGAGACCCTCCACGTGGCAACCCCAATGGCACAAGGTTCTGACGCAATGGCTCGAACTTTACAATTCCAAGGAAACAATCCATGTGGCATCACTCCAATGGCAGGGGGCCAAGTGCAAAGAGTACAAAAATTGAAAAGGAGCATGTCTTTTCGGTTTTTTTAAGGTTACAGACACGTGGCGCATGAATAGCAACCCGCACATCACCTCTACAAAAAGTAATCATTATGACAACCTACGTTCCTTGTTCTCCTCGATTGGTAGGTCCATGTGGCAGAGTATCATTTACAAAGAGTCTATCGCCATAAATTCAAGCCAGATATTCCGCGATCAGCAAAAATATCTCAAAATATCCCAAAAAGATAAAGATTGACATCAGTGCACAAAATCAAACTTGGCAGAAAATTCTCCAGAAAGTGAACCTCTGAACATGCATGGGTTGACAACATCTACCTTCAAGGCTAAGGAACCTTCACCCTTTGAAGTCGGTGCTCACCTCAATTTTCAGGTTGTCCTACACTACTCGTCAGGGGCGGCATCACAGCCCGGCCATCGTCTTAAGAAGGAAAACTCAGACATCACATCAGGGACAATGTTGCTCCCCCGAATTCTACAAAATCGGAAGAGCAAGGGGCAACTGGTAAGATCATGATGAGGCCAATCAACCAAAAGAGGACTTGTGTCTTCAAATGGATCACTTACCCCAACGGACACACGTTAGAGTCTCATTAAGGCATATCACGCAACCTCCATACCTTCGGACTGTTAAGGGACGTGCCTATAATCATGAAATCCAGATAAGCAGTATCTAACCTACTACCTGTTGGTTAGTTACACGTGTCAGCCACCAGATGCAACATTAATCACATATTAAGGAATCAAGGGATGGTTATAACAAATTTGATTGTTGGAACCTCATAAAACAGCTAAGGGACTCTCTTACATAGACACGATTCCCTACATATAGGGGTGAAACCGACAGATGTACGCTCAAAATCCTACCCCATGATGATAATTCCTCGAAGATCTTGGATTTAGCCCCGAGATCCACGTAACTACAGAGATATGCTTCTAAAATCAAGCCATTCCACGCCTTCCTACAAATACCCCTGACAACAAAGGTAAACGGATCGACTCTAAGACTTACTAACTCACTTACTCTCTCTCTCTCTCTCTCTCTCTCTCTCTCTCTCTCTCTCTCTCTCTCACTCTTTCATACTTCTTTACTTTCAAATTTTACTTGAGCCCCTCTCTACCCAAACTTGACTTTCCTTATTCCTGAGTTCATCTGTTTATGGCTATAAGAGTTGACTTAGGCATCGAAGTAGCCACAGGGCTATCCAACTCGTCCCTCTACTATCTGTTCGTTTCTTGTGATAGGTGTCATCATCAGGAGCTCCAGACCAAATCCAGTGATAACAGTAGCCACGTCCCAACCCATTGTAATAGATTCTAATCGAAGCTACCCACCCACTAGGGTGGCCTAGAAGAAAAAAAGTGCTATGATTATCCTTCAAAACTATATTCTATTCTTTTAAACAATGGGAGATTATATCCATTATCAGAATAAATTTTTTACACCCATGGTGAAGAGGAATATTTTCACCTTGTATTTCGAAGGTGTTAGATTAGGATCTAATGGGGGCTATTATCGACATTCAACATACAAAAGAGCAATATCATAGTGCCACCTTGAAAAACTTTCTTGATCAACTAACAAATAGATGAGGTATCAAATGCTTAAGAAAAATATCTTTAGAGTACCTCATGCTTAAAATAAATGTTTGAATTCATTATTAGTTAATTCTATTTAGGACTGAAATTTCCAACTTTGTTCACGGTGAGCTCCACCCTCACTCCCCACTCTAGCCCCCCAAACCTCCACCTTTTGCAACTTTGTCCTCACCCTTGCTCCCTCTGACCCCTCCCTTAGCACCTCTTTCCCCTAGTCTCCATAAGCCTTTGTTCTTCCACCCTAGCCCCGACCCTCACCCACTCTTTGCCTACAACTCCTTGCCTAAAGCCACAATCCATTTGAGTCATGGCACACCATTTAATATTGTGAGTGTCTCTGATTGTGAGGGGGGAGAGAGGCAAAGTGCAACAAAAGTGTCACTTGGAGATACTATCATCCGTCTATATGGGGGTGTGTCTCTGCCTATTTATACGTCTCATATCAATTTCAGATTTCAAACTACTGAAACTTTGAGATATTTCTGGAAAAGAAACAAGTACTAAGGTATAAAATATGCCATGACCCTGATGGTGTCTTTCCTTACCACCTCACCTATAATCATCTTAGGTATGCCATGATTCTCTTAGATCATTCGATTTGAATCGAATCATTTCTCTGTACTGGAAAATCAAAAGGCCTCCATTGAATATGGTCATATCATATCAAATGATTTTTTTGTAACTTATCATCTATCTATGTTACTCTCAAATCAGCTATAATATGGTCATTTCTTACCTTATCTTTCTTATATAGTTTTGTTAGACATCTATCTCAACATCATCGTCTCAGTTACATTGAGTTTATTTATATGATGCTTATTAACTATCCAACATTTTACACCAGACATCATAGCCGGTTGAAAGTTAATTCTATAAAAATTTTCTTTTAGTTTTAAGGGAAAACGCCATTCACACAGCACTCAGAGATACACCTCTCCATTTCATCCATCATATTTTTAATCCTTTATGAAACATCATCATCTATATCACCTTCTTCATTTATATTTGGCCCTAGATACCTAAAAAACAACCCTTCGCGATATAACCCTCTTGTCAATTTTCACTACCTCATCGACCGCCCTTGTGTGGCTAAAGTTATACATCATATATTCCGTTTTCAATCTACTTATCTTAAAATCTTTTAATTTCAAGGTTGATCTCCATAACTCCAACTTGACATTAATTATTGTTTTTTTCTCATCCAACAAAGTATGACATATCGTATGGTATATGCACCTAATCCACCCCATGTACTCTCTATCCCATAGTTCCATATCCTGATCTGGTTTAGTCCAAATTTCTCCTTTTTTTGGACCGGCCAAAAATTCGATCTATATCGTTTTCTCTTAAAATATTAAAGAAGGATTTAAGCAAAACTTTTTTAAATTTTCTTTAACTGTAGATGGATGACACGTGGCAACCCATTCTAGGGGTGTCTACGGGTCGGTTTGGACCAATTTCGATCCAAGCCAAGTCGGTCTCAGGTTTTTTAGGGGCAGCCCAAAACATCTCCAATAAGAGATTTTGTCTAGAGTGGGTTGTGGTACACATTAGTTAACGGGTCAGTCTGGTGTTGATTTGTTATCGGGCTAGCTTAATTGATTCTTATCGGTTTACTATATGTATATGTAGTAAAAAAGTTGGATTAATGGGCTCTATCAGGCCATATCGGCCTGGTTCGATTTTGGTGTTGATTTCAACATTCATATTTAATGAAATGTTGGCTTAATGGACTCTTATTGGGTCATTATCAGATTGATTCAGTTTTTGGTCTTATTATCTGGTTTGGTTAGGACTTACCAGTTGGTCACGTTCGGTTTCGATTCTTCATCAGGCTCTAAAAACACAACCCAAACTCTATCCAATAAGGTTTAGTTTCAGTTTGGTCCAGGCCAAATCAGGTTGGTTTGGTTTTGATGTTTTTCAATTTGGGCCCAATTTTGACACCCCTAACCGATTCCCATGGAAGGTTCACAGGCCATGAATTAAAAAATAAAAATAAATAAAAGGTGTATCAGTTCAGAATTTCAGATCCTGGTACCGATAATGGAAATTTATACCGAATTGATAATTTGGTTCGGCCAGATCGGCCGACCCGATACTGATTCCTAACCCCATGTTCTATCCAATTATCGATTCCAAATTCCAAGACCAGGAAGGTGGGCTGTATCGTCTTCCTCCACATGGGTGTCTCCTGATACCGTATCAGTGTTCATGCTTAGTGGGTCCCACATCCAAAGATGGGTCCCATACCTGATAGACGGTGATGGGTATTGGGCCGATACTCATGTGGGAGAGAAAAACACAGCTAAAGTCAGCTTGGCAATAGTATATTACGAAAATACCCTTTACTTTTCACTTTATTCATTCTGTCTCCCTCGTTCCTGTAAGACTTTCTTCTTGCGTACTCCTCGAACATTCACCAGTGACGACGATCGCAGAAACCCTCGCATCCCAAAGCGAACCCTAATTGGTAGGTAAGCTCTCATTATTTATCCGACCTACGATTAAACTGCTAAGCTTTGCTTATCTGTTTCTTCCTTTCTCTCTCTTTCGATGTATTTGATTCCTTCAGTGACTATTGGTTAGCAGGATTGAAGAGAAAGTGATTGGGGCTTTTGTGTGGCTTTTGTGTCCTCCACACTCCAAATTTCACAACTAAAGTTCTTCAAGGGAGTTGAAACGGTTGGTCTCACTATATCTCTGTTCTATGTTTTCTTGTTTTGTAATGGAAGAGATTGCGTTGTCTTCAATCTTGAACGAGCATCCACAATATCTTATTACATTCAAATGGGAACTCTAGTTTTGGGAGATAAGGTTTTAATTGATCAATGACTTGCTTCTTGCTGCAATTTACCTTTAGGGCTTCTAAATACGATTTTAAAATTTTGGATAAGGAAAACAGCATTCGGGCTTCTAATGGTAGCTTTAGATATATTGTTGAATTGTCTTAATTGCCAATTGTAGTGCACTTAGATACCATCCTGTGAATTTCTTCACTGTTAAATAACTGAAGGGAAAGAAGCATGGCCTAGAGAAAAGAATAGGTGCTAAGAGTTTTTGGTTTTATCTTTTGCATGCTTTTATTACACCTGCTGCAAAGGATGTTGTTTCTGTGGTCCAACAGTACCCCCTCCCCCCCAAAAAAAAAAAAAACACACACACACACACACAAAATCCTGAGACTTGATTGGTTTCCATGTGATAGGATGATGCTTTTTTAATCAGATAATGGTTGGAGTCCTTTTTTTTTGGGGTAAGTGTGGGAGTCCTTTCATTTGTCTGGCGGGTGATGCGGAGACATAGGATTTTTTCCTCAAATAGAAATAGAAACTATAAATAAAGATGCAGTTTCTGGAAATTCAGAGTAGGTGAACAAGGAAGAAAAACTCAAGAATCTAATCAAATCAAAGAAATACAAATCTTAAATGAGTGCTCCTCAAGGTCTCATTAAGGTTGTGATTCAGAATGAGAGATTCCTTTCTTGGTCTGCTAGGTGCAAATGGTGGGTTTCAGTTGCATGTTAGCAAAACAGAGCCATACTGATTGGTGCTATGTGAACAATAAATGGACTGAAATGGTTATATATATATATATATATATATATATCCCGAAATTCAAAACTACCCGTCATCCAATAAAGACCTAAGATTCCTAATAATAATCCAAAATCTCCTACACGATTAGTTACAAATGCTTTTTGACAAGCATTTGCCGTAGTTGGTCGTGTGAACCAAAAACCCAATAAAAGATAGGAGCACATTTCAACTAATTCCCAAAAAAATATAAAATTGTATTAAATTGGAACTAGTAACTAATCCCAACATAGACGCATTGGAAAAACTCATATAAGTAAAAAATCTTAAATATCCTTGATCACGAGACATATAACTGTCACTATAAATAAGAACCAGAATTCCAACAGTAGTGATTAAGATTGACATAATAGAAGTAAGTGGATTGATCAAGTGGCCGAACTCTAAGGAAAAATTTTATTGATGATCCAAGACCATACATATTGATAGATAGAACTTCCATTTATTTGCTGAATAGACAGATCGACCGAATATATATATATATATATATATATATATATATATATATATATATATATATATATATATATATATATATATATATATATATATATATATATATATATATATATACATTTTTTTTTTGGGTGTGGGGTAGTTGAATAGAAGATTTATATTCAAAAAGGCACCAAATGTACAGGGGGCTCCCCATATTAGGGGAGTTAAGGAAAAGAAATCAATCAGATGAGAAGGGAATACTTATCCACATTGAGTTGGATAGGTAAATTCCAAGCATTTAGAATGAATCTATTCCTTCAAGAATTCAACCAGTGTTTTAAAAGGTGGGATGGTTTATGAAACAGTCATCTGTGCCATTTGACATCCCAACATTATGAATGGTGTTGTAATCACTTCAGGGGCATTAAATAATAATTAATTTTTTTTAGAGAAGGTAAATAAAGGCATAAAATCTTTAAAAAAAAGGGATCCCTTTCATGGATTTTGTTCTGTGCAAATTTGTATTTATATCCGTAATCCTATATGATTTTTCTTTTTCGACAATTTTTTCTTTTATTTGTTTCTGTTTGGACTTTAGAAGCTCTTCTGTTTTCCAATAGTCTCTTTCAAAATGGATAATTGCTATTGTTCCATGTTTAAGGCACATGATACCTCACTTTTGCCTAGGTAAACCCAAGTTCTTTCCTCTAGTAACGGGGAGCTTTCTTCAACATTCTCTTGATTAGGCACTGCCTTTAAATATTCAGCAATGGTGCTCGAGGTTAGCTATGAAACTACTTTCATTTTCATATGAGTTCTTTTGTTTTGCCTTATATGTTTTCTTTCCAGGGAGTAGGGGGGTTATTTTTTTTCCCTTTTTGCTCATTAGGCTACCATGATCTGTATTGATAATTCTGAATGGATGAGAAATGGTGATTATGCACCCTCAAGGTTTCAAGCACAAGCTGATGCAGTTAATCTGATATGTGGAGCAAAAACACAGGTAATGACTCATCTCATTAGTACTATTATTTATTTCTTTGATTCTGTGGAATTTGGTTTGGGTTTTGGGAGTATTTGTTCGGTTTGATTTGGTTGACATATTAGTTGCCCTTCTGTTTGCTTTGATTATTAAGAGCTTATTCTTATGCAAACTAAAGATTTTTGGTTGGTCTCCAGTCTAATCCGGAGAACACTGTGGGAGTTTTAACCATGGCAGGAAAAGGGGTACGCGTTTTGGTCACTCCTACTAGTGATCTGGGCAAGATCTTGGCTTGCATGCATGGTAAGTTTCTATTTTGATTTCCTTGTAAGGAGATGTTTTCAAAAGCATCTGTGATGTTTGATATTGTAATTTGAGCTGCTGTTGTCCTCTAAACATCGTTATACCCCTGTTATGGTTGCCAATGACTTTTTGTGATTGCGGCTATACACTAATATATTTGGTTAATTGAATTGTAATTGATATTTTATATCTATTTGAGAATATGTTGGTTTGGTCTGTGTCATTGATTTTGCAGAGTTAGAATTTAGTTTACCATCATTTCTTATGAAGATGGGGCTCTAGTTGTTGCTATCTATAAGAGTACAGCTGAAAAGATTGTATTCTCTGATAATCTTTGGCAAGATTCTTTCTTGTTTACTTCTCATATCGCTGTGGAAAACTAGTGTTCTCTTGAATTTGGTCATTCCTCTGGCTCTAATTTGGTTTTTGTTTTTTTTGTGTACTTAAGTATGAGGTTGGAAGTGTATTGATACTTTTATAACTTATTCATTGCAATAGCTATTTTGGAGGGTTCCATTTGTTTTCACAATAAATATTAAAAACTCGAGCAAATATGAAATACCCTTCGTCAAAGTACTGTTGTTCCCAACAAGGTTCAAAAACTTGGGTTTTGGTGCCATATCAGCCATCCAAAATGTTGCCGCAATATTTCAGTATATTTCAGTTGGAACAAGGACTGAATTGTCTTACTGAAATCCGACTGAAATGACTGAAATTTTGACAAAAATATTGCTTACCTGATGTAGAGATGCTGACCCTAAAAACCGAAAATCGGTCAAAATATTGCATTTTTCTAATTCGGATGTCATTCCGTCTCAGATGAACCGAAATCTTTGAAATGAAATTTTGCCCAACTTTTTCTGAGTTGTTGAACTATGATTTCCCACCATATGTGTGTTTGTTTACCATTTGAAGATTTATTGTAGGGATTGTTTAATTGACATCTCTATTGGTATATTTAGAACATGTAACCTTCTTTTGGTTTTCCCTTATCTTATTCCCAAAAGTTTTTAAAGTTGGGGATAACAAATATGGCTTTGAATTGAGCTGATTGGCGGAAAAGGATCCATGTAGCCGATCCCATTTAGTTGGGGTAAGGCCGAGTTGAGTTGAGTAAAATAAGCTGTGATTAGGTCTATATTCTGTTACAGTGGCTTTTAATTGGTTTTTGTAGGCTAAGAGATAATAGAATTCAAAGTTAGTTAGTTGCAATGGCAGTTCTGTAATTATGTATGTAAGTGCAGGTGTAGTTGGGATTTTCAGTATATATATGTTCACCTTCCACACATGGCAATAAGAAGTAATTTTCTATTTCTATTGGTGTGCTGCTCTGTGGATTCACAAGCATGGTTCCCTTCTGGCTGAATGCATGCTTGTGCTTTTCTTTTCTGTATTTTATTTAATTTTTTTTACTGTATATTTTATTTCTGTTTCCAGCAGCCATAGCTTACTCCACAACCAGTTTAATCTCTCTCCTCTTTTGTTTGAAATCCATTCCGACGTGACTTACTTCTTCAAATCCAACCAGTCACTTCTAAGTCTGCAATCGATACTGTGGGAGACCAGCTGTTTTACTGGGGAATTCTTGTGTACATTACCAAATGAACACATTAAACCTCTAAGTTTCAATGCCTGAATTGATCCTAAGAACCAGTAGGTTTTGTCCTTGACCACCATCCCAATTTTTTCTTTCTTTGCAGATACCTCGAATGATTTCTTGAGGGAACAACTTCCACAAGACCCCTTGTACCAAGATGAATTTCATGCCATTTGATGAATAATCTTTGTATCTCTTGAGATAACCCATTCTAAACTAAATAAGCAAAATAATAACTCCATGTAGTTCTTGATGTGTCACATTGAATTTAAGGTGGGGTCCAATTGATTTTATTGCATGTCAATCTATGTTACTTGTTAATGGTAAGTTTACTTCTCTGTGTAGGCTTAGAAATAGGAGGTGAGATGAACTTGGCTGCTGGGATCCAGGTAGCTCAGCTGGCTCTTAAGCATCGCCAAAACAAAAAGCAGCAACAAAGAATTATTGTTTTTGCTGGAAGGTGGACATTTTGTGTCTCTCAATATGTTTTGTGCATTTTTATCACCATTTAAATTATTAATTTGTTATCCGCTTTCAATGCTTTCAGTCAAGTCAAACATGAAAAGAAATTATTGGAGGCAATCGGAAGGAAATTAAAAAAGAACAGCGTGGCCCTTGATATTGTTGATTTTGGGGAAGAAGATGATGGGAAGCCAGAGAAGCTGGAAGCTCTCCTTTCTGCTGTAAATAACAATGATAGCAGCCACATTGTTCATGTTCCTCCTGGTCCTAATGCTCTCTCTGATGTGCTTATAACGTGAGTGACATTAATTTCTCTGTGGTTTTTTGTACTTTTGTTGTTTAGGTCATATCATACATTTCAAACGATGGGGTTTTATTTTTTTTTCTTTGGGATCGCAGCACACCCATATTTACTGGAGATGGGGAAGGAGGAAGTGGTTTTGCAGCCGCTGCAGCTGCAGCCGCTGCAGCAGGTGGTGTGTCTGGATTTGACTTTGGTGTGGATCCCAACTTAGATCCTGAATTAGCTCTTGCCCTTCGGGTTTCAATGGAAGAAGAGAGGGCAAGGCAAGAAGCAGCTGCTAAAAGGGCTGCAGATGAAGCTGCAAGACAAGAAAAAGGAGATCAGCCATCGCATTCAGAGGATACAACTATGACTGACCGTGGTAGCATTACAGCTCCTGAACCAGAAACTAAAAGAAATGATCCAATGGTTGGTCATACTGCATTTTTGTCTTCTTTTTGTTTGACTTGATTGCATTGGGTTAGTGTTGCTTGCTCATCAACAATCTTGTGCTGAAAATACTTACTATGCCTTTTTTCCTTGTTGGGTTGTCAAGAGTCCTTACAGTTTATCTCTTGAGAAGGCCTGTTACTAGAGTTTGTTGTAATTTATCTTTTGATTTCCTTTAGTATAAAAGATAAATCCAGTGCCTAGTCTTTGCTATTTATTTAAACTTTCCAAGATTATGTGTGCTTCATATGATTTCATATGGATTTGAATGTGGTACTAACTTTAGTAAACATAGGAGTGAAAATGGTGTATACAAGGGATAAGCCTGAGAGTGATTGTGTTTGTTATTTAGATTCCATCATAGAAAGAAAGGGATTTTTTTTTGGGGGGGGGGGGATTGTTAGAGTTTTATGTGATCTATGTATTCCATTTCCACTGAAAGGAAAGTTTATAGGACTTTCAACCATAAGACTGATAATATTGTACAGAGCTGAGTGAGAAACAACACAAATAAAATAAGTGTAGCTGAGAACATTGTAAGTTAGCATATTATAAGTGTACTGTACGTATCATTGAGAAATATTTTTTCACGCATATTTCAAAACATAAGGAAAAATTCGTGTCTTTTATGAGGATTTGTGTTAAACATGTATAATATGTGTCGTCCATATAATACCTTTTGAAAATGTTGCCTTATTTTAAAAAATAATATTGAAAAATGTTTTAAAAAATGTTACTTTCACAGTTGTGCTTTTGCCTTTTGCTTTGCATTATAATATTTTATCTAAAAGGCTACTTTTCCCCCAGAGTATATTGATCATCATAAAAGCCATTCATGCTTGGGTCCTTGACAAGTACTTTCCTTTTAGTTAAACTGTAGGCGCTAAAGGGCGGTAAGCCGTGAAAGTTCTAGCTAAAGTGCAATATCTGCTGTTCTTTCGCGCTAAAGCAAGAGAAGCCCATGGAGCAGTAGGAGTACGTCGCTTCTTTCTTTTTCGTATCTGCTGTCCCAGCTGAGTTCCACTATCAAGTAATTATAGTCGCAAAGCAAGTGATATAAAAAATCACTGAGATCTTTATTTTATTTTATTTTAAATAGATCATAGATAAAGCATTACGGAGGAGTGATTAGCACTACTTTGGTTGGCGCATTGCAGTAATGAACAAAAGAATGAGATTGGTTCGGTCTTAAGTCTTTGGGTGAATTCATTTAGGTATTGAAGTTTTAATTATTGCCATCCCTTGCTTGGCTGCACTGGGCTTGGTAGTAGCATAGGTGGGCCCTTGGGCAGTTAGTTCAGGTCGTAGGGATCGCTATCTTACTGTGATACCCGGAAACTTTCTATGCCCACATTGAATAGTTTTAAAGTGCGGTTTAGTAACTTTCATGTCTTCTGCTACTTTAGGAAGGTTCAGACAGTAATTTATACCTTTTACAGGAAGTGAAAGCAACCCCAAGTTCCCTATTTCTTCCTGGTTTATAATAAGATATCTCTTGTAATTTCATTTTCAACATTGAAAAGAAAATTATTAAATTTAAGGCTTCCCTTCCCATATATTATGATATAGAGGCTAGAACCGTCTAGAACTCCACTAAGACTATAAACAATGAAATCAAATACTGCAACACGGCACAATTCTTTACTGGCACTGAGATCCACTCTCACTTGTGTCATGTAAGAATTCTTTTTTACATGTTCTTTTGATGGAACTGTGATATATGCTATTTTTCTTACATCTCCTTATTTAAGAAATATGTGATAAGAAAGAAGAAAGACATTTTACCAAATGTCTGAAATCCCAATTATGATATTCCACTTTTTATATTTATATATATATGTATACATATGCCTCCCTTTTTTTTGTTTTCAAAAAAATTATTAACACGTATTAAACATCTAATGTATTATTGCCGTGCACGTTTTTGGCACTGATTTTTTAAAAACATTATTGATGCTAGGCCCGTTTAATACCCATACATGTTGTACCTGTTTTTTTTGCCGTACCTGAACTTACTGTGGCTGGGATAAGGATGTTGAGGTGGGTTAGTGGCAAAACCGAAAGAGATAAAGAGAGAAATAAAAATGTTAGAGGTGATCTTGGAATGGCCCTGATTGGTGACCAGTGGATGGAGATGTGGTTTGAGGTGGTTAGGGTATGTAGAATGGAAGCCATTGGTTGCACCTCTGAGGAGTAATGGTTTGCTTATTAAAGGAGCTAAAAGAACAAGGGATAGGCTGAAAATTACATTTGTAGTACTGATAAATGTTATGCATGCCTTAGATTTAACAATAAATATGGCTTTAAACAGGATTGGATGGCGACACAAGATTCATATGGCTGATCTCATTTAGTTGGGGAAAAGGCTTAGTTGAGTTGAGATGAGTGTACTAACTTTCGGCTATCATATGAGATAGCGGGAGGCCTTTTATTGTTTCTAATTGATTCGCATCTCAACAATCAGCAAGCATTCCGTAAACTGATTTTCTCATTGTCATCGTTACAGGGCAATGTCAACCGTTTTCTTTCTAAACCTAACACAAGTTTTGTGACATTTCCGTGAGTCATGGAAATTATTACAAAATAATTTCTAGCTGTTTTGTTAAGAATGAGATCTGGTTCTTTGGTATTCTATGATTTGGTCTTTGGTGCTGCTTTATAGATTCTGTTTGTAAATTTGCTAGATCCTGATTTTATTGTTGCAAGATCCTTTGTAAATGGTGTAACTGTTGGGATATAATCTACCAAAACCTTGTGAGAACTGGAGTTTTTCTTGTATCTTTTGCTTCATATTAATTGCAGTTTTGAAAACTTCTGTGATCGTGCATGGTGTTTCACTCTACTCTTGCTTCAGACATGAAACAAATTAACTATTCTTAAACTGCTTTTTAATTGTGACAGGATGATGAGACTGCATTATTAGAGCAGGCGCTTGCAATGTCCATGGATGATCCTGGGTCTGGTCGCTCAGCAGATGCAGATATGTCTGAGGCAACTGCAGAGGATCAAGACCTGGCATTTGGTGAGTTCTCACGTCTGTTGACCATTTTTATTTCATCATAAATTTCAGGATTATAGTTTCTGCTGAAGGGTTTTGTTTTATCAAGATTTTGGGCTCTAGGCTGTTATTTGCTGTGTTTGGTCCCATTACTTTTTTTTCCCCTCTTAATTAGTTAAAGTTGGATGAAAGTACAAAATTGTAATCCAGTGTAGTGATACAACAACAACAGTAGTAATTGAACCACTTAAGACTTTATGAAATACACCCTGCATCTGAACTGAACTCACGTACACACCCACATCCACACCATAAAGGACTGTCATCCGTGAAACAGTTTTAGTAGAACAACTCCTTGCACACTTACTTTGTACTCAGACACATGCTTCTGTGCTTCTATGTGGTTATAGTTACATCTACTACATCTCTCTCTTTCTCTCTCCCTCCTTCTAATGTTGAACTATAAGGAATAGGTCATGGGAAAAGGTTAATGCATGAGATTATTGTGGCTTCGTTATGTATATAGGATTCTCAAACCCATGACTGAACATATTTCATTCAAAGATAAAACAAGAGGAACCATCTCCAAGCTACTAGGATTGCCAAAGCCTAAAATTACCAAACTCATCTCACCCAGGTAAGCCTTATGTCCTTATCCGAATTGTGTGTTTGACTACGCCAACTCTGTTTCCAATGTTTGAAATTTCAAGTAAAATGTGCCAAAGTTCTCATTTTTGTATGTTTCAAATGAAACTATGGTGCAAATAAAATAAAGATAATTTTTGATCAAGTTGACTGAAAAGAGTGTGCCATTGTGAAATAACACTGGAGCGATACAGTCCTTGATGTAAAATGCCCTTTTTCGAAACATTTGACTCATTTTTGTTGAGATAATGCCAAAACCTGTGAAATGGTGACATTGCAGAGAAGTCTTATTTTGGCTCTTTTTCTTTCTTTTTTTTTTTTTTTTTTTTTTAATTTATTTCAATAAATCGGGTAGAAATATGTGTTCCTCACCTCATTCTACTCTGCTAGATTATCAGCAGGAGGAATTTCAATGAAATTTGGAGAGGTTTTTTTTTTTTTTTTTTTATTGGGGTGGGGGGATCTGGTTTTGTCATGGGAAGTTTGTAAAAGGTAATTCAATTTCAATTATGGATAAAATCACCATTTTCTTTCAAAATCTGTGTGATTTCAACAACAACGTATGAGCATGAGAATGACATGTATTGCATTGCATTAGAAATTGGTGTTTTTGCATGGATTTGGAATCTTGAAACAGTTGATATTCAGCCACAAATAAGCTGAGGACATTGTTTGATTGTTTGCTTTCTTGTATAGATCTTACATTTTTATATGTTAACATCAATAAGCCGATCTACAATTTGATTTCAGTCACTTGGATTTCGTATGTGAAAATTTTCTTTTACATAATGCATGCAATTAAATATGAAAAATAATGAATAATATTATGCATGGAGTTTGTTTTGTTTTCCTTTTTCTTCTCTAGGAAAACAGTATTTTTGTCATATAACCATTGTAAAGAAGAAGATTAAATAGTCTGGAAATAATTTGACTTTTCTCTATTGAAAGTATATATTTGTTGTTTTTATTGAATTTCAAGTAATTATTTTACTATTTATTGGTAATTATGTTATTTTAGTTTTTGGATAAAATGATCAGCATTGGAACCCCAAATAGATAATACATTGTTGTCATTTATCGGTTCTAAATAGATACTTACCTTATATTTGTGTAGAACAGCTTATATTGGTAAAAACAGTCAAAACCCGTGATAGACTCTACATAGGTTTTGAAAAACATAAATCACATCATTCCTAGATGTGTATTTATCCTTAAATAAGCAACCCTTAAAGTTTCATTGCAGAACTTTGATGATTTTCCCAAGTATCAATGCTTTTACCAGATTCCCACCCAATTCTGTACATTTTACTCAAAATATTTCAGTTTCAATAGGGTACAAAAGTTAACCACCCTGTTTGAAATTTTGAACCTTACCTGTTTGTCATTCAAGCCTATTTGAAGTCATAATTGTCATTAGCCTGCACCATTTCTCACCAGGTCATTTTCAGACTACCTCTTAATGCAGTCCAAGGTTCTAGTGATGCGGGATCCGGGTAGAGAAAACCCTAATTAGATCTGCTAATAGGCCCACCCAAGACAATAATCAACTCAAACAATGATATAATGGTAGAATTGTAATTAAACTCAAAACTCAACCAGTTGGTGGCAGATTTGTAATTAATCAGAACTCTCTAATAACTTGTAGAGAACCAAACAGAGCCTAGGATGAAATTGGACAAAACAGAATTGTTTTATCAGAGGAGGGCATAGTAGGAAATTCAAGAATAAAGGGTCTTCTCCTACCTTCTTTGGAGACCGGTCACAAACAGAAATAGCGATAGCAATAAACCAGATTGGATTCGAGTGGAATATCTCACCCAAATCGGCTCCTCTTGACCTGGAAATCTAAGAGCAGAATCGCAACTGCCTGGTTTATTGAATCACACTGACAGTTACTCTAAACAGAAAGGATTGAAAGGGTTTTGAAGATCTGAAACTAGATGTGGCGGTAGGAGAGAGAATGGATGAGTTGCAGGTTTGACTCTTACTGAGAATGGAACTAGCTGGGGGTAAAGCTTAAAGGTTGATGTCGCACTTAGGTATGGGAGGTTTTCCTAAAGTTTCAGGTTGAAGGGGGAAGTGACGAGGGCGATCGAAGGATTTCTAATGGGGCTGCGTTTACCGCTAGAACAAGGGAGGAGAAGAGAGGAAGATGAAAGAACAAAGGGGAAAGGAAGAGAGACAGATGGGGTTAGTTCTGGTTCATAGGGATGAACAAGAGAGAGAGGGGAAGACGAGAAGGGGAGGGGGAAGACGAAAAGGGGAGGGAAGAGAGTCACACACTCGACCAACAATAGGTCACGCCAACAACAACTACAAATCAATTCTTTATTCTTCTTCAAAATCTCTACCACTGAATACTCTATTACATGCCTTTATAAAGGAAAACTTTCTAAACTAATTAGATTAATTTTAGTAATCAAATAATATCTCTATGAAATAAAATCTCTACCCAAAACAGAAATAATAAATAAGGAACCCTAAATTAAAACTTCCTAATCTAAATTAACTCTCTACCAACCCTTTCCAGACCAAAAGGTTGGTTTGAGTTTGAGCTAGTTTAGGTTTGGCTTGGGTAGCCAAATCGGCTCTTATCGATGATGGTAAAGAGGGTTTTTCAACACATCCAATTCATAGATCACTCTTTGCTACAGGATCTCTACACAGTCCAAACCCAAATTTAACAAACAAGGGTAATTGAAATTGAACAAATAATTCCACAACTTTAGATCCGCCTGTAAGAATGCTTCAAAATTTGGGATCCTTGATTCTTAGGATATGAGAAACAATATCCCAGAAGATGAGCTTGATCCAACGGGTGAGATCGAAATCAATCTTGCCTGTAGGTTTCAAACAGATATTTTAGCAAACTAGAATTATAAAATTATGAAAAACTCACTTATCTTGAGATTCAGCGGTTGGAAGGTCTTTAAACTTGGAGGGGAAGTACTCGATGATGTGTTTGATAACATACCCAAATTTGAAAGTGATCCAACCATGGATGAAGAAGTTATGAATTTTCGAAAAACCACTATTATCTGAAAACGGGAATGAACAAAATAGGAGTTTTGGTTGAGTCTCATAACCAGTGAGATTCAACCAGAATTTAATATTAAACTCTGGCCAACTCTCTCTCTCCTTGTCGCCAGCCACTCCTCTTATTTATAATTTGAAAGATTACATCAAATAGGAAAGAAAACTAAATGAAAAATAGGAAACTAAACTCCCTTTATAGAGTAGGAAGTTTCTAACAAAATAATAGGAAAGTTTCTAAAACAAAGACATAAGAAAGTTTCCAAAATAACTAAACTTCTAGAACGTAGGAAAGTTCTCAAAATAACTAAACAAATAAAACTTAGGATAGTTTCCAAAATAAACAAACTTCTAAACTATGAGAAGAGGATCCATTAGAGGCTAACGAGTGGTACTGTTCACGTGAGCACTGTTCACATGAACAGTGTCGTGAACAGTGTCGTAACTTTGATTGACTGCTGGTCTTTGATTGGTTGCTGGTCTTTGATCTACATCAATCGATCCATCCATGATATTGCCACTGCATCATCTAGATAGAGCCAAAAAACTGCCAACAGTCCAAGATCAACGTAGAATCGATAGAATTAATATAGGGCTAGAATATAAGAACGGTAGGAGAAATTATATAACTCTCAAGAACAGGATAGCAAATTAGAAGAAAGCAGAGAAGAAAGCAGAGGAGCTAGAAGAAGATATTAGAGAATTGGAAGAATAGAGAAGAGGGAGTAAAGATCACACCTGATCATGGAGATAACAGATCTAGGAGGAGGGAGATCAGATCTGGAATATCAATCCCGTATACACTGCTTGACAGCTCCATCGCTTTTAAGAAAAGTCAAAATTCTCTATTCAAATCATTCTTAATTGATAGAGGGCTGTATACATATATATCACCATTAGAAATTCATGTTTAGATTCATAAAAGCACTGCTAATCACTCTCACACTGAATAAAGCTAATAGACTTGGAACAGAACTGTAATCTAGTTAAGAAGTATCCTAATCTAACTCAATCACTTAACTATTAAACCCATGTACAGAATTTACCCCCTCTTTATTGGCTTATAATTATGGCCCAGTACCAGCAATAACCCATAAACAAGTGACCCAAGACCTATAGAACCTATCTATGACCCAAAATCTGGCCATCCCAAGCCTTATTGGCAGTCTTGGTTGCATTACCAAATGTAGGCTAATCCCGACCCAGCAAATCCAGAGACTAGCACTTAACATGGTCACATAATAGAGAACAGAACTAGGATTGGGAGAAAATGTGCAACTTAAGATAGAGAAATCAGAACCACTCAATACTTCAGTTAAGCGGTCTATTCTGCTAGTGGAATATACCAGTATAATTGGAATAGTTCCGACAACAGAATAGGTAGTTTCAGAAGACCGCTAGTGCTATTAGGACTTACAATAGTGGATTTATAACTGTGGTAATCAACCAGAAATTTTAGAAACTAAATACAGAACCTCAGAGAGTTGAATAACATAACCTTAGAGTGGATACAGTGGATACAGTAGATACCCGAGGATACAGGGCAAAATATGGATGATAATGATTAGGGAACACGTAAAACACAATTTTAAAGCATAAAAACACTATAATAAACATCCTTAATGAGGAAAATGTTTCTTACATTCATACTAATACTATGTTGAGTTGCGGGCTGGTTCAAACTCAGAGTTATAAGTTTTAAGAAGGGTGCCACCAATAAGATGTTTTCGATATTTTTTTTACACATGCAATACTGGCCCCAGTCCATATATGCACGTGTGTCCTTCCCACTCATAGAACTGTGTATACTCTTATGGAGTGGGATATTTCATTGGTGGGACACACGGTACCTCAGATTGACTCTCTGAACTTCCAAATGATGAACATTAAATGCCAGAAGAAGCATCAGGAGGATGCTATCCATAATGTATAAGTGAAGGAGCATTATGTAGATCTGAACTCATGCTCAGTGACTCCATCTCCCTCATAAGCATGTCATTGTCATCAGTTTGGTTGCCACGTTACCCTTCCAAATGCAACTCCTAGGATTTGGGTGAGCACCATGATCTTCATCTTGGGTTGTATGAGTATAACCCTCCTATCATATGAACTGTACCGGATCGTATGTCTGTGCACCACTGCCACCAGCAACACCAACACCACTACTGCCAGCACCACTGCCACCCATAGCACTGCCACCCGCATCACTTCCACTGCCGTCACCATCATCATCATCATCATCACTTTCCTTAGGAATACTGCTTCTATGTTGAGCACCTGACCTCATCCTCCTAGCATCAACCCATGGGAACTTGGAAATACTTTTGCACGAGTGTTGTGCTTGTGTTTCGTCATCATCATTCAATTGATGAATGATGTTCTCTACAATAGGATCAGCTATGGTAGTTTGACGATCCTCAGCCGTCTCATCTATCACCAAACCTCTATTACTGTCCTCTATCTATGCTCTAACTGGAACCTCCTCGTCGAGCATGTGGTTGACATCAATGGGGCAAAGAGAAATATTTTCAATGAAGAAACTTTGAAACTTGTAAGGTTATTACCAGGGCGTGATGTGGTTCTTCCAGTGACGGCCATCTGATTAGCAAATCCTTGCGTATCCTCACGGAACATCCTATATTGGTTAGCCAATCATTGAAGATTGTGCAAGTAACATTTATGAAAATAAGTCATTTTTTGGTTACCCCATCCATGGCAAACATAGCTTTTGTTATATCTGGCTTGAATTTATTGACGACTTTTCTAACGGCGTTTACATAAGACAACTCATAACCTAAGATAGGTTGAGTATATTGCATGCCTGGATTCAAGTAATGTGTTACGCAATGCAAGATATTGATACATTATAATTCAAATACTAAGTGTTAAATATAAAATGAAATAGTGAAAGTGGTACAAGATTACCTGCCAAATGAATGTCTTGCAACAACATTCCTTCCTATCGGTCTATAAAATCTTCAAAAATTGTTTCTTTCCCGTTGGATTCAATTTATTTATTGTTTGCTTGATAAGTATCATTCCTTGCACCAACTTTCCCATTGTTTGTTCCTTATCATCATCAACTTGCCTAAGTAGACGAAGAGGGACCTCAAAACCTTGGACAATCTTACTACACGGTCCCAAAACTTTAAAGAGATAAGGAGGTCTTGCACATCTCTTCCTATACCGGGCCGAGAAAAATTATTGCACAACGATCCTCACTAGTAAGCATCTAGAGTAGACTTGCCTTTTGGCTGATGAGGCTATCAAAGGTGTTAGGTAAATTTCCTATATCAACAATAGGATGGTGACATTTGGAAGGCTCTGATCCATGTCAGCAGATTTGAGTAAGATTAAAGGACACCCTTGTAATTCCTATCCAATAACAAGGGTAAAGATGTTTTTATATCAATCTCGAAGGCTATTTCTGTTTATTCCTGCCATAGGCAAGTGTCAAAGTTTACAGAAGATTATTATTCACTATAAATAATAGTCAACGAATCCCAAGATTTCAGTTACATCTCATCTTAACTCTCATTTCCTAGGGATTATCGCTCTGACACCTCGGATTGATAATCCCTCACTTACCCCACTAAACACAAACAAATGGAGGGCTCGGATGCCAATCCCTCCTGTCTGTTCACAAATTCCTGATTTAGGTATCAGAGTAGACTTGGGGCCATAGGCCCCGGCCTCCCCTGCCCCTTTCTTGTCTCTTGCAGGTCGAATCAGCAGCGAAGACCTTAGAGGCGCGGGATTTGGACAAAACAAAAGGCAATGTAATTGGTGGCAAACTTCGTGGCCATAGGCCTCACTAAGTTCCCTCTCGTGTGCCTCCTCATCAACACCAACCCCAAATTGTGGTTATAAATAAAATTTGTTATCTTCCTTGCATCATCAACCACCTTAGACACCTTGGGCATGTCATTAATGTCTTTAAACATCAAATCAATGCAGTGGGTTTTCAAAATAGGCGCTACCTCTTCAACATAAGTGTAAGTCCACCCTCTTATAATTTGCAACATTGTCGGTAACAATCTGGACACATTATCTTTTTCAACAACTTCATTTATCAAGTTAAAGAGATATTGAGCATCTTTCACATGGTCTGATGCATTGACTGACTTGTGGAAAATAGTGCACCTGTCACAGTAGAAGAGAATGTTGATGATTGGCAACTGTGTTGGCCCACTCCAACCATCACACATGATGGTGACTCCATATTGGGGCCACTTCTGCTTGAGCACAGGTACATATTCATTAACCTCATGTACAATGGCATCTTGCTATCGCTCAACAATCTGATAAGGTGTGGGTGCCGTCACACCTGGTTCACAATCTTGTATCTTTTGTACCATTGCCTTGAAATACAGATCTTTGGTCTTGTGGGGTAGAATAAACGCACTATGGAACCATCTTGTAATGGACTTCCCCATCTTCTCACATAATGATTTCGTATGCATAGCCTCTTCTATCATTCGTTGTCCTACATCTGCCGATCTAAAGGGGGCTTCAGGGCCCATGTCACAAATGTTCGGGTTCATTTTCCTCTTGCCCTTGTCCTTAAATTGGTCAAACAAACCTTGGATACTTGATTTATTCAAACCAGATGGTTCCTTACCCTTGCTTGACTATGTGTGGATATCAGAACCGCTACCACCTTGAGACTTTGTCCTTCTCAACTGATCTTCCCCTCAGTGTTGCGCTCGATGCTCATGCCTTGAGGCCTCCATCGTTTGTCGGAACTCATCTTCCCCTTCCATATGTGACTCCTCAAAATCATCAAAATCTCTTGCCTCATCTGTATCCATAAGATTCTGTGCATATCTTTCCTCATCTTCCCTCTTCTTTCCTTTCGCTTTTGCTTCCATCAAGTGCTTTACCATTACCTTGCTTGATTCAATTGGACACTTTGTGCACTTTTTGACATTTCCATAACTTCATACCATTTGTTGCTTTTTCCTCGTTGCCCCACCTCCATGATGTTCAATGTTACAAAAGTTGTATCTTGTTATTAATAGAATCCTGTTGATTTTAGCGCAGTAATTCCAATCAACGTCTTTGCTTGTCATTTTCTTACACACCACATGTGACATGAGTTTCATATATTTATTGTTGTTTTGTCCCAATTCTGTGTCCACGGTCCTCGATGCTGACTAGACCTACAAGACAAAATGGAAGGCAAAGGGGAGGCGGGCCCATGGCCCTGGGTCCACTCCGATGCCTAAGTTAGGGATCTGTGAACAGTCAATGTGCTTGATATCTGAGCCCACTTATAAATTTATGGGGTGAGGGATTCTCAATCTGAGGTGTCAGAGCGATAATCCGTAGTAGAATGAGTATTAAATGAGATGTACCTTAAACCTTGGGATTCGTGGGTTATTTATAGTGAATAATGATCCTCTGTAAAGTCGTTTTACCCTTGCCCATGGCAGTAATAAACGGAAATAGCCTTCAAGATTAATGTGAAGACGTCTTTGTCCTTTTTTTTGGTAGGAATCGTGGAAATGTCCCTCAAGCCTACTCAAGGGTGCTGACATGGATTGGAGCCTTCTAGGTGTCGCCATCCTATTGGCGATGTAGGAAATTTACCTAACACTTGCCTCTTTGCTCTGTTGAATCTGCAAGGTTCAATTGAGTAAGTAAAAAAATAAAAAGATCGTTTTGAACTTAACAGTTGCCTCCTTGCCCTATCAAATCTGCAAGGTTCAGATGAGCAAACGAGATAAGAAATTCATATTCTGTAAATCCGATCTACTCTGGAGGGACCTATTAGGTCGCTCCTATTTTTTTTTTTGTCATGACCGAGGCGAAGACGTGGCTTGGTCGGTCTGGCCGAGCTGCCGCGTCAAGGTACTTTCCTTGGTCAAATGGGCTCGGTTATATCAGAAATGATGACGTGGCGTCGTCGGTCATGCTGATCTGCCAGGGCCAAGATGGAGTTCTAGGTCAAATGGGCTCGGTCATATCTGAGGTGATAACGTGGCTTTGTTGGTCATGCGGAATTGCCTGGGCTGAGATGGAGTTCTTGGTCAAATGGGCTCTATCATATCTGAGCTGATGACGTGGTTTCGTCGGTTGTGACGAACTGCCTGAGCCGAGGTGGAGTTCTCGGGCAAAAGAGGGTGGTATTTTTGACATAGCCGAGCTGCTAAGGCCGAGTAAGGCTTTTCGGGCAAAGGGGGTGGCATTTTTTGTCGAACTTAGCTGCTGAGGCCGAGCAAGGCTTCTCGGGCGAAAAGGGGCACTATTTTTTATCTAACTGAGATATTGAGGCCGACTAAGGGATCTCGGGTGAAAGATGGCGGCATTTTGTAGTTAACCGAGCTGTTGAGGCCGTGTAAGGCTTCTCGGGCAAAAGGGGCGGCATTTTTTATCTTAATGGAGCTGTTAAGGCCGAGCAAGGCTTCTTAGGCGAAAGGGGCCGACATTTTTTTATCTTACCGAGTTGATGAGGCCGAGCAAGGTTTTTCGGGCTAAAGGGGGCGGCATTTTTTATTTGACTGAGCTGCCACGCTGATGACGTGGCTGCTCTTGTCAATGCCGCGATGATGGAGCCGAGAATGAGTTTGCAGGCGAATCTGAGCGGCTCTTGTCAATGCCGCGATGATGGAGCCGAGAATGAGTTTGCAGGCGAATCTGAGCGGCTTTTTCAATATCACCGATCTACCGCGCTGATGACGTGTTTGCTCTCGGCAATGCCGCGATGATGTAGCCAAGAATGATTTCTCGAGCAAACATTGTCTATTATGGCGGTTACGTCGATCTGCCCCACGGAAGTGGTCGAGAGTAACTTCGCGGGTGAACATTTGTCAGCTATGTCAGTTACACCGATCTGCCCAGTTGATGTGGTAAAAAATAACTTCGCGAGTGAACATTGTCGGCTATGTCGGTTACACTGATTTGTCGAGTTGATGTGGTCGAAAATAACTTTGTGGGTGAGCATGGTTGGCCATTTCGGTTACACCGATCTGCCGAACTGAGGTGGCCGAGAATAATTGACTGCGATTGCGTGAGTTGAGCGGAGTAGGTCTGACCGGACGGTTTGGTCTGACCAGATGGTGTTGTATGAGTGAATTGACGCGACTGCTCACACTTCGCGTGAGAAGTGGTGAATTTTGAATTTTGAATAGTGGACCATTGGGGAATCAGAACAATTACTAAAGTCGGGAAGAAGTCTTGAGGACTTCAAGCGTCGCCAAATAGGTCCAAGCCACGTGGTAGACGTAGGTTGGGGTTGAGGGCCCTGCCAAGCTTCTGGGCGGTGAAAATGGGATTATAAATCGGCTGGTACTTTTCATTTTACCTAGCAGGCATTTTTACTGTCTTACTGGGAGTGAAAGAAGGGGGGTTGACTGTGTGTTGAAGATCTTCGAGTCTTTGGTTGAGTGAGCTTTGAATTCGCTTGAATCTCTTTGATTTTCGTTTGAAGGTTCGGAGGCGCCACTGTTTGCGGCTTAGGTTCAATTTTGCTTGAGTTCGCAATCTTTAAGGATTGTAGACAATTGACGAGGGTGTGCGTGGAGATTCCAAAAACAAGTAAGTTATCTTTGTCGTCCATCTATTTTATCGTTCTTTATTGTTGGTATGTTCGAGTTTGTGGGGAGAAGGCAAAGGATAGACTCAAGTGAGGGATATTCTGCGGATGAGCGCACTCTGTCCAAGCACATGGGTGGAGAAGAGTTGGCGTCCCGGGGGGACGGATCCGTTGGTGGGGAATTTTAATGAATCCCAGCCGGTCATGGGGTCTAAGGTGGAGACTACTTCCCCCATCTAGGCTTTGGAGTGTCCTTGCGAGCTCACTAGGCTAGTCTTTAACAGTTTGAGGGAGCGGTTCCTGATCCCCGTTGACTACATCCTCAGGCTTCCTGATGTGGGAAAGCAGACTGCTAGTCCTCGGACCAAGAACTTTGCATCTACGTTGACATGCTTGAAGCCGGCATTCATCTGCCTCTGCCGAGTCTTATTGTAAAAATATCGAAATATTATAGTTTAGTCTTAGGGCAGCTCATGCCCAATACATGGAATATGGTAGCTGGATGGATGATTTGTCTTTACCGCCTGAACATTAAACCCACCCTAATGCTGTTCCATTCTTGCTTGCAATTGAAAGTCCACGACCTTGTCGGGTGGTACTATTTTGCTCGGAAGAAGGAGATACCTGAGTTTGTTCTTGGGAAGCCGACTTCAATAAAAGGGTTGGAAAGGGAGATTTTTCTTCATATCCCGTGCTCTAGGATTGTCGATGTACAATCATTGGGAGTTGATTAGCTCAGGTCCGTTTAATGCCAATTCGGGGCTCAGTAAATATGAGAGTATCTAGATTGAGCGTATTAAGAGGGTGACGGCAGTGAATATTTGAGAACTCCATGACCCGTTTCTTTTGCTTTAGGCAGGGTTATTAGGTGAGGAGGATGAAGAAGGACCCCGGTGACTGTTGATTTTATCTTTGCCGTACTGTTGCTTTTTTCTAAACTATTGTAATATTGCTTTCCTTATAAGAGTATATACTTGATCTTTGCTTGCATGATACAGTGGGGTTGATTGAAGAGGAACTGAGGCCGAAGATGGTGGCTTTGACGCAGAAGAAGAATGTGAAAGTGAGATTTCGATCTGGGACGAGTAGCAATGTGGTTGCTCTTCCCAGTGTCCTCCCGATTGCTGCACATGCTACAAATGTATCTCCCTTGGCTCAAGTATCTTCTCATACAGGTGATAATACAAGGAAGAGAAACCAAGAACAAGTCGAGGCTGATGAGATTTGTGCCCTCCTTGTCCTTGGTTCTTAGAGGATTTTGGATTTTTCTAGTTCTCACCCAGTCGAGGGGGTGGGGCAAACATTCGGGAAGAGTATGTCGGAGAGTTTGCCTGCCAGTTCATCCCAAGTGGAAGCCACCAGAAGCGAAGGAGCACAAGGGTCGCCTGATGTACAGAACCCGCAGACGCCCAGGACTACGATGCCCCAATTGCTATGTCCTATCCCGCATCCAGAGTGTTGCCTTCCTGGTGCAGAAGTGTTTAATCCTGGTTGGGCCCTTACTACCGAGGATACGGCTCTGGGGGATCCATGTGTGGCTACGGAGATACTTCAAGGGGCCAGATTACCGAGGGATGTGGAGTTTATTGCTGCTTTACCAATTCCTGTCCTACGGTCGTCGAACCGCACTCTGGTTGCTTCGATAAGTGTTTGTACTACCTTGGCTCGCTTCTTTTTTTTTTTTTTTTTGTTCTCTTTTGTAATTCTTGGTTGTTGTTTTATGCTTTTTGCAGTTGATCGACTATACCGTTGTAACTGACAAGAGGTTGGGGTCACTGGACAAGCAACCTAGTCAGGTGGAGTGCAGCCAAGAGACGGTTACAAAGGAGAGGGATGCATTGTCAAACCAAGTTGGGAGACTGCAGGAGGAACTCGAGTCTACGAAGGAATCCCTTAGGCAAGAATAGCAGCTCAGGTCGGAGGAAAGTTGATTGAGAGAGCAAGCTGCTTCTAGAGAAGCCACCGTGCTGAAGAGACAATCAGAGCTCGAGGTGTCTGTTAAGGCCTTGCAGGAGAGGAACCAAAAGCTTGAGGCCGAGGTACGGGAGAAGACAACGCTTGCTGCTGGCGTTGTTGATCGGTTCAAGAGGGATCTTAAAGGGATTGCTCAATATGCTGTGAAGATGTTCAAGGAGTCTGCTGCGTATAAGGACGAGCTCTTTGCTGAGGCCGCACCATTGTATTACTTGGCCGTTAAGTCGATGAGGAATTTTGTGCTTGAGCAAACTCTAGACTATGACTTCAGTCGATGTGGGCAGGTTCAGAAGCTCTTGGATCAGGAGGCTGCTTGTGCTGACGAGGAAGACGGCGGCGAGGTTGTCACTGAGTCCGAGCCTGTGATGGAACAGGTGGTCACAGTGGATGAGGAAACGCACGTGCAGATTATGGCTGCCATTGGTGATCTGAGTGCCGCGCTGGTGGAGCACCCATGTCACCCCTTTCTGAATAGATGTTGAATTTGGACCGGGGACAAGTCGATACTGTTATGACTGATTCTCAGAATCTTCCTCCCGTTGATCCGTCGTTGCCTTCTACCTCATGATCCTTTACTTGAAGATTTTTATTTCTTTTGCTGGAGAAAATGTCACTTTTTGTGAATGCTTTAACTATATCTTTGTGGGGCCTTGTGGGCCATGAACATTTTGTAATCTCTTAGGGTGTGTTCAATAGAACTTATGGGATGTACTTTGTAGCTTGTACTTGTGCGAATGCCTTGTGTTTCATGTTGTTTGCTTGAAATTTTCTTAGTGTTGGTGGAATGCCTTTTTACGCGGCAATGATCAACCCTCCTCGGTCAAATGTGTGTGGTAACTGCCGAGCTCTTTTGACCGATGGGTCACTAGTTGGATGAAAATCCGTTCTACCCTCCTCGGTCAAATGTGCGCTGTAATTGCTGAGCTATTTTGACCGATGGGTCACTTGTTTGATGAAAATCCGATCTACCCTCCTCGATCAAATGTGTGCGGTAATTGCCGAGCTCTTTTAACCAATGGGTCACTTGTTTGATGAAAATCCGATTTACCCTCCTCGGTCAAATGAGCATGGTAATTGCTGAACTCTTTTGACCAATGGGTCATTAGTTTGATGAAAATCCGATCTACCCTCTTTGGTCAAATGTGCACGGTAATTACCCAGCTCTTTTGATCGATGGGTCATTTGTTTGATGAAAATCTGATTTACCCTCCTCGGTCAAATGTGCGCGGTAAATGCCGAGCTCTTTTGACCGATGGGTCATTAGTTTGATGAAAGTCCGATCTACCCTCCTCGGTCAAATGTGAGCGGTAATTGCCAAGCTCTTTTGTCTGATGGGTCACTTGTTTGATGAAAATCCAATCTACCTTCCTCGGTCAAATGTGCGCGATAATTGCCGAGCTCTTTTGATCAATGGGTCACTTGTTTGATGAAAATCCGATCTACCCTCGGTCAAATGTGCGCTGTAATTGCCGAGCTCTTTTGACCGATGGGTCACTAGTTTAATGAAAATCCGATCTACCCTCCTCGATCAAATGTGGGCGGTAATTGCCGAGTTCTTTTGACTGATGGATTACTTATTTTGATGATGAATTGAAACATATGTTGAAGTAGATTGATGTGCAATCTTTCATTGAGAAGTATCTGTAAGAAAAAGCGCTAAAAGGTATTCCCTTCAGAATTGAGTGGAGACAGCATACTGCGGAATTTGCTGGTAGAACTTTCTTAGATTTTCAGCATTCCATGCCCGAGGAATGGGTATACTCTCCATGTCTTCTAGGTGATAGGCACTGTTTTGAAAAGATCGAACGACCCTATACGGTCCTTTCGAATTGGGTGCCTTGATTTGTTGGATCTAATGCAGTCCTTCATCACAGAACGACTGAACGAGATCTATGACCTTGAAGTGGCGTTCCCTTACCCTTTTGTTGTAATGCTTGGCTGTTTGCTGCTGATGCACTCGATTTTTATCTGAGCTTGATCCCTGGTTACTCCTAGCAAGTCTAGATTGACACAGAGTCCTTCGTCATTAGATTAGGGGTTGTAATTTGAAATCCGATGTGAGGGGACTCAAACTTCTAGGGGAATGATGGCGTCACACTAGAATGCTAACATGAAGGGCATCTCGTTGTGGCAATCTCCAGTCTTAGGAGTTGTTCGATCTGCCCAGAGTATGTGTGGTAGTTCGTCCAGCCAACGGCCCTTAGCAGTATTGAGTCAAGTTTTGATCCCCTGGAGTAGAATTTTGTTAGTGGCTTCAGTCTGACCACTACTTTGAGGATACTTGACCATGGCTTGCCTATGGTCGATATTATTTTCCTCACAGAATTCCACGAAGGCCTTGTTATCGAATTGCTTGCCATTGTCTGTGATTAGGACTCGAGGAATGCCATATCAGAAGACAACGGACTGCTTGAAAAATTTGCGGATTTTGCTTTAGGTATGCTTGAGACTGCTTCTGCTTCGGCCCACTTTGTGAAATAATTGACTGCTACAATAATGAACTTGTGCTGATGACAGGCGGGCGGGAAGGGTCCCGTGATATCCATACCCCACTCTGCAAAGGGGATGGGTGATTAGATTGGACGCAAAGGAGTGGTCGGAAGTGGGGAACTGGGGCGAAAAGTTGGCATTTCTCGCATTTTTTCACATAATCCAAGCACTCTTCCCTCATTTTTGGCCAATAGTATCCTTGCCTCAAAATCTTGTGCGCCAGAGCTCTGCCTCCTAGATGAGCTCCGCAGATCCCCTTCCATATATCCTTGATAGCAAGGGTTGCTTCGGAGGGACGTAGACATCGGAACAGGGGAAACGTGAATGCTTTCTTGTAAAGGACATCCCGCTTAAGCACATAGTGGGTGGCTTTAGACTAGATTCTTCTGGCCTCGGCCCTATCTTCTGGTGAGATTCCTTCCTTGAGATATGTATAGATTGGGTCTATCTATGATGCTTCAATAACGGTCGACATTACAAATGCCACGGTTGGATCATCACTTGCCTTGTCTAGGATTTTGGTGTAAACGGAATGCCCTAACTCAGAAAGATCCGACGTGGCCAATTTAGATAGTGCATCGGCCTGCATGTTCTGCTCCCTCAGGTTATGCTTAAGTGTGAAGCTATTGAATACTGATGCAGCTTCATGGACTTTTTGCAAGTAAGCCGCCATGTTCGCCTTCCGAGCTTCATACTCACCGTTGAACTGCTTCACAATTAATTGGAAATCGTGGGAGGCCTCTACATTTTTAGCCATGACCGCCTTTGCCAGCCGGAGTCTAGCGAGGAGCACCTCGTATTCTGTCGCATTGTTTGAAGTCCGGAATTTGAATCGGAGGGCGTATTGTATCTGGAAACCTTCAGGTCTTGTGAGTACGAGGCCGGCACCGCATTCCTTGTGATTGGATGCTCCGTCCACAAACAACGTCCAAGGGGGCTGAGGTGAGCTATCCACTTCCATTTCGTCTGCATTTTCCTCTACCTCTTCCGGAAGTGATGACTTGATAAGGAAATCGGCTAGAGCTTGTGCCTTGATTGTAGTGCGCGGCTTATAAATGATGTCAAACTCGCCTAGTTCAACTACCCAATTGATGATGCGCCCTGGAAAGAATTTTCTTCAGGGGCTGGTTGGTCAAGACAATTATGGAGTGAGCCTGAAAACATGGATAGAGCTTTCTATCCGCAGTCACCAGCGCTGGGGCCATCTTCTCAATGAATTTATATCGCGTCTCGGAATCGAGTAGTATCTTGCTCACATAATAGATTGGTCTTGGTGCGCTATCTTTTTCTTTGAGTAAGACCGCACTGATAGCTTTGAGGGATACTATGAGATATAAATCCAAATTGTCTCCGACTTCTGACTTGACCAAGAGCGAGGGAGATGCCAGGTAGGCTTTCAATGTTGGCATTCAGCCATTCACTCAAAAGTTTTGTTTCCCTTAAGAGTTTGAAAAAAGGGGAGGCA
This sequence comes from Protea cynaroides, assembly GCA_028583415.1. Taxonomy (NCBI): domain Eukaryota; kingdom Viridiplantae; phylum Streptophyta; class Magnoliopsida; order Proteales; family Proteaceae; genus Protea; species Protea cynaroides. The sequence continues at coordinate 17,795,002 of CM053272.1, read as the reverse complement.
TTTATTTGTCAGCTGACCGCGATATAAACCTACTCAAGGCTGCTATTCGTCTTGTCAGTTCTTGGACTTGCTTCACCCTTGTGGGAGCTGGCATGTTAAGGATGGTCGTGATCTTTGCTGGGTTGGCATTTATACCACGGCTGGAAACAATGAATCCGAGGAATTTGCCTGAGACTACTCTGAAGACACATTTTGCCAGGTTCAAGCGCATTTGATATTTCCTGAGTACGCCGAACGCTTCTCCTAAATCTTTTATGTGATCATTCCCCACCAGACTTTTCACTAACATATCGTCGACATATACTTCTATGTTATTCCTGATCTGCTCTTCAAAGATCTTGTTAACCAGCCTTTGGTACGTTGCACCTGCGTTTTTGAGTCCATAAGGCATGACATCGTAGCAAAAGAGCCCACGGTTGGTAACGAAAGCGGTTTTCTTAGCGTCGGCCGCATGCATCCTGATTTGGTTATAGCCTAAATAGGCATCCATAAAACTGAGCTGCTTATACCCCGCAGTGCATCGATCAGTTGATCATGCGAGGAAGTGGGAAACTGTCTTTCGGACATGCCTTGTTGAGTTGGAGAGGTCTATACATATCCGCCACTTGCCTCCTGGTTTGGGAACCATGACAACGTTGGAGATCCATTCCAGATAGCTGACCTCTCTAATGAAGTTGGCCTTCAACAATTTCTCCACTTCTTCGTCTATAACAGTTGCCGAGCTGGGGTGAAAGACCTCTTCTTTTGACAGATGGGGTGATGTTGGGGATCGATGCTCAAACAGGGCTTTACTACTTCCTTGGGTATACTGGGCATATCCACCGCGGACCAGGCGAAGATGTCGCATTGGCATGTAGAAAATTTATCAACTCTGTCCTCCGAGGTTCCATAAGTGTTGAACCTATTTGGACCGTCTTCTCCTGATCTTCCTCGTTCAAGGGGATCTTGACCAAGTCCTCGGCTGGAGTCCCTCTTTGTTGTTTGTGATCATCCCATAGATCTTTAATGTGGACGGGCATGGCTTGTGTTGGCCTTTTGTAATCTTGGAGTTCAGCCGAGTAGCATTTACGAGAGAACAACTGGTCGGTTCGGCATTCTCTGGCTCCTCTTAGGGTAAGGAACTTGATGACGAGATGGTATGTGGAAGGGACTGATCGAAGAGCACACAGGCCAGGACGTCCCAATAAGGCATTGTGTGATGAGGGTACATTAACAATTAGAAAGTTTATCATGACCCTGGATTCTTTGGGTAGGTTCCCTCCCGAACTAGGAGTTTAATTGAACCCTTCACTAGGACCAAGTCACCGGTGAAGCTTACAAGTGGATTGTTGACTGGTGACAGGCGCTCCGAGGAGTTTTCCATATGTTGAAAAGCTTGCCAATAAATGATATTTGCAGAGCTCCCGGTACCGACCATTATCTTCTGCACATCACTGTCCTCAATGCGCATGGTGATGACGATAGCATCCTCATGAGGGACTTCCAAGCCACATAAATTCTCATCACTAAATGTCAAGAAATCACTTGTGCGGGCCCTCTTCCCTGGCATTCGGTGGACTTGACACTTTTTGCATAGGCTTTTCGAGCTTTTGATGATGTGTTCCCTGCTGCCGGGCCCCCGATAGTTTGAATTGCTTTTCTACCTTCCTTAGAAGGATCATATTCAAGTTCTTCTACTGAAGCTGAGGTGGAGTTCTTGGTCACATGGTTGGTATCCAATCATCGGAGATGGCTGAAGAGGGGGAACATACCCGGGTGGTGCGTAGCTGATCGCATTTACCCAATCTAATGGATTATTCAAGCAAGGAGGTGGTGCATCCAAGATGACAAGAGGGAGATGTGGTCGAGTCTAATCTTTCCGTCTTCTACTGATCCGGGGGTCAGTCCTTAACAGGGGTCTTCCTCTTGTCTCCAGGGTGTTGAGGGTCCGTCCTTGTTCATGCACTTGTTGGGGCACAGGGTAGAGTACGAATGCGGAATGGCCACGGATGACGCCAATGTTTCTGTTGGCCGGAGTGGGAGCCCTTTCGTCTCGTCCATTGTTCAATTCTGGATTGGGCCCTCGTCGAGCTTCTCTTCTTCCATCATCCCTTCGCCGGTCATCTCTTCTTTCTTCCCTTCGATAATTGTCTCTTCTGTCCTCCACCCTTCTCTCCTCTTCTAGGTTCCCTTGCTGCCGCTCTCTCTCGCTAAGGTGGTGGTGAAACTCTTCTCTCTTCTGGGGGCACATAACCTGGTATTTTGGGTGCATCACGGTCTACGTACTGGCCATAGTATCCTCTTTCGATGAGGTCTTCAATCTCTGTTTGTAAATTCCAGCATTCATCTGTGGTGTGACCGATGTCGCGATGATAGCGACAATACTTGTTTGGGTTCCTTCTTCTCGCTTTTGTCACAATCTTAGGGGGCCTTCGGAGATATTTGTCCTTCGCAATGAGAGTCTACATGTCCGCAAGAATATGGTTCAAAGGAGTGTAATCGTCGAATCTCCTCAGGGCTCCCCTGGCTCTGGCTTCTTCTCTCCTTGATCTTTTCTGTTCTCCTTGGTGAGTTGGGTTTCTCCCTTCATCTCCCTTTTTACCAGGGGTATTGGACATGCCTTTGTTTGCCTCTAGTACTTTGTTCGATGTGGCGTATTTTTCACATTGGGCGAGCAATTCTTGGAGGTCGGCTGGCTCCTTTTTTGCAATGGAGAAACGAAGGTTCTCATCAGTGACGGCCGCCCTTAGAGTGGCGTACTGAACTATATCTTCGATGTCCTTGATTTGGAGTACCTCTAGGTTGAACCTAGCCATGAACGCATGTAGCGAATCACCCGGTTTTTGCTTCATGTTCATTAGGTGTGCCGCCATCTTCCTTTGGACCCTGCTCCCTTGGAAATGTATCCGGAATAGCTTGCTCATCGTTCGAAAAGAATCAATGGACCTCGGAGGTAAGTTATTGGCCTCGCTGGGTTTCTTAAGGTCAGGGGGAAAGCTATACACATGATTGCGTCTTGATATGCATGTAGTTGCATAGCAGCCATGAAGTTGTACAAGTGCTGCTCTGGGTCAGTCGACCCATCGTAAGAGTCTATGGGTGGCATATGGAAATTCTTTGGTAGGGGGACCCTCATGATGATATCAATGAGCGGGTTGTTGGTTGAATAATCCTTCTCTTCTGCGGGGATAGCACCTGATCTTGCCATAGCCTCCACCTTTTGTTGTAGAAGGGTCAATTGATCTTCTATTCGGGCTGCTACCTCCAAGCACATTGGTGCTTTTCCTTTGTCTACACCAATGACAACCTTTGGTAAGGGCATGTTTTGGGGGCTAGGAGCTCTTCCAACTCCTCATTCTGGCCGACCCCTGTTAGCGGTCCGAGTCTCTCCTTAACGGGTACCCTCCTTTGTTGTGACATGGAACCGGTCCCCCTCTCATCTCGTGTGGCAAACGACCTCTCTTCCCCGCTCTCGCCGTCCTTGTTCCTTGGTTGCCTTAGTCGGTTGTGGTAATCTGCCTGGACATTGGGAATAGGATGAGGTATTTCCACTGGTGGTCTAGAGGTGGCTCCCGCGGTGGGGACTTGAAATCTTTGTAGGAATCTGGTTAGGATTTCCAGCTGTTGAGCCACTACGTCGAACTGTTCATAAGTGACATAGGCTTAGGATGGCTGTTCTTGGTCTGCGACCCTTTTACCCTTCTCTCTCTGAGGCTTGGGCTCCGACCTGATAGCTCATTGGGGTTTGCTTGCAGATGTTCGATCGCTGGTGGATTAAGGTTCATAGTATGACTTCTTGTTCTCCTTGGACTCATACTTTTGGATTTTTCTTTGACGATTGTCTTCGGACTTTAAATCACTCAAGGCCCCACGGTGGGCACCAAACTGTTTCGTCCAGATTCCTTGTCCGCGGTTCTCGATGCCGACTTGACAAATATGGGTTCGATCAAGATTTGTTTCTCCGGAGTATCAAAAGCAAGCATGGCATCGTTATGAACATAAAGTCCCAAAGTATGGAACCCCAGAAACAGGCTGACCCAACTTAAATGGGATTTGATAGCTTCTTTATGGTCTAACATTCTTGCCAATACATTATCCTCATTCTGCTCCGGATTGTAATCTCTAATAAAGAATATCGCTCCATGAGCAAAAGCTTCTGTCATGATGAATCCTGCGATGTATTATAGAAGGCAAATGGGAGGCAAGCCTATGACCCTGAGTCCACTCCGATGCTTAAGTTAAGGATCTGTGAACAGTCAATGGGCTTGATATCCGAGCCCACTTATAAATTTATGGGGTAAGTGTGGGATTCTCAATCCGAAGTGTCAGTGCAATAATCCCTAGGAGAATGAGTATTAAATGAGATGTACCTTAAACTTTGGGATTCATGGGCTATTTATAGTGAATAGTGATCCTCCGTAAAGTCGTTTTTACCCCTGCCCATGGTGGGAATAGACGGAAATAGCCTTCGAGATTAATGTGAAGACGTCTTTGTCCTTGTTTTTTGGTAGGAATCATAGAAATGTCTCTCAAGCCTACTCAAGGCTGCTGATGTGGATTGGAGCCTTCCAGGTATCGCCATCCTACTTGCGATGTAGGAAATTTACCTAACAATTGTAATTATAGAACCATTTCCAGTAAAAAAAAAATTTATTCAGTTAAAAAGTAATAGTTTGATTTTTTGAAACTGAAAAAATTTGAACCCAAGTTTGGTAAAATGCATGATGCAGCTGTAAAACACTTTGTTTTCCATGTAAATCAGAATATATACATACAAATTGCATACTTTTTTTTTTCTTATTTTTTAACTGACTTTGATATTTCTTTTTTTGAGAAATTAGAAAATAAATAAAAATAATAATTTCAATATTCAAAAATTAAAATGAAGTTGGCGAATGGTAGATCACTACTCAAAGTTGCACATATAAAAAAGGGAACTCAATTGGGTAATATATATATATTTTTTTCTTCTTTACAAAGATCTCAGATCTACTCTCTGATTTGAGAAAAAAAAAATTGGTATTCATTGCATGGGATTAAGTTACAACTCAATAACCAACTAATCCATGCAGCAGCTTTTTGTTTCAGCAAAAAGAAGAAGTGTAAAAAATGTCTGTATCGACCTTTAAATTAACTGTATTGAACCGTATCGGTTTGTATTGATATGTATCGAACCAATATAGGTTGAGGTTTTCTTTTCTTCTTTTTCAGATATAATTGGCCATATGATACGTATGGAGGTGTATCGACGCGTATCGGACTGTATCAATTGATACACTTCGAGACACTAACCTAAAAAGCAATTTGATACACATCGCATAGGTATCATATCGACCCCTGCGATACCGATGCGTTTTGGTTGATATGTATCGATACTTACAACCATGTCTGGGACTATAGCTAAATCAGAGCAATAACTGGAGATGTTGTAATAGAGAACAACCTGAAGCTTTGAAGAAAACAGGGGAGCCATATACTAGAGGAAGTAATAATACAAAGTTGGAAGAATAATCACAGAATAGAAGAGAGAACACCTGATTTGAATTAGAATTCGAAACTAGAAGAACAAGAAGAAGAGTGGAAGAAAGGAACTGGCCAGAAGCATAGTTGTCAAGGCGCCAAGGCGAACCAAGGCGATGGAGGCCTGACTGGGCGCCTAGGCGACCAAGGCGCCCGCCTAGGCGACCAAGGCGCCCGCCTAGGCGACCAAGGCGCCCGCCTAGGCGACCAAGGCGACCGCCTAGGCGACCAAGGCGACCGCCTAGGCGACCAAGGTGCCCAATTTTCCAAGGCGACCCAAGGCAGCCTGGACGCCTAGGCGGCGCCTAGCCGACGACTTGACAACTATGGCCAGTAGTAGAGCTTTCACCACATTTGCTGATGAAGAAGCTTCAATTTCATTATTCAAATCATGCTTAACTGATGGGGGCTGTATACATATTTGTAACCTTTAGAAATTCCTGTCCAGACTCATAAAAGGACTTTTAATTACTCTATTATAATAATTTGACATAATAGGTTCAAAACAGAATTCTTAAAAGCTATTTAGTATCCTAACCTAACTCTTACATTTAACTACTAATCCCGTGCACTAACTTCACCCCCACTATATGAGCTTGTAAATTAGCCCCATTACAATGAAACCCAAGAAAATAAAAGGCCCAACCTGTAACACTACTACCCAAAGCTTGTTTTCAGTCCATTGGACTGCCCCCAGCACCTCATGGGCCTCCCAAGCTTGCACCTAAGCCTCCATATGGGATCATAGTTTGGTGCAACTACATCATCGCCCCTTCATGCCAGAAGGTATGACAATTACAATGGGCTTTTATGATTATGGCTGTGCACCCAATGCACCATTCCTTACTTCTACCTTAACTTGTTACCAACAGTAGGAAAAGCACTGGTAGAATTCCTTAAAGACCAAGAAAACGGCTTTAGTTTGGCAAGATATTCTTGTGGACACGAAAACTAAAATTGGCTTAACAGGAGTTTGTCCAACCTATGCAACCTAATATTTCCTTTTGTGGGCTGGGTTGTCAGGAAATGAGCCTGAAAGGGGCGTCCAGACGCGGGTTTCGTGCAGGACTTGTCTACTAATTGATATTACAAAAAAAAAAAAAAAAAAAAAAAAAATACTGTTACTCACTTCTAAGTCCATTCTAGTCCCTACAGATCAAATAAAACCAAGAAAAAAAGAGCTAATGGTTTAAAATTTAAACTAACTAAAAAAGAGACAAAATTCCCGTTTAAGACTTAAGGTGGACCACAGACAATCAGTTTGTGATCATGATTACATTTGAATCATATTGATCTGTTGGTATCAATACAAGCTTGCACAGTTGAATACTAAGCATTGTTGGTTCCCACATGATACCTGACTTATTTATTATAGATCCAGTATTTGCTGATCCCTTGCACTTTTTTTTTGCTGCATGAAGCCCTTCAAATGTCTGTGCAAGATAATGCGAAAGATTCAGCAACCCAGACAGAGATGAGCAAGGTGTTGGGTGACCAGTCTTTTGTGTCATCTATACTTGCTTCGGTAAATATTATACATGTCTCTCGAAATTAACAACTCCAAAACTGATCAGTGCTAGCTTACCTGCTTATGCCATGGTACATTTTTTTTTCCTCCCAGCTTCCAGGAGTTGACGCAAATGACCCTTCCGTGAAAGATTTGCTTGCATCACTGCAGGGCCAGTCTGAGGTGAGTTCTTGGACCTCATTGATAGATTCATTAAAAAATGTTCGTTGCAAGTGGTTATATAATACCTTTGTTTGGATTGGCTCATGTTATACTTTGATGTTGATAGATATATTATATATTTTTTACTTATCCTTGTTTTTTGTATTTTGTGATGATGGAATCTCTGAGAATTATTTTCATAATCATCAACCATTATTGAGAATAATTGTATGCTTTTAGTTGTTTTGTTTTTAAATAATGAATCGTAGCTTCTTTATACCCTGGATTTTGGTTTGTTCCAGTTAAGCTTGTCATTCTGTAAATAAATATATCATTATCTGAGACATGCCAATTTTGGTTGAATTTGATAACCTTAAGTTTTATTACATCATGTGAAGTAGGAACAGTAGATGGGCTATGTATGGGCTCATGGAAGGAGGGTGGGAAAATAAAAAGGTGAGAACTTATGGAGTTGGGGTCTGGGAGGGGATTTGGAAGACCTCGCAGAAATTTAGTAAGGGGTTGAATATTGGGTGGGGGATGGGGAAAGGCACGGAGTTGTTTCTGGAGCTCTATGTTATTGCATGGAATAGGCATGCATGGGATGGGGAAAGGCTGGGAGGGGTCTTTGATGGAGTTGTTTCTGGAGCTCTATGTTATTGCATGGAATAGGCATGCATGGGTAAAGTAGTATATGGAATGGGTGGAAGGCCAAAGAGTTTGATCTTTCAATTTTAGCAGCAATCTCAATGACTGGGAGGTGGAGAGAGTGGTGAATCTTATGGAAGTGTTACAGAGTGCCAATATGAAGAAGGGAGAGGGTGTTCAGATCTGGGGGAGGGGTGAAATGGGTATTTCTCAGTGACATCCTTTTCCAGGATGCCGTGTAAAGGAAATTCACTGCCCGCGTAAAGGAGGTTCAGTGCCCTAAAACTCTGTGGAATCCTTTGGTGCCACCTAGGATTTGTTTCTTCATCTGGGCAGTGATGCTGGAGTTGATCCTTACCTTGGACAATATAATTGCTTGGGGATGGAGTGTAAGGAATTTGTACAAGCTGTGTGATGCTGGTAGATGGTCCAAAGGGAGATATATTCCTCCTCGTAGGAGACTGGGCTTCACTAGCGATAGGTTTGGGCATTGATACACGAGGGCTAGCTTTGGATAAGCTTTATTTTTGGCTTTTGTCAGGTAGGAGGGTTGCTAGACACCCAAGGCGCCCTAGTTTCCAAGTCATTTGGACGCCTAGCTGCGATGCTTTGATAACTATGATTGGGGTCTCTATTTTGATGGGTTGAATTGTGGTGGGTTTATTTATAAGCCTATATATATTTTTTCTTTGGGGGGTGGGGGGGGGGGAGTAATATGACTCCTATACAAAAATTATAGTTTAGTCACTAATTCTGGTAGTCTCTATCTTCACAGTTATGCCTTTGAATGAAGATTCTAATCGCCAAATATCAGGCTGAAGTAACCAACGATTAGGGAGTTTTAGCTCCATCTACCTCAATCCAAAACTTCTCAATTTCGGTTTCAGGGCTGGTTTCGTCCAGCCTCAAAACCGAAACTGAACAGAATTCGGCCCAGCCAGATTTTTGTGGGTGAACTTGTAACTTTAGTTTCAAGGCCTAGAAGTTGGTTTTTTGTGCTGATTTTGTTTGTGTGGCCTATTTTATCATTTTTACACATATTTCCTCAATTAGCGTAAGAAAAAACCATCCAAAATGGTATTATGTGGTGTGGACCGAAGTTAACTTTTATATTCATTTACTTAAGATATTATTTATAAATAAGCAACCAGTCCCTATTTGAATCCAATAAAAATAATCTAAAATTTAAATTCTAAAACGATAAGAAGTCGACCCTCTAGTTCAAGTACAAAAACCACATTTTCGGTTGCGGGGCGATTTTCAATTTTCAAATGCTAGGGATTTGCTACAATCTAAAAATTTGATAAATCTTGTTATAGTGAAACATCACTGAAAACAAGAAGAGTGCCAAAATAATCATTTGTTTTGATGCCCAGAATATTATTCCCATTCAAACGACTTTAAATAGCATTTGCATACTCCAAACAAGGTTTGACCGGAGCATAATTCCTTCAATATAACTTGGATTCAAGCAATTTCAGATTTGTTAGAAAGCTAGTTATAACCAGTTTTTCAGCAAATCCGAGATTGTTTGAATTTGAGATATATTAAAGGATTTACGCTCTAGTGAAACCTTATTTGGAGAACGTGAATGCTATTTAAAGTTGTATGAGTGGAAATGATTTTTTGGGTATCAAAACAAACATTTATTTTTGGCACTTTTCTGGTTTTTATTGTTGTTTAACTATAATATGATTTATGAAAATTTTATATTATAGAAAAGCTCTAGCTTTTGAGAGTTGAAAATTGCTCCCGCAACCGAAAATGTGGATTTTCTTCTTGAACTGGAGGGTTAAAATTTTTATTTTTTTTTTACCTTTTTGGAATTTGAATTTTAGTATATTTTTATTGGATTTTCAAATGGACGGTGTTTGTTTATTTATGAATAATATCTTAAGTTAATGAAATATAAAAGTTTATTTATTTACTAAATTGATATGAGTCATAAATAAGTGTTGTGTGCTGTATATTATTTATCTTGTGCACTGTTCTCTTTCTTGTATTACTCTAACTTCTAAGGTCGACACCGAGTTTCGAGGGTCAAAATAGACAAATTTCGGTCGAAACTTGACATTTTATAAGGTGTTTGGACCAAGTTTCTATTGAAACGGTGTTTCTGTCGAAATAGGATATTTTCACCGAACTATATATTTTGGTTTTGAACCATGGTCTTGTTTCAACCTGGTGAAAAATCGAAATATTTCGGCCGAAACTAAACGTTTTGACTGAAATTTAGAACGTTGTCTATAACAAAGTATGGAGAACTTGAGTCAATTACTCAAATTTCAATGATGAACTAATGGGCAAAGAGAAATAGAACATTGAGCTGTAATGAAATATTAAGGGCGAGCCTTGGTGTGATGATAAAGTTGTCATATTGCAACTTGGTAGTCACAGGTTCAAAACATGGAAACAACCTCTCTACGTTGTGGGGGTAAGGTTGCGTATATTCTTCCCTCCCCAAACCTTACAATAGTGGAAGCCTCGTGCACTAGGATGCCAGTTGTAATGAAATATTACAAGCTGAGGAAGAGAAGATAAGAAACCACCAATCGACTAGGCCTAGCACCCTAGAGATTTCCTCAACATGCACATATTCAGTATCCCAAAACCAAAAAGATCAAAATTCATTCGTTAGCCAAATCTAGCATTATAAGGAGGTGGGGTTGATCTAGGCTGCAACTTCGGCCCTGATTGACCTTGAAGCCCCAATAACCTGGTAAACCTTACTGACCAACCCGAAAACAAAGTCCTTCTTATCCCTAAGAAGTTAGATATTCTTACATACCACAAGCAAAGACCCTTTATGTTTTTTGGACTTATCTTGAACTTTTTTAACAAAACACCATATTTCTTATGGACCACTTTTTAACCTATTAGAAAATGAAATTGGGACCACTTTTCTTTAAGTTTTTTGGACACTCTTATGTTATTTAAAATCTTTAACAAAACTTATATTAATTTAAAGGGTAAATTACACAGACACCCCCTCTACTGTAGTGAAATTACACAACACTACCCTGCTTTTTCAAAAGTTACACTGAACACCCCTATAATAATGCTATCATACAATCTCACCCCTACCGTTACTTTCAACTTAACGGCAGAGGCTCATTTTTTTTAAGACGAAAATACCCTTACTAAGGGTAAAATGACTAAAAAGTTTTCTTCTATTGTATTCCTTTTATTCTCTTCACTTTCGTTTTCTTCTAGGTTTTCTTCTCCACGGCTTGGCGTCTCAGAGTTTCTTCTCCAAGTATGCCTCTTATTCCTCCATCTCTTCCTTCATCTTAAACCCTAGAATACTTCTAATACCCTTACAGAACTACGAAGGATCTTACTTCTCAGCTGGTATTTCTTCTCAACGAAGGGTCTGTCTTCTCTCCGGGTATTTTTTTCTCCGGGTATTTCTTCAGCACTGCTTGGCGAGTTCGAAGTCTAGGTCTTCTCGTAGGTTTTCTTCTTCACGGGGTGCTGATAACTCCTTCCCTCAAACACGGTAAATTAGGGTGCGAAGGGATCTCTGGAACTCACAGTAATAAAATCAGAGATTAATTTATCAAGAAATATTCTCGATTTCTACAGTCAAGATCATGGATGCTGATTCTTGGGCTGCTCGTCTTTCCACCGCTTCAAAACGTTATCAAGCAGCTCTCCAATCGCGTTCTGGTGAGTCTAATTTTCTACCGCTTTCTCTTTCTGTCTTTTAGCCTTTTTATTTTATTGCTTGGTAGAGTAGGATTTGATTGTTCAATTTTTTGGTGAATTGGATCATGTGGATGTAGATCTTTACATGGGATTTGAAGAGATCGACGGAGATGAAGATACACGAGCAGAGTTTCCTTGCCTGTTCTGTTCGGAGGACTTTGATATTGTTGGATTATGCTGTCATATCGATGACGAGCATCCACTCGAGGCGAGGAATGAGGTATTGCTTCGTTGGGAAGAGATGGAGGAAGGCATACCTGGAGAAGAAACTCGCTGAAACGCCAAGCCGTGGAGAAGAAAACCTTGAGAAGAAAACGGAAGTGAAGAGAAGAAAGAGGAATACAGTTTTTTAAGAAGTAAGGCTAAACAATAGACCTTAGTAAGGGTATTTTCGTCTTAAAAAAAATTGAGCCTCTGCCGTTAAGTTGAAAGTAATGGTAGGGGTGAGATTGTATGATAGCATCATTATAGGGGTATTCTGTGTAACTTTTGAAAAAGCAGGGTAGTTCTGTTCATTTCATAACAGTAGAGGGGGTGTTTGTGTAATTTTTCCTAATTTAAATGATTTTTATATTGTGTTAAAAACTTTCTCTTAAGAGATTTATCAACTTTCGTTGTTATTAAAATCTACCTCTTTTGAACTTTAAACTCTGTCAAAATTTCTGGATTTTCCCACTTAGGTACTTGCAGGCAATAGTCTTTCACTCAGAAAGACTAAATCTACACTGAGAAGATTTGGATCATAGCCATCCACATTTGGAAAATAATGTGCTAACCTTTGTCGGGTTTCTTTTCAGAGTTTAAAATATCGATAAAATTTTTTAGGAACAAACTAAAATGGACAAGGATCTCTCTAGTGAACTCAAGAAGAACTACTCTTGACTCATAATATAAATATAAATGCATGTAGATATATACATTTGAAATCACACCGTCAAAGATTTCGGTTACAACAATTTTCCGGTCACTCAAACTTCTAACTCTCTTCTCTGACAGATTGTCGGCTTAAGAGAAAAATAAAAAACAGAAAAAAAAGTAAGGCGATAAGAGAAAAAAATAGAGGTTGCACAACTTTGTATTCTTTGGAGTGCGTGAATATTGTTTAAAGTCGCCCTAGATGAAAATAATTGTTTGGGCATCAAAGCAAGTTTTTGCTGCTATTTTACTATAATAAGATTTATGAAATTTTTAGATTTAGGAAAAATGCTAACATTTGGAAGTTGAAAATCGTACCCGCTTCCAAATATCCGATTTTTGTTCTTATACTGGAAAGTTGATTTCTTATTCTTTTGCAATTTGAATTTTAGACTATTTTTATTGGATTTAAATGGGGGTGTTTTCTTATTTATGAATAATATCTTACTGAAATATACTAGTCATAAATAAGTGCGAATAATATCATAAGTAAATATATTAGTCATAAATAAATGTTGTCTACTTAACTTTGGACATAATCTTAGGTCTCAGTGTACACTAGCAAACTTGGGTCCACACCACATAATATCATTTTAGATTCTTTTTTTCTTAAAAACTAATGTAGGAAATAGCTGTAAAAAGGTTAAAATATGATACACAAAAAAAATCAGATTGAAAAAAAACACTTACGGGCCTCAAAACCAACGTTTCGAGTTAACTTGGGAAAAATCCCGAGTTTCGACCGAAACCTGGTCAAAACCCGAGACAATTTGGTTTCGAGGCTGGTTGAAACCGGCATTTTGAACCTTGTTGGTATCTTCTATAAATGATGAATCCATGAAGTTTGACCTTTTCATTCATCGCCTTAACCTCTTCAACACATTCTTCAATGGTAGGCTCCAAAGAATCCTTCCTCCTTGCTAAGGCTTTGATCTTCACATTGAATCATTGATTCTTCGACAGTCAGTGGGAGAACATGATTTTTCTTTGTCGATTCAATTAAACGAATTGTGTTCTTTACAACTTCTTGCTTTTCTACATCAATGGACTAAATTCTTCCTTTTTAATCTCACCTTGTGACTCAATAACACAATCAGAGTATACCATGTGGTAGTATTGATACTACTAACAATAAGTAAAAAATGGCGTACTCAATGCACGAGGCTCTTTCCATTGCGGGGTCTGGGAGGGGGCATATGTATGCAGCTTTACCCCTGTTTTGTGCAGTGTTCAAAATCTCGGCAAGATCTTGAAGATCTCGAGGGGCTCGAGATGAGATCTCACCTCAATACGGTGTCTCGACCAGTTCTCGAGCTGGTCTTGACCATTTCTCAACATTTTTCGACTAGTTCTCGACTGGTCTCGACATAATGTATGAATTATGATTGTATAGTTTACTTGACTACTTTGGGTTTTTTTTACTATGACAATTAACTAATTAAGTGTTATTATGTTTATTCTTCTCCTAAAATATAATCTTACTAGCTCATTTGGTCTTCTGTGATCTTCTATTAGTGTAACGTTATGTAGAATAGTCAATATTACCCTAGGTTTATATTTGAACTTCAAACCGACACTGCCAAACATGGGTGTAAACCCAAACAACCATCATGTGTGATTATTTATACAGTTTTATGGTTTAATTATGTTTATATAATGCTAAAATAGGGTTTCCCTAGAGTATCAAGCCTTAAAATGGTCATTTTAGGGTCGAAACACACATTTTAAGCCTTCATGGCTTTTGGGCAGTGTCTTGCCGATATCTCGACTGAGATTTCCGAGATCTCGGTTTCTCAGAGGGTCGAGACACCCTCGAGACCCGAGATTTTGAACCTTGGTTTCGTGGAGAGGTTGTTTCCTGAGTGACTACAAACAATAAGTACTTGGAACAAAAAATATTGGATCTTTTTCTTCTGCTTAGAAAAACTCTTGGTTTTCTTCTCCTGTGGCGCAGTTTTTTTCTGTAGATTTTCTGCTAAGGCTTTGTTTGTTTTGAAGTAAAATTCGTACAGACATTATATATATATTTATTTATTTATTTATTTATTTATTTATTTATTTATTTTCAATATTTGTTTTCTGTAGGTAAATGAAAGACGATGTTCCTTTTCCCTCCACCTTAGAGATCACTATATTTTACTTCTTGGAAGTAAACATTTTTTTTTAATTTTTTTTTTACATATAAAAATTTTACACTTAAAATTTGACGTCAAAACAAACAAAGCCTAAGTATAATTAGTAGTGTTTGTATCGATTAGTATTGACCTGTATTGGACCTTATTGGCCTATAGGGTTTTATATAGTATGATGCAATTTTTTTATATTAATAAGTATCGTATCGACCATGTATCGTATCAACCCCTACTAATACTGATATGTATTGGCTGATATGGTACGATACTTTATTCTTTGGTTATATTTCTTTTCATTAGTAATACCTTATTAGATGGAGGCTATGATCGGCTGAAGGTATAGCAGATAACCTAGCTAATGGCAGGTTGGAAGACTGGGGAACCCTGGCCAATATATCTCGTCTCTCTCTGGTTGTTTTTTTGGCTGGTCCTAGGACATATGAATATGTTGTTGTAAGCAAGGTTTAAAATCTCGGATTTCGGAGGAGTCTCGGCCTCCTCCGAAACCGAGATACTGTATTTTTTCGGAGACAGCTTAAAAAGGCTGTCTCGGACAGCTTAAAAAGGCTGTCTCGGTGGCCAAAATATATTTTTTAGGTCTCCAACTTTAGGGGAACATCATTTTTACATACATAAATACATTTAGAGCATTAAATTGTAAAAATAATGACTCTTTGTGGTTGTTTGGGTTTACAGCCATGTTTTGGCAGTCAATACTGAAGTCTGTTGTAAACTTAGGTTAATATTGTCTATTATATTCAATCAAATATGACAAATGAGACAATAACATAATGCATTGGGGGAAAGAGAAACAAAATAACACTTCATTATAAATCATTACATCATAGTTCAAATGTTCAATACTGAATGATCCCATAGTTTCGTAGATCGGGCTCACGTATATAAATATTTCATTAGATTCTACCAATTTTTTTCTCTCATAGTCTCATTTAAAAATCTCATTTTTGAGCAAGAATCTAACCTTCAACAGTTCATATGAAACTCCCACAGCAATCCCCGCAGTCCGAAGCACCACCCGTTGCAAGTTGAAAGTCCAAACAAAGAAAAAATGAGGAAGAAATAAGAAAATTTTCAAAAAACTAATAAAAAAGAGGAAACAGCAGTTCTCGGTCGAGAACTCGACCGAGAATAGTGAGTTCTCTCTTTTATAAAGAGAAAAAAAAAAGAAGCAATTTCTCGGCGAGATTTACCGAGATCTCGCCGAGAAATTGCGAGATTTACTGAGAGATTATGCATCTGCCGAGACGAAAAGGGTTATCGACCCTGTTTTCGTCTCGGCTAATGCCGAGAAGGGCGAGATCTCGCCGAGATTTTATTCCATGGTTGTAAGCTATATCCATTTACCTTTCATCCTTTCTTATAAAACTGCTAGCTATTTATCAAACTTTTTTTTTTTTGGGGGTGTGGTATATGTCAGTAGTTTTATTAATTACAGTTATTATTATTTTTAAGTGCTATATACAATTTTTTTTTCCGGATTATGTCTGTATGGAATAACATCAAGTTTTGTTATTTGTTCTGATTTGTTGTTGTAATGTCTGGTATCAGAAAAAGGATGAAGAAAAGCCACCAAGTGAGGAGGAAAAGTAATGGTGCTTGATAGCTGCTGATTCTGTGGTAAGATTTTAAGACCCATGCCCTTATGGATGATCAATTCCTTTTTCTTTTTTTAAGTATATAATTTTTAAAACCCAGAGAACACAAACAAGCTGAGCCATCAAAAGATGGGAGCAAAAACAGAAATGGACAAAAACAAGGTTAGGAGCCTAAACACAACTAGGCTACCAAAGGGCGGAACCTAAATTACAACATTGAATAGAATAAACCCAGGGACCAAATGAGAGCTCGAAGGATCTGAGGGACTGGATTAGGGGCCACACGGGGATCCATGCACAGATCGAAAGCGCTCGGGTTGCACTCTGATTCGTGAGCTCCTCTTCAGGGTAGAAGGCTCAACAAATGGCATGCCATTATTGGGGTGACAACTATCCTCTTCCTTATCACTCTCGGAATGATTTTCCGTGAGAGATTTTGCATGATCATATTCATACCAAGGTCTATGCACCTCCTCAGTTTGTCTGCGAACAGCAGTCGACGAACGGATTTCCCCTGCATGTTTCCAGTCTCTGTGACCCCCAGGCACCAACTCCAAAGTTTCGCACCTGCCGCAAGATGCAGAGGCAGGTTCTGCTCTCCCAAAAGATTTGTACTCAGTCCGTCCCGGTCCCCACAATGTATCTCTCTGATCGACTTCCTTAGTTCCCAGAAATAGGTTTTGCACTCCTTGAACAAACCTCATAGCAGTTGCAGTCATCACAGATTCACAACTCTTTTCGATATCCCCCTTACACGAGTCCCCCATGTTAGTATTTTCCTCACCAGGCCGCTGGTTGACTTACTCATTTTCGTTGTGGCCCAAGAATGTGCACTCCTCTTCTGATATAATAGCAAAGGAGTTTTGAAACAGTATACGTTTTGGGTTGCCAGTGGGAAGACACTTTTTTCCCAATCAATTTCTGAGATGTGCAGCATTGCTACTGAATCAACCTCATTAAACTCTCTTCTGCCACTTAACCTTATCCCTGATGACTGGACCAGGCTGCAGGCTGATTTCTTTGCTGCCCTAACCCAAAGAAGGGTAACTGCTGGCCATGCTATTTGACTGACCTGCATCCCCCCTCTCTCTTTCTAAAGTATTATCGTCTCCACCTTCCACCACCGTATGCGGCTGAGAGAGGTCCTTTCTTCCTGCAGAAGCATCTCCATAGCTCAACCGAAGTTCTCCGTCTTTGAAGCTGGATTGATCCAGGTCATACTCTGCTACTGAACCTGACCTCTCCTTATTCTCCTTAGCATAGTTGTCAAGGCGAACCAAGGCATTGGAGGCCTGACAAGGAGCCTAGGCGACCAAGCCGCCCAATTTTCCAAGGTGTCACAAAGCTGCCTGGGTGCTTAGGCGACGGCTTGACAACTATGCTCCTTAGGGCTCCCCCTTCTGTTGATCTTTTTTCTCCATTGAAAGATAGGTGCGGTAGGTGCAGTAAGGACCAGCACCCCCTTCAGAGTTGGCAGCAGCATTACCCCCTCTTTTAACACCAGCACCGATGGTAGTTTTGTTTCCAAAAATCTTACAAAAGGAGCAACGGTCTGGATGCCAGTTGTAGTGCATCTCTTGTCGGAATCGGTTACCCTCATCATCTTCAATGGTAATATGACCGTGCAACACCCTCTTTCCTGAAAACTCAATGCACACCCTAGTATAGGCCGTCCTTTCTTTGAGTAAAATGGTTCAATCAGCATAAAGGGGGACCTAGGACAGAACAAATAATACTAAGAGCTTTTTTACTCCACAGATGGAGAGGCGACCCGGGAAGAGTGGCCCACATCGGCAGCTAATGAACCCCATTGTTGTTGAGCTTGAAATTCCTTTCCTAAGCTTTTAGGAAAAAAAGGTTTGTTTGCTACTAAGAAGCTCTTTCCAGCACCCTTCAAAGTCAGGCTCATCGGAAAACTGGAAGACGTAGTAGCTTCCATCAAAGAGGAGGAAAGTCAGATACGCCCTCTCAACCTCCATAGTTTCTTCTCCAACAAGTTTCAGATAAGAAAATCCTGGCACTAAAGCTGATTTCCAGTTCAGCACATCATCTTTCACATCCTCTGCTGAACACTTTCCAAACCAGTCATCACCATCACCATTGCGGGATGGTTGCACAAACTCCAGACCCAGGTCTAAGATTTTATTTTATTTATTTATTTTTTTTTTTTTTTGAAGATGACCCAAACAGTTTCTCACTCAGCTGGAGTGGCAGAACCTCATAAACACCTCCAAAATTCTCTCCCAACTGCAAACCTTCACCTCTCTCGTAATCCCGTACACAGCCTTCAACATAACCCGGATCAGAAATCAAAGGATCTCCCTTAGTATCTAAGTCCCCCCCCCCCCCCCCCCCTTTCTTCCCTTGGATGAAGGGCAGGAAAGGAACTCATCTATTCTTTGTTGTTGTTTCCTTTTCTGTGGCTATATCTGCCAAATGGCAACTTGGTTGGTGCTCAAACTTTTACGTCATATTCTACTTGTCAAGTTTCAGCACTGTTGGATTCTGTTTTTCAAAAGAAAAGTTTGACATATTGGTTAGAAAATATTTTCAAATAATTTGTACCACTGAAAGTGCAAGGGAAGTGTCCAATGCATGGTGGGTTATGTTGGTTGAAATTGGCCACCATATTTGCTATGCGGCTAATCCAATGGATACTCCATTTACAATTTTGCAATCAGCTCTCCAAGTGGCAAATTAATGCCGTCATATAAAGAATAGCTTTCTTATCCATGGATAGGCAAACACTTTCACTTACTATTATTATAGGGTTCTATAAGCTCCCATTCCCCCCCCCCCCCCCCCCCCGAAAAAAAAAAAAAAGAAAAAAAAAGAAAAAAAAAAGAAACACGCACATCAACTAGTGCACAAGAATCGGTCGCATAAGTAGGAGCCCTATAAGGTTAGGTAGGAGAGAGAGTGTTAGTTATGTAAGATCACATGGGAAAGAAATTCCCAAATTGCTGGCTTGGGTTTCTTATAATTATTAGTAGTAGAAGTATTGTCATTGTAATAAAATAGATAAATTAAGATGGAGAGAATCGATGTGTACTGCTCCTCTCCTTGTAGGTTGTATTTATAGAAAATAGAAAACAACTATAGATAGGATCTAGGACTATAGTTGTCAAGGTGCCAAGGCAACCGAAGGTGTTGGAGAGGTGCCTGGGCGCCTAGGCGCCTAGGCGTACCTAAGGCGTCCCAAGGCATACCCAAGGCGTTGTAAAGGTACTTCTTAATAAGAGGTTTTATACAAAAAGGAGGGGTTAGCACATCAATTTTTATTGTTTTTAATACATATGCATGATTCCATGCATTATGGTCTATATATATGTACTTTATACATCCAATAAAAATGCTATAAATGCCATTAATCAAAGAAATAAATAAACAAATAAATCAAGGCGTGATACAATAAGGCGACCAATTAATTGCCTAGCCCTATATGACTTGCTTGGACTCCTAGGTGACACATTGACAACTATGTCTAGAACTCTACAAGTTAGAGTCCTAGTCACAAACTAAAGACAAAGTAAACTCAAAATAGAAAAAGGAAACTAACAAGCCTAATTGGTCATGGAAACTATAAAGCAAACAAATAAACTAATTAGGAGACCAAATACTAATAGGAGTCCAAATCCTAGAAACTAACACTATTTTGACTAAATCAAAGCATTGTATGGATACAATTTTACTACGCTAACACCCCCCTCAAGTTGGAGCATGTGAGAATGTGAGAGCTTCAGCTTGAAACAATGTAGCAGCGGAAGCAGCAACTGTAGTAGTAATGAGAGCTTTAGTTTGAAACAATGTAGTAGTGGAAGCAACAGTTATAGTAGTAGGAGCAGTAGTAGTAATAGTAGTGGCAACAACAATAGTAACAGCAACAGCAGTAGTAGTAGCACAATATAGTTCACTGTGAACCAAGTAGTAGTAGCCAAGGAATCAAGTATCGACACGATACGGTGTGTATCGGCCGAACTGTGCGTATCGGTATAGACAATAGTCGATACGATACAGGCCGATTCGTATCCCAAATTTTTAAAAAAGTATAGTATCGTAGTGTATCGATCGTATTGAGCCGTATTGGTTCGATACGTATCGATACAGTCAATACACTACTTATGTATCGATACAGATTTTAAGTTAGATTTAAAAATAAAAAAGAAAAAAAGAAAAAAAGGAAAAAACAACATGTATCGACCAATATTGGTTCGATACTCGATTCGATACAACCCATAAGTATTGACTAGTATCGAATTTTGAAGAAAAAAGCTTATGTTCGTCACTTCTAACAGAGCCGATAGTATTCAACACCCTAAAACTAAAAAATTCCCTGGAATTTCTCCAAAATACCATAGGGCTTTGATTCTTAGCCCTAAAACGACTGGAAAGGAAGCATTAAACATCTTGTTTGTGAAGATTAGAAGCTCAAAAATCATTTGTTGAAGCTCCAGGGGCGGAAAACCCTAAAGGTCTGACTTCCAACTTCAATTTTTTTTCATATTAATTCGATTTTTGTGTTGTTTCTTCCTGTGAATCAGTGAACTATGGTCATATTTGATGAATGCATGCTACATACATGGATTTAAACACTGATTTGAGGTTCGATTTGAGAAATTTTTGAAGAACACAACAAATTTCGAAAAAAAAAATTTCAAAAATTATTCTTATCCTCTTCTACTGATTATATAAGATGTGTAGACCACTGATCTACAATGTTTGCTTCTCAGTTATAATTTTCGAGTTTATTCTTTATTTTTTTTTCTGGTTAAAAAAATAGGAATATAATTCATTAAATAATTTTTTTTTTTTAATTTCTTCTTCTTCTCTTCTGCTACTATGCTCTGTTCTGTTATTCTTTCATTCTATTACTTTCTTTTCTTTTTGTTCTTTCAAACTTTTGTGATTTTGATTTTTTCTTTTTCTTTATTCTTCGATTCTATGTTCGGTCTTCTGTGCTTTTTTTTTTTTTCTGATTTCTGATTTCTGAATTTACTCCTCCTTCTGATTTCTACTATGTTCTGTTCTGATTACTGATTTCTGATCTCATCATTGAAAACTGGTTGCTTCTGAAATTTTATCTCTGATTTCTTGTTTTGTTGTTGTTTATTATTTTTTTTTCTGTCAAACTGTGCTCTAAGGCTGCTGATGTAGCTTATGGTCTGCTGTCCATCTGGATTTTCAACATTTTGAATCTGGGTTCTATAGTTGCTGATGTGGCATGGTATCTGCTGTCCTTCGTCATCTGGGTTTTCAACATTCTGAATCTGGGTTTTATAGTTGTTGATGTGGCATGGTATCAGCTGTCCTTCATCGTCTGGATTTTCAACATTCTCTTCTTTATTTCCCAAAACAGATTCAGGGTCGATGCCAAGATCTTCAAACTCTATTGCTACTTATGAATCATATGTATGTTCCCTAATCATATTTGTGCGTATCTTGCCCCATAAGCATGTGTATCCATGATGTAAAACATTTTCCTTCTTAATGTTGTTAATTATAGTGTTTTTATGCTTTAAAAGTGTGTTTTGTATGTTCCTTAATGATTTTTGTGCGTATCTTGCCCCGTATCCATCCGTATCCCTGCGTATCCACGATACGATACGATACGTTTTTTAATTTCAACTGACCGATACGGTACCGATACATGATCCTTAATTCCTTGGTAGTAGCAGCATAGTATAGGTCACTGTGAACCAAATAATAGTAGCAACACGGTATAGGTCACTGTAAACCAAATAGTAATAGCAGCACAGATAATTAACTGTGAACCAAATAGCAGTAGTAGCAGCAACATAGAACCTTAAACAACTCAAAACAGCAGCTCAAGGGATTGCTCTGATACCATGTAACAAAATAGATTAATGAATCTCGAGAATCGAGCGTGGGGCGCGTTCGCCCTGCCACATTCCGGCCCCGGGGCCTGAAATTGGTCCTTTCTTTCTCTCGTCTGTACTATTCCTCTCCTTGTAACTTATATCTATAGAAAATAGAATACAACTATTGTATAGGATCTAGGACTCTACAAGCCAAAGTCCTAGTCACAAACTAAAGACAAAGTAAAACTTAAAATAGGTAAAGGAAGAAACTAACAAGCCTAATTGGTAAAAGAAACTAACAAAACAAACTAATAAACTAATTAGGAGTCTATATACTAGTAGGACTGTAGGAGTCCATATATTAGTAGGAGTCCAAATCCTAGAAATTAGCAATAACTACTTTGACTAAGTCAAAGCAGTGTACGGTTATAATTTTATTATGCTAACAATATTTATTATTATTATCCTTATCCATAGGGTAACTGCAGCAACAACACCTATGGGTGGCGGAGTTGCAATGCACCTATCAAGCAACCTTCCACAAGTGGCTCTCATTATAGCCATAAGTAACAAGCTCTAAACCTGGCAATGAGAAGGTCACGAGTGCATTTGACCCCAGTCCCAGGCTTATAGTACTAAACCTTCATGGCCTTAAGACTGCCCTTTGCACTGGGATGCATCTTCTGATGCTCCTTATGCATGTGTAATTGATTCATCTGAGTTTATGTATTCTAAATATGAAGTCTGAACCCTTGAATTGTTTTGTTTTAAGTTAACAGAGCTCGTTGTTGTTATGATGGGGTCCTTGAAGGCTATTAGGGATCAGAACGCGGGCATATCTAAAGTTGCATGGGCTTATCTAGAAAGCTTCATGTGTATTATTCATTTCTGTGCTGTTCCTTTTCCACCTTTTATTTATGGAAAAATTTCACGCACCTCCCTTTTTCTTTGCCTTAAAGGCACCCAACCCTGAATTCGCCTTTAATTACACAAACCTCTCTTTAATTGTTAATTATGAATCATACAGACCCTGTCTGTTATGACAGGTTTGTTAACTCATATCATGGCCTCCAAAATTTCTTAATGCCAAGAATACCCTTGTACCCGTGTTAAGTTACCTGTTACTCTTACGTAACTCATTAACAAAGCCTCTTGATGATGATTGATGTTGTCGATTACTTCTCCATGCCTATGTCTTGCATTCTCCATCATATTGCAATGGAGTAGGGGGTTGGGGGAGTGAAGATTGAGGAAATCCTTGAAGAAGGAAGAGACTGGGTTCAAAATCGAGGGAGAAAAAAAAATTATCTTTGGAAGCCCTGATCTACAAATTCCGGCAACATATAAAGAGGGGTTCCTCTCAAGCTAAAAAAATGGCGTTCTTTCTTCCTCTTCCTCTTCCTCTTCCTCTGTGCTTACATGGCATTCTTGGCATAACCAAAATTGGCAATCTTCGCGGCACAGTCATTATGAGTTGTGATAAAAGAAGAAGACGAGGAAGACAAGACATAGTCCAATGGGGTTTGATATCGCAATGAACATAACCACGGTTATGAATATGGTTAAGACCTTGAAGTATCGAGCGGGTGTAGTGCTTAACGTTGGCGTCAGGCAATCAGCCATAGGAGTTTTTAATCCGAGAAGCTAGGGTGCCTCCAGAGGCATACTCTAGCAAGACATTGTAGCTCACCATTCTTTGTAGTGATTTCGTCACCATAGCAGTGCAGAATGTAAGGGCACCCATCAAATGTGGTGACTGTCTCCCTCTCCTTCTAAAGTGTTCTGGAGTGAGAAACCTCAGCCCATTTCACAGCCATTAATTGAGGGAGATGGGTCCACCGCTTGTTGGATTTTTGCTTTGCGATGACCTAAGGAACATTGCCGAAGCTCCCTCGACCAATGGTCTTGCCTCTTATCCACATTCCTCCGTGACTCAGTGGTTCCATTTTTATATGTTGGGGCTCTTTCTTTCAATGGAGAACTTACTATTGAGTAGAAATTAGGGTTTTCTGGCTCAAGCAAAGAGATTTTAACAAGCGAAAGGGAAGGGTTACGTCCGTTGAGAAGAAAGAGTTAACAAAAGAAAAAGATAATCGAATGCTTACGGATTGCTAATTTATAAGAAACAAAAGAAATTCCAAGTTTAGCATCATGGTCCTGATTGAAGGAGATTTGAAAGAGTGTGGGGACGGAAGATGCTGAATGAGATAGATTGTCATGGCTTCCTGTCATCTCTCAGGATTGGTTCCAGGTGAAAAATTCTTCTCTGGTGCATTCACCAGAAACCCAGAAGCTCACAGCAAAGGTTGCCGGGCAGCGAGGAATTTCCCGGCGGCATCAGGGGAGACGTTTGAGGGAGAGATGGAACAGGGATTAATTTAAATTTATTTAATTTTTTCTAGGAAAAGGGATTACTTGTTGGAGAAAGAGTTTTCAAGGAGAGAAAACAAGAGAATGGATGAGAAAAAAAATTGAGGATTTCGTTCTTCTTCCCTGATAGAATCGATCATTATTTTGGATCTATAGTTTTTAGTAGCAACAACCTATATTTCGGATTACGATTTCTCTCAGAATTTCCTCCGGCAAAATCCAGGGTTGCAGTGTTTCTTTTGGATCATTAATTTTTCTCTCGAAATTTTCTCGGGCAAAAAATCTGTAGCCGTATTCTTCAAGCAAAAACCTTTGGTTGCAATGCTCTTTGGATCACGATTTTTACTTTCTCGAAGCTTTCGTTGTGGCCATCAACAAGATGTTTTTTCAGATTGAGTTCAAGAAATAGGGAAAATGAGTTTGTGATTTGGTAGAGAGAGAAATGGCGGCAGAAGGAAAAAAACAAAAGAAGGGGAAGAATCTTCAAATTTCTGAGCAGGGAAGATGAGTGTTGGTAGAATTTATTAAGGAGATAGGAAATTGGGTGTTCACCAGAGGGCAAATGGGTCATTTTACAATTTCCATTAGTCAAGTTAACAGACTGGGGTGTGATTGTAATTAATGGCGAACTGGGGGGTTGGGTGCCTTCAAGTCAAATTACAGGAGAGTTGTGTATAATTTTCCCTTTATTTATTTATTTTTTAATGTTTCATGTATGTAGAGTAAGCTGTCAAAAATTCTAATTAAATAAATGTCAATACAGGTATTCTGGGGGCAAGTCTTAATGATTGGAAATAGAATATTTGACTCGAAACTAAGGAGTACCCTATTGATCCTTGTGATGAAACATCAGTTGCTTTGTTTGTTCAGATTACTGGGGTGGGGCTTTCGAAGATGATAGAGGTTATGATTTTTTTTTTCCTTTGCTTCAAATACAATCTTCACTTACTTTTAAAGTTTATACAGTAAAAGCACTTGTAATTATTGAATTTGGTTCTTTTATTGGTGTGCCATTTTTTTTCCTTATGCTTCAGATACAGTCTTCATTGCTTTAAACTTTTCTATAGTAAATGCACTTGTAATTATTGAATATGGTTCTTTTATTGGTGTGCCATTTTGTTTTACCTTATTACCTGAAGGAGTTCCAAATGGGGGCTTATAGCTAAATTTGCACAAGCATTGGAGCTTATTCAAATTTAGAACACCTTTCGGTCCCAGGCAAAATTCTGTTTCATGTGCTTGACTTGCCACATGGTCCAATCAAAGGGGATGTGCCAGATGGTCACCTAGATTTCTCTGAACAAACTTACTTGGCCCCTTGGTGATGTGTCTTCATCCTCTGCCTTTTCTTTGAGGGGGTGGGGTGTAAAGAAAACGTAACATTTTCTTTGGTATGACACCTGAATTGGCTCAATACAGCTGCAGAAGTCAAATGACAAAAAATGGATTGGGCATAATAGTTGGGCATCACAAAAATTGAAGGTGTAAGCTACTACAATTGGTAAGGTTTGTGGCTGCAATGTCATGGGATTAAATCTTTGCCTTTACTTTAAGACTTAAAAGATATTGGATATATACGGTAAAAAGTATTATCTTAAATCACTGCATTGAAATCAGCTTGGGGATTTGCCATCATGTTTATTCTGCCAATTCTAGTGTATCTAAGAAATCAACAACTATGATGACTCGACGAAATGTAACATATTGATCACTCAATCCAGTGAAATTGTAGGGTATTTTGAAGGCGGCCAGTTACTATTATCATACCTGCTCATTGATCCATCAACGCCCATGTACAGTGGGTCTTGTTTGGTCATGGACGTTGATGGGTCAATGGGTGGGAAAGGATACAGGCTCATTTTGAGGGCACGAGTTTTACATAGATTAAGGTACCTATGGATGAAGCCCTATGGTTTCCAATATCGGCAAGCGAAGTTTGACCAAAGCCAGGCCATTTAGGTTTAGTCTTAGCTTAATATTTTATTTAATTTTTTAGGAGTGAAAAAAGAATAAAAAAATGTTTAATATTTTTTAGGGGAGAGAAAAAATCATGGGTACTTCCCTTGTAGTTCGCCCGTAATCTAGGTACACTCCATTTGTTTTAAACAATTACATCTGTTTTTTTTTTATTGACTCTGTTAAACTTCACAATTCATGGATAAATATTCCCCCCCCCTGCTTTAAAGGAAAAGGTCACAGGGCAGTCGGAGTAGGAAGAGTTCCGGCAATTCTGTGCCAAGTTCCTCACGGCAGCAGTCAGCGTCCATTATGTAAAGACCAAATAAAACAGAGACGAGACTTGAGAGACCGAATTGAAGTTGTTGAAACACTCTTTAGCTTCCTCTACGGACACTGTCGTCGCCGTTGGATCTTCCGATATGGCCAATAGCACTTTGCTCCATCCTGCCCACTCATAGCTCACTGCGTATTGTTTCACCATCGCCTTGTGTTTAGAAATTCAATCCTCTTCCAGAAGATACCTCAGATTGGAGGTTTGGACCTTCTCCATCAGATACTGGAGATTGTTTATGAGGAAGAGATACTCCAAGGCCGAGTCTTCTTTGTACAGAGTTGCCTTGCCATCGAGCTTGCAGAGGAGCATGTGTATGATCCAAGCCAGCCTAATTGTTAACAACGATGGTGGGTGGTCATTAGAGTTAGGGCTCTTACAGTAAGACCCCGGCAGAGAAGGCCTGCGATAATTGTTAGCGAGATAATCACGGTAACCACTCGAATTTAATTATATGGGAACGTGTAACCAAGAAGAATTATATTTAAATTTTGAAAAGGAATTTAGGTGGGAAGAAGGAAAACCAAGGTAAGTCATTCAATCCAAGGATAGGAGATGAAGGGGTAACCTGAAATCCAGCAATGACATCTGCGGCAATTGTAGTATGGGGGAGGGGCATTTACGTAATTAAGGTGTGTGGTGACAACGAAAGGCTCCGCAAAGGTGGATTGTTCTTGATGGCTCCGGAATGGAATTGGCTTTTGCATCTGCAAGGCATAGCTAATTTCAACGATGGCGGAGAAAACGGGGTCTGGTGAATATGGAGCTGATCCTTAATATGCATACTTTTGGAACACAATGAAGACGTTGGATCTAGCGGAGAAGGATTTGGGATCGAGGTGGTCGCGATTGGAGAGAATCTACTTTGAGTAGAACCCATCGTGAGGAAGAAGAAAGGAGGAACGTGGGGGTATTTTGGGCATTAAAGGTTTAAGTTTGTGTTTATGTCGTGAACTAACAGAAAATGACTGATGGACTGGGTATTTTTTTTAATCTGTTTTGATTTTAGGGGATGTCTTTGTAATTGTTTGAAACATTTGGGGTGTACTTAAAGTATGGGCAAACTAATGGGGATAATGTAGACCTTTAATTTTATTCATAGTGTACATAAAGGGTGGAAACAATGTAGATATTAAATATTTTATATTTTTTGTAATTAGAAAGCATGTTTATGCCTACGTGGATGTCAAATTAGAAAGAAAAATTTTCATCTAACCCCTAAAAACTATGTCAAATTCGATCTAACCCCCATAAATTTCAAAAGTCTCATCTATCACCCAAAACGTTTACAAATGTCTCATCTACCACCCAAAATTTTTCCAGTGTTAATCAAAGAGACCCCACCCGTTAGTAGAGTTCCATTAGTTGCAAATATTAGGACACTATTTCCCTTATTCCAAAAGTAAAAGACCATAATACCCCCCAAAGTAAAAAACACCTTTACTTACCAATTCGTATAATCCTTTTTCATCTTTGATAAGTAAAAGTAAAAAAAGAAAATCTCACTTTCGATACTGAGATTCACAGAGAGAGAAAGAAAAATGGATACGTGCGTAAGTGTTGAGTTGACGGATGAAGCTGGAGAAGTTGTTGTGCTTGAAATACTTTGGAAGCAAATCCTTGGCGATATCAGCAGGCTTCCAGATGATGAAAGTAGTTCCAGTATCATTCCATGAGATGATGTCGTTGATGCTAAGATCGTCCACCAACTGATACGTCTTTATCAGGAATGGTGCCGCCATACATTTGTGCGCCATCTTCTTTTATTCCCAAATTCGAACTTTTTATTCAAAAACTGAAAAACAAACCCTAAGAGAGAGAGAGAGAGAGAGAGGCGGGAGGGATTTCTTCTAAACCCTAGGTTTGCAACTAAAATTAAAATCGGAAAGATGTTTAAGGGGAAGTCTGAGAGAAAAGTAAGAGAGAAGTCAAGAATTCCCAACCCCAGCAATAGAAACCAATCACCAACAAGCCGAACTTCATGAGATCGCAGTGAGATTCAGAGTAGATTACCAGACCTTCACATCGCCTTCACATCGTTTCTCACCTTTCATTTATCCTGGACAAGAAGACGATCCCAATTCCTCTCTAAACATACCGAGAAAACGATCATAACTATACCAGATTTCTCCCCTGATCAAGGATTCTTATAGATTGTATCTCATTTTAATGTTTTTCAATTTCAAAGAGAAATGGTAGAAATGTCTACTCACATGTTCAGTCAAGTTTGTCAGTTAAATGGGGCCGGTTAGTATTTATGGAAACCATTGGGTAGTAGATAGAATTTGACATCCTTTTTAGGGGTTAGATGAAAATTTATATGGGAGTTTGTGGGGATTCAGGTATGTTTAGGTTTACATTTCAATTATTGGATTGAAGGTACGCATTCATTCCTATCTCAAAAGCATGGGGGTAGAAACATTCATAGGTGTACCTTTCCACTTAAATATACCTATTTACTTTCCAAGTTATAATAAAATGCATTTAGTTTGGTATGGAAGGAAGAATACTCTACGTTGTGTCCAATTGAAAGACTAGCATGCACTGGGCAAAGTTGGTGTCTAACCCCTTCCCATTTCTGTAGATCACTACCTTCAAACCAAAATTATGGAGTTATTCCTATTTGAACAGTACGAGTCCTGAACCCTTATTCCAAATGGTGACTCTTTCCTCACAAACCAACCGGTCCCTCCATGGCCAGGTTAAACAAAAAGACCATTTTGTCTTGTATTATCTCCTTTGTAACAACTAGTGTTTCCATTCGACCTCTACTCATAGAGAAGTGTGGAGAAATATTCTCAAACTCAATTCTCCTATCTTTGAATTCTTTACTCTCTCTCTCTCTCTCTCTCTCTCTCTCTCTCTCTCTCTCTCTCTCAGACCTCATTTTTGTCTAGCAGAGGCAAGGAAGGCATCAACAACGATGCAATCAAATTCACGACCATCGATTCCAGCGAATCACTGCTTGATGGCTCTGTCTTGAATTTTGACTCATAATGGAGGGCACGAGGGTGGTATATAAGCAATGAAAGTTGGATCCGCATCCTCTCCTCCCAGTGGTCTGGGAGGACAGTGGCAATCTATCCCGGATGATTGCCACGTGGTTCTCGGTGAATCCGAGACTCATGTCCGAACTGACACCTAGTCGACAAGCCAAGCCGACAGAGGATGTCGGCTCGGACGTGGGTCTCAGATTCACCGAGAGCCACGTGGCAACCATCCGGGATAGGTTGCCACTGTCCTCCCAGAACCACTGGGAGGAGACGATGTAAATTTATGAAAGTTGGAACAAATGAGGAGGGCATTTCTGTAAAAACGATATACACTAGTAAACCAATACGTATCCCAGGCATTGTGATCATCGATTTTAATCTTTCCTAAAAAAATCTCTATTGAATTGACTTCTTAAATCTCGACGATTGAATATGAGTTGAGAGGGATAAATTGAACAAATATGATCATCCCCTATTGGGATGTACTACAAAATCAAAATTGGGGTTATCCGCTAAGAACTATAATCGAGTAATTTATGGATGTCCTCACAATGGACTTGATTTTACCAAGGATGATGAGAACATCAACTTCCAACCATTTATGCAATCATGTAATTGAACCCCCAATTGTTGCATGAGGTTACATTCATAAATTAAAACTGTTTTTTTTGCACCCAATGTGCCAACAAAAACAACAAAACACTCACCAAAGGTTCTCCAAAATATACAAAAGTCTTTATTTACACATACTATGGGTGGGAAATCCTTTTCCTTCAAAAGATCTTGACAACATAAACACACAACATCAATATCTTATTTGTAGACAAAGTACAGAAGCCTATACAGAATGTTTTTATAGAGTTCTTTCCTAGTGTGGATCCTCTCCCCACATGGGTATTCTCTCCCTGGATCTCACATCATCACGGTCAAGTGCGAACCGTGATCCTGAGGTGACTCCTGCACCCCTTGGATGGTGTGAGATCAAGGGGAGATCAAGTACCCAAATGGGAAGAGGATCTACACGTGTTGTTTCTTACATAAAAAAGAGAAGATATTTTAAATCAAGCTTTTTGTTACTTAATCATTTCACTCCTCGTGTGAAAAGGCGGAGAAAGACTTTCTCCCAATAACTGTGATCCAATTAACTAGTGGAATTACGCTTGGGCGAGAAGAGACGTCGAGGCGAAAACATTTGTGTATACCTTGGAGAAGCCAACCCATCGATTGACTGTTGGTGATTCATGATAAATCCTTCTCTCTCCTCACGAGCTTTTTCCTCTTGAGCTTTAGTACGGCCATGGAATGTCTTGTAACTAACCAGCTTTCCTAGCCATGATTTCCTCTTCATCTGGCTTTTTGGGCTCTGGTTCATCTTCACCAACAAGTACTCTTTAACCGCGAACAACCCTCGCTCGACGATGTCCATCGGAGGTGAAACAAGCGGGTTTCCGTCGACGGAAAACTTCTTTAGATTCTTGAGAAGTCCAATCGATTCCGGCAAGGTGGTGATCTGATTATAACTTATGTCCAATTCAATGAGGGAAGAAAGAAGACCTATGGAGTATGGTAGAGTATCAAGGCACTGGAAATTCTGGCTCACATTGAGGACTTCAAGGTTGATTAGATTCTCCATTCCTTCTGGAAGGAATGCAAGGCAATTAAGACGCGCGTCTAGGACGCGCAGGGTGGTCACATGGGAGATGGAACTGGGCAGAAATCGAAGCTTGTTTGAGTTGACTGACAGCTTCTTAAGGTTGAGCAGCTCTGAACCAACATTGTCAGGAAGAGTAGTTAACTTGTTGAAGTTGGCATTCAGTTCCTCCAGAGATCTGCAGAAGCATCAAAGCTATTATTCTTCCTTAAATGACTTATAATTCTAAGAAGATATGAATGGATAGACTATGCTTTAGATCATGTGTATTCTCATATTTATATTTTAATTTAGATTTTCGACTATCTATTTATGTCTCAAAACACCCTTTTAAAGTCTCACTGAGAAAATGCATGGATCAACAATTCATAATCTCTTCAATTTAAAACCTAAATATTGATCAGTATAATCAAATCAAAGCTGGTTAACCATGCTAAGTTTCAGTAAGACTTTGATCCAAGGATTTGAATTATATTCAAGTTTTGCAAAGCTAGGCCTAATTTGTAGGGAAAAATCTGAAAAATTAGGTGGATCAGACTTTATTGGTTTATCACAACTTGACTTGGTCGATATACTTAAAGCCTTGGTTTGATCTTCTTGTTTGGGGACCAGCCATGCTATAGTGTAGGTTTCAAGAATAGAAAAAGGGTACTTTGATTTTATGAAAACCATACTGTGCTAACTAACCCTAGCTTGGGTTTCAAAACTCAGTCTTCTCTATAACAATGCAATTTGTGCTTTTCTACTTCATATTTGGTAAATTGTGTTAATTTCTTGATTAACCTTGGGTGAAGAAAAACTAGATCCTGCCCACATGAAGAGAAGGTTATCATTGGGTTTGGATGAGAATTTGGGAATAGTCAAGAATATCTTCAACATTCAGGACTTAATAATCAAGGGTCTTTCTTCATGACAGTTGTCTCTGTCAATGACCATTCACATTGATTCTTTTTTGTGCTTCGTCATTGGACCATCATGGAAACCTCAAACATAAAACTATTATTGATATTTGAATTAAAGAAGGGTTTCTGTTTTGTATCAATCTAAAGGACACCGATCCGGATTCAAAGTATATGAATGGATTACAAGAAAGAGGAGTGAGAAGAGAGAGAGAGAGAAAATACCAATCAAGACTACACATTAACCTCTTACTTGTGTTCAATAAAAGGTTTATAACCGATGTATTAAATCGTTTATAAATCGCAATCAAATCAATTAATGAAAAAACGTTTAAAAATCGGTAAACTAAAACCGATTACTAATCGGTTTTGATTTCAATTTTGACACCATTTAGTTAATCGATTCAATTTTGATTTTACCCTCTTATATACCGCACCACATCAGACCGAACTATTAAACCGATTATAAACTGTTTAACACCCTTAGATTTAATCATTCAACCTCAACAAGCAAAGAAGAATAATGAGATAAAAGCAATGGGGGAATGAAGGTGGTGGATGCAACAACCGAATCGAATATTCTTGGTTTTGTCCGGAATCTAACAACTCTTATTTTTTTTTTTTTTTCTTTTGGTTACTCCGCCGAAACACAGTACGACCTTATCAATAAATAAGTTATAATGATTATTAAAGGTTGGTTCAATATATTATGTATGGGTTTCCATGAATGAATCTGGCTTTGAAAATTGATCAATAATCATTAATTAATACACAAGATTCCCTAATCAATTCATGTAGTGGTTAAAATTGATTTACTATTTTATCAAAAAAACAGTTTAATGGAAAAAAAAAAAAAAAAGCGTCAACGATGTACATATTTAGGTCTCTTTCTTTTTCTTGAGATCAGAACCTCTTTTGTTTTTGGTTCAAGTGATCAGCAATTTGTCCTGGTTGTACCTTATTCACCAGTAACGTGTAGAGCCTTCTCTGTTTTTTTTTTTTTTTTAATATTTTGAATTCTCCTTGTTCGTCACTGAACATGTGGACCCTCGTATTGTCCTGCTCGTACAGTCAAAGGAAAAGAAAGACAAGTGGAGGAAGGATTCACATCTTCTCCTCGCAGAGATTTGGGAGGAGGGAGATGTTTCTGTCGGATGGTCGATAAATAGAATTCGGGTGAATCTAAGTCTTCCATTCGAGCCAACATTCCCTATTGACTCAGTTTATTGGCTCGGATGGAGGACTCGGATTCACCGAAGCCTCAAGTGTCGGTCATTCATCCAGGCGCCCCTTCTCTTGAATCTTAAAAAAGAGAGGATTTGAATCCGTGGAGGAACTGAAATCAATAGACCCATTGGACCGTCATTGTTATGGTCAAGAGAGTGATTCCTCCACACATTGTGAGAGCTTCTCCCATGTTTTTTTCTTTTTCATAGAAAAAGATAGGTAGGTTGAAGACATTAAAGATACCAACCAATCAATCACTCTAATATATGACAAAGTTGAAATGTTATAATGAGTTTGGATCATCACCTGTGTGTACATATATTTTTCATGGAATGGTGTGGTGTGAGATTTACCTCTAAAGTGTGGGACCTATTAGAGAATCCCAAGAAAGATATTAAGTTAATGCAGATGACTAATGGATGGATTGATCCAAGCCATCCGATCAATCCCCTAACTCATAACTCGATCGGGAACTAAATCTCTAAGTCAAATAGTCATAACTCATACGCTCATGCTTATGACTTTAAAGACGTATGCAATGAAAAACTTGGGGAACCATTTGTAGAAAAGAAATTAACAAACGATGATAAGAGAGAGAGAGAGAGAGAGAGAGAGAGAGAGAGAAGAATAAGAAGAGATACCTGCAGTTTTGAATGGTTTTAGGGAAGGATTCAATAAGGTTGCCAGAGACGTTGAGGATCTTGAGCTTTGATAGACAGCCAATGGAGTTTGGGAGGGATTTAAGCTGGTTTGAATGAATATCCAACGCCACCACGTTTAGTAATCTCGCCGTCAGAGACTCTGGGATGCTCTGTATTAATCAATCAACAACCAATATTATTAGCTTAATACCACTCACTACTTTCTCAATTACAAACTACTAAATAATCACAATATTCTCTCTCTCTCTCTCTCTCTCTCTCTCTCTAAAGATAAATTGATCTCTAATGGAATTGTTGGGAACTAAGTTCTACACCAACTATCAATTTTCTCAGCTTCCTTTGTCTCCTAGAGAGAGAGCAAGTGTGATATCCAAAATATATATTGAGACAAGAACAGAGAGAGAGAGGACATGTATATATAGGAAATCTCTCTAAAAAGTTGAGAAATATATTTCTGGGTCCCTTATAATAGTTGATCGAGGTTAATTTGAAGAATGAAAGAAGAAGAAAAAGAGAATACCTCAAGATTGTTGTTGGAGAGATCTAAAGTGGTGATAATGGCTAAATTAAGAGGAGGATTAGGCAGAACATCCAAAGACATGCCACTAAGATCCACGTTCCCCAGCTTCTCTTCTTTCATGGATCTCTTCCTCTCCACCTTCCTTACTTCCTTCCTCTGTTGCGGCTGCTGCTGCTGCTGCTGCTGTTCGTACATCATCTTTCCCTTATTCTTCTTTTATATATTCTTTACAGATATTACAGATACAGAGAGAGAGAGAGAGAGAGAGAGAGAGAGAGAGGAAATGAAAAGGAAATGATAAGCTTTACGAATTATGAGAAGAGAGAGAAGTTGTGGAGCAGAAGATTAAGCACCGTAGTTATAAGGGGCAGAGGACGTACGGATGAACTGAGTCTACGCCACGTCTGCAGACTCTGGACGACGTCGAGGAAAGTACGAGCCGTAGTTTAGGGTTGCGTAGACACGTTTCTTTCTCATTACAAAAAATAGTCAACTCTTTTATTTAGGGGGTATTATTAAGATGGCCGACGCCCTCCAAATTTTTTTATCATAATTGGATCTCCTCCAAACTTTTTTTTATCATAATTGGATCTCCTCCAAATTTTTTTATCATGTTGATGCCCTCCAAAAATCCCCTTTATTCAGGGAAGGTCTGACTGGTCTGCGGTTACAGGCATGTTATGTTCTATGTAAATATTCGAGTCACATCTCCTACTAGCTAGATATATACATAAATCTAATATCTGTCTGTCACTTCCTTCCTGAAGAAAAGACTGCCCCCTTTAGTGTTCAAATATTCCATCTCCTGGCCCCATAGTTGGCATTGTAGAATAAAAAAAAAAAAATAAAAATCCCCACATTCTCCTCTAGGTCCTTTGGGCATGCCCTTGGGACGAGTTGGAATCAAAAAAAAAAAACTCAATCAAATTGAACCATAAAAAATCAATTTGGTTTTTATTTTGACTATTATAAAAAGGTTAGTTTATTTTGCCACATTGCAAATGATCTTGTGATAGTTGGGTAAAGAGAACATAGTTTAGAATAATCAATTGTTCAATTCCAATGTCTACTTATATTAATACCTGCTTTTGTATTGGTATGCATCCTCTGTATGTCTATCCATGTGTATTTATAATCTATAGATTACTTTGCATCATGGTTCTAAATCTAGGTATCAAACACGAAACCGGTCATATCCAAAACCTATCTGATACATATTGGATTATTATACAGATCCCATGGGTCATCAACACGTGTCTAATCCTCATTAAAATAGTACTAAAATAGGCAAACTAGTTTTGGGTATTTTTGTATAGTAAACATAGTGGGTAGATTGGTAAAGTAAAACCCAAAAATGGGTAATCAGGTAATTTTTCCTAAGGCTTTGTTTGGTTGTAAAGAGAATTGAAGGGAAGGGAAGTGGATATTTTTAACTTTAAATGGAAATTTTTATAGTTGTAACACAACATGTTGATTGGATAAATTATCTAAACTTCTTAACATATTCAGTAATGATTTTTATAAGATGTAAAATTTATTTCTTTTTTCAAATGGAAGGAATTTGGATGCAACGTGAAGCGTAAGTTAATAACTAAATATGAAATAATTTAGAATTAGTTATATAGTAATGTGAATGTGATAGCATGTGCTATAATTATTACAAAAGTTTCCATTTAAAGCGTAAAAATTTCATTTCTTTCCCTTCAATTCCTTTTACAACCAAACAAAACCAGTGTACTCTAAAAATGCAAACTTTTTTTTTTAGGAAAGTCAAACATTCTAAATGTACTTTTTTAAACCGTTTGCTTCGAAAGTAAATGGGCGATGGGAATACTAAAAAATATGTACATAATAAAATTAAAGGGAAAGGTTCAGGAATTCAAATCGTCTCCTCCGAGGGGTTTGGGAGGAGACTCGGCTCCCACCAGCAGATGCCAGACATGTGGGCATCGGCTAGATCTGAGCCCTCTATCCGAGTTGGTGCATAAGCCGACACCCCCTATTAGCATCTTACTAGCTTGGATGGAGGGTTCGGATCCAGCTGAGTCGAGTCTCCTCCCAAACCCCTAAGAGGAGACGATTTGGATCCAAGGTTCTGTGGTCCAAAAAGCAAAGAAATCCAATAGGCATGGAAGTTAGGGATGGTCAAGGGGTAGGGATGGAACTTCAATTAAGGGGAGAGTGGGGTATTTATCTTTTTCAGGGTGGAATACTTTAAACTCCAGCTTATGGATTGTCTGTAATTCCCTCTTCCGTCTATACGGCTATGGATTTCTCTAGTCACGAGTTCAAATTTGGAAACAACAAATTGACAAAGTGGGGTAAAGATTGTGCGCAAGCACTTTCCAGACCCCGTAGTGGCAAGAGCATTGTGCACTAGGTACACTCTTTTTAGGTGATGAGCGAGGAGAGACGTCTATTTCATTGTCCCATGATTGGTTAGTATAGGATGTTAACGAGATTGAATGGATTGCCAATGTATTCTGGAAAATCCAAGTTCAAGGAGATTGAAGCACAGGAACTCAAGAAGAGTATTCTTCTACATAATAATTCTCTATAATAATTCTCTTCTCGGGTAGTTATCTATGTAACAATGGAATATGACCTATGTAACAGTGGAATGTGATGTTTCTTAGTTACAAGAAAAATCTGATCCATTCATTTTTTATGATTTTTATAATCTAAAGTACTGTCTATTCTTGCTTAGAGTTGAGAAAATGCACCGAAATATTGTATAGCATTGGTACATATGCATAGACAAACATGAGATGCATACCAATGCAAAAGAGATATTTAGTTAAATTATACTCTAAAATTTGACACGTGACTAATATATATCATGTTCTCCCTATCCAACGGTTGGAATGAATACATCATCTCCCCCGGTGATAATAGATGCCTTGTGACACTTAAAAAAATAATAGATTCTCGTAACAATAATAATTTACGAAGATCACAAAAACATAACGAATACCACTACTCACATTTCAATATACAAACACATCATATGTTATATCTAAGGGTGCAACATTTGGACCGAAAATCGGACCGAACCATTTATACTGGAACCAATAGACCATTTAATAATCGGTTCGATTTTGATTTCAAATATTACATGCACCGTTTACTTAACCGGTTCGGTTAAGTTTTGAACTGTTTAAACCAACGGGTTACATTGGTTAGACACCGATTAAACCGAATAGAATATGAACCGTTAATTCTCTACAAGCTAACTCATTCCCTATATTATTAATTTATTATTTTCAAAGACTAAAGAGTAAAAACCCCAATCCCAGCCCAACTGCAATTAATAAATTATTTTTCCAATACCCTAACCCCATTTCCCAAGGTCCTAAACCATTAAACCAAAACAGAAAAACTCTAGAAAACATAACCCCATTAGCTACGCATAGTGGCATACCAACAGCCAACGACCAACCATCTCACTCACTCCCTGGGGGAGGGTAAACAATATTCAAAGTTAAACTCTGGAAAAAGAAAACACTAGGAAGCTATCATTAGTCATTATGGTTGATTTTTTGTTTTGATCTTGATCATTTAAGTTGCATTTTTTTTAGGTTAAATAGACTAAGAACTTGCATTAATTACTAATTACTCATGCTTAATGTTGTATGTAGGGTGTACCTGTCAATGTGAACCATGGGTTTAGTATTATTGATATTGTTTGGTAGAGCATTAGCTTTGATCGGATGCATTTTTTTTTTTATATAAAAAATCGATTAATAACTGATACGTTTAACACCTTAGAAATATATCTAGACATCTGACGTCGTGTATTAGTTTGTATCCTTTTAGCATGTTTCTTCTCTGGCTGCATGGTTCCTGCACTGATGCAAAACTAATGGAAACATACACACAAACATCCAATTAAAGGGGCGAGGTAATCATTTTACTCTTTCTTGGGTCTTGGTGTATGTATACACGTCTGGACAGAAATCCTTTTCCAGAAACTATATGCACCAAGATTATGAAACCCTTTTCTTTTAATAATTCGAATAAATCTTAGGCAGTAATATGTTCAGATCGTTGACTTTGCTGCTCATGGTGCTGATAGTTTGATTGTCTATAAACTATGGTTTTAGGGGTTGGATTGGTCAGAATCGGCGGCCGATCCAGAACCTGATCCCGAGCATATATGCAGTAGCTAGCCTGGTCGACATGGTTGGTAAAGATTGTTTCATGGGTTGTAAAATCGACTTATAAATGGTTTATCGGCTCAAGACTATTATAAGTAGAATATATAATCGAATCAATTAATAATCAATTTTTATTTTCTAAACCACAATCAAACTGATTAACAATCAATTTATCATTTTCTTTCGAGTTTAATTTAATTAATTGATTCATAAACAGTTTTCTTATATGATTTATGAAGAAGGGCCATGTATTCTAAAACCACAATATTTCAAGAGCAAAACTCCAACCATTGAAAAATAAACTAAAATTATCATCACATGGACATGAAATTAGATTAAGCTTTTTTATCCAAAAATAATAGACCTTGTGTTAACCCATAACATATTAAAATTGTATAGTGCATGAAAATTATCATGATTACTACAATGTCATATATTTTATTCTCTTCATTCAATATGATATTTCGTAAAATATTATATATACTATAATAATAATAATATATATATTAATACTAATTAAACTACCAACCGATGTAATTGGTTTTAAATTATATTATCTAAAGACATAGTTTATTTTCTGCTCCCCACCACCCTAGTAGTGAAGTCATAGTTTAATCGGTTTTACTCGGTATTCCTACTAATTTTTTTCAGCAACCAATGGTTTAACGATTCTAAACCACAATTGAACCATTTAATTTTGTGTACAACTTAAATCAAATCGATTAATGTCATTTGATTTTTTTATCGACTGCATGGTTTTGGTTTGGTTTCACAGTTTCGGTTCAGAAACAATACCCTAGTTTCAAGCCTGTTAAGCTGTTTCTAAGAATTTTGGGACTGATTCAACCCGGTCATCAGAATGGATCGTTTGCTCGGATTTCGTGTGCTTAAACCCTACCATAGAAAGCATGTGTGGACCATTGTTTTTCTTTTCTTCATCGCATTTTTCTGTTAATAATTCTTACTGCATCTTGTAATCTTTCTCCTTTTTATGTAAAAAAAATAAAAATAAAAATACAAGATACTAATCTGTTAAAATAAAAAAAAATAAAAAAAAAAAAAAACTAGAGAATCATGGGCAAGAGAAAACGTAAATGACAAACCAGAATTCTAAAACAAACATTGACTTAATAACAAAATATTGATTCAAATTCGTAATGACTTTAAGGTTGTATTAGTATGCATTCTTGAAAATACATTCTTCAAACGAAGAATACATTGATTGAGCTAAAGAGATGGATTTTCGTTCTGGACTCAAAATACAAAATGGGTTAAAGGGCACATTCTATACTGTATGTGCAATCAGTATTCCTATTACATATCTAGTTTTTTTTTTTTTAATATTTAATAATTTATTAATTGCTTATTTAGATCCAAAGGTTGTTATATAATGTTAGGATCCAATGGCTAAAACCCAAGTTGTGTGAACTCTACTCCTCCCTCACAACTCGATAGAGTTGGGAGAGTACATAGTATTATTTAGAGTATTATATATTATTAAACTTGCATAAATACATGTTCAATGCCAATACAAAGGAGGATATCAATTGAATTAGAACGTAAAATTCGACATGTGGTTAATATAGACCATGTTTTTTCTCTTTATCCAATGGTTGGAATGGATACATCATCTTACCAACATGGCAGAATAGATTCCTTGTTAATATAAAAAAAATAACAAAAATCCTTATGAATAGTGATAATAATAATTTACCAGTTTTTTTATTATAAATTTTGTTTCAACGAAATTAAAAAAAAATATTTGAAAGGACATAACGTTCTAAAGTGGGGCTCACTATTGTATACCAATGATTAGGGCTGCAACAGGGCCGGTTTGGGTCGGATTTTTCAAAACCCTAACCCTAACCCTGGCTATTTAAACTTAATACTAATCCAGTCCAACCTGTCAGGGTTAGAAAATGTACAATCCTAAACCTGACCCTGGCAGGGTTGGGTCTAACCCTAACCTACCCTGATTGACCTTGATAAGGCTGGGTTGGGGTAGGTTAATCCTGATTTAGGGTTGGATTGACCCTAATTGGTCCTGAAATATACAACAAAACATACATATAACAATTATAACTTAAAGATACAACAAACACAAATATATATATATATATATATATATATATATATATAGTGTTGTGCCGGGTCGGGTTCAACCCAAGGGGTCAATCCTAATTCAACCCAACCCTGTCAGGATTGATCAAAATTTGAGCCCTAATCCAACCTTACTAAGGTTTGGACCGAATTTAACCTTGCCAGGGTTCAAAATGAGTTAGAGCGGATTCGAATTTTCAGATAAAACTTGCATCCCTACCAATGATAGTAAAAAAAAGTTAAGAAAGTAAAATATTATTTCATATATTTTATTTTCTTACATTTTATATTGAAATGACAGTTGGAAGTGAAATAATGAAGTTAAAAGAGCTGCGATTGTTTTTAACAGCGATAGTGATGCATTTGTCGAGGCATGCAAATGACATAAGTTCTTAATTCAATAATATTGATTTAGCGAAGGATCTACACATCGCAAGTGCATTCGAAGATATACATATATTATTTGAGAAATGAAAGTACAAAAGGATAGGTGGCCCATTTATTGAGAAGGGTCCGGATTTTAAGGAGGAGAGAGGAAAAAAGAATATAAGACAAAGGGAAATACACAAAGGCACCTTCAACCTGTACTTCCTTTTCCTAATTGATTCATCAGGTTTTCTATATTAGGTACACATCAACCTAGTTCTCTTCAATTTGTATTATATAATGTATTAAATAATATATTATAAAATTTATAATTATTTGGTATGATTTATAATATCTATTTATAATTAAAATAAATCAATATAATTCATTATCTTCAAATAGGTGAGTAGCTGTTTATCATTATTAGAATAATCTATTAAGTGATTGTTTATATTTCTCATTATATAATGTATTATGTTTAGTGATACCAAACGGTCATTATTTATTACTCATAATCTATTATCATAATTGATTTGTCACAAATAACTCATAATACATTATATAATACAAACCAAAGAGAGCCCTAGATAAAAAGAACTTCGCTTATTTGCATGTCTGTGCATTCTCCACGTGATCTCATCTCTGTTCATAGGATGTAGAAAACCATACTCCAAAAATGGGTCCAAAACTCGATCAACACAAAGGAACTGTTCTCAATAAAAATAATAACTAGTTGATCTTCGTTGGATGTGATTTGTGAAAGTTGACACGACCAAAAGATGCACATTTGAAGCTCGTATACGTGTAGTAGTTATGTAAAAGATTTTCTTGGAACCTTGAACCACAAAGCTAAGAGCGTTTCAATCTGCGATTTAGGGAGTGGATCGGATCAGATAGGCCCGGATGGGGAACGATTGGGGCTGATATTGTGCAGCACATGAGTTGGAGCAATTTGCAAGGA
Source organism: Protea cynaroides (assembly GCA_028583415.1). Classification (NCBI taxonomy): domain Eukaryota; kingdom Viridiplantae; phylum Streptophyta; class Magnoliopsida; order Proteales; family Proteaceae; genus Protea; species Protea cynaroides. The sequence continues at coordinate 17,752,800 of CM053272.1, read as the reverse complement.
ATGATTCTAGGAAGACGAGGCAAAAATTAATTTTGAAGGCAAATAGGACCAATCCTTGGCCGATCCTGATCCGGATAAGCTGATCCCTTGAATACAAAACCTCTTTTTGATATTTTACCCTATTTTTATTTTTATTTTTCATAAACACCACCCATAAATCATACCAAACACTAAAAAAAACAAAAAAAATTGAAATAAAAACAAAAATAAAAAAGGATCCAAACTAAGCCTAAAACTGCAATTGGTATATACTCTTAGAATGCATTCTATACCAAGAACACATTCTAAGATGACAAAAATTTTTGGTATGTATTATCATTCTTAGATCAGAGCCTTTTCTGCATTTTGAACCCAAAATAAAACGTTGCACTTAAGATTATTCTCATTCTATGTTAGGTATACATTCTAATAATGGATAACGTATTTCTAAGAATGCATTCCAAAGGCAGCCTAATGTTTCATTTTGTATGCATTCTAATGATGGAAAACGTATTTCTAAGAATGCATTCCAAAGGCAGCCTAAGGTTGCGTTTGGTATAAATTCTTAGAAATGCATTCTCAATTCTGAGAATGGATTCCTAATATAGAATGAGAGAGCTCTCATTTTTTGTTGAGTAGTTGTTCAAGTGAGAAAAAAAAAAAAGGGCTCCCATTACACTATCATTTTTTAGTTGAATGGGTTAAAAGAACAACACATTTTCAATCTAGAGATTCTAGACTCATAATGTAGAATGTCTTCCAAAATACATACCAAATACAGCCTAAGTCCTTAAAAAAAACGATTGAATAGGTAAAGATCTTGAATCGAACTATAAAATCCTTGGAGAAAATGATAGAAGGTTAAGAACCCACAAAATAATATTTCATCTCTTTCCCCCTCCAAAATATGTTGAGAGTATAGTTTGTTTGCCCCAATAGACTAGCCTCTCCATTATGTTAATATTCTGTATTGGAATTTCATTTTCAGTTTTAAAAAATAATTCTGAGGGAATTAGAATGCTAAGGCTGCATTTGGTTTTCATTTTTGGAATGCTTTCTAAAAATACATTCTTAAAATTGAGAACACATTCCTATTGTAGAATGATAAATGCAAATACGCTAAATTGCAAGGCATTTGCAGAATGGGCAAAAGAATGTATTCCAGAAAAACCATGTTCTCTTAACATATTCTATGATCTAAGAACAAAAATGCATAACAAACATGATAATTTTTTTCATTTCAGAATATGCTCTTGACCTAGAATGCATACCAAGAATGAAAACAAGCGTAGCCTAAGGGAGAAGAAAAGTAGAAATGCTTGTTCTAGATTTAATTGTAGAGGTTTTATTTTCTTCTTCATTGATTAAGTCTGGGATCTTCGATGTTTTTACTTATTTACTCCTCTCTATCTAATAGCTTGAACTTTTAGATTGAATTTCTTTATGGCAAAAGGTTTTATACACAGTGATGCATCTACACAATTATTGTTTCTATTATCAAATGAAAAATTTTCTATTATCGAAAGGAAAATAGATGAATAATGTGTAATACAAAAATTATCCATCCCCGATGCATGAAAGACCCGATACATAACTATGTATGTATGCGCCAGTATAAAAAATGGGCCTTTCTCTAATGAGGAAAGCATGCAAATTATAAATTATTATTTCCTAATTAAAAGGACATGTATAAATTAGGACATAGATTTTCTATGATCTTTTGCGTGATTTCAGGTTATTCTTCAGACTATTTATATTCCCATCTTCTCCTGAAGACCCTCTTCCTTCTCTAATTTAATAAAAAAAAAAAAAAAAAAGAATAAAACCTCTCCAATAAATGAATGTGTTCATCCCCATCAAAGCTGACTGTTTGTTTCTTCTTCCTCTGTTAAGTGTAAGACAAGTGTACGGCACGGGTAAAGAAATTAGTGGTTGATATATTTAATTCATGATTTTCTTTAATGTAATAGGCATATAAATAGGTATCTCTGTATTAGTGAAATAGATATAAAATACAAATCTCAGAGTTAAATTCATCTTCTTGCCTAAGTTCACTGCGTTTGACATGGTATCAGAGCTCTGATCCTTGTTTTTTTTTGCGTTGCTCCTTGAGTTCTCGGTTGGTTCTAGCAAGTTCCAGCAGTCAGAATAATTTTTTGTTGGATTCTTTCATTTTTTTTTTCTCTCTATCGGTTGTCTCACAATACTGTGATTTTCTTTGAGCGATTCTTTCAGATCTGTTCTTTTTTTTCTTTCAGATCTGTCTTTGTTTGCTTCAAATCTGAAGGTGTTGGTGTTTTTCTGATCTGTGATTCATCTCCAGATCTATATTTTTTTCGAGTTACTTTTCGGTAATTTTTTCTCTATAGTTCTATGTTTGTTCATCTCAGATCTAAGTTTTTTCCTTACAGATCTGAGTTTGTTGTATACATATCTGAGATATTGTCGTATAGATCCGAGTTGTTTCAGACTTTGATCTTTGTTCTTTCTTTCCAGATCTGAGTTCTGGTTCCAGATCTTAGGGTTTCTTTTTGCTCTCGACAAACTTTGTGTTCAAGATCTGGATTCTTGAATTGATTCATGATTTTCTTCTCTGCTTGTCATAGCCTCCATTCCTGTCTTGGCAACCACCTCTGCACCATCGAGTTCCTCTGGTTCATCTTCATCGAGTTCCTCTGGCTCGTTCTCTTCTCCATCCTCTCTGTATCCTCAAGACAACCCAAACCATATTCTAGTTACCAAACATTTTGATGGTAACAACTATGAAACATGGAAGAGGGCCATGCGTGTTGCCCTCGGTGCAAAAAATAAGTTCTCCTTTGTTGATGGCACGTTCTCCCGCCAGATCCAACGATCGATGCTTCTGCTACTGCTGCCTGGGACCAATGCAACCTTATGGTTATGTCCTGGTTGTACAACAGCTTGTCCAAGGAGATCCATGAAAGTGTTCTATATGCTGAGAATGCTCGGGATTTGTGGATCGATCTGGAGAGTCGATATGCTCAAGGCAGTGGTCCGCGGGTATATGAGCTCAAACGGAACATTGCTCTCATGCGTCAGGATTATTTGTCTATTTCAAGCTACTTCTCAAGTCTGAAGAACTTATGGGATGAACTTCCCTCCTATCACAACATCCCTGACTGCACTTATGGGTGTCTATCGAAATTTCTTGAGCATATTCAGACTGAGAAGGTGTTTCAGTTTCTCATGGGACTCAGTGAGGTATATGCTACTGTTCGGACTCAAATCCTAGCGATGGGCCCTCTGCCCTCAATTGGTAAAGCTTATTCTCTTGTACTTCAAGAAGAACGTCACAGAGGTTTGATTCTTCCACAAGTATCTTCTGATAATATCGCCTTTGCGGTAAGTTCCAGGACTTCTAGTTCTTCGGTTGATAATCGACGGCGGCCATTCTGTACCAACTGCAGTAAGCATGGTCATGTCAGAGACACATGATATGAGCTCCATGGCTTTCCTCCTGGATATCGCCGATGACCACCTCGGACATCTCGGCCTCTCAGCTCTCCCCAACTCCACATGGTTCACAGTGACACTGATCCTGCCTTTGAGACCAACATCACACCCATGGGTTCTCAACCACCAGTTTCCAATCCTTCTCAAACCTTAACTGCTACCCAGTACCAGCAATTGCTGTCCTTCCTCAATCCCCCTTCCCCTTCTATCAATGCTAACTTTGCAGGTATGAAGCTATGTCTGTCTACTTCTCTCCCATCCCCTCAAAGCTGGGTTATTGATTCTGGGGCATCCAATCATTTCTCCACTTTTTCCATCCACTCCTATGCGTGTTTCTACCCTTGTTTCTCCTGTCACACTTCCTGATGGCTCTACCCATGCGATTCACTATATTGGCAGTCATCACTTATCACCGACCCTTTCTTTACAAAATGTCGTTCATATTCCTGAGTTTTCTTTCAATTTGCTATCTGTTAGTCAGATTACTGTAGCATTACATTGTACAGTGACATTTTTTCCTTCTTTTTGTGTGTTTCAAGACTTGTCAACGAAGATGGTGATTGGAACGGGATGGCTCTGTGAAGGATTGTACTACTTTGAAACTCCTCCACCTGCTTCACAGTCTGCCTCTACCCTTCCTCCTCAAATATGGCATAGAAGACTTGGCCATCCCTCTCCTCATTCTTTTTCTCTTCCTGGCATTAGTTCTGCATTAGAATTTTGTGACATTTTCCCATTGGCAAAACATACACGTTCTCCTTTTTCTGTAAGTAGGATTAAAAGTACTAGTCCTTTTGAACTTGTTCATGCGGACATCTGGGGTCCCTATTCATAGGCTTCCACCACCGGATGTCACTACTTTCTTACTCTTGTTGATGACTATTCACAAACCACATGGGTGTTTTTAATGAAGCATAAAACTGAAGTGTTTGCATACTTGTCTCAGTTCTTTCAATTAGTTTCCACTCGTTTTGATGCCACTGTTAAGTTTTTTAGATCTGACAATGGCTTAGAATTTCTTGCTTCCTCTGTTCAGACTCTTCTTCGCTCTTTAGGGATTACACATCAACTGTCATGTGTTTATACACCACAACAAAATGGTGTCGTTGAGCGAAAGCACAGGCATTTCCTCTAGGTTGCTCGTGCCTTACGTTTCTAGGCCAATCTTCCTTTACAGTTTTGGGCTGATTGTGTTTTAATGGCTTGCTACATTATCAATCACCTACCCTCTCGCTTATTGTCTGGTAAGTCCCCTTATGAACTTTTGTTTCAAACTCCTCCTTCCTATGATCATTTTCGCATGTTTGGGTGCTTGTGTTATGCTAGTAATCTGTCTTCCACTAGGACAAAATTCTCTACAAGAGCTATTCCCTCTCTGTTCATTGGCTATCCTACAAATTATCGTGGCTATCACCTGTTTAATTTGTCAACCAATTTGATCTTTGTTAGTTGGGATGTTCGGTTTCACGAGGAAATTTTTCCTTTTAAACCTGGTTCCTATCCTTTTATTCCCACTTCTAATCGTGATTCTAATATAGTTTTACCTCTTCCCATTTCGGCTGTGGATATTTCTCCTGTTCCTCCTTCCGTTGATTGTTATCATTTACCTTCTCCTTTTCTATTTATGAGTCATTAGTTGATTCTCCTTCCACTGCTCGTGATCCTGTCCCTACTTCTATTTCTGAGTCAGTAGTTCATTCTCATTCCCCTTCTCTTCCTATTCCTTCCCCTTATCTTCCTATTCCTTCCCAGCGGTCTACCAGAATTCGTTGGCCCCCTCTCTTCTAACTGATTTTATATGCAATTTGGTTCAACAGTCGTCCAGTTCTATCAGTCACACCTCACTTTTTTTTTCTAATCCTTCCTATAAGTCATTTCTCACATCATTGGTTGCTCATTCTAAGCCAAGAACATTTAATCAAGCTAATAAGGATCCCTTATGGCAATCGGCCATTGTTGAAGAGATGTCTGCCTTAGCAAATAATCACACCTGGACTGTTTGAAACATTACCCCCTGGTAAACGAACCATAGGTTGTAAATCGATATTCAAAATTAAGAGGCAGGCTGATGGTCTATCGAGCGATACAAAGCTCGTTTAGTGGCGAAAGGTTATACTCAGCTTGAAGGCCTAGATTTTCATGACACTTTTGCGCCAGTTGCTAAACTAGTTACTGTTCGAAGTCTTACTGCATTAACTGCATATCGTAAATGGTCTTTGTTTCAAGACATTAAAAATGCTTTCTTGAATGGTGATTTGGATGAGGAGGTATTATGGAACCTTCCCCTGGTTTTCCTACTGTGCCTGGTATGGTCTATCGCCTCCGAAAATCCTTATACGGACTGAAACAAACACCGTGACAGTGGAACTGCAAGTTTGTTGATGCCTTATTAATATTGGGATTTGTTTAGTCTCTTGCTAATTCATCCTTATTCATTTTTCATGCTGGGTCAGTTTTTACAGTTCTGTTGGTCTATGTGGACGATATAATATTGACTGGCACAGATGCATCACATATTGCTTCTACAAAAGAATATTTAAATCAGCATTTTCAAGTTAAGGATCTCGATAAATTAACCTACTTTCTTGGTATAGAGGTGATTCAAACCATTGATGGGTTCCTTCTGTCCCAACAAACTATGCTCTTGACATCATCACTGACTCTGGCTTATTAGGCAGTAAGCCAAGTATTTTTTCAATGGAACAAAATTTGAGGTTAGATAATGAAACTGGGCTCCTATTGAAAGATGCTTCTTCCTATAGACGAATGGTTGGTAGGTTAATCTACCTTACAGTCACAAGGCCAGATCTTTGTTACTCGGTGAACATTTTAAGTTCATGAATTCTCTTCGTGATACGCATTTGCAAGCAGAGAGTTGTTCGGTACATTAAAAGATCACTGTCACTTGGTATTCATATGAGTTCAGTTATCAATCCAGTCCTCACTGGATATTGTGATGCTGATTGGGCCAGCTGCCCCTTTATTAGGTGTTCCACCACTGGCTATATTACTTTTTTTGGCTCATGCCCTCTCTCTTGGAAGACAAAGAAACAACAAACTGTGTCTAGGTCTTCAGCTGAGGCTAAGTATCGGTCGTTGGCTGCACTCACTAGTGAACTCACTTGGCTTCAAACTTTGTTCTCAGATTTGGGCTTCACTCAGTCAACTCCTATTTCAGTCTACTGTGACAATCAGGCGACAATTCATATCACTACAAATCCGGTGTTTCATGAAAGAACTAAACACATTGAAATTGACTATCATTTTGTTCGGGAAAAAGTGCAATCCGGTTTCATCCTTCTCCTCCATATCCAATCACACCTTCAGCGAGCATATCTCTTTACCAAGGCCTTAAGATAAACACATCTGTTGTTTCTTATCAGCAAGCTAGGTCTTCGGTTATCCCCTCCATCCGCTTGAGGGGGCGTGTTAATTAAGTGTAAGACAAGTGTACGACACGTGTAAAGAAATTAGTGGCTGATATATTTAATTCTTGATTTTCTTTAATGTAATAGGCATATAACTAGGTATCTCTGTATTAGTGAAATAGATACAAAATACAAATCTCAGAGTTAAACTCATCTTCTTGCCTAAGTTCACTACGTTTGACATCCTCATCCAATGATCCAAGTTTTTTTCTTTCCTCTTTTGATGACGATCTCTTCCCTTTCAAAATTTATTTTGAAATAGAACCAATAGAGAGTGGATGATTGACTTTGATGCTCTTTTCTCAATCGTACGGTGGCTTGTCTTCATGACAAAAATGGTATGGTATGGTAACGTATAAATGTCTGACTTTTGGGAAGGAGGTCATGATTAAAAAAAGAGGGAGGGTTCTTAACTGGAAGGAGTCTCTAGCGCTTCAAAACGCTACATGGAGTGTTGCATCCGTTCGATGGATGTCAAGTGGACAACCAAGCATTCAACGGTCTACGTTACAAAAGCACAATAACATGTTGGTAACGAGAAGTATTGGAAAAACCTCAAATCCCTCCTTGCATGGAGAACCGGCAACCCCACTTCCAATCCCGCCTCTTCTTCCTTCCCAGTATAAACTTTGTAGAAACCTCTTCTACGCATCTTCTTCCTTCTTAGTTCTCTTTTTTCTTCCACCGATCCTACTACATCTTTCAACTATTTAGTGGACGCACAAGCCTGGGTGTTTTCAATTGAGTTATCGAATACGAGAAAAAGCATGCATTTCGGAGGTTTGGTTTTTTTCTCTCTCACTCTTAGTTTCTCTTCATTTTAATTGTTACCCTACACATGGTAGTGCCAGGCACAGCCAGATCCCTGGTGGTGGTAGAAACTCGCCACCACTAATTGGAAACAATAACGGGTAACTACAGTCAGTTCTGGCCAACCCATCTTTAATGCCCATTTTCAATTTGCCCCCAAATCTTCTTCCAGGTGGTGACCAACTAGGCCATGATACCTATGCTTGGATACATAATACACATATTTGAAAACCTAAATGGGATATATTTCATATTTTTATATTTTTTTCATATTCGGTTACAGGGTCAACAAGAGGGTAGCATAGATAAGAAAAGCAATCGTGCAAGGCAGCACGTCATCAATAAAACTGAACAAACCTTCACACCAATCTACCCAACAATCAATGGGTTACATCTACATATAGACTTGTGAGACCAAAACTCCCATTCATAATCTAAGAACCAAAATAATATATGAACTTGACTCAATCTTGCTCTGGGTATTGAGCGACACTTGATTGATTGATTGATAAGGGACTCCCTTATATACTTTGGTTAAAGAAGAGGGAGAACTGGAAGAAGATGTGCAGAAGGAAGAAGATGCACAAAAAGAAGAAATGGCTTCCAACAGAGGAAGAGAAGGAGGGATATTTTGGGTTTGCCGGTTGTTCACGCAAGAGAACTGGAATTGTTCTGATACTTCTCCACTTATCAGCATGTCTTGTGGTTCTTTATTGTAGACCATCGAATGCTCCTCCATCCACTTGGCATCCATCGAATGGATGCTCCCATGTAGCATTTTGAAGCGCTACAGACAAGCTCACTCCCTTTAAGTGGCATTGTTGCCTATGTGGGCTTAGAAGAGGGGGATCTATTTGATGCTTGTGGGTTAATTTTGAAGGGTTTCAAGAGCTAGTAGGCTAAATTTTTTAGGGCTATATGGGTATTTCAGTAATTACTCGTGTGTAGGGTTGGCTATAATATATAGCAAAGGTTTTTTCTCTGTAATTGATGAGCGATGTGAGGAAGAGCATTGTAACCCTATTCTCTACTGATAGTGAAGCAAGTTTCATCTCATCGTGGACGTAGGAAAGAAGTCCCTGTTGAACCATGTAAATCTTTGCGTTGTGTGATTTTTTTTTTCTATCTCGTTTACTTTTCTACGTCATGTTTAGGTTCAATTCAACAGGATCACTCTTCTATAAGGGATAAGGAAGAAAGATAAAGAGTGGGGTGTTGACATAACTCCAACTTTGTATTGGGAATTGGATGTCTTATATTCCATCGCATGAGTTTGTGGATAAACTTTGAAAGGCCATTAAAAGCAAGAGCTTGTATTTTTAGGGTTATATGGGTATTCCAATAAAGATAGGTTTGCTAAAAATATATTGCGAAGACTTTCTATGTGATAAGACAAGAGATGTAAGGATGAGCATTGTAACCCTACTCTCCATTAACAGTGAAGCAGATCTTACCTCACCGTGGATGTAGACAGGAAACCCCCATTGAACCATATAAAAATATTTGCGTTCTATGATTGTCTCTTTCTATCTCATTTTATTTTTTTGTATTATGTTTATATTTCTACACTCAGGAATTCAAAGATCCCTTAAATGATATTTAAATTAAAATAAATGGTTAATTAAATCATAATTAACCGACTACCATTCCAATTATGTCCAATTATATCTAATTATGAAGACCTTATTCGAATTGGCCATGAATACTCATAGATCTCTTTTCTTTTTCTTTTTTTCTTTTTTTCTTTTTTGTATTTTCCCTTATTTTAGTCTTTAAAAGTGCAAAAGATATTTTACCCGAAAAAAAAATTTGTGCAGAGATCAATGAAACTCACCAAGTGACTGTTGTAGCTAGTTCTACAAAATTTTCAAATAAACGAATTTTAAAATCAAATACATGTGGAAATCTAAGTATTTTTCTCCTCATTTTATTTTCCATGATTTTAGTTGATTCTGACGAATCCTCCACTGATACTGACTTGATTTGAATCGCTACTAATCTCATAACTGAATTTTTAAACCTTAGGAGTGGGTTTTGGATGATTGTTTGGGCCGGATGAGGATTTTATACAAAGTCATCCATGGGCAATCAACTAAATCAACCAGATCATGATGAACTTATAGGTATTACCTATTGGAAAAAAGATTCATGTCCGACAGTGTGTACTTGCACCCAGATATTAGAAGGGTGAAATGACCATCCTACCCTCCATTGGATGCCTATGCATGTGCTCTCATTAGCCCTCATGCTAGTGCAGGAGCCATACAACCGAATAAGAAACCCTTTCCCCTTTATTATTAATCTTACTTCAGTATGTAAAAGTGACAAAAAAATTAACTTCATAATCGTTTAAAGTCATTACAAATAGTTTGGCTCTGATACCACATGTCACGGGTCCGGTCCACACCCCAAAAGATACACCTATTGGAGGAGTTGTCTTCCCTAATTTATAAGCTTAAAAGCTCCCCAAGTCTAGGCGATGTAGGGTTATTTGGGAGAGAGTCAATTCGTGATATACTGTTCTAAAAAAATAACGAACTGAACAAGCAATTTTTTTTTTTTTGGTAGAAGGAAACGCCCATCAACTTAATCTTTAATTAAAGGCAAAACTCAATCCGAGGTCACTAGTACACCTAACAAGTGATGTTATGATTTTTTTCATCACAAAAGTAATCTTATTAAAATGGGTCCTGGCTTAATTACAGGTAAAACTTTTGTCAATGGTATAGGTTTAAAACCCTTTGTACATACATTTACTGTTGTTTTGAACTTTGGCATTGGATATGTGTGATTCTCAAGTACAATATAGTCTTGATACTGCGTGAATGGTAAACATGCATCTTGCATAAAAAAAATTATTTTCAAGAATAATATCTTCATCAAGACTATCCATTTGAATGAGTCGTCCGATGCAAAACAATCCTCCTTTAAATGATATAGGAATGCTTTGAGCTTCAAAGAAAAGAACAATCTTTGAGCTATCTGCCAACATTACCTCAAATGGAGAAGATGTATATTTTCATATATGATGAGGAAGTGTGTTTGTTTTGAAAAATGAAAACATTATACTTGTATCCACGAAAGCATTAAGAGTATAGGGAAGAAAGCCAAGAAAACTAAATGAAGCTTTTATATATATTGCATCCATCTAACTACTCTCTAATTGTGCTTCGTCTTTCTTGAGGGTTTCATCATAAGTCTTGTGTAGACTTTGAAGTTCATTTTCTCTTACTTCATAAAGGCGTCTTCGGCATTTAGTCTAGCTCATTTTAGACCTATATAAACATATTTTTCAAAAGACATTTTGTTTGACTTTTACAACCAATCATTGTCAAACTTTATTTTTTTAAACTATCATTTTCGAAGATTGACAATCTAATATCCTTATATCCTATGATCTTCTGAAATGATGATGATGCTAAATCATTCTCCCGATCTTAAATAAATGGATATTCCTGATCATCATTCTTGATTTTAGAATGATGTTGTACAAGACCTTCATTATCATTATAGAGTTTTCCACCAAATGCTATAATTGTTGATTTCCGAGGTCTATCATTTAAGGTTTTAGCAAAAACTTTCAATAACTATTTTTTTAGTATTTTCAAATCTTTCCATGATAGTAACTTTGGAATTATTTCTCTACCCATAGGATTGGATTCTAATAGCTCTGTTATGTCTCTGCTAACTTGATTATACTCGCATTTTACAACCCCACATATTATCTGTATGCTTCCCATTGAACTGTCAGTGGTTTACTACCTGCTTTCATAGAAATGTCTTCTAATTGTATTCTCAATTGGAAAGTTTTTTTTTTCTATATTTTTGTTGTTCAAAGATATCCAGAAATCTGATCTAATTCTAAAACAAACAAATTGATTAGTTCGATTCGATTGAATTCCCTCGATAATAGCATCAGCTTTAGAATTTTCTACTATCCTATCATCTATACAATCACATGGTATAGGAGTATTAATTCCTCTATGGAATAATCTGATTAATTATATTTTGTTGGTTTCCAAATATATTTAATTTTATCGGGATATTCCTTTCTTATCTTGTCAATTTTTTGCTTTTCTTAAGATAAGAATTTCTACTATGTCATTTTCATCCGTTGTTTGAGTATTTCTAGTGACTCTTTCGAATACTCTAGTTGCTTTTGATGAGAAAGTTGATTTCAGCTTCTACTTCCAATTAATTGAGTATTTTTGTCTTGACTCTAGCCTAGGTAACGTCTTTGGAAGGATTTCTTCTAATTCTTCTTCATCGATTTCAAGGGTTTCTCTTTGAATATCGCCTATCCAAATTGACTCTCTTTCCTCAGGCTCCATCCTAATCATGTTAATTCGGAATTGATCAATATCAATATTAGCTATCATGTGTTCTATTGCTGAATTTATTGATATCTCAGATACCTGATCATCTTTAGAATATTTCTTATAATCAATCTCATAAAGAATATCATTTAAATCTATTCCTTTCAAATCATTTGCAAAATAGATTTCATATTCATCATCAATTTGTCTTTTTATTAGAACTTTTACCTTTGACCCTCTTTTTTTCAAGGTAATTGTAGGCTAAATGATCAGAATTTTAGTAAATCCAACATTTACAATATTTCTTTGGCTTTCCTGTTGGACATGATGGTTTTCGAACCGCATTTGCAATCTTTCTTTGGCTTTAAACTTTTTTTTTTTTTTTTTGAATGATGGCTTTTTCCCTAGTTAAAATGTTTCTACTTAGACCTATCAAATAACATCCATAATTTCTAGGGATGTCTGTGATTTCTGCACAACATGAATCATTGTGTGAAAGATCTTGCTTTGTCTAAAGCAATTTGATTGGTGCAATAGCATTTAAGACAATTTTTTACTGTTTTTATTCTACCACTAAGATTATTCGTTATCAGTCATTTTTTCAAATGTCTGTCGAATTGTTCTTCAACTGATTTCCCCCAAAAAGAAGGTAATTTTCTAAGAGTGGTTCGTTCCATAATTGCTGTTCTAAAAGAGAAAACTGATAATAATAATCCTTATATTTGTTGCTAAAATTTTCAAAGCTATAAATATCACAAATCTCTAGATTTAACAGTTTTTTTTTTTTTTTTTTTTTGGATAGGTAATAGATTTAACAGATTACTTTGAGCATTCTTATGCTTATCAGAATATTTATTTAATGAAAATCATAAAATTTCTCTTTTTAACAAATCTGTAAAAAGTTCTAGGATTTTCAATTTTGTTGATAGCTTGCCCTCCTTCCTAGAAAAAAGGTCTTTAATTTCTGTTTGAAATTCTCTCTGGACCTGGATATTCATCCAAAAGGCTTGCGCCTGTCCTTGTAGTGTTGCCATAACATAATCGTAAGTATCACTTAATAATATTGTTAAATGCATTGTTATGAATAATCTTATAGATTGATTCTATTTGTCAATGTTTTTTTTCTAGATCTTTGACACAATCTATATTCAAGTAATGACCTTTTTCTGAAACTGGATTTAAGTTTTGTATGATTATAGGTCTATACTTGTTGAAATTTCCTGGAACCGGACTTGGGTCCCTTGGATTTGCCCTGATATTATTTACATCTACCATAGCTTCACTCCCTTCTACCGTATTCCACACAGTGTCAAAGACACTTTGTTCTGACGGAAGATCAATAGTTTGACTGGTTGTTGCCATGAGTGAAGTTATGCTACTTTCCCCTTGGATGTCTTTCCCTTGTCTTGCGATGTAGTCATTTTCAGCATTCCTAAATGAACATTAAAGAGATTTTCCCTTCTCTTTACGTTTAGATGCTCTATCAATTCTATGACAGAAGTAATCGTGTCGGTTTGTCTTGAACCCCTTGTTTAAGTTCAATATTTTCCTTAATAAATCTGATCTCATTATTGAGTAGATCTATTTTAGCATGTGTATCTTATAGAAGATCTATAGTACAGTTTAACAAACACGTTTTGCGCTTTATCCGTACCGTGATCGAGATGGAGATAATTTTCTCCATCTTTCCCACTATAGTGACAAAAAAATATATATATTTCACTATTCTGATAGGGATCCAAATCATCACCCCGTAACCGCCCCTCCTTCGAGAGCCGAGCCAACAAGAGAATGTTGGCTTGAACGGAGGGGTCGGATTCATCCAACCCCCACATGGCGACCATCCAGTGGGGTCGCCGCCACGCCTCCCAAATCTCAAGGATAAGACGATTTGAATCCATTCTGATAGGGACATTTGCAAAAATATTTTATTTACAAAGAAAATCACCCTTGAGACAACGAAATCAGTTCTCTGGTCAATAATCAAAACAATATCATAGGACAAAGATGGGAATAGGAATATTATGAATCTTGACTGGTAGATGTCAATAGGCTATGGCGTCAATTAGCTAATCTAGCAATAGGAAGGAAAAATTCTTGGTGAAGTGTCATGCGCCCTCTCTAACTCACCTTAACATGCCTCTCACATTCCCCTCCGTACCATGAGTCTCCTTGTATGCGAATCATGTGATGCCCTCTCCCATGCCCCCAATTGGCTTGACATAAGAGATTCCCTTATTCCGTCATTTTTAGTTATTTCAATGCAACCCAATGAAATATTGTTGGTTCTCTACTTTTGTTAAACTGAAGTACAAACACCCCAATCCTCCAATGGGTTTACTTGCCAAAACCTAACAAAAAAAAAAGGTTTTGCATCATAAAAGTTCAAAAAGAATTTTCTGGTTTTTTGTGAAGAAAACTTACTAAAAAAAAGGGAAAAATTAAGCAGACCTCCTCTTCACAATTCATTTACTACGCATCAAGACCCTGGCCCTTTTGCCCTATGGATACATATATGCTGCTTTGCTCTACATTATATCTAGAGGAAAACATTTTTATGGTTTAAAGGGAAATTTACATGGAAAAAAAAAAAAAAAGGGCGGGGGGGTTTCCTCCTCTTTTCTCAATTTTTTTCTTCCTCAGAATCTGTAGATTCGGTGGCTAAAAGCTGTTCAGATTTTTCACCATGTGCCTTGTCACCTTCCAACTCATCCTTACTAAAGAGATCTCTTTGAACAGGGACATGTTTTAGCTGCTGAGATGAAATAACATTTGCAATGGCTTTCATAGCTGATGATGCACGATCACCGTGGACAGCTGCATCTTCGTCTACACCAGAAACAGTGAGTTCTTCTGATGGGCCGTCTTCTTGCTTCGGTGGGCAAACAAAGAAGGGTATCCGGCCTCTCTGCCAATCAAGGAGAACCATCTTTGCTGCAGTCATCAAATCAGGCTCACCGCCCTATACAAAACCCATAGAGGAAATTACTCAAAACAGTCATCAAGATAAGCAAGTCCAGCAGAGGAACTATTGTTAATCCATATTGCTAAAGAATCCCTTGCAAATATTTTGGTTTAGACCTGTTCCATCAACACTCACCCACAATTATACCCTAAATCAGCAAGCAGATAAACAGCAATTCACCAAATCAATCAGTTACTTTCAGGCATGAAGATAAAGCCATACAGTGAATAGTAAGAACCACCACCTGTCCACTATTAGTCTCTTTAATATTCCAGGTACTCCCAAGTCCCATCTGCATGGGTAGGTAGAATGACATAGGCACACAAGAACTGGTGAATGTCAGGAATGAATCCTTCACAAGAAGGTTTAAGAAGTTCACCAAGATGGATGTGGGACAATTACAGGTTCACCGATTTCCTGGTTCAATCTAACCATTCAACACAGCTTCCAAGTTGAGAACGCTTATGTTGTAAGGCACTTGTGATAGAGATTTTGAGAACACAGTCAAGTTTCGAAAGGTCTCCATTGAATTTCTTGGGATACAAAACATTACTATTAACCTAACTAGAGAAGTCACTTTCTAACTAGATCTGAACAATGACCAAAATATATCAATTTCAGATTTTGCAAGGCATTCTTCCAAAACACTGCCCGTGGGCAGTAAGATGGAATGAGTTTGTCTAAAAAGGGGGGAAAGACAGTATAAACATGCAGACAAGATGTAACAATAAGGAAAATACCTTCAATAGCTTGCCTGACAATTTGCATAGCTTAACAAGAAAGTCATTCTCATCAACCCTGAGAACACATTAGAGTTTACCAGTTAGTCAAGATAAAATTTGATGCATCATGGCAATGGTATTGACTTCGTCAACAAAAAAATCCATGCAGGCTAAACCTTTCTAATTAGTTTTTAAAGGAGAAAAAAAAAATCCAGTTGTTCAATTATAGTGAAGAGTTCATGGTGTAATCTGTCATTGAAGCTTTGTTCTGAAACTTGGAACTACATCTATCCTGTTCCACACACCAATATATCCAGGGCCATATATTCTGTTAGTTCAAAGACATCATGTCTTCTTTTCATAATTGAACCAATTCATGTTTGTACCATCAC
Organism: Protea cynaroides; assembly: GCA_028583415.1. Taxonomy (NCBI): domain Eukaryota; kingdom Viridiplantae; phylum Streptophyta; class Magnoliopsida; order Proteales; family Proteaceae; genus Protea; species Protea cynaroides. Next base: position 17,736,714 of record CM053272.1, on the reverse strand, counting down.
TTTCCACTAAAGTCATCGTTCTTTACTATACATGATCTCAATCAACTTTCCAGCATCTCGTCACCTATTGCTGCTACCAAACATTGAATTTTAACAGCTGCACCTCAGCTAGTTGTATGTTTTGTTTCTAGGGTTGCCCAGCATTTAGCTCCACAACGGCAGGTCTTATAGAGCACAACGTATACATATTTGTCCCAATATTTGTCTAACGCAGAAACAAACAATATTTGTCTAACGCAGAAACAGAACTTTCTTTTATTTAGAGTTTTTTTCTCTGAAATGGTGAAGATGAAAGTTCTTTCAGGATGAGTGCAAACCTGTTCAGATGTGCTTATGGATGCATGTAAATGATTAGAGGTAATTTCTTAGCATTATATATAGTGCAAGGTTGCAGAACAGAATTTGCATGGTAGACTTTTGACTCTTTAATGAACTTAACCACACGCACCCAGCATTGTCCCAATGACATGGAGCATGGTACAGAAACCATGGTTCACCATTGCAATCTACCTAGAGCCATCATCTACCAAGTCTTCCTTACTACTATAATCCATATCCTTTTTGGTTTTCCCCCTTTTCCTTCTATGGCACTTCAACTAACCCATGTCACTTGTCATGAGAGCACTCATTCAGTGATCTTGGTTGCACATGACTGATTCATCTCAGTGGAAGCAGGGTAAAGATGACTTATTTCCCTTTTATAGATATGATGAGATTGTAATTCAATCAATACATCCTTGTAGCATCAAGAGACAACTCTCTCCTTCTTTCATAAAACCCACCACCCACTCTCGGTTCTCTTTTTCCCATAGGGCAGCACTAATGAGGTGATCTCTTATAGATTAAGTGCTGCTCTCTACTTTCACCTCTCTACAGGGCATGATTTACTGAAGATTAATTGTTGCTGTCCACCTCTGAGTTTGGTTCTTTCCTCTTTGAAGATCAAGTTATTCCTTCCTATTGAAGGTCAAATCTTCAATTATTAAGGATCCAAGTTCGCAACCTATTGGCAGCACCTGTTACGACAAGGAAGCGGTCAGATCTCTGCAACTGATCCCTGCGATTTTTTACATCTTTTCAGGTTTTCTTCAAAAACCCTGTGATATCGACTTTCGCTTTACAACATCGATTTCTATTCATTAGTCCTAACTCTTATTGGACAGAATTGAATCAGAATAGCGCAAACAGATTCAATCCTATCAGCAATATCGATATTGCGATATCAATTCCAGTTTCTCTCCCAGCGATATTGCACAAAGATATATCACTTCTTGATTTTGTCTGAAACAACCTATGAATTCAATCTTCATCTTACAGGGCCATAATCGATCCAGGATTTCAGCAGCAAACATCTTTTTACCGCAGAGCTTGATCCCATATCTCCTCAGCAATTTGTGATTTCCTCCCACTGCTATCGTTCAGGACTTTTTCTCAGCAAAATCCTATCAAATCGATATCATTATATCTACTCAATTTGTTGAGATGTCGGATGTAATTTGGGATAGGGGTCGCCGGAGGATTCCATGCAAAGGTGCAAGCCGAAATAGCCCATGAAATAATAAAAGAGAAAAAGAACCCAGTTTCAACTCAATCCAGCTTGACCCAATCAACCCAATGCTATCTAGTCTGGCCCAACCAGAATAGTTCGGACCAAGTCAATTCAGCCGTGTACCTATGCATATACCTCATATAGTATATTATATATATACACATATTATATATTCATATATGTTATATGTAATATGTGTGTGTGTGTAGTATATATATATATATATATATATATATATATATATATATATATATATATATATATATATATATATATATATATATATATATATATATATATATATAAGCAACTAGCCGTAGGGTCCTAGGCAAACTTAGGAAGTGGAGAATTAGGGAGAATGGGGATGATCCGAAGATTGAGAAGAAAGGAAACCCGGAGGGGGAAAGTTACCAAAAGAAAAAAAGAAAGAAAAATAAAAATGGAAAGAAAAGAGAGAGAGTCGGTGGAGGACTCTAATACAGGAGAAAAGGAAAGAAAATGAAAAAATATGGAGAGATTGAGAATCAAGAGGGAAATTTGAGATTGGGGAGAGGATTGAGATCTGCAAGGAAAAATAATATAGAAAGAAAGAAAAAAAAAAGAATAAGAAGGGAATCGGCCAGATCTAAAAGGGAACCGCTAGAGATAGAAAAGGAAATAAAAAAATCTAAGAAAAAGATGGGGAGAAGTTGGCCGTGGGGTTTTGATCAAAAGGAAATGAAATAATAAAAGAAGAAAGGAAATAATCTCAAGCTCAGTTGGTCTAGAATTTAAAAGCAATGAATAGAGAAAAGAAAGAATCCGAGAAAAGGAGAGTAGAGAGAGGGACTGCTGGATATTCTTGGGAAGAAATCCGAACTGGCTGGGTTCGGAAAGAAGAACATAAAAAAAAAAAAAAGGAGGGACAGACCGAATAAAGGGAAAGAGAGTGAAATGGAAAGATTAAGAGAGAATTGCTGGACATTGGGAAAGGAAGCTAGAGGTGGCAGCCATGAGCTTTTTGAGAAAGAAAAGGGGGGGGGGGAAGGGGTTTAAAAAAAAAAAGGGGGGGGGAAAGGAGAAATCTGTTTGGGGGTTTTAGTGGAATCAGTCTGGCTTTTTTTTGTTTTTTTTTTGGTATTTTTGGGAAGTTGGTAGAAGGTTTTTGTTTTTTTTTTAGGAAAGGGGGAAGGGGGAGAAAGGATTTGATTTTCTTTTAAGATTGGAAAAGAAAAGGGAAGAAAAAAAACCGAAAAAACAAAATTAAAAAAAAAAATAAAAAAAAAAAAAAAAAAAAAATTTTAAAAAAAAAAAAAAAGGGGAGAAAAAAAAAAAAAAAAAAAAAAAAAAAAACAAAAAAAAAAAAAAAAAAAAAAAGGGGGGGTTTTTTTTTTGAAGTCCTTATTGTGAAAGAAAGAAAAAAAAAGAAAAAAAAAAAAGGGGGGAAAAAAGGGGGGGGGGGGGGGGAGGGGAAAGGGAAGAAAAGAAGAAAAGAAAAAAAGAGGAACCGAAAAAAAACTAAATAGACCACAACAACCCAAAAAGAAAAAAAAAAGAAAAAAAGAAAAAGGGAGGGGGGGAGGGGGGGAAGGAGGAAAAAGAAAAAACGCCCCCCCCTCCTCCCCTTCCTTTCCTTTTTCCCTTTCCTCCTTTTTTTTCTTTTTTTTTTCTTTTTTTTTTTCTTTTTTCTTTTTCTTTTTTTCTTTTTTTTTTTTTTTTCTTTCTTCCTTTTTCCTTTTTTTCCCCTCTCCCCCACCCTTAATACCCCCATCCCTCCCTAATTTAAAAAAACCCTCCCCCCCCTTCATTCCCCCAACCCCCCAACCATCCCCTTAAAATCAACCCCCCCCATTATATTATTTTCCCCTTTCTTTATTAAAAAGTTCCTTTAATTTTTCTCTGAGTTGCAGGTAAGGATACAGGAGATAGCTGCCCAAGATAAGTTGTTCTATTTCTATGGCAAGAAAGCAGTCCTTCCCGCAGATTCATTCTGACCTGTGCTCTGAACTGGAGATTGAAACCAGGCTTTTCATGGTATGATATCCCAGGACCCAGGGTCTATTTCACATAAATGCTAGAAGCCGTTCCTTGGCTTAGAGTCCCTTACACTCAATGTGTTTATTTCTTTTCCCAGGAGCCAAAACAGATATTCCCAGGGCCAAGTAGAATGCAGATGAACATATGTGCTGGTATTCTTCAAAAACTTTTAGCTGTTCATTCTAGTTATTTAATGGGTAATCTATAATATGTTTTTTGGACAGTAAGCATATGGCATTGCAGGGTTGCTGAAAATCCACCAATTAGAAGAGTTGCATTCAAATCCTTTAGATCAAAAGTATCTGATTATCACATTCTTTTGGACAGTCGAATAATTTTCACACCTTGTAAAGAAAAATAGTCCATTATGTATTGGTGATCATTTGATGAGGTTGCTTTCTCACCTAGGAAATCTTTTAGGTGGGGGCTAACTACCAAAGGAATTGGATCACTCGCTCATGTGCACATGCTCCATATCTTGAAGAAGATTATTTCTTTATGATGTGTCTTTTTGCAGCAATTGCTGTCGGTTACCTATTACTGATTATCACTGGCACCATACAAATTGCATGTATGATCTATGTCTGCCTTGTTATCGGGAACTCCGGCAACCATCTCCTGATGATTAGAAGAATTACTAGAAAATCAGGTTGGTCATGATGATATAGTTGCCACTGGAAATGATAGTAATGAGATTTTTTGTCTCAAGAACTTCCTTGTCAGTGAGTTTGAAATAAAGGATCCAGGAAAACTAAGGCTCTCTTTGGTCTCATTTTTGTTTTTGATTTTTATCAATTTATCAAAAAGCATTTTTGAAAACCATTTTTAATCAAAAATAAAATGTTGTTTGGTAACTCCTTAGCATAATAGATTCTAAAATGAGAAATAAACTTGGTATTGCATATGCAGAATAATTTTTTATAGTCATCTTCTTCCTCACATCTCCTCCCTTCCTCACATCAATGCATCCATGAATAATGGCATAAGTGATCTCACTGCGGCAACGTGGCAAAATGAAATGGTTGTAAAATATGCTGCTGCAACATGGCCGAAAGCACACTGATTCACTACTTCACTTCTTCATATCTTCACATGCAGAGACCCCTGTCAACACTCTCGCAAAAGAACCCTGGCCTACAATGAACTTCGTATCTCACTCCAGAACAACTCTCTTTGTACAACACACCTCTCTCAAGAATCTCTGGTTTTAATCTCTCTTCAAACAAAAGAAATCCTTCTCTGGTTTTAATCTCTGGTCTTTGCTTCTGGTGAATTTCGATCTTTTGGGTAAATGCTACAGAGGGCGGAAGGGCGGGACTTGATCAGGGTTGCAGCAGCGGAAGGAAATAGCAGAGGGAAGTTTCGAACTTTTTAAGCAATTGGCCGCTTCTGATCTCATCTCAGACATCTCCCGATAAAATAATACCCTTTTTTATTTTGCAAAGAATCCACTCTCACCGCCGGATCTGATTCATTCTGAATCCGATCCAAACATTGTTAATAGATAATTTCCGCTACAACACCTGAATTTGGCAAGCTCGTCGTCGATTCATCAAACACGAAACCAGGCTCTGAATGAACATAACTTGAATAGTTCGCCGCCATAGAAAATTGCAGCAAAAAATTGCATCCAACGGTACGAAACCGAGATTCTTTGTTCCAAGGTTGGGATGTGTTTCAAACAATAGAAATCAAGGTCATGTATTCTATGTGAAATCAGGTTGAGCAGATTTTCAGATCTGAAATCAGGTTGAGCAGATCTGAAATCGAAGGTATACATTGCAGGAAAATACTTATTTAACATATATAAACACATTAGAAGCATAAAAAGTAATCACATTATCGAAAAGTCATACATTCATAAATCATAAATCCCACAAAATGACATAATTTACAAGTGCTCATTTTTGAAAGACTTAAATACTCAAATGAAATAATACATTCCCATTAGTCCATCCCAATGTCTAATCATATGTAGAGTGGCGTGCAGGTTCCATCTGATCAGATTGATTTTGCTGAAGAAAATATATCTCGGTCTGATAAACAAAGTCCTGCCATGACATCCTTCGGCTATAGAAGGTCTAGTAGTCTTCCACATATTTCTCATTCACATGATCCGGGAAGTTTCTAAAGATACCCAACCTTGGATACAATTCATTATAATGTGGAGTAAAGTGAGCATATATTGGCAAGTGTGGGGGCGTGGTTCTTTGCAAATTTGGGATTGAAAAGAGACTATCCACAAAGTTTGAGTCAATCTGTGATGTAGCATTACTAGTATCAACGGAATAATCATATGCACTTCCCATCATGCGGTCATCATCACCGGAATAAGAACCGTACGCTGAAGTGGTGCCAAATCCATGAGCACTCCACTGCCCCTGCTCCCGTCCAGTGCTACCCTCAATGCTCAGTCCTTCAAAGCTTGTGGACATGCTATCAATTTCAACATCAGGCATAATATCAAGATCAGGAACAATGTCAAAGAAACGATCTTCTTCTTCTTCCACTAGTTGCAAAGGGCGTTCCCGTTGACGAGACCTATGTGTATACCCAGTTGTAGGCCGTGATGAAGATGTGCGTCCACCATGATCTGAATCCTGTGTAGTGTGTGTATACTGACTCTCACCGGTCCATCTAATAATAGGTGCAGTCAGTCTAGGATCACCACCACCACCACCACCACCACCACCACCACCCTCATCACCACCACCACTATTATCAGAAGCTGACCAGCCACTTTGATCCATTGTATCATCATCGCCTTCTGGGTCACTACCAGCTGGGGGGACAAACGGTCTAGAAGACTGTGCGTGTACACGACCCTCATCCGAGGACATAAATCGCTCGAGATTAGAACCCATCGGAGCAGACACAGTGGGGTCAGGCATCCCACCAGGCTCATCCATCACTGGAACTGCTCAGTTTCTCACCCATTCCACATAGGGATCCTCTTCATCTGAAGATAGTTGGAAGACGTCAACTAGCTCGATCAGCTCTTGTTTATTTCTTTGTTCAAATTTCAAGCACTGTACCCTCAGTCTCATGTTGTAATGGGTGTAGACCAAGTCATTTAGCCGTTGAGAACCCAATTTATTCCGCCTCTTTGAATCGATAAGGGAAAAAATACTCCAATTTCGCTTACACCCAGATGCGAAACATGTCTGAGATAGGACTTTGATTGCTATTCTCCTCAACTCAGCTGCATGCTCGCCATACAACAGCCACCACTCAGCTGCACAAAATGAAGAACACATTTTAATACACATATTAAATAAGATATGTTACTTGAAAATTTCAATTTCCATAATTCCATACCAGAATCGGTCTTATCTCGTCCAGCCACTGCGGCGGGAGTTTCAAAACTCCCAAGACCATCTCTGAACGTTTTAATCTACACTCATTTCAAAATTTATAACCATTAACCATTGTAATATATGGATATTCAAATAATTCAGCACTTAAACCATATAACTCACCTCCAGATTAACCAGTGCTTGTACAGTATAATCTGGCACCAATTTTGCCACAACATCTTTTACCGCACCGATAAGGTCAGAATTGAGCCCAAGCACATGTGAATATTGTTACTTGGGGTTCAAATAGTATGCTGCAAAATATGAGTCGTCAGATTAAAATAGAGTACTAACTATTAAGTGGAACTAAATTAAATACATTATTAAATATACTCACCAGCCTTATGCAATGGGTGCATCAACTGACTCTCTCATCGATCTTTGATAATCTTCACAAAATGCTTGTTTCCACGTGGAAGTACAGTTTTTATACGGTCCTTCAACATATCCATGGCAGCATATAAATGTGGCATGGTGGACTAGAATGTTGTATCCACTAATCTCAGCACATTCACTACTGGTTCCAGAATTTTGACTACATCTTTCAGTGTTCTCCAAAATTCCTCTGAAGCTATTGTAGTTTGTGCTTGAACCCCAGCAAGAGAGCTGGACTTCCTCCACCCAAACCAGTCCTCAGATGCAAACATCGATCTGAGGCCTACCATCTTTGCCTGAAAGCTCTTTAGTGCTATGTAGTAGGTAGCAAATCTGGTAATGCAGGTCTTACCAAGTCCCCTCCACATCTCTCCCTCAGCAAGTTCAAAGAATAGCCATGGTTGTATACAAATGTTGTCACCTGGCGTGCTTGTTCAACTACTTGCTTTACTTTTTGGATCTTGCCCATGTCCTTTAACATCAAGTCAATGCAATGGGCAGCACATAGAATCCAAAAAAGATTATAATTAGCCATCATCATCTCTCCTGCCTTCTTGTAGTTGCTACAATTGTCTGTCACAATTTGCACCACATTTGTAGCACCAACTTCATCCACCACTGTCTGTAGCAATCCATAGATGTAGTTAGCATCTTTTGTGCATACAGATGCATCCACAGACTTCAAGAATGATGTCTTCCCATCACTGTAGACCATGAAGTTGATGATGGACTTTCTAGTGGGACCAGTCCAACCATCACACATTATAGTGACCCCATATGCACGTCAGTTATTCTTTAACCCTTCTATCCATACTTCTAACTCTTTTTTAATTCTTGGGAGATAGACATTCATCATTTCATATGGAGTGGGAGCTTTAACACCAGGACCAGCCTGAGCAACTGCATCAAAGAAAGGCTGATGGTGTGGGCCACCACTAGCATTTGCTAGGATACTATTATAGATGGACCACCTAGCAAAGGAATTTCCAATAAATTCTTTTGTACCCTTGCAATTCCGCATACTCTTCAATATCTTCTGTTTGGCGCCAACCTTTCTAAAAACTGTTGGATCCTGCTGTAGAATCTCAACATAATCCTCATCCCTAGCAGTAGGTGGTGGTGTCCGGGGTTGTGCTCTAGTACTTTTTTATCTTCTAAACATAGAAACCAACCCTCCCTTACTCCGTGTTTGTGGTTCTTCGGGCTGCTGAAATGATCTACTACCGCCTGCCCCTAAGGCTCTTTGCCTCAACCTTTCCATTTCCATCTCATGGCTGACTTTACTAGCCATTGTTACCCATCTCAGATCTCTGGCCTCTTCTCAGTCAAACCCCTGGTATCTAGACCATCATCATCTGAACTATCATCATCCAAACCACGCACTGTGCCTCGGATTGCTTCCTCAAATTGTTGTTTACTTTTTTCTTTCTCTGCCCTTCTCTGTTGGCCTCCTTCATCTGTGCAGCTATGGCCCTGATAATCTCCACAGGAACTATAGCACAATTTACCACGTCTATAGAAGTCCCACTCAAGTGTTGCTTAAGTCTGGTAATCCCACCAGACATAAGCTTCTTCCCACAAAATTTGCATTGGGTCTTCTTTCTATCACCATCAATAGCGGTACAATACTGTCAAGCCATGTCAGTACAACCAGCATCACCACCTCCCTCACGAGAATCCGAATCAGCCATAATATTTAGAACGAGACACTGTTACATAAGATGATGAATAGAGAAATTTAAATCAATAGATTTACATTAATAAAACTTAAAATTGAAGAACATAAAAGCATCAAATATGCGAATACAAGTTATACAACTCAAAACACATTGAAATTACTTTTCAAAATTTTAAAACTATGTTATAAGAAAACAGAATATTTTTCCTAATTTTCCATAATTATTTAAATATTATTAATAATTTTGGATATTAAATAAAAATAATTTATTTTTCGAAAAATATAATCCGACAACATGGAACTGTAGATTGGCCAATGGTGTTCAACATATATTATTTTGAACACCAATAGATAAGTATTAATATTTTTTTATTAATTTTTATGGCTGAAAAATAGGATTTATTAATTAAAAAATTCATAAAAATAAAAATATGTACAAAAAAAAAACTGAAACCGTGACCACGTAGATCGACCAATGGTGTTCAACATATATTATTTTGCAAGTAAACCGATTAATATTTAAGAAATGTATTTTTTATTTTTTTATACAAAAAATAATATATATATATATATATATATATATATATATATATATATATATATATATATATATATATACAGAAAAAAAATGAAACCGTGGCCGCGTAGATCGGCCAACGGTGTTCATCATATAATATTTTCAACACCATCTAATTAATATTTATCATTTTTTTTTAATTTTTAATTGCTGGAAAATACATTTTTTTAACAGAAAATCAAAATAAAAAATATATATGTAAGAAAATAATTTTGAAAGGATGAGGTTGTAGATCGGTGTAATGACTCTCATATATATAAATTTCATGATGAACCAACATGTATTGAACATATTCATATAAAAAAGTAAGTTTTAGGAAAAAAAAACCATAGATTTGCAAAGAACATGTCAAAATGAGGCTCCAACAGCACTTTGATGGAGAGATTTGCAAAGAGAGAGGTTTTCGAACCTTAGATGCAAGGTTAGAGAAGAAGGAATGGAGGAGAAGAAGAAAACAGAATGAAACTTAGAGAAAAAATGAGTCTCGATTGACCGAGAATCCTATTTATCACTTAAACCAGTTCGAAACTGGTCGAAACTGGTCGAGATCCAGTCGAGAACTGGTCGAGACTGGTTGAACTGGTCGAGACTGGTTGAGACCCAGTTTCGAACCAGTTTCTCGTCTTGACCCATTCGAGACTACGAGAAGGTCGAGATCTTGACCTATCTCGACCTTTTCGGTCGAGTTTTAAAACTATGGTTTGAAGACCTTCCAAAGGCTGAATCTCAAGATAAGTGAGTTTTTTCATAATTTTATAATTCTGGTTTACTAAAATACTTGTTTGAGACCTACGAGAAAGATTGGTTTTGATCCCACTTGTTGGGTCAAGCTCATCTTTTGGGATACTGTTCCTCATATCCTAAGGATCAAGAATCTCAATTTTTAAAGCATTCTTACAGATGGATTTGAAGTTGTGGAATTATTTGTTCAATTTCAATTACTCTTGTTTGTTAAATTTGGGTTTGGATTGAATAGAGATCATGTAGTAAAGAGGGATATATGAATTGGATGTGTTGAAACCCTCTTTGCCACCATGTTCGTAGATGTACAGTACATGGCTAAATTATTAAGAACAGGTGTAAATCAATTTTTGACACTAAATTCCAGAATCCAAAATATGGAATGACATCAACATTGGCAACTGATGGTTTTACTAGTTTCTCTGAAATCAATATAGATCAGACAAGGCATTTACGAGTATAAAAATCATAAACGACATATTAGATTTCAGTAACTAATTGTCTAAAAGCATTTCGGGATTAACAAGAAATGAGCAAAGAAATTTAAAATATCGAAGCCTTGAAAGAATGATCTTGATGCAATCATATATGATTAGAGAAACCAAATACGCCAAGGAAATATTACCAATCTTTTATTTTATACGCTCTTTCCAAATGCACCTTCTTCACACGTTTCAAGACTTCCCCTATGTGTTCAGCAGCATCTTGCAAGTTTTCTACACGTACCTAGTAACAAGGCAGACATTCATGAGCAAGAAAGCCGCTAGATAGCTTCGCATAACAAAAGCTATATAAAATCTCTCTTTGTAAACAATTTATGCGGGAGAAAAAGAGATCAATACATTTCCAGTTTATTAAATGTAACTACCTTTTCCACAATAGAGATTTCGGTCACCATTTCCCACATGGAACAGAATTTAGCTGACATTTCATGTCCCAAGATTTGCTCAAAAACATAATCACTGAGATGTTTCAGGAACAGAGCAGGCAAGCCACTGGGTCACTTCAGGATTGGCAGAGCCCAATCCACAGATATGACACTGATCCTAATCCATTCCCGAGTTGACCAAGCCGAATCTCCTTGCTTAACAAATTCATAAGTGTCAAGACACGTCTGGCGTATGAAGTGTAAGTGCCACACCATTTGGATATATCTAATGTACTTCATCACAAATATTGCTCAATACAGGAGGATCGTTACTTTCTTTCTTTCTTTCTTTCTTTCTTTCTTTTTTTTCTTTTTTGTGTGTTGGGGAGGGGCAGAGAGGTGTTAAAAAAAATATTTTTAAGTAGTAGCAAGAATGGTGCATTGAACCAAACAAGTAAACACCACATGGAACAAAGGGTAAGATCCAAAGGAGGTTCAAGGATCAAACAGAAATCCAGAAATACCAGGTAGACAGACAAATAAAAAAAATTAATGCATTAATATTTCAACCATAGTCCAAATGAAAGCTACTGAAAAGAAGTGATAGAGACATACCACACCCTTTAGTACAATATCAGTTTCAGAATCACTGTTCTGATAGACAACTCCAGGGCAATCAATCAAGAAGATCCGCTTAGTCAGAGTTATGTATTGCCAGACTTTGGTTTCCCCTGGAATAGGAGCGACCTTGCAGACCTTGTGGGGCAGAAAAGAAAAGCAAATAAACATTTCAGTTATATTGGACCACCTTCACCATCTAATGAGAAACACGTAATGCAACAATATAGTAAAGAGTCCAGAAAATCCTTGAGAAGATTATCCCTCACAGATCAAATGTGCTAATTATTGATAATAAGTAATCAGCTTAAAGTATTAATAGAGGAAAGCATGCAGCATTCTATTCTATAAGAAATAGGGATAAAGTGCTCCAAGATTTGATTCATGAAACCACATTCAACCAAAAAACACAAAGGTACTTAATGTGATGAGGACATCCCAGCAGTTTTACAGCAGAGCAGATGATCATCAGCTTTATTTTTATTTTATCTTTTTTTTTTCTGTTTTTTGTAATGACAGTTATTTCAGTTTTTTTATTTCTGTTATTTCAGTTATGTTAGTTTTTTCAGTTTCAGTTGTCTTTGTTTTTTATGTAATATAAACACCTACCCACCCACCCCTCACGTTCACCATTCACTGTTCACGTGAACAGTTCCCTCCTTTTCTTTCTTTTCTTTTTCTTTTTTTTTTTTTTTTTGTTTTTGGGCAACAGCCTAGGCAATCCCAACCAAAACCCTCCATTCAGTTTTCCCTTTAGCCTTTTATAGGTAGCTTTTTCTGTAGAATATAATAATGCAATATGAATGAATGGAATTCTCTCTCTCTCTCTCTCTCTCTCTCTGTAAGTTCTCTCCCCTCTCTCTCAAATTCTCCTCTTCTTCCCCCTCTCCCAGTGTTATTTCTGATCTCGCTACCCCTTTTCTTCTTCCATTTCTTCTTGTTTCTCATATCTGAAACACAACAAAAATCAATCCTAAAGTCCACAATTTATGTTGTTATTCTGTACTCTTTAATGAAGGTATTACAATTTTCCCACCGTAAGTTCCTTTCCCTAAGAAATTCTGCTTACGTATTTTTCTGTCCCTATCTTTCCTATACTGTATACCCAGTAATGTTTCTGTTTTCATTTTTCTGTTGTAGTTCTTATCACTGTTAGACTTTAAGAATGTTGTTCCTTTATCTTTATATCTGTTTTTGTTAATTAACCTTACTGGACAGTTCAATTTATAATGCTGGCCATTCCTAATCCCAGTTTTTGAATTTCTGTAGACAACCAACACTGTCAGACAGAATTCTGGTTTCATTATTTGGGACAGCTGAACTGATTAGTTAATTTATTTATTTTTCTTGCATTGAATTGTCTCTAATTCTATATGAATGATGGTATGTTTGTGTGCTAAGGTGTAGCTCTAGTATTTTAGGAATACTGAAATTCCCTGCATAATAACTTGTCATATGCCTATATTACTGAGTTCCATATCACTCTATTTGATCATTGTTGAGTTAGTAATCACTGCTAAAGATTATATTGCTCATTGGTTGATAAAATTCAGCTTTAAACAATCTAATTGCAGGACATGTATGCTGCTGCCTTCTGTCCAAACTAGCTGAACATTTGAGTAACCTAATATCTAACTAGCTGTAAGTGTAGGAAACGTAAACCCTAGGCTGTCCTACATCATAATGTCATCAAAACCATCTGCATTTGTGTGTTTAATCAAAGGCTATGTAGCCTAAGAGAAAACCACAAAACAATCACCCAGGAAAACATTTCCTTACCCTTAAATTAAAAGTAGATGCGATTTAACCATCAAGCAATGCTTTGCTTGGCACCGAACAGGTTTGTTAGTGAACTGGTGATCATCACAAATGAAAATTTTATACCAGGCAACAATCAAATGCAAAAACCCAAGGGGGTTAGCTCAGTTAGTAAAAGACCACCTCAAAGAGATCATGAGTTCAACTCTCTTTTGGGGACCTATCCAAGAAAAAAAAAACACCAACCAATGAAGACAAGCCTCCACCACAAACCCCTATCAGAAAATAATGAGCAAACTAAAACAGAAATCACAAGAGGAGCAAACTGGGAAACATCACAATTCCAAGTCAAAATTGAACACAGTAAAAACCACACCAAGGATTAGTGGAATTCTAGAACCACCCAAAAAAAATCACCGTGCAAATCTTCTTTCAATAGCTAGGGCATGAGGCACCTGATCACTTGAGAATACATTTATAGTTTAGTCATATCCTTTACAGAAAATGGTTAACTACACTGACAGATTTATCTCTAGACTAGCACCAAGTTTTTGCCACATGGAAGGCGATGTGGCAATTTCGAATGTACTGATCTGTAGGGAATGGTTTAGATTGGCCACATATCGAATATCAGACTTGGATTTAGTCATATACGCTTCCATGTATGTCCATTCATCTTTTTACTTAGATTTAGTCATATACCCTTCCATATATGTCCATGTACCTTTTTGCACCCTCTTGGCAGCGCTGAATGGTTTATTTTGCCATTGCCCACTTGTCAAACTCCATTTCAGCTGAAACATGGCATGTGAATATTCTTAGGGTCTACTGTCAAGAAAATTCCGGCCCTATATAATCTGCCACGTAGCAGAACTTAAATGCTGCATTCTATATTGTTCTTCATATGTTATATTTTTGTAGTTATTTAGTTAAATATTTTAGGGTTCTTTTAATGGGTTGAGGAATTCTGTTACTCAAGGCAACCAGATGACTTGAGAAATAAAGGAGAACCTAGTTGTCTCTGCATTGCCTTGACAACTATGGTCATAATGCAAGACAACCTTTTATTTAGAGAACTAACATTTAAATTGAGTATGGTCATTCAGTCATGCAACATTATAAAAAATAAACAAATAAATTCAATATTCTAGGCATAGTTGTCAAAGCGTCGCCTAGGCGGCCGGGCATGATCCAAGGGCCTAGGCACCAGGGCGCCTTTTTAGTGTTCAAAAGGCGGTTGCCCAAGCTCCCTAGGCGTCACCTTGGGCGCCTTGGGCGCCCAGAAAGCCTGGGTCTTATGTGTGTAAAACCTCTTTTTTTTTCTTTTTTTTTTCTTTTTTTTTTTTCTTTTTGTGTGTGTGTGTGTGTGTGTGTGTGTGTAACATTAGTAAACTAGAAAATTTTACTTACCACCCTTAAGATTTCCGTTTACTCATAATTCAATTTCAAGCATTCCCCGATAGTTGAGGTGCTTCAAATGCATATGTTCAAATGTCAAAGATAAGCCATCGCCAAAAGACAGAACTTCCCTTGAGGAATTGTTGGACGAGATCACGAGAGATTGAGTTTCTCATTTATTCCAAATTCCGGCAATTCGATACCGAAATATCCCCATTCCCTAAAGATTATGTTTCGTCAAATAGAGAAGGTTGATCTCAGCAAAGAGCCAAAGATTAGGTGATCTAGCGGAGGAGCTCGAACGTGCTATCCCTTCCTACAAAGTATAGAGTATAGACATCACTGCATCTCATGCAACGAAATTTCATGTAACGAATCAGTGAGCCAGTGAAGCCGATATCTCCACATAAATTGTACACATGGTTCAAGTAAAGACTGAAGAGAACTTACCTAGAACTGAAACTCTCGATTCCTTAGTCCTTAGTCCTTACAAGTTACAACTACTGAACTACAATTCTACAAGTTACAATTTACAAGTAACTCTGGCAATTTGTTGAAATATCAAGGATCTTGATTCGGTTGCCAGCCTGCCAGTTATGAAGAACGTTGGGAGTCTAAAATCGTACTTTAGATCCCAACTGTTGAGCATTGTTAGCACCTCCGTCAAGAACCATCGGCATTCGGCATTGCCTTTCCGAAAATGGGTTGGATTGAATTAACGTAAACCTCAGGGGAGGTGCATGATTTTTTTTAATATATTATTATATTTTTTATTTTTTATTTAGATTTAAAATAAACATTTAGATTGGTTTGTATATAAATTAATTTATAAAATAATACTTTATAAAATAAACACTTCATATAATAATACTTTATATAATACTCAATAAGTTTAGATTGGTTTGTATTATGTTAGAATATAAAATACTGCTTTTTTTTTATAAGTAATACTTCACTCTAAAACGGGAGGGAAACACTACTTCACTAAACGAGTAAAACTCTAAAACGGGAAGGAACCTGCAATCGTGAATCAACGATTTAGGGCTCAGCACTCAGGAGTTCGATTTTGGTCTTCTTCTTCAAATCTGTCTTCCTCTTCGTCACAGGCGACACCAATAGTTGCCAGTGATAGTTAGGAACGACTTTTTTTTTTTAAAAAAACTTTTGGTGATGCAATGCAACAGTGCATCACCGCAACTTCTTCTTCTTCCTGCCGATACTCTATTTTTATTTTTTTTCTTGAAAACTCTTTCTTCCTCCTCCTCCTTCCTCCTCCTGCAATTCTGAAGTTCCGATGCTATGTATTATTTTTTTCGATTCAAAACTTCTTTTGAATCTGATAATGTCATTGTCTGCAACTTTTTTTTTTTAGGTTTTTCTTCCTCGTTTCAGACTCTCAGGAGATACCAGCAGCTGCCGAGTACCGACGATACCTAAGGTATGTCATGTTATGTTCTTTTTTTAGGTCTTCTTCTTCCTCGTTCTTCTGATAATGTATCTGCAACTTTTTTTTTATAGGTCTTCTTCTCCTCTGTTTCTTTCGCCTGCAACTTCTTTTTTGTCGAATCGACAACTTCTTCTTCCTCTCTGTTTCGCCTGTAACTTTTTTTTTCTTCGAATCAACAACTTCTTCCTCTTCTTCTTCGTCTTCTTTGTTTCACCTACAACTTTTTTTTTCCCGAATCAACAACTTCTCATCTTCTTCTTCTTCTTCTGTCAACTTCTTCTTATCTGTCGACTTCTTCTTCTTCTTCTTCTTCTCTATAACTCTGTATGATTTTTTTTTTTCAACCTGCAACTTTTTTTTTAATTAATGTAGCATAGCCATCTCTCTTCTAGGCTCCTCCTCCTTCTTCTTCTTCTTCTTATGCAACTGGCCAACTGCCTATGCTTTTGTTTTCTTTTTTATTCTTTTTTTTTTTCCGATTAATGTTGCTCTTCTTCTTCTTCTTCTGTATAACAGTCTAACTGAATAAGTAAGTAAATGCGTATGTTTTTTTGGGAATTTTTTTTTTCAACCTGTAGGCTGCAACTTCTAGTCTACAGGCTGCAACTGATTCATTAATAGTAGCAAGCTGCAATAGTCTAACAGTGTATTTTTTTTTCTCTTCCATAGTTCCATTAATAATTTAACAGATAATACTAATTGAATCTGATTGTGACTCATTTTTGGGAAGTAGCAGGTGTTTCTGATTCAGGATTGCCTTGCTGCTACCTGTTGGTGCTTCTCACTCTCTTGGATTCTCTGCAAGTGCTAGTGCTGGTAGTATGTTTTTATGGTTTGCATTAAGTTTTTTTAATTTTAAATCTGAGACCTTGAGTTAATGGTTTGCAATTTGCATTCAGTTTTTTATTTTATTTTAAATCTGAGTTAATGTTGTAATTGTATGTTCTGAGTTAATGGTTTAAAGTGTATATTTATACTTGTGCACTGTGCAACATGCAGTCAACACTCAAGAGCAGTCAGCATATGAATATGGATGGTACTATTGGTACTGGTAGCAACTCAACACCGGGAAGTGTTGCAAATCCAGCTGATCCTAGCAAAGATCCAACCAAGAAGGCTAAATCAAAAGATCCAGCAAAGAAGGCTAAATCAAAAGATCCAGCCAAGAAGGCTAAATCAAAAGATCCTGATTGGAAGTATGGCTATTGGCCAGATCTGAGAAACAAGAATGTAGTTAAGAACCTGAACCAAGGGATAAAAAGGTTGAAGCAACACTTGGCTGGTGGTTTTGGGGATGTAGTCAAGTGTAGCAAGGTAACTGCTGAGATAAGTAAAGAGATGCATGAATATATAGCAAAAAATCAGAAGAGGAAGATAGATGATATAGATGATATAGATTATCCCATTTAGAATGACGATTTGAATATAGGTATAGAGGAAACAGAAGGGCAAATGCCCCTCTCTCTCTCTCTCTCTCTCTCTCTCTCTCTCTCTCTCTCTCTCTCTCTCTCTCAAGCATCTAAAATGGTCCTAACTCCAAGCTCTGGCACAACTTCTAAAAGAAAACAAGTTTTCATCAACAAGAAGTAAGAGGTCCTATGGATGCTCATGTGAGGAAAAGTGTTGAAGAAGTTGTTGTAGATAAACAGAGAAAAATGAAAGAGCTCATACAAACTACATTGCATGGTCGGTTATCAGTTGAGCAGAAGAAGAAAAGTGAGTCACATTGCTGCTTGGTTGTATGAGTGTGGGGTTCCTTTTAATGCAATTAAGGCCAAGAGCTTTGAGGTAATGGTTGAATCCATTATACAGGCTGGACCAGGATACAGGCCTCCAAGCTATTATTATGTAAGAGTACCTCTATTGAAGTCAGAAAAGAGAAAGTTACAGACATAAGAAAGCAGTATAAAATGTATTGGAAACAGTATGGTTGTACCCTCATGTCTGATGGATGGACAGATAAAAGAGGGAGGCACTTGATTAATTTTCTTGTGAACTGTCCAGAGAGGATATTTTTTCTTGGATCTGTTGATGCATCCCAGCATGTTCAGGATACCAACATGTTGTTTAAATTGCTGGATGACAAAATTGAAGAGCTTGGAGAAGAAAATATCATTCAAGTGGTTACATACAACACAGCTAATTATAAATTAGCTGGTTCATTACTCATGCAGAAACGGGCTACATTGTACTGGACACCATGTGCAGCTCATTGTATTGACCTCATGTTGGAAGAGATTGGGAATTTGAATGAATTTAAAAATACAATATGAAGGTAGAAGGGTCACTACCTTTTATCTATAGACATGTCCATCTTCTTGAGGCAATGAAGACTAAAACTGGTGGACAAGATCTTGTTAGAGCTAGAATTACCAGGTTTGCAACATCATTTCTGACACTTCAAAGTTTGTATAAACACAAAGATGCTTTGAAGCAACTCTTTGTTTCTGATGATTGGATAAAAAGCAATTTAACAAAGACAGAGGCAAGAAAACAAATAGTTGATACATTGCTTTCTGTCCAGTTTTGGAATCGTGTCCAAGATTGCTTGAAAGCATCAAAACCTATTGTTGTTGTATTGAGGGTTGTAGATGGGGGTGAGAAGCATGTTATGCCTGAAATATAATTGGCAATAGAAGAGGCAAAGAAAAAAATATAAGAACATTTTGGTGGCCAAGGAACATTGTGGAAAAAAGTCATCAAAATTATTAATCAGCGTTGGGAGTGTCAGATGGGGTAGCCGTTGTATCTTGCTGCCTTATATCTTAATCCTGGAAAATTCTTCAAGTATATTGATGATGAGCCTAATCAGATCAAAAAACAGGAAATCCATGGGAAAATCCAACTTGCATTCAATGAGGTAATTGTAAGAATGGTGTCTGATCAAGATTTGCAAGACAAGATTATTGATCAGGTATCTTCTTAAACGTCTCAAAGGCATAATTGGAACTCCAATGGCAATTAGACAACGGGCTACCTCTAATCCTCGTAAGTATTATTTTAATTTAAAAAATTCATTTTTTGTTCATTGTTTAAGTTTTAGCTTTATAAATTATTGTATTTTAAACTTTACAGTCAGATGGTGGGGTATTCATGGATGCCACACCCCAGAATTTTGAATATTGCATCTCGCATTCTAGGGTTGTGTTGCTCTTCTTCTGGTTGTGAATGCAACTGGAGCACATTTGAGTCTGTAAGTATTAAGTAAATTTTTTATTTTGTAGATATTATAATTCTTTGTTATGTACATGTACTATTTTTAGTCTTTTTGAAAGAATGACATAATCTCTATTGTTTATAAATTCAGATTCACACAAAGAAAAGGAACAGGCTAGAACATGAACGTTTAAAGGATTTTGTTTACATCCAACACAATAGAACTCTTCAAGTTAGATTTAATGAAAGGCGTCAACAAAACAAAAAATTATAATCTCTTGTTGCTAGATGAGTTAGATTGGAGTTGTGAGTGGATGATTGGCCAAGAGCAAGAAAAGGAAGAGATGGTCCATGATGGTCTCACATGGGGTGATGTAGATTGTAGATCGAGTAATTGGGGCATCATCATCTCTTGAGGGACGCAATAGAGTAACAAGAGCCCGAGCATCTGGAAGCAATATCCAATACACACGTCGTGTGAGGAGGAGGGATTCAGTTGAAGATGAGTCAGATCATGAAGATATTCAAGAAGAGGATTTTCATTTTAATGATGATGAGGACATTGATGTTGACTTTGGACAAAGGCCTGAGGATCATAGCGGAGGGGGGCAGCAAGAACATGCAATGGACCCTAGTTTACTTGATGATTTGAATGATTGATTTAACTAATAGAATTTGAATTTGGATATGGATTTTTATTTAGTTATTATTTCTTATTGCATTGTCTAGGATAAATTAAGATATATTAGAATTTCTTCTTGCAATCTTGTTGCATATACTTTTAATGCAAGATTTATTACTTTTAACATTGAGCTACTAAGGAATAGAGGCACAAACATTTATTTTGGCATCATAGAGGCAAGTAACATTATAGTCTTCCTCTTGCAGTCTTGCTTCTTACTTATATGCTATGATGTTCTAAATTCACCCTTCTTAGTTTATTGATTTGTGTTTTTTTTTTTTTTTTTTTTTATGAATATGTTTCTTTATGTCTAATACTTTATTCATTATTTGCCTTGTTGGTTTTCTTATATTAATTAAGTTATGTTTTAAATGGTGATTATTTATGTAGAATACTGCATATATATAAACATTAATATAGCACTAATATTTTAAAAATAAAAAAAAAATACACTGGAAACACCTTGGTTGCCTATGCAACGCCTAGGCGGCGCTTAGTTGCCTAGGCGCCTAGGAAGGCCCAAAACGTCTTGGCTCGCCGTGTTGCCTTGACAACTATGATTCTAAGTACAACCATGTGATAACTAAACCAATGTGATATCCTAAAGAAACCCATGGATTTCAGATGAATCTAATACTAGCACAATTAGAACAGTATATCCAGAATAAGGATCCTTACATTCTTCGTACGTAGAGTATTGATGACTGATGATTTCCCAACATTTGGATACCCAATAAAACCCACAGATATTGCCTGCTTATCACTTTTTAAACGGGCAAATTGCCTCAGTACAGATAGAAGAGAGCCCTGTAAAAAAATTTAAAAAAAAAATTAAAAAAAAATTCAAAATTGGAAGTTGAAGAAAAAAGATTATCAAATTAAATGCTAAAAAAAATAATAGAACTAGCAAGAGATCCAATAGGAAAGAAATTTGAGGGATGTTGAGGAGTTACCTTGCCAAAGGATTTATTGATGCTTGCATGGAAGGCTAAAGTAGGATATTCCTTGGATAAAACCCGTAGCCATCCTTTTGTAGCCCATGCCGGAACCAAATCGCACTGATAAGAAGGCAATGGAAAATTTCAACTGCTTTCCAAGTAACAAATAGAAGAAAACAAACTCCAAATATCAAAGAAGCTCCAACAAGGAATAGAACAAAGACCTTGTTTAGCAAAAGAACCATGTGCTTATGCTTGCAATGCTCTTTTAAATGCTTCTCTAGATGATAGCATCTTGTACCTTGTGGATCCCTAGCATCCAGCACCTGTAACAGAACAACATAAGTGGAGGCCGTAGAGACCAGGGAGTAGGAAAAATCATAGACGGTAAAGATGTCCCACCAACTGCACGGTGAATGCAATATTTTTTTTTTTTTTTTTTTGATGGAAGCAATTGATTCTGCTCTTTTTTAACAATAAAGATGAACTTTGTCAAAGCAGAACGGTGAAATTATTAAAGGAAGAGCCTATCAATAAATAAAGTGAAAACCCAAAGAAGCAATAAATTGATTACATTGAGTTATTCAAGAAGAGAACCCCTCCCCCTTCTTTTATAGATGATCCATCACAAACCTGTCTAGCAAGCTCATCCAAACAGGGTGACCAGCTTGATCAAGTACCTTATGATCCTGAAGACACAGCTTTCAACCTCTTTTCCCTGAACTTCCTACACTGATCCAGTCCAGATTTAATATCTCTGGTCCTGTTGCTAACATTGCTGTTGGAACAAAACTCTAATGGGGTTCTATAGCATAGTCTACTTCCCTCAAACCAAATGTCAAACATACAGAAGTAAATACAAGAGATGTTCATCTAGTGGCAGGAGGGCAGGTCAAATGAACAAGACTGTTTTTGTGTTAATATCTGATATTGGCATTGTCATGGTGCTTGTGGCATGGTCTATATCCCTCAAACAAAATGTCAAATTTTGAGAAACAAATATTGGGGTTTGGGGATGTTCATTATGATCGTGGCAGGTCAAAATATCAATGTCATTGCTGATAAAGAACATCAGTGCTTATGAGTTAACAGCTGCTATGAATTTAAACAGAGTGGAGTGGCAGAAAAGGATTCATGAATTCACGACTTCACATAGCCAGTCGGGATAAGGGCCACAAGGCTTAATTGAGTTGAGTTGAATTGGCTAATGCAGCTCAGAAGGGGCTTTCTTCATCTCTTGTAAGCACAGTACTTGAGAAACAACAAGTGAAATACAAACCAAGAAACATATTTGCAAAGTACAAACCTGGATGACAACATCTGAAGAGTCTATGACTTTGTAGAGCTCTCCCCAAATGCGCTTGCTTTGCCCCTTCTCAAACATTGTATGCCTAACCAGGTCCCTGAATCCATCTCCTTCACATCCTTCTGCTGAAGGATTAGCTGCAGATCTTTGCTCAAAAGCATCTGTGACATTTAAAAGCAGAAATAATAATTGCATAACCATCTTCAGCAAAGTAAACACCACCAATTAAGCAATTATGCAATCACAAGAATTACATTCATTCTGATCTTGGCTTTCTATACTAATATAACCATGTGATAAATTATACTAATATGTCCAGATTCAATGCAAATTCTATGAAATATACACTGAATCATGGAAAGTTCAATGCATTGTAATTTGAAAGTAAATCAATGTAACAATATCAATTTTGAAAACATATTTAAAAAAAATTATTTACCGTGAGATCCATCTGCCTTCTTAAGCAAAGACTCATAATCAGGAGCCAATAGTTTTGGGCGCTTCCTCTTCTTCTTAGGTCCAAAAGCATCCCCAAAAGGTTCAGTATCCAGAAGATGAGCCCTAGATTGCTTGATTGACAAGAAAGATTAAAGTTAGTACATACTTCAATAATTACATCATAAAGTATCCAGGCTCCTTTTGCAAAAATATTTAGAAGTGAATGTGAACTGTCACAAATTCCCCCAGATTGGCTTTTCACTCTCAGATGTTTCCCTGTGACTGGGTTAAGGACTAAAATTGTGCATAATCAATCTCTAATTTCCTACAGGCTTTGAAGATTATAAGCAACAAATTATGTTGCATGTATATCCATTCAAAAAATAATGCTCCTCCATTTATGCATGAGTGCAGGTCATACATCTCATACACAAGACCATGTATGACCTAACTACACTATATCTCATCACCTACATGTATCAAAACGGCATCACCTTCACCCTAACATCACGTTGTAACCCACAAAAACAACCAAGGACAGACGGTCAAGGACTACAGTTGAAAACTTGAACTATAGAATGGCACATAAACAAGTTCACACAAGAAAGGGCAGCCTATTGTTCATGTATAGGCCTAGAGCTTAGTATTAACAATTGACCTGCTTGGTATTTCTAACCATCAAAACCAGTGTTTAATCCTCAATGGTTTGTCAGAAAGACTGAAAAATGTAAAACTTTTATTCACATATCATCATAGTTCCAAATCTCGGTCGAAACTTGCAGTTTTAACCAAGATATCTAGGTTTCGTGGGAATCCGAGACAAAACCAAGGTCGAAACAGAGAAGTACCGGGTTTCAACCGAATCATGGTTGAACGATGGCTATAAAATCCCATGTTTCAACAGATTTCGACCATATTTTTCTGGGCCTTGAAACCTTGGTTTCGAGTTTCACCCAGAAAAATACCAGGTTCGACCTGGTTTTGGTGGTTTGAGGTTTTGTCTTGGTTTAGGGCCTGACCAAAACAGGCCTCGAGACCGAGATCTTCTTCCTTGCATATCATATGATCGCTTTATCTTTTCAACAGGATACCTCCTAGGAAGACTAACAATTAACACTCAAGATTAGCAGCGCTATTTTAATTTCCCTAAGGTGACATGAATGTTGATCACTACTCACTAGAGACAAGCTACGAGCATAGCAGAGACTCAGAATGACGCAAAATTATATACGAAGAAGACATCAACCATAATAAAGTTAGCAGCTCTTAGCCGAGTAAGTCAAATAATGCGAGAGAAGAGGCATCTAAAACTGGCCTTGGCAAGTGAAATGTAATGACCTATAAGTTTGTACCTTCTGGTGGTCATTTAGCAGGGACAGGGGTAGCTTCCTCTCCTTCAAAATGACATTGTAGTTACTTGACATTCGGTTCTGGAGCTCTTCACGGAAAAACTCAAGCTCTTTCTGCCCTACAACTCGGGTATTTCCTGCAAAGTTCAAAATAAAATGGAATCCAATTTGTCATATGCAGCTTCGCCACCTGCGCATAAGTGAACTGAGAGAGAAGATGAAGAAGGAAGGAAGCATCCGAGCAAAAAACAATACAATAAAAAGGGAAGGGAGATGAACAAAGATGGTGAGCACTCAAGATTCATTAATGGCTTTTCTAAGTAACCACATTTTCAACCCAAGGAATTTATTATTTGCGTCATATTTTCACGTCAATGTTTAAACCCTTAAATTCAAGTAAAATAAGTAAATATCCATTTAAAATCAAACTGAATCTCATAATGCTATCATCCAATCTACTGGTTCATCCTTCACAACTGAGTTCACTGGGATATTCTAATCTGGGATTAAAATGAGAATTAGAAGAGAAATTGGACAACTAAAATAGCTAGTGGAGAATAATTCAACCGACCAAACCAGCGGCGATCAGGTTGAATCCGGGTGGAAGGTAGCTCCTGTGACTGCAACTCGTGCTTCAAAATCTTTCCTTTCCGGTCACGCTTCGGCCTGGTATTGTACATCTTAAGGCGCCGCACTGTTGCAGCACTCCGGAACTCTTTATTTCCATCATTCCTGTTGACATCCAGAGAATGCTTTGGCTTCCCAGATACATTAACCTTCTTCTCTTTCTTCTTCGCCATCTTCCCTTCCCTGCAATAAGAACTCCGAACAATCAGTATTGGCCTTTAAAAAAAAATCATTACTTTATCATCAGCAAAATCATGGACACAACTATGCTAAAACCCCAAATGCCAATCTGAAAGCCGGCAACTGCAATAGCTCTCGATAAACCTTGAGTTTGTATTCAAGAACGAAGGTCCAGGACTAAGCAGAAATCAAGGGGATCTTTTAGGGTTCAAAGAGAGAGATGAGTATACCCTTCGGAGATGCTTGTGAGCGGAGTTGGCAGACCGCAGCTTGGGTGAGCTCTCTCCTGTCGTGGGTAAGGTTCGGTGGTCACCCAACGGACTGAAGTGCCTAACGTAGAGCTAGCTGAACGGCACTAGCCTCGCCAACCAGAATAGAAGAGGGAAATCTCCCACCAGTAATTATCTAGTGCAACCGCCGACAAGCCCGTGGCCTTGAACCGAACCGATTGTACGGACCGAGCTGATCCGAATTAGCTCGAAACCTATTCGGATCGAAATGTTAACGGATATATTTCCAGTTGAGATATGGCATATCCTATAGGTTTTGGTCTAGGCTCCGAAAAAGCAGATTGATGAGTCCATACCTGATAATGATCCAGACCAAATCAATTAAGACCAAATATTAAACCCTAGTTTCACTTTTTCAATCTGCTGGATGGCCTTAACGGATATCTATCAGGCTTTTAACCCGAACTCGCCCAAACCACTCCAATAACAACCCAATAATCTAAGCGCAATAACAACACGAAACCGGATCAGGCCATTAGTTAATGTGCACAGTACAGCCCACCTAGCCCGAACCTTTTAATGGACATGTTTGGATCAAACCCTATAAAACCTGACACCGATTTGGCCTAGACCGGCCCGTTGACACCCTAGTATCAGTATGTCATTTTCTATCTAGTACAATAATAGTTCAACTTTTGATACTATTTTCTATCCAGTTCAGTAATGGTTCATACTAATATACTGATGGTATAATGTCTATTTATATACTATTTATATATCAATGTGTATACTTGTTTAGATAGTTTAGATACCAGATATCGTTTATAAACTACATCACCACTGGTCCACATTGCAGTAGACCCGTATTTTATATAGAATTATAACCGTATTTTGTATCGAATTAGAAGCGTGTTATGTTCGTATCAAATTAAAATCATATTTTAGACCGAATTAGAACTGTATTTCGCACAGAATTAGAAATCAAAGCCCGTACTAGATAAAAATCATATTTCGTACCGTATAAAAATCATATACCATAGTGGCTAAAAATCGTACTGAAACTATACCGAGCCGGTATAGTAATAGTAAAGGGAAATCATATTTCTATCAGTACGGTGGAGTAATGGTAGGAATTTTTATTCCTTGTATTGTACTGGATTAAGAGTACATGGTCTTTAGTTAATCAGGGCTGAAATAGACTTTGACCATAACTTCAGCCACAAGAAGATTGACCGTGTTTATCTATCTCAAGAAAGGCAACCTACTTGAGTCAAAGAGAAGGGAATTTATGTGTTTCCATATGTTCCATAAGGCCAAGTGATCGGCAAAAGAATTCTTTTTTTTTTCTTTTGTTTTGTGAGATGATGATGTCTACCCCATGTTAAAAGGTTCAAATCTTCTCCAGTCATTGGTGCCTCTTTTGTTGTAATCCAACGGTTAGAGTCACTCATCGGTAGGCATGCCATGTGAACTTCAACTGTTGGATCAAGGTTAGAGATATTGGCCAACATGAGAGGATTATCTTGAATATGATCTCATATTAACACAACTTGCAAATCCAGCAATCGCATCAATTTGCTGGATATATTATGATATATGTGTGTCAATTAAATTGTTCATAACTAAAAGACAGAATTTGGCATTTCATTCTTATGGCCACTGTTGCTACATGAACTGGTTTGCCCTGAGCTCGTTGAAGTCTGCACATAGGGAAGCAGAACAACAAGGCGGATTGGATAACCTTTAGACCACTTCGATGCCTAAATTAGTCCGTGAACAAGCAGTATGGAATAGACAAGAAGTGTGGTTGTTCCTTCTAATGATTGGGGACAGACCGTTGTCTTTCGGCAAAGTTACAGTAAGACATGAGAAAATAAAGCTGTGGATCCGTTTACCTTTGCTTGTTCTCGGTTTATAGATTTGGAGTGATTGAGTGAGGTTGGGTAGAGACTACCATGCAATGAAGGTAGGAGATCGGCTATGAAGGCACAAATCTCGCCTCGTATGAGACGTTAGCTAGATTCCTTTTTCCATATGCCAATCGTGGATAGTAAGATCCATTCTCTCCATGTTTAGCCTTCGAGGTCAGCCCTCGGATCTTAAGATGAAATGGACTTTCCTTGTTTGGGTCAGACCTTCCTTGTGGGAGGATCCCTGCAGATAAGGCTTCCATCTGTGGGCCAACTGTCCGCTTCTTGACAGCTCACAGAGGCTCGGCGTAGATCATGAGATTCTCTTGTACAAATCCTGACCTTTTCCTTCTATGCTCCCTTCCTTAGCGTAATTAAGGGGAGGATCGTCCGATGACACCACGTGTCGTCCTATCAATGGTGGGGGGTGTAACCCCCATAACAGTCACATTGTAGATTCTCGCAATGTAATTGTAAAACGTAAGTGTGATCATTCATATAGTATGTGTTGAGCATGATCATTTGAGATTCTCGTATGGATTACCACCGTATGTTTAGGTAACAATAATTTTTTATAGTTGTTTAACTTATCTATATCTAAGAGATCCTTACCATTGCAGTTGCGCATTATGCATCTATGGTGGACCAAAGGTTATGCCTACATTGGTTACATATATGTATACTCGGCGTACGGTGTTCCATTGTAGATAGAAGAGATTCTCAATAAGGTATCCATTAAGGAAGAACATATTGAGAGAATCGTCTGACGGTGATTGGACGAAATTTTGATACCGGTGGCAGTTTTGTCAATTATATCATTTTATTTATATAATTGTATTTAAAATTGTATAATCTTTGATTGTCTGTCCACTCATTGATTAAGACTCTTTGATAAAGGTCGATCGATCGATTAGGGTTTATGACGATGTTTGTTTCCATATTCATAAATTTGTCATGTGATGTTTTGGGTAAGTAGATATTTTATTAACTCAAGGAAGAGAACACAACAAGATTGCCTACAAAGAGGGAATCATAGAAAAGGCCAAAGCCAAAGGAAAACCCAAATTACAGCACAAGGCCCAATAGCCACGAACCATGCACCATGGCCTTAGAACAACTTACTTGACATCAAAAGCCCAAAAGGATCTAAGGAATAAATCCTAGGAGAACAAGGATCCGAATAGTGAACATTTTTAATCTTGGTTTGAGTTTCTTGACAAATGATAGCTTTGATTGTCCCTTTTGGTCTAGTTTTCAAAGTAAATATTCTCCGATTTCTCTCCCTCCATATATGGTAAATGGTTCCATTAAAAAGAAGTTTCCCAATTCCATTTGAAATCCCTTTGCCCTTGAATGATTTAGCCTCCGATTCAGCCTCTTTGTCATGTGATGTTGTTTTAGTGGTGTTGTGGGTGGATTTCGCCCAGTACACAAGATGTTGTCATCTATCTACAGACCAAGAACACACAATGAGGTGGATGGGTTTTACCCTGTGGCCACTCCGATGCCTAAGTCATTGTAGTCTAAGACAAACAGAATGGAATTTAAGGATAAGATATCGGAATTCTTTAGAGAGAAGGGACTGAGGTACAGAAGCTCTAAGGGACCTTTCCTTCCCAGTTCATGGTGAGATAACAAGAAGAAAGCTAAGTGTTGCGTGTGAGTAAGAACTCACAGATGATAAATAGTGAAATCTAGAGAGAATTCTAGAGAGTAACGGTACCTTGTGAGGGTGAAAAGTTGGATCTCTTTTCCCTTGCTATCTTCTTCTATTTATAGGCCAAGCATGAAACTTGTCGAACAAGCTCCCTTCTTTAACAGCTCGTCCCATCTCCCAAGGTCATCATTACCCTATTTTATAGAACAAGGGAATCTACAACCCCTAAAAGGGGGCATATCTCCCGAATCTTGCCTCTTCGACCCCTGATGTCCATGTCACTTGGGCTGTTTGATGTGAGTGGCCGTCTTTTTTCCTTTATCGAGTAGATTTAGGATATTTTCTTTCATGGCGCTCCTTATCGAAATGATGTGGTGGGTTGCGTTAGCATATTTCTCATTTAATATCCTTGTTAGCATTTATGAGCATCTATTATAGTGTAATTAACGTACATCTGTAGCAATTAATGCCATCAAATCTCTTCGATATTAAGCCTGGGGGTTGAATCGTATCACCGCTATGCTGAATAAGCTGGATTCTTTATTTTATTTCGTGCACAGATGTGCGCTCCTGATGAATGCCACGTGTTCGACCCTTGATGTACTTCTCTGGCTTACCTTTGGATGGTCTCGATCAACCAATCGTATTTTCCCCCAACAGAACCCCTTTGTTTCCTCTGGGTCGTTTCTACTTGAGGAGCCAACTTTACTTCAGGAAAATGTGTTTTCTCGCCACGTGTCAATAAAGTAATCTCTATTTATGCTTAACTGATTATTCTCCACTGATTCCCTGGGACTCTGAGCCGTTTTCAGTCCACGCGTCCACATTTGAGCACATTACCGCCTCACAAACCATTGTGCCTTAACTATACGAGTAATCATGCTTTTTCCGTTGGTAAATCTTGGCCAACCACATGGCACCAATTTTGCTAACCATCATATCAGTCACCTTGACAACCACTGTGTTAATTTGGAACCAATATGTCAGTTCTCGAGGTGCTATTTGGGAGTCTATAAATATCTCCTTCTCTTTCGACTTTCTTTTTCTTCATCTTCCTCTTGCTCGTTAGCTGTTGCAACTTCTTTTTCTTCGTGCGCCTACTCTTCGTTCGAGTTTTTCTACTTGCCCTTGCATGTCTGAGTTTTTCAAGTGTCTACCGTTGCCATATTGTTGCATTGAGTAAGTTCTGAGTCTCAATTCTTACTTTTTACTTGGTTGTTTTGCCTTAACTTACCATGGCCCATGAGAAATCCATTGTCTTTCGCACCTCTAAGCCTACCTATCACTGGGAAGTTGCCAATCCTACGACTTGGGCTGAAAGTAGTTCGGGAACTAGCCTTGTTCGACCATTCTCTACTGTCCCAGGTTCGTTTGGTCCCCTCTGTGTCGCCTCTTACAACGTATCTGAGATAACCGAGACTTGACTAGGCGTGCTTAAAACCATATACTTGATTCCCGAAGCCGTAGAGCTGATTGCACCTAGCGAGGATGATCGTGCCAGTCATCCTTATTCTCATAGGATGGTAGTGACCTCTGACATGTTCGTCGCCGGCTTCAGTTTCCCTAGCCATAAGGTAGTATATGATATTCTAGGGTATTACAGTCTCGTACCCACTCAGCTCCCTCCCAATTCCTGGGCACATATGCATTCTTTCATCATATTCTTTCTAAAACATCGCGAGCCCCTACCCTGCTAATCTTCTATTACTTGTTCACTATCACTGCCATGACTTGGACGAACCCCATAAAAAATCAATCTGAGCAAAAATGGGGTGTATTATTTTTCTCATCAGGCTCTTGACTACCCGCTGATGCTAATAGAATATCCCTCTTCTAGTCCTCATTGGAAGGAACGTTTTTTCTTCGCGTCAGTGGGGAGAGGTTATGTCACACCCCAATTCTGATCCAACCAGAACGGTGTGAGTGAACCGTCATTGAACCAACGGTTCACACCAGGATCTCGAATAGGCCGTGTCCACCCATACAAACCAATTACACATAACCACAATCAGAATATAAATATACAGCGGAAGACTTTAAATAGAATGAACTGAGTATCTATTGATAATTTAAATAAATATCCCATTATTCAAACCCAAACACATAAAATAATAATCTTTTACATCTCTTAATAACAAACAAAAATAACTGAAACAACTAAATAAAATCCATCACAGGTACACGCAGAAAGGGCACTCGCATGAAGCGTCATGCTCGTCCTCTCCTGCTTGCACATCTAGAGCAGCCACACCTCCATACGCCGGAGCATTCACATAGTCATCCACAGTGTAACCTGCATCAACATCTAAAAACAATGTACGTACAAATGGTGAGCACACAACACAGCTCAGTAAGGCAATCAGACAGTTTCACAAGATTATGCATGAGTAACAATCATTTTATGCTGTGGTCTGGTTTAAGTTTGCAATGTGCTATAGAAAAGTTTGGTGGCCCCCGCACCTCTATACACGAGTGTGTGGCATCACACAGTAATCACACTACCACCAACCCACATGCACCCATCATGGAATAGAGATAGAGCTAAGGTATACCCGCACCTCCCCTGATACTCTACCCATACCAGTACCTAAGCCCCTACTGGCCAGGGCTCGCAAACTGGGCTCGCAACTAACCAATCCTATATGTCAACAATGTATGCTCTATCCCAGCACAGCCGTCTACGGCATAGAGATAGAGCTAGAGCGTGCAGGCCGGGTCGGAGACCACCATACCTCACCTCCCCTTGATACCCTATCCGCAACTAACCCACTAGGATAGAAACAATATGCAGGTAGACCCTATCCCAACATAACTCCCTACGGCATAGAGATAGAGCTAAAGCATCATGGACAAGCCAACGTCGACTCGGAATCCTCAGTACCACATAACAATGGCCGGGACAACATCAATATCGGAGACCACCGTACCACGATCTTCCCCTGATACCCCACCCGTACCAAGCATGTTAAGACAGAATACTACAAAAGGTGCCAGTGTGAAGAGCGATCCCAGGCCCATGCCCCACTCCACACACCAACGAAAACAATCACATGCCTAACAATCACATCCTATGAATGCATGAACAATAATAATAACTGAAAGTAAAGGATGGCATGTGAATATGCACAAACATCACATCATAGATATTCAATGATTAACAACGATTTACTGTCCATTAATTATTAGGTTTAGGTCAGATTCCCTTACCTGACGCTCGTTCAATAACTTGCTCCACGTCGCAAGGTCCAAACGATAAGTCACAAAGTCCTACATAATATTAGGGTTTCATTAGAATATATTGTTTAGGGTTTCCTGTTGGTCGGAAACCAACAGAGATCACAAACTACCCTCACAGAGCTGATCGGTGGCATGTACCGGTCGCAGCTCTGTGGAAAGACTGGCGACCGGTATGGTCAGCCGGTCCCCCACAAACAACCTCCCGAGAGGTAGTGGTCGCCACATACCGGTCGCACTATGTGCAACCGGTATAGTCGACCGGTATGTCTCCGGAAGACCATACATGGGTTCTTCGACTGCCGTCGATCATCCTCCATGGATTTTCAGGGTTTCTCCTATCCATTCTAAGTCTAGGCTTTGAGTTAGAGTTATCCCCAACTCATTCAAGTCTCGTTTCGATGAATATCATCTCGAAACTCGAATCTAGGGTTTGACGGCAACTTAGGGTTTATTGGCCAATTTAAGGTTTTAGATCAATACCTACTTTGCATGGTATTGATCCACCCACACAACTACATAGGGTAATAAGAGGGATTCAAACACTTACCGTTGACAGGCGTAGCGTGAGCTTCGTCAAACGGTAATGGCGGCACCTCCTTCTTCTTCCTAGCTCATTCTCCTTTCCAAGCTCTTTCTCTTCTCTAGGGTTTGTGAGAGACAATGGAAAGGATTTGAGGGGTTTAAGGGTGTATTTATAGGCTAGAAATAGGGTTTAGTAACCCTACTAGGATTAGGAAATTTCTAGGATTTAAAATCAGGAAAGCGGGACCCGCAGAGACTAATTTCCAAATTCCCGCACATAGCTGTGCAGGCCATACCGGTCGACCGGTACCATCATCCGGTACCATCAACCGGTATCTAAAATCAGGTATAATTGGTCGACTTTGGTCCGATTTCGTACCTGTTTGTTATCCGCTTGCCCCGTCTGGCTCGGTGATGATCGGAAGACCTGTCACGACACAAAACCAAGGTTAGACCGGGTTTTCAGAGTACGGGTCTTACAACCCACCCTTAAAAGAAATTTCGTCCCGAAATTTACATGTAGGTACTACAACTCCCCCACCCTTAAAAGAAATTTCGGCCTCGAAATTTGAACGTACCTTGATCGTCAAAAAGGTTAGGGTACTCATTTCTCATCGCGCTCTCTTCTTCCCAAGTAATTTCCTCCACATTTTGACTTCTCCAATGCACCTTCACATAATGGATATCCTTGGTTCGAAGTTGCTGAACTTTTCGGCTCGAGAGCATTACAGGCACCACTTCGAAAGTTAAGTCTTCAGTCAAGTCTGGAGGATCAGCGCTCAAGATATGCGATGGATCTCAGACATACTTCTTCAGTAATGATACATGGAACACATTATGAACGCTAGACATAGATGGTGGTAGAGCCAATTGATATGCTACATTACCCCGTCGATTCAATATCTCATATGGTCCCACATACCTGGGGCATAGCTTCCCTTTCTTACCAAACCGTTTCAGACCTCGCACCGGTGACACCTTCAAGAACACTTTGTCACCCACTGCAAACTCCAGATCTCGACGTCGATTATCTGCATAGTGCTTCGTCGAACCCGAGCTGTCTTTACTCTCTCTTTGATCCGATCAATCACTCGGCAAGTTTCTTCAACAAACTCTGGTCCTACAATTCTTCTTTCCCCCACTTCATTCCATAACAGAGGTGTACGACATTTTCTCCCATAGAGAGCTTCATATGGGGCCATCTGAATTGTAGCCTGATAACTATTGTTGTAAGCAAACTCGATAAGTGATAGCTTCTCATCCCAAGCTCCTTTGAAATCTAATGCACAAGCTCGAAGCATATCTTCCAAAATTTGAATGGTTCGTTCGACTGTCCGTCCGTCCGAGGATGGAAAGCCGTCTCGAACTTCAACTTTGTTCCCATAGCTTTCTCGTAATCCTTCCCGGAACTTCGATGTAAAACGGGGATCTCTCGTCGGGATACTATACTTTCCGGGGACGCCATGAAGTCCGACTATATTATCAACATATAACTTGGCCAGCTTCTCCATGGTATACCGAGGTCCGACCGCAATAAATCGAGCTGTCTTGGTGAGTCGATCTACTATAACCCAAACCGCATCCACCGACCTTGGTGTCAAAGGTAGGCCGATGACGAAATCCATAGTGATACAATCCCACTTCCATGCGGGGTTCAGTAGTAACGGCGTAGTAAACCCGCGGGTCTTTGCCTTTCCGCTTTAACTTGTTGACAATTCGGACATTGGAATACGAAACGACCTATATCCGCTTTCATACCCCTCCACCAATATAGTCTTCTTAGATCATGGTACATCTTGGTACTTCCCGGATGTACCGAATATGGAGTGTAATATGTCTTGAGATATGGATCCTGTAGGATTGCTACCTTGACTTCATCAATTAGACTCGGTGAGATTTTCACTGCGGCGAACATCATAGTGAACTTATGAATCAAGCCTTGCTTAACTGGATCTTCTGCAATTTCGATAATATGTTCTTCATCAATTTCCATCGAACTCGAGGCTGCAGCACACAATGCAGCATTTGTACCGGTCCTGCCTCAGGTTTCGATGCCCACTTTCGCTTAAGGCGTCGGCCACCACATTTGCTTTACCCGGATGGTACCGGATGTCGCAATCATAATCTTTTAACAATTCCAGCCATCTCCTCTGTCTCATATTCGGATCCTTCGAGTGAAGAGATAAGTTAAGCTCTTGTGATCCGACTTGATCCGAAACTTTTCACCGTACAAATAGTGTCTCCAAGTCTTGATTGCATGAATAACCGCTGCTAGCTCCAAGTCATGCGTAGGATAGTTCTTCTCATGCTCTTTTAACTGTCTTGATGCGTGGCGATCACCGTTCTCCTTGCATCGGAACACACCCAATACCCAACCCCGAAGCATCCGGTATATAGAGTAAACGGTACGCTTGGTTCGGGGATGGTCGGGATAGGTGCGAGAGACAAGTCTTGACTTCAAAGTCTGGAAGCACTTCTCACACTCATCTGTCCTTATAAATTTCTCTCCCTTCTTGGTCAATCTGGTGAGTGGAACCGCGATCCTAGAGTAATCTTCCACGAATCTTCTATAATAGCCAGCCAACCCAAGGAAACTACGAATCTCTGCAACAGATTTTGGTGCTTCCATCCTACTATAGCAGCTATCTTGCTTGGATCAACCTTGATACCGTCTCCGGATACAACATGGCCCAAGAAAGCCACTTCCTTCAGCCAAAACACGCACTTCTTGAATTTTGCATAAAGCCTCACATCCCTCAGCCGTTGTAGGGCTGCCCTCAAATGCGTTGTATGAGTCTCCATGTCCTTCGAGTAAATCAATATTTCATCGATGAATACGATGACCGAAGTGTCCAACATGTCATGGAACACTCGGTTCATCAGTTCCATAAACGACGCTGGAGCATTGGTCAACCCGAAAGACATAACCAGAAACTCATAATGCCCATACCTCGTCCTGAAAGCAGTCTTCGAAATATCTCCGGCCTTGATCTTCAATTGGTGATACCCCGATCGGAGATCGATCTTTGAGAAAACCTTTGCACCCTGCAGTTGATCGAATAGATCATCGATCCTAGGCAAAGGATACCGATTCTTGATCGTCAACTTGTTTAGCTCACGGTAGTCAATACATAGTCGTACACTTTCATCTTTCTTCTTGACGAACAACACAGATGCTCCCCAAGGTGATATACTAGGTCGTATGAAGCCCTTATCCAGCAATTCTTGTAATTGGGTCTTCAACTCCTTTAACTCGGTCGGGGCCATCCTGTATGGTGCTTTAGACACTGGAGCTGAACCTGGTACAAGGTCTATCACAAATTCTATAGCCCTGTCTGGTGGTAAGCCTGGAAGATCTTCTGGAAACACATCTGGAAACTCCCGAACCACATCTATACCTTCCATCTTGAGTGACTCTGCTGTGAGGTCGACTACAGATACGAGATAACCCACTCCCCCTTTCTCCAAGCATCTCTTAGTCTTTAGGGCGGAGAGGATCAACTTCCGCTTCCTAGATAGCTTAATCCCAGCGAAACTATATTCCTTTCCCTCTTTGTCAGTAAGCATAAGCTTCCTTTCACCACATAAAAGGACGGCCGAATGATGGCCTAGCCAATCCATCCCTAAAATGACATCAAAATCTGCCATCTCGAGTATTACTAGGCTTGCTTCTAAGTCTCGGCCCTCGATACTTACAGTATATGGTCCATAATACTTGGTCAAAGCCACTTCGACTCCTAGTGGAGAGTGAACTATCAAGCTTGGGTTCAATTGCTTGATTGGTAACTCCATTCGCTTCCCAAAAGAAACAGAAACAAAGGAGTGCGTGGCCCCGAGTCAAATAATACTCGGCGGGTAAACCGGCTACATTTACAATTCCCCGGAATATATTGCCCCTTAGTTCTATATGCTCATGCAACCGAAAGAATAAACCAAATAGTAAGGGATAAAGTTGTACCGGTTACCACATCGGGTGATGCGGCTGCCTCTTCGGTGGTGGATTGCATAAACTCCGGCTTGCCCGGGGAGCTTGCTTCTTAGGTAGCGTGCAGTTCCTTGCAACATGTCCCAATTGTTGACGGTTATAACATTTAATATTTGGGTTGGGTCCGACGAATTGTGGCACGGTGGTGTCGGGTTGTTTCTCGCAGTGTTTGTAGCGGTCCGCCCCCTGTATGGGCGGAATGGTCTAGTATTACCGCCACCCGAGCTCTCTCCAGCAGATCTCTTCACTCCCCCGTTCCGAGCGAAGAAGCTGTCCCTCCGACCGGACTCTATCACCCTCGCAACCCGCACTACCTCGTTGTAAGTCTTCTTGTCCGGACCCAAAAGGTGCTCTCCTGATGCTCCCACGTAGTCCCATGGTGAACCTCACGTATCTTTGTCTCCTCTTCCCGCATACCGGCTGGTGCGAAGAAGAACGGATCTTTGTACCTCTGGCGATATGCATCTACGGTCGACCGACCTGCTGCGGAGTTGAGAAACTCCCTCTCTATTTGATCTCCTAAGCTCTTTGGGAAGTATTTGTCGAAGAAAGCCGGTTTAAACACTTCCACGTCCAACTAGTGTGTATTTGTTCTCCGGATATGCCCGTGTGGAATTCCACCAAGCATTTGCGTCCTCTCTCGATATGAGTGGCAAACATGACCTTCTCCTCCTCGGTTGCAAGTCATCGATCGAAAGTTCTTTTCCATTTCGGAAACCCACCGTGCTGGCCACAATGGTTTCCCCGTCCTGCCGGTGGAACGATGAAGGTTTCAACTTCAAGAATCTGTCCACTGACCTGCTCAGATCATGCTGTCCCTGTGTGTCTGCTCCGTACCATGGTGGTGGATACGGATACACCCTCGGATACGCAGAAGGCGACGGAAACTGATGCGGGTGTGGTACATTCTGTGCTTGGCCCCTCGGCCTTGGGCTACTCTGCACCGGTTGGGTAGTGTTAATTCCTCCTGACTCGGGCGTATTTCCAGCGGAAACTGAACCTATTGGCCTGAGCATCTTCGATTTCCGCTCGAAATTCCTTACGTTGAGCCTGCATCTGATAGACCAAGTTCGTAACAATGGTCTCAGAATTCCTGTGAGGTGGGCCCGGTAATTCTGTCGGTACTTTCGGGACCTGTTCCTCCTCCACTTTAGGACTGGTTTCTCTAACCTGGTCTTGCTCAGCTTACTCTTCTTTTAGGCGCATCCTGGCCTGATGACGCTTCCGACCCCTTCGACCGTTTCCACCTGCCATCTCAGACTATTTATTTGGATCGGTCGCAACATACCGGTCGCACCCCTGTGGAACAGTATGCGGCCGGTATAGCCGACCGGTCAGAATTCAATTTCTGGCCGAGACATACCGGTCGCAAGTCTAGGAGATACCGGTCGACACTGTGTATACAGTGTTGCGACCGGTATAGTCGACCGGTCAGAATTAAAATTCTGACCGAGACATAGCGGTCGCATACCTGGGGTGATACCGGTCGATAGGTATAGGCAGAACCGTCGACCGGTATGCCCAGAATTGACTTAAAAATCGCGAAAAGTGAGATTTTTCTCACTTTTTCTTTTCTTCTTTCTCTCCGGTGGCGATTCTCCTCTGGGTTCCGAGTTGCTACAGTCCGACCGGTGCTATTTGAGGCCGATTCCTTCCATTCAAGACTTAGCACATCGTCTCCAGGTAGGTCTCTTCCCTCTCTCTCACATTTTTAGGAATTTTTCATATCGTCTTTATGTAGAAATTTAGGTTTTTCTTTGTTCGAGATGTTTTAACCGTAGGAATTCTTTTCCTTCGGCTTAGAAAGGGTTTAGGGACCCCCAAGAGCAAAAGCCCTCAACTAATTTGGGGTTCCACCGAACGATTTTCATAAAAATCGAATTTTTCATCTTTTGACCTAGGTTTTTCATGAAATTTCAAAATTTTCTAGTTTTTTCTTAGTTCTTGAAATTTCTTGCAATTTCTTGTTATAATTGCTTGTGATTGGTTTATTGAAGAGTGTGGGGGTTATGTAAGTCCTCCTCCCCATGTTTTTGGGTGAGTTCGAGGCTTTTTCTTGAATTATAGCCGTTATGTTGTCGAAATTTCGACAAATTTCTAACTTTTCACTTGTTTTGCAGTTTAAATGGCTCCTAGACGTGCTCTTGGGAAGCGTCCCCACGACTCGAGTTCACGTACCCCACAACCACCAGTTCCCCAATTGGATGAGCAATGGTTTCGTTCTTTGGAAGCACAAGCTCGATTTCCATGGTTCGACAACAAGAATATATAATCTGGGCGTCGGGTCAACGTGGAACAGTTAGACCGATTCGACGTGCGAACGGCGTTCGACAGGCTTGGTTGGTTGCCCGTCATCTCTTACAGCTACACCACTCGTCCCAATCTGGTTAAGCATTTCTTTGCTAACCTAGAGCTGCATGGAAATGTGAACGATCCCAACCAAGGTAGGGATTTACGTATCTCCAGTTATGTCAGGGGTGTACACATCTCATTCAACACCCACCAGCTGGCTGACCTTCTAGGGGTTCCTAATGATGGAGACCTAGTGTATTGCCCTCCCAAAGCGAAGGGCTACTTGACTGAGGACCTGCGCCGGGAGATAGCTCATCAGATACTGAACCCTGGAGCTCCTATGAAGGCGGCTAGCTTGAGACCTGTACCTCGGGTTTATAGTCGCATCGTCCAGCACAACATCGTCCCCCAGAGCAGCCATTATGGTGAGTTATCCCAGCTCACTCAGTACATCACTTACTGCATCTGCACTGGAGAGCGGGTCTCTCTCCCATACCTCATCATTAGGACTATGCATCAGGCGACCCTGGCCGATCAGGCCAGTAACCTTCCCTACGGTCGTCTCATTACTTTTCTTCTTCGCCGTCTGGGTGTGAGCATGAGAGGCGAGGTGACCGTCGAGGACACTATGACGTCTGATATAGACTGGGCGCCATTCGGAGGATGCGGATGGTTGATCCGCCCGTTAGTGATGACGAGTTGGAGGCTCGCCCTCGTCCACTTGGGAGAGTAGCGGCGCAGCGACGGCGGCCGCGGCCAATGCAGCCTATGCGGCAGAGATGGGGGAATGATGATGATGACGATGTAGTTGGGGAAGCACCGAGTGCCTGCCCCACAGCCTCCACCTGTACCACCACCATCCGTTCCCACACAGCTGGGCCATCTCAGCCCCCTCCCGACTCAGTGTTGAGTATGTTTACTGAGATCAGGGACACCCAGAGGGTCATCCTGGAGTCTCAGCGAGAGATGGGTCAGGAGTTGGGACGCCTTGCTCGTGGTCTACGGGTGACACAGGACCAGGTGCATTGGCTCAAGGTCGCATATTAGCGGGACTATGATATAGCGGATCCCATTCCTCCCAGGCCTCCTACCCCATGATTTCCCATTTACTTTTCTTTTCATATGACGGTTTATATAACAGGGTAACCTTCCGATTTATAGAGCTAAGGTATACCCGCACCTCCCCTGATACTCTACCCATACCAGTACCTAAGCCCCTACTGGCCAGGGCTCGCAAACTGGGCTCGCAACTAACCAATCCTATATGTCAACAATGTATGCTCTATCCCAAAGACAGCCGTCTACGGCATAGAGATAGAGCTAGAGCGTGCTGGCCGGGTCGGAGACCACCATACCTCACCTCCCCCTGATACCCTATCCGCAACTAACCCACTAGGATAGAAACAATATGCAGGTAGACCCTATCCCAACATAACTCCCTACGGCATAGAGATAGAGCTAAAGCATCATGGACAAGCCAGCGTCGACTCGGAATCCTCAGTACCACATAACAATGGCCGGGACAACATCAATATCGGAGACCACCGTACCACGATCTTCCCCCGATACCCCACCCGTACCAAGCATGTTAAGACGAATACTACAAAAGGTGCCGGTGTGAAGAGCGATCCCAGCCCATGCCCCACTCCACACACCAACGAAAACAATCACATGCCTAACAATCACATCCTATGAATGCATGAACAATAATAATAACTGAAAGTAAAGGATGGCATGCGAATATGCACAAACATCACATCATAGATATTCAATGATTAACAACGATTTCTCGTCCATTAATTATTAGGTTTAGGTCAGATTCCCTTACCCGACGCTTCGTTCAATAACTTGCTCCACGTCGCAAGGTCCAAACGATAAGTCACAAAGTCCTACATAATATTAGGGTTTTATTAGAATATATTGTTTAGGGTTTCCTGTTGGTTGGAAACCAACAGAGATCACAAACTACCCTCACAGAGCTGACCGGTGGCATGTACCGGTCGCAGCTCTGTGGAAAGACTGGCGACCGGTATGGTCAGCCGGTCCCCCACAAACAACCTCCCGAGAGGTAGCGGTCGCCACATACCGGTCGCACTATGTGCAACCGGTATAGTCGACCGGTATGTCTCCGGAAGACCATACATGGGTTCTTCGACTGCCGTCGATCATCCTCCATGGATTTTCAGGGTTTCTCCTATCCATTCTAAGTCTAGGCTTTGAGTTAGAGTTATCCCCAACTCATTCAAGTCTCGTTTCGATGAATATCATCTCGAAACTCGAATCTAGGGTTTGACGGCAACTTAGGGTTTATTGGCCAATTTAGGGTTTTAGATCAATACCTACTTTGCATGGTATTGATCCACCCACACAACTACATAGGGTAATAAGAGGGATTCAAACACTTACCGTTGACAGGCGTAGCGTGAGCTTCGTCAAACGGTAATGGCGGCACCTCCTTCTTCTTCCTAGCTCCTTCTCCTTTCCAAGCTCTTTCTCTTCTCTAGGGTTTGTGAGAGACAATGGAAAGGATTTGAGGGGTTTAAGGGTGTATTTATAGGCTAGAAATAAGGTTTAGTAACCCTACTAGGATTAGGAAACTTCTAGGATTTGAAATCAGGAAAGCGGGACCCGCAGAGACTAATTTCCAAATTCCCGCACATAGCTGTGCAGGCCATACCGGTCGACCGGTACCATCATCCGGTACCATCAACCGGTATCTAAAATCAGGTATAATTGGTCGACTTTGGTCCGATTTCGTACCTGTTTGTTATCCGCTTGCCCCGTCTGGCTCGGTGATGATCGGAAGACCTGTCACGACACAAAACCAAGGTTAGACCGTGTTTTCAGAGTGCGGGTCTTACAGGTTATACCCTGGAGGGCAGGTTTTCCCTTCCCATAAGTAATTTGTGGCAATTTATCGACCCCAAGATCTTAAGTGTTCCTCCTGTGTTAGCCTCTTTAGAGGAAGGAATCCTCCAGAAGTTAGAGAGGAGACGACGGGTTAGATACAAAAGTTTGAATGACAACATATTCCTATTCACATACGGCCTGAGTAAGTGCTTTTTGGTCTTTTGGGGATGTCTGTTCTTGTTTTCTTTTTCATTCGTAGTTTGACCTAATTTGTCTGTCTTGCAGTGGAAGGCCTTGATGACAATGAATGGGAAAACTTACTGGGGGCAGCTCGATTCGAGCACCTGGTTCTGTCCAAGATTGAGATAGCCCACATCATAGCCGATAAATTGGACTCCTTGAATGCTGTTGCAAATGCTGCTCCAACGGTTCCGCAAGAACCCCTAGTGGTTCCATATGAACCCTTAGTAATTCCACCGGAACCCCTTGCCCCCGTCGAGCCTTCTGTGCCAACAGTACCTTCTATACCAACTCCGATCGACCCTCCTATAGGCAAGGGCAAGCAAGTCAATGTCACTCCCATCAAAATTCCTGACAATGGTAAGCCTCTTCAACCCCCCTTTATCGAGTTTCTTTTATCCATCACCTTTGTTTTCGACCCTAACTTTATTTCTTTTTTCTGCAAACGATGATGATGAAGAGACCCTCCAGACTCTTCAACGAAAGAAAAGGAAGATTTGTCACACCCCAATTTTAAACTAACTAGAAGTGTGATGAACCGTCATAACGGTTCAAGCTAGGATCACATAGGATCGTGCCAACAATTTAAAGCAAACACACTCTACATCACAATCAAAGATACTAAAATTAATAGCGGAAGTTTTTATTAATAATGAACTGAGTATCTAATGTGATAAATAAATACTAAACCAGTTATCTCCAAACAAACTCAAAACATAATAAAATAGCTATTACAAGTACCATATCTCAAATAGGAAATTTAATCTAAGAGTAAACACACTAAAAGCAATCGCATAAAGAATCATACCCGTCCTCCATAGTTTGCACGTCCATAGCCACCACATATCCATACGATGACACATGCATGTAATCCTCCACTGTGGTACCTACATCACCAACTAAAAATATTCGACGTTGAGGGGGTGAGAGCACATAACACGGCTCAATGAGAAAAACAAAACAATGCACAAACATATGCATGCATTCATATTTATATTTTTGATTTGGTATAAGCCTGTAACTGTGCTATGGTAAGGATAAACGACCACCACACCTCCATACACAAGAGTGTAAGCACACCCAATGGATCATACACCGTTGTCGCCCCACATCACTCACTACAAAATAGAGATAGAGCTAGAGTTCCTGAATCACACATTGCCAGAACGCCCCTTGATACCCTACCCGTACCAGTACATATGCCCCTACTGGCGAGAGCTTGCAAACTAGGTTCATAACTAATCAATCTTAGATGTCATCAAAGGTATGTATCCAAGGCCTTACCCCAGCATCCCTCAATATGCCCACAAAGATAGAGCTAAGGCTCCCTGGCAGAGCTTATAGCCACACACTATGTACACCTCCCCTGATACCCTACAACATACTAGTTCCGCTAAGGTAATAGCAATACTACGATGTCAATGCGATGAACATAATAGAAATAGGGCTAGAGCCTAACAAATTACACAGCTATACTCCCTCTGATACTCTACCCAATCCAACACATTAACCACACACACAAGCACATGTCTATTCCTAGCAT
This sequence comes from Protea cynaroides, assembly GCA_028583415.1. Taxonomy (NCBI): domain Eukaryota; kingdom Viridiplantae; phylum Streptophyta; class Magnoliopsida; order Proteales; family Proteaceae; genus Protea; species Protea cynaroides. The sequence goes on along the minus strand of CM053272.1, from coordinate 17,693,191 downwards.
CATCACCATATTAAATAAGAACAATAATAAAATATACATGAACAAATATATACAAGTATTGAATGACATGTGAGATGCACAAACATTCATACAAGGCATGACAACATATCATATTAATAGAAAATAAAAAAAAGATAGTCTGTTATTATTCAATTAGTTTAGGTCTTGTTCCCTCACCTGTAAATGATATTTGTTTCTCTTCTAAGCTTTGAAAGTTACTTTGAACTAGTTGGAAACCTAATAAAGTTATAGATTTAAGTCAGGGTTCGATTGCATTAAGTTACAACAGTAAAAAACCAAAACAGGTTCTTCATTTGTTGACTGGTCAACTCTGTGGTCGCATGTATATGTCGACCAAACACTGTGTGGTTGACTCTGTGGTTGTGCATTGTGCAACCACTGATGCGACCACACAATTCCTGGGACATTCCCGAATGTCGGTGGTCAAGTCACTGGTCGCACCATTTAGTCGACCAGTAATCAAACCACACAAGTTTTGTTCGAACTTGTCTTTCATTCTGAATTCTTTCTGAGTCGATTTCTTGGTTCAACAATGGGATTCACCCTATGGTCGTTCTATGGCCATAGTACACATTCAATTCCTTTCTCTTTACCTTAACCATTGTAATACCACTACAGATCCCATACATATTTATATAGGTTTGAATCACAGATTCGGATCAGATCTAAGCATTGATTTTCCATTCTATCTTTAACCTAGTCCATCGCAGAGACAAGGATACTTCTGTTGGCTTCTCTACATAGCTGGTTAAATTTCGATGGCAATCCCCCTTCTGTAAGTCCTTTCTCCTTCCTTCAAGCTTTCCTTCCCCGCCGAGTCTCCTTCTTCTTCTCTTCTTTCTTTCTCTCTTAGTTTTAGGGTTTGAAATTATTCCAAAAGAGAGAGAGAGTAGAGGGATGTCCTCTATATATAAGGAAAACCTCCATATAGAGTCCTCTCTCAATTAGGAGAGAAACCTCTCCAAATTAGGAAAGTTTCCTAAACACGGCGTCAGATCTGGGTTTGACTGGTCGACTCTGTTGTAGCAAAATTTGTCGACCACACAATCCAAAATAGTCGACCGGTTAACCTATTAGTTGACTGGTTTGGCTGGTTGGATTCCTAAGTTTGATTGGTCGACCATACAAATTTTAATAGTCAACCACGCAACTAAATTTGATTGTTTAGCACTATTTGCTTACCTGGCCCTATGGGTTCTTTATACGGTTGGTTCGCTTGAGCTGGCTATGATGGAAAGACCTAGCATAACACGGTTAAACCGGATTAGTAGAGTGTGGGTCTAACAAGATTGTCATCATGGATACTCCACAAGATGTCCTTTGGAAACTACCCCTTGGTCCAGAGCCCATCCAAAAGATTATTTTGCTGGGGTCTGCACCTTCTGCTATAGTTGTCTTAACAACTGCCTTACTATCTAGTTATGCTACTCTTGTAAGCACGACGAGCCTTACCCCTAGCACAATAGCTACTGTTACGGGTTCGACCACTCTAGCCCCTTTGTCTTCAATGGTTAGTTTTATCCTGAGCTCCGAAGTCGATGCTGCCCCAATTGCCATCATCTCTTCGACCCTCTCGATGGAGTCTTCATCTATTGTTGTCATTGGTTCGACAACTGCTTTTTCGACTGCCACCGTAAGTGTGGCCATGCAGGTGCCGGCCATGGTTTTTTTACGTTCGACTACTATTCCTCAACTTGTCACATAAACGTGTCTAGTTCAGTTGTCATCTATAGCTACTGTCACCACCAGCACTCATCTTTAGAGAACGGGTGCTACTCTAACATTATCCAAGTCTTTTGTTGTGAGCACATCCTCTGCCCTTTACAGCACGGCCTCTTCGAGTACTGGGGCCTCCACTGCTACTGGTATTGCACCTCTGGCCCAGGCAAAACCATTCGTCCCTAAGTGGACTGTGGTCCATACAAACTCAGCCATAAAAACCTACAAGGTTGCCCAAGAAATCATACATCATGGGTGTCTTCCTAAAGACATTGCAATATTCTAGGATTCTTCTTTTGAGAAGGTGGACTAGAGCTAATGTGGGGCCGTGAATATGGTAAGTTCTCCTCTCGTACCCTCTTCTCCTTTCATTTTGCCCTTATTCCCTGAGTTCTTCTTCTTGACTCTTATTTTCTCCCTTGCCCAGTTGATGAATGGTATCCGGTTCTATAAGGAAGTTGTTGCTAATTTACTAGCCGATCTAAAATTAGCTTAGACTTCAGTGGATAATGTTGTTTGAGACCGAGACAATGCTATTCGAGAGTGGGACAATGCTTTTCGGGAGAGTGAAATTGCCACCAAGGGTTGAGTTGATGTTGAAATAGCTTTGGCTGGGTACAGTTTGGGAAGGTATTAGGCACCCAAAGCTGGCCGATTTTCCCGATTTGAAAATCGGCCTCTTATACTATCTACTTTCCTTAAACTCTATTATTCTTGACATTGCTTGATTAATGGATGACTAGGTTCATGGGGATCCTATACCAGATTGCTAAGTTCTTTTAACTTAGGGTTCAACTAAACATGTTCTAAAATAAACAAACATAATATATAGTGAACAAGACCAAATGATGGTTCTATGATGGACTGAATCTGAGACACCCATCTCAAACTACCTATGTATTCCAACCTAGAAATTAAGTCCATAATGTAGTTCGAGATGGTTGATTAAAGCTTATGGATGTGATTATGATTAAGCTTTATTATGTTCAAGATTTAAATTGAAATTTATGCTTGATGAATGGTTGAGATTGAATTTAAATAGTCCATATGGATTGTGGTACCGTACTTGAAGATTCCTCTAAATTGCCTACATATTCCAGTGGTCATAGAAATCAGGTACAACGTAGCTCGTTGTGGATGAATGGGTAGGACTAATAGAAAATGGATATAGATGATGGTTAATGGGTATGGATAGTGGATATGGATATGGATAGTAGATATAGATAGCCTAAGGCCACTCAGATGTACTCTACTTTGGTCTAGGAAGACTAAAAGGGACATTCTTAAGACCAGTCAGGTGTATCCTACCTTGATCTAGGAATGCTAAAAGGGGTATTCTTGAGACCAGTCAGGTGTATCCTACGTTGGTTTAAGAAGACTAAAATGGTGTTCTTGAGACTACTTAGATGTATCCTACCCTGATCTAAGAAGGTTAAAAGGGTATTCTTGAGACCACTCAGGTGTATCCTACCTTGGTCTAAGAATATTAAAATGAGTATTCTTGAGACTACTCAGGTGTATCCTAACTTGGTTTAAGAATACTAAAATGGTGTATTCTTGAGACCACTTATGTGTATTTTACCTTGGTCTAAAAAGATTAAAATGGTGTCCTTGAGACCACTTAAGTATATCTTACCTTGGTCTAAGAAGACTAAAATGGATATTCTTGAGACCATTCAAGTGTTTCCTACCCTGGTTTAAGAAGACTAAAATCGATAGTCCATGTGGACTGATGTTTGGGGCCGTATTTAGAAATTTACCCAAATTGCCTACATATCCTAGTGTTTGCCCCAAGGATCAGGATCCATGTAGTTCAAACAGAAACAATTAGGTGACCCACGTGGGTCAGAAAATGGATAGTTCATATGGACTGACAGATGATTCTAGAAGACCTATGGGTGCAATCAAAATATATCTATCTAGGTCACTCTACCCTAATATGATGTGCTAAGTGTAAGACCTGCACTCCACTAACTTGGTCTAACCTTGTCGTGCTAGGTTTGCCCATCATTCCTGGACCAAGTAGACCGAGCGTGTGAAGATAGATCACAAATTAGGTATGAGAATCGAGTTAAAAACATTGAAAACCTACCTATGATCGCATACCTGGGTAGGTATGGTCGACCATAAGGAAGGGAACAAAAATCTCAAATCCAGAACCCCAAGGTCGATGATTTCGACCCTATGGTTGATGGTTTATGCGACCATATGATCGACCGTGAGACCCCAGATCAGACTTCGAGTTTTGAAAACTTTCCTAAACTAAGGGATTGCTTTCCTAATTGAAAGAAAACTTTATATGGAGAATTTTCCTCTATATAAAGGACGTCCCTCAGCCCTTTTTTAGTCTTTTAGAACATTAGTAAACCCTAGAGAAAGAGAAGGAAAAGAAGAAAAAGCTAAGGAGATGAATTTGCTGAGAAGAGATTGGCTCTCTATCACAGGTAAAGGTATGAAACGAATCTCTGGAGATGTAAACTCTAAGGAATAAGACTTCTATGGAAGATAGTCAATATCAACCTACTATGATCTATGTGATTTCCTTGAGGAAATTCCAAAGAGAATCATGAGGAGTGAATTTGATGATTAAGGTTAATAAGAAACTGCTAATAATGGCCATATGATAACTTTAGAATAAACCCCACTGAAGATCAGAAGAATTGACCTAGGAAGAACTCGAATTGCATGTAGTCTGTGACCAGGAATCTCAAGGTTGCAGCTACGGTCGACCATAGCATGACCAGCATGACCAGAGGATCGACCATAGGCATTCGGAAAGATTTCAGAAATCATATGGTCGCAGCTACGGTCGCACCATATGCGACCATAGGGTATCAACCGTAGGCAGTAAGGTCGATACAGTATGAGACCATAGGACCAATCAGACACCTATCAGTGCTCTGTTTCGATTTTTGATTACTATAACATGTCACACATGAACCCTAACTTAAATTCAGATAACTTTTAGATTGTTAAATCAATTCAAAAAGAATTTCAAGGCTTGGAAGGAGATCGAGTATTGCTAACAGGTGAGGGAACAAGACCTAAATTAATTGATTAATAACAAACTGTTTATTTTTATTGAGTCTAATGCCATGGTTGAATCTATGCTTGTATGCTTGTAATGTGCATCACACATGTCATCTAAAATTCCTGCTATTACTGTTGATGCATATTTATTTTTATTTATTTATAACATGATGATGATGATGATGATGCTAGGAATAGGCATGTGAATGTATGTGTGTGGTTGGTTAGGGGTGAAACAGGGTCGGGTTGGGCCAGGTATTTGCAAACCCTACCCTACCCAAAAAAATTTCATGCTAACCCAAACCCTACCCTATCCTGTCAAGGTATTACATAACCTCAACCCTTACCCTACCCTGGCAGGGTATTACCAAACCCTACCCTACCCTAATTTACCCTGATTGGGCCGGGCCAGGTTAGGTTTACCCTGATTGACCCTAAATCAGGGTAGGATTTACCCTGATTTACCCTGAACTCAACATTTTAACATATAAATGCTAAATATTTACAAGTATAAGACATGAATGACTATCAAAAAGAAGAATACAGTAACAAGATTAATGATAACTTAATAGAGAGGATCAAAATAAAATAAAGCACAACATAATAGAAATATAGAGTAATATAAAAAGTAAAAATATTCCATGAGAATTCAAAATAGTAGCATAAAAGATAATGTTAAATTGTTAATAAAAAAGTCAGGGTCGGGTAGGGTTGGGCCGGGCTCTACCCGAGGCCTCAACCCTAACCCACCCTTACCCTGACAGGGTAAAAATTACCCTGTACCCTGATTGGACCCTATCAGGGTACGGGCCGGGCTAAACCCTGACCAGGTTCAGGGCAGTGGGCGGGCTCGGGCCGTCAGGGCAAAACTTTCACCCCTATGGTTGGTGTATTGGATGCGAGTGGAGCATCAGGGGGAGGACGTGGCATGGTGGTCTTCGACCTCATTACCAGACTTTAGCTCTATCTCTACTCAAGTCTTACCCACTAACATCGTCGTATCGCCATTACCTTAGCAGAACTATTACGTCGTAGGGCATCAGGGAGGTGGTCCCGGACCGTGTGGTCTCTGACTCTGCTGGGGGGCCTTAGCTCTATCTCTATGGACGTATTGAGGGATGCTGGGGTCAGGCCTTGGATACACAGTTTGACATTATTGGTTAGTTGCTAGCCTAGTTTGCAAGCCCTCGCCAATAAGGACTTACGTGTTGGTATGGGTAGAGCATCAGGGGAAGTGTTGGCGGTGTTTGATCTGGACACTTTAGCTCTATCTCTATTCCATGGTGGGTGCATGTGGGACGACATGGTGTTTGATCCATTGAACGGATTCACACACTCGTGTATAGAGGTGCAACGGCCACCAAACATTTCTATAGCATATTCCAAACTTATAAATCAGACCAAAGATATCAATTGAATGCATGCATATGTTTGTTGTATTGTTTTGTTTGCTCACTGAGCCGTGATGTGTGCTCACCCTTTCGACGTCGAATATTTTTAGTTAATGATGCAGGTCCTACTGTTGAAAAATATATAAATGCGCCGACGTATGGACACGTTGTTGCGATGGACGTAGAAGCTGAAGAAGATGCGCATGATTCATCATGCGAGTGCAACTAATGTGTTTTTGCTTAAGTTTAGTTATAATTTGAACATTAGATATGTAATTGATTATTTATTTTTATGTTTTGTGGCTTGGAGATAATTAGATTAAATACTTATTTATCACTGTTAGACTTTCAGTTCATTATCTGTAAGACTTTTGCTTATTTGTTTATTACCTCTGATTATTAATGTGGAATGTGTGTGTGGTTTGATATGGTGGGTACGACCTATACGAGATCTTGGGTGGACCATTGGTTTATTGGCGGTTCATCACACCATTCTAGTTAGACCATAATTGGGGTGTGACACTGAGAGGGGGGGGGGATTGTCTTAGTCTACCCTTGACCTAAACCCTAACCTAAAGATTTGGAAAGTATTCTTTCTTGATTAAGATATAGGGTTTTCTCTTTTTATCCTTGCCCATGAAAGTGGGTGCCTAGGAGCACGTCCCACACCTAAAATGGTCTACTAAGTATGTTTAACATGACAGTTTCACTAGGGTATTGCAAGAAGTAAAGTACTACCAAATCATAGGAATACTCAAATATGGCAAGAAAAATCATGTATCATCTCAAATATAACCATGGCCAGATGATCGTCCAATACATCATGTAAACATGTCAACCATAACATGTGAGCATGTGAGATTGTCAAATATAGCACCTAACATGTGAGCATGTTAAATATAGCACCCAAGCATGTTATAAATGAATGAAATAACAAAATAGCACGCATACAATGTGAGTAGCAGCTGCATATTGACTTGTAAACCTACTTCTAGGAAGCCAAATAAGACACAAAATATATCAGAATAAAGCTCTTTACACAAAATATATCAAATTAAAGCTCTTTTAAAGGGCTACAACTTCTCTAAAGGAATGGAGTCATAATTCTGATGCTAGGCCCATGAAAAAGCCCACCCAAACTCGGGTTCAGGTTCTGTCCAGAATATGTTTCCAGACTCTGTCAACCTATGGAAAATTGATGGAGAGGAAGCTTCCTATATCCAAAAGTGGCCCAACTTATGTCAAATTAAAGGGTATTCAGAGATGTACAACTTCTCTGAAGGGATTGAGATCAGATAGGAAGGCCAAGCAGGTAAAAAAAACCCTCACAAAGTCAATGCAATGCACTGTCCATAATCATTACAGATTTAGACCAATATTATTATAAAATCCGTATCAAATCAATTACTCATGAAAATTTAATTTGCTTACCTATTCTGAAACTAGATTAGGAGATCTAGATTCCATCTCAAGGAAGTAATGTAGAATGAAGCTCTAAGATGGAGATACTTAACAATCAACATGATGCAAATTTCAGGTCCAGACTCTGTTCAGAGTCTACCCGAATTCAGTAGAAATTCCATATTAAATTCAATTTTTACTAGAATCATTCCAAACTAGCCTAGAATTTTAGAGCATTAATGGAGTTATATTTCATATAAAGAACCCAATTCCAGATTATGGGTGAAAGACCTACTTCTAGGCTAATTTACAGGGTATTAATCTCCTAGCCTTGTTTTTGTGCAGAGCAACTTGCACGAATTTTATTGGGACCATCCCAGATCCAAATGGATCTGAGATTCTTTGAGGATCTTCGTAACTCAGAGAGGAACCTCTCATAATTTTTTAGAGACCAATTGAATGATTTTGCTATGTTGAACATCAAACTCTAATTCAGGTTTCAGATCTGGGTTTTCTAAATCTAGTGTTCCATTCATGGAGTTGTTTGCACAAACAAACCTCCATGGATGGAACTCGAATTTCGATGAGAGAACCCTCTTAACATGAGGAATGAAGGAAAAATACTGAGCATGGCAGACTCACATAAGAGATTAATCAACAAAACACCATTCAAACACATGCTTAATTTCATTTAAGCTTATTGAGAATTGAGATCACCTACCTTGTATCCAAAGAGGGGTGGAACCCTTGCTAAAGTTTGAAGGAGATGATGGCTATGGTGTGGTAAGTCTTCTTTCCTTCTCTCCCTTTCTTATCTCCTTTTCTTTCTTCTTCTTTCTCCTCTTCTCTTTCTTTTTCTCCCATTTCTCCCACGGTTTTGGCAGCCTCTTTTTCTCACGAAATTATAGTTTTTTCAGTCCTTTAATTCGTGATCAACCTCCCTTTGAGTCCTTCTTTGACTAATCGATAGTCTCCTTTCTTTGTGGGAGACTATCTCTCACTTTTTTTTTCTTTTCCTCCAATTCTCTCTCTCCCAATCTCACTAACTACTAACACCCCACGAATTTGGCAATTAGGGGAGGCTTCAATTCATGGAATGCTTCCCTTTTTGAAAATCCAAATGGTCCCCACTTAGTTGGCCAATAGGTTTCCTCCTTTATTTGAGAGACTCTCTCCCCATTTTCATTTTTTTTAATTCTATCTAAATCATGGGAGGGTTAATTGGTCAGTCTCGGTCGGTCTTGGTGGGGTCTAACCGGTCCCCACCAATTTAACACCTTGCACCGTGATCGATATGTTTAACTAATCGTTCTTGATTTGCGAGACATTGACTCATTTATATTCAGTTAAGTCGGTCTAGGTCCTTAATCGATATTATGTTAATCGGTTTAATCTGTCTATTAATGTCCATAATCAGTTATCTTATTCGGTCTTATGTTCGGTTATGCTATTCTGTTTTATGTTCAGTTATAATCGGTCTATTTTGTTGTAAATCGTACCCATTGATTTGTCCTTACTCATAAATGAAGAATGTATATGGATAATGGTAAAAAGAAGAGGGATTAAAATATGCATTTTAAAGAATATTTTCCTGTGGCAATAACAGTGTCTTAATATCATCTACTAAAATCATGTCACCTTGGAAGCTAAGATATCAAAAGGTCCATTGCAATCTCATTTAGTAGGGTTGTATTCGTTGCAAGTCCAATGTTCACAAGTAGGTGGAAAAATGGGTGGGAAAAGTAGGTGGAAAAAATAAAAGAATAAATTTATATGTCTTTAATCGGTTTTTAGTTGGTTTATACCAACTTGGGCTTTAATCAGTCAGTCCGGTTGGGCGGGTTGCACCCCTGCACCGTGAACAACCTATTATTAATCGGTCTGGTCCTAAGACCAACACATTTATTAAATGGTCCGGCTCGATGCGATTTTTAACCTGTCGGCTTTGCTTGAGAGGCACGGTGCGGTCCCAAAATTGACACCCCTACAAAATCCAATCAAAACCCTAACTAATCCACAAATTTGAGGATGAGGCTCTTACAAATTCATGGATGATGGTGGGGGGCCCACACACACACTTGCCCTTCCACTCTATCTCTCCCTATTCTTTCTCTCTCCTACCCCTATTTTCTCTCTCCCACTCTCTCCCTTTCCCTTTACGTAAAAAGGATCTCTCCCTTTCACGTGAAAGGGAGGGGGCCCATTTCTTATTTTTTATTTTATTATTACTTTTTCCACACTTTCCTCTTTTTCCCTTCCTTTCTTGCTATTTTTTTTCTTTTCCTTTCATACCTTTTTCTCGGGAAAAGAGGGGGGGGGGTAGACACTACATGATTTTTTCGTTTTACCATTTCCCCTCATCATTTCATACTTTTATTTCTTCCCCCCAACCTATATGCTAAACGAAGGGGGTATTTTGCCACAGTGACATGAGGATAGCCCCAGGTGACCACTAAATGACAATTAGTTTTTAACTGGGTGTCGATTGGGTATTGATAGGGGACGACTAGGTGTTGACTCTAGATTACTAGGAATGACCCTAGATGACTGGGTGACGACTAGGTGATGACTAGGATGTTGACTTGGTCACGATTGGGTGTTGACTGGGTTGACTAGGTGTCGTCAGGGGGGTGACTCGGTATTAACTAGGTACACTCAGGGGTTGATTGGGTACTAACTAGGTACACTCAGGGGTCGACTGGGTCTGAACTAGGTACACTCAGGGGTTGACTAGGTACTAACTAAGTACTCTCAGGGGTTGACTGGTACTAACTAGGTACACTCAGGGTTGACTGGGTATTAACTAGGTACACTCAAGAGTCAATTGGGTACTTACTATGTACACTTAACGGGGTACTAACTAGGTACACTTAGGGCTCGATTGGGTACTAACTAAGTACACTCACAAGTTGACTGGGTACTAACTAGGTACACTAAAAAATTGACTGGGATAGCAAAAAATTGGGTGCTTACACGTGCTTTTATTACTTTCCTTACATGTTCGTAACTAATCTTATCAAGTGTAATGTTTGACTATATTATTACCCCTTTTAAGAATGCGCAATAAAAAAAATATTAAAATCTTCAAATCTTTTTGCTAAGTTCATGGCAAATTCAATAAGCTGCCCTAACCTATTGCTAATTCTATATGTATGCCAAAAATTTAATTCTCCATTGATGATAAAATCGATGTTCTTATTAAAGGTTGTATACTGGTTCATGACCTGTTCTGCTAAAATAGCATGTTCATTTGGTACTAACTCAGATTGTTATTGATATTTGCTGTGCTCTAGAGTGGATGCATTAGTTGATGTTGTTGCTGATTGATTAGGATACGAATCACTAAGATCAATCTGATTTATTTGTTTGGTAATAACAAATGTTGGTAATAACAAATGTAGACTGTTTGTCCTTGATTAACTTTTTTTTATGGAGTGCATTCCAATTGAAGTATGCTTCAATGCTAAAAACCAAGTCAGCTAAAAATCTATGTCTTACTTGGTCATTAAGATGAGATCCTAAACCTAAGGAGATTACATGAGCAAGTAATGACAGTTCAAAAATATTGCAGTTTGTATTAGTTGGTCGGCCTTTATAAAACCTTTGTAAAGGTACTCTACTATTGATAACATCTTCTTCTTTCCTAGAATTGAAGGGATTGAATAGATAATGTTGGAGCCATAATAATTGTAAGAACCGTGCTCTGAAAACCCGGTTTAACTCATGGTTTACATTGTGACAGGTCTCCCAATCATAATCGGACCAAAAAGCGAGGTCGAGTGATGAACCGTGATATCCAGGTATGAGAAACGATGTGTAAAAATGCAATTTTTACACATCGGTCTCAGTACCGGTCTCACTCAGAGTGAGACCGGTATATGCAACCGGTATGTATTTCTCGAGTGGAGATGGACTCCAGCGTGTCCCACACTCCGAATCGAGTTTAGGAAACCTTTCAGACGTAGGAGACCTTCCTAGAATGGTCTCCCACTATATATGTACACATCATTCCTTCTCCTTAGATCCTTCCAAACATTCTCAAACCCTAGACCGTTTGGAAGAGATCTGAGAAGGAGCAAGGAGAAAGGAGACTGCGCAAGAAGGGGGATCCTTCCGTTGGAGGAGAACACCGTCATTCAAAAAACACCAGAAAGTGCTTAACCTCTATATTGGTGTTAGGATTTCGGATCGAAGCCGTGAAACGGCGTAACGATCCAAAATCCTAGAACCCCAAAACCCTAGTTCTCATTGAGATCCAATCTGAGAAGGATGCGACGAGATAGTTGAAACCTAGATGACTAAACAAGTATTTGGACCTTAGAATGATTTAGGAAGAACCCTAAAAACCAAGCCGATGATCGACGGGGAGAGAGGTCCGAGATTGGGCTTTCAGACCCATACCGTCGGGCATACCAGCTGGACAATAAGTCCTGCGGTATGGTCCTGTGGTATATACCGCAGGCACATACCGGATGCAGTGTACTGAGACCAGTACTGAGACCGGTACTGAGATCGGTATCGAGACCGGTATATATCGTAGCACATACCGGTCTCACTATATTGAGACCGGTACTACGACCGGTATGCTTACCGAAGCCTGTTTGCTTGGCCAAACTTGGTTCTGACCAATTAGAACCCTAGCAACCAAATCCTAATCTATAAATATGATTTTGTAGGACCTGTAGACGGCGTGAGTGGACTCTGTGACGTAGAGCGGACTTGCAATCACGCGTCAGGTAAGGGACAAGACCCCAAACCCTAAGTAACTAAATAAAAGTAAACCATTGTGATCATATCTGTATCTGTGTTTATTGTTTGTTGTTTGTGCATTTTACATGCCATCTAGTTATTTAAATTCTTATTACCTGTTCATGCATATTCGTATGCTAGGATGTTGTTTGTTTAGGCATATGAATGTTTTTTTGTTAGTGTGTGGAATGTGAAGGGGAGTGAAGCCCTGGATATATCCTCACACTAACACCTTTTCGTATCGTTGTCTACCTTAGCGGGCTTGGTGCGAATAGGGTATCAGGGGGAGGACGTGGGATTGTGGCTCCGCCTACCCACCAGACTCGAGCCCTATCTCTATGTCGTAGGAAGCTGTGCTGGGGTAGGGCCATAGATACTGTGTTGATATATAGGACTATTTAGAAACGTAACCTACTTGCAAGCCCTTGCCAATAAGGGTTTAGGTGTTGGTGCGATGTAAGGTATCAGGGGGAGGACGTGGGATGGTGGCTCAGTCTGCCCGCTAGACTCTAGCTCTATCTCTATACCGGAGTGAGTGATATGGGGCAACAACAGTAGTGTGGATCATAGCCTGACAGTTGGGTGTGCTCACACTCTCGTGCATGGAGGTGCGATTGCCGTCAAACCTTACCATAGCATTTTGCAAGTTATACCTGACCCAATTGTAATGTTATCTCATGCATTTTGTATGTTGCATTGGTCTTGTTCTTTACTGAGCTAAGTTGTGATCTCACTTGAAAATATATATTCTCTTTTTTTCAGATGTTGATGCAGGTTATATGGTTGAAGGCTTTATGGCTGCCCCAGCGTACGGGACAGTAGCTGCTATTGACACACAGGCAGTAGAGGACGAGCATGACACCTCATACGAGTGCTCTTTCTGTGTGTTCCTTTAGGGATTGTTTATTTAATTTATTTTTCTTTCAGTTGGGTATAGACAATGTAATAAATTATTATTATGATTGTAGATGATGACATAACTGGATTATTATTTAATTACAAATAGAAAACTCAGTTCATTTATTTATTTAAATCCGCTGCTATTTATTATTCTCTGATTATGGTTGGTTTGCTTGGAATGATTTGTTGACACGGTCTATTGAGATCCTGGTCTGAGTCGTGGTTTGGAGATGGTTCACCCACACTTCTGGTTCAGTCGGAATTGGGGTGTGACAAATAATCCTGCAAAAAAAATATATAGTTAGGATCCCTATTGACTAATAGTTGTGGTTTGCTATAGTCTTACTTTTGTTTAATCGCTATCTATAGATTTTTTCATTTTCCTATTCTTTTGCCAATTCTCTCGTAAGGGTATGTGCCAAAGAATTCTTTTCTCCTAGAACGTGTTCAACATCATATATATATATATATATATATACTTTCTTCGTCCACGGCCATGTAAACTCCTCTCTCTCTCTCTCTCTGAATCATCTTCGATTCCCTGAAAGAAACTTTGGGAGACTTGGAGAAAGAAAATTTGGGGGATTTTACAGACCACAAGCTCATCTGACCAGAAGACAAATTTGATGTCTGCGATTTGTAATCAGAGACAGATTCATGATCTTCATGCTCTTCATGATTCTCCACCACTTTCATATGCCACAAAACCCAGTTCTGTGTGGAAGAGGATTCAGTGATGATGATAATACACAAGAGGAATATGAGACATCTGCTTCTGAAATTGGGGACGACTTTGTCCCTCTCCTTTGCTGGGTTTCTCTATTCCCAATTCAAAAATTAGAAGAATCTGTCCTCCTTGTCCACGCTTGCCCCTTCCTCCTTTAGGTTCTTCCTCATTAATTAATTTCCTTCTTTATTTCTATTGTATATATTGTGATCTTTAGTCTTATTAGTTACTTGTTGAATAAATTGAGCCAAGTGGTGGTCGTAAGTTTGCACATGGAAGAGCAGGTCTCAAAAACGATCTTCGTTCCATACTGACACCTTACTGCGACAATGCTCCTTCCTTAGATCATGTAAGATTGTATCCTTTATGCTTCAAAAAATTCATATTACCCATCACATTTTTAATTAATTATTTTCCCTCTTTGATTGAAACCAAATAGTTGCTGTTAGGTTTTTGTTTTACTCCGGTTTTGTTCTTAACTTTGAGGGTTCTTGTGAGTTGTGACAATATGATTTACTGGGAGAATTGGTCATGGTAAGGACTTAGAAGGGGGCACTTGTGAGTTGCATGTAAAGGTTTCCCTATTAATCTCCTTTAAGGGTAAATCAGGGTAAACCCAACCCTAATTCAGGGTCAATCAGGGTAAACCCGGCCCGACCTAGCCCAATCAAGGTAAATCAGGGTCGGGTAGGGTTTGGTAGTACCCTGCCAGGGTAAGGTTAGGGTTGTGGTTATGTCCTACCCTGACAGGGTAGGGTAGGGTCTAGGTTAACATGAAAGGGTCTAGGGTAGGGTTGGGTTTGCAGATACCCGGCCCAACCTGATCCTATTTCACCCCTATATGCTCAGTTATTCTATTCAGTTTAACCCTTGACCCATGTTCAATTGCAACTTGTCATTATTTATTCTACATTCACAACATAATTGCTTATTTTATGTTCTAAATTAAACTTTAAAATAACATAACCTATTTTAAGTTCTTAAATAAAAGAACGTAGCTAGAAAAAAAACTTAGAAATTAATCCCATTAACTCATAATTTCATAAAACTTACACCAAGTAAGAAAGACAAAGTAAAAAAAAATTAAAAACCTATATTTAGCATAAAGACAAATGCGAGGGAAAAATGGGAGGGAAAAGTAGGAGGAAAAATTAAAAAATGGAACTTATGTGGTATGGGTCGGTCTTTAATCAGTTTAGGCCATTATCGGTCTTTAATTTGTTGGTTCGATCGGATGACTATCGAGTTACACCCCTGCACCGTGAACGATCTGTTTATTAATCGGTCTGGTCTAAGCCTGACACATTTATTAAATGGTGTGGCTCAGTGTGGTTTTTAATCCGTCAGTCCGGCTTGAGGGACACGGTGAGGTCTAGATATTGATAGGGAAAAATCACTCCCACACTTGATCGAACTTATGAGAAGGTAACAAGTATGCTACAAAAATTTTAGCCATAAAAATATATGCAAATAATTAACATAAATCAACCACACATGAGACACAAGAATTTAACGTGAAAAAACAACTTCAAATCGAAGAGTAAAAAATCACGGGACTCGAAAGCCCAAATCAAAACTTTACTATTATCAAATAGAGGTTACAAAATTTAATTCTAAATCTTCCAATGGATATACAACCCCAATAGCAACAAGAAGTAAAAATACTACTTGAAGAAACAAAGAGATGCAGAAATTTCACTCAAAAAAACAAAGGCTATTGTACAGAGCGAATAACTTGACTTAGAAAACTCCAATAAAAACTCTGACTGTACAGATTGACGAACTATGTGTCATCTACCTGCTGTCCAAAAATAAGTCCAATCGGACCACTGATGACCTTCCGATTGTTGGCTTGATCACTGCTGCACAGACTATCAACGGCCAGAAAAACTGCTGGTCTCCTGCTCTTCTTCTTATGATTCTAAATCCTAACCCTAATCTAATTTTGCCCTATTTAAGAGGTTAAATACAAGGCAAAAGGGAATGGGCTTAAAACACACTAAGGTTTGGGCCTTTATCCACATAGGAAGGGAGCCCAAAAACCCAACAAATCTCCCCCTCCCAATTATGTGGAGGAACTCGCCAAACCGGCGATTACGTAACAAGTTTCAAACTCCTCTCTTGGTAAAGACTTTGTCAACATATCAACACCATTATCATCCGTATGAACCTTATCAAGTTCTAGTAATTTATCATCCAAAGCATTGTGTATCCAATGATACCTCACATCAATATGTTTGGACCTAGAATGAAAGGTTGAATTCTTACCGAGATGAATAGCACTTTGACTATCACATAACAACACATACTTCTCTTGTGTAAAACCAAGTTCTTGTAGAAACTTTGGTATCCAAATTAACTTCTTATTTACTTCAGTAGTAGCAATGAATTTTGCTTCTGTAGTAGATAATACAACACACTTTTGCAACCTAGATTGCCAAGCCACTACTCCCCCTGCAAAGTTGATCAAGTAACCCGAAGTAGACTTCCTTGAGTCAACATCCCTGCCATATTTGAATCTGTATAACCAGTGAGAATTGATTTCTCACTTCCAAAACAAAGCTTCAAATTGGAGGTGCCACAAAGATATCTCATAATCCACTTCATTGCATTCCAATGCTCTTTTCCTGGATTAGAAAGATATCGACTGACTGTGCTAATGGCATGAGCAATATCTGGCCTAGTGCATACCATTGCATACATCAAACTACCCACTGCTGATGCATAAAGAACCTTTTGTATTTCTTCTTTTCCTTCTTCAATAAAAGGACTATGCTTGATACTTAATCTAAAGTATGAAGGAAGATGAGTACTCACCACTTTAGCCTTATTCATATTGAATCTTTTAAGTACCTTTTCAATATACTTATCTTGTAATAACCATAACTTCTTGGCCTTTCTATCACGTACAATCTTTATGCCAAGAATCTGTTTTGCTGGCCCCAAATCTTTCATAGCAAAAGATTTGCTCAAATCTTGCATCAACCTGTCAATCTTAGAAACATCCTAGCCAATAATAAGCATGTCATCAACATAAAGCAACAAGATAATAAAATCATCATCAGAGAATTTATGAAAAAATACACAATGGTCAGAAGTAGTCTTCTTATAGTTATGCTCCCCCATAATAGACTCAAACTTCTTGTACCACTGCCTTGGTGCTTGTTTCAAACCATACAAGCTTTTCTTCAACTTGCACATAAGTTCTTCTTTTCCTTTTTTTCTGAAACCCTCTGGCTACTCCATATGGATTTCTTCTTCTAAATTACCATGAAGAAAAATAGTTTTCACATCCATCTGCTCAACTTCCAAATTAAGACTGACGGCTAAGCCAAGAATAACGGGGATAGAAGACATCTTCACAACTGGAGAAATTTTTTTCTCAAAGTCTATCCCATTTTTCTAACTGAAGCCTTTAACAACCAACCTAGATTTATATCATGAGTGTGAAGAACTATCATCTTGCTTCAACCTATAAACCCATCGATTCTTCAAAGCTCTTTTTCCCTTTGGTAACTCTACCAACTCAAAGGTGTGGTTGTCATGCAAAGATTTCATCTCATCTTCCATAGCATCAATCCATTTAGTTTTGTCTTCAATTTTTATAGCTTGTTCATAGCACTCAGGCTCTCCCCCATCAGTCAAGATTACATAATTAAGTACATACTCATTTGGAGAAGTTGATGAACTCTTTCAAACCTTCTTTGTGGAACCACTGGTGAAACTGTAGGTACATGCTGTTGATCATCAACATTATCATCAGAGGGAACATCTACATCACCTACATCCTCTACATTATCACTAGCAAGTTGACCACCATGAGTATCAATCTCTGTATCATCATGAACTGGATTTGGCCTGCCCAAGGGAATTATATCTAAATCAATGAAGTCACCACTATTAATAGACATTGTCTTCTCGGTCTTCTCAATATCATTAATTGTCTGATCCTCACAGAACACCACATCACGGCTTCTAACAAGTTTCTTCTCAACTGGGTCATACAACATATAACCAAGGTCATCTAAACCATAACCAAGAAAGATACACTGTCGTGTCTTAGCATATAGCTTCGACCTCTCATTTTTAGGAACATGCACAAACGCCTTACAACAAAAAATCTTTAAGTAATCATATGACATATCTTTGCCAGACCAAACCCTGTCAGGAACATCACCATTTAAAATAATAGCAGGAGACAAATTAATAACGTGTGTCATAGTAAGCAAAGCCTCACCCTAAAATGATTTACGTAAGTGTGCATCTGAAAGCAAACATGCCACTCTCTCAATCAAAGTCCTGTTCATCCTCTCAGCAACACCATTCAACTGAGGAGTCTTTGGAGGAATTGTCTGATGTCTAATACCATGTTTTCTACAATCTTCATCAAATGGTCCACGATACTCACCACAATGTCTGATCGAATACACTTCAATTTTTTTCCAGTTTATCTTTTGATTAATGCATGAAACTCTTTGAACACACCAAGTACTTGATCTTTGGTCTTCAAAGTATAAACCCATAGTTTCCTGGAATGATCATCAATAAAAGTAAAAAAATAGATAGCACCATTATGAGAACGAGGGACCGCAAACATCAGAATGCATCAACTCTAACAGATCTGATTTTCTTGAAGGATGATGACTCTTGAAAGAAACTCTATGTTGTTTTCTAGTCAAACAATGAGAACACCTTTTCAACTTTTCATTCTTTAATCCACAAAGCAAATTCTTCTTGGCCAATAGATTAAGCCCTTTCTCACTTATGTGACTAAGTCTCTTGTGCCATAACTCTATGACATGATCTTCTTCCACCACAGTAATTACACCCTTCGAAAGTTTAACTTCCATGACATACAAGCTGAAATACTTCTTACCATGAGCTATAATCATGGAGCCTTTAGTGAGCTTTTATTTTTTATTACCAAAAATATTGATATAACCCTCATCATCAAGCTTTCCTACTGATATCAAGTTCAGTCGAAGATCAAGAGCATATTTCACATCTTTTAATAATAAGATTGTTCCATTGTTAGTCATCAAATAAACATCTCCAAAGTCGGCAACCTTTGACAAGCCATCATTACCCATCTTTAAGATACCAAAATCACCAGAGGTGTAAGAAGTAATGAACTTCTTCCTTGAAGTAACATGATGCGAAGCTCCGCTATCAACAATCCAACTTGTCTCATGGCATGCGAAGTTGATAAAATTCTCATCACAAACAATGACAAGATCATTAGAAGAAACAAAAGCAACACGATAATTATTCTCATGATTGTTCTTGTCTACCTTCAAATTTTCATTCTTTTTATTTCTTTTATATAGGAAACAACTCTTCTTGATATGCCCCAACTTTCCACAATAATGACACTTTTTATCTTCATATATTTCTCTTGACTTGCTACGGCTTTTATCTCTACCCCTTGGACCCTTGCTTTTATTTCTCCCCCTATTCCCGGTGTATAAAACCTCAAATTCTGATGATGAACCTTGAAACTTTCTTCTCATCTCTTCATTCATGACACTACTTTTAGCCATCTCCATTGTTATAACACCATCTGGGGCCGAGTTACAAAGTGACATCCTAAATGTCTCCCAAGAATTCGATAAAGTACCTAGCAACCAAAGAGCTTGAATCTCATTATCAAACTTTATACCCATAGCCGACAACTGTTGATGAACACCTTGAAATTCACTCAAGTGATTGGTGATAGTACGCCCTTCCTTGTACTTCAAACTCATCAATTTCTTGATCAAGAATAACTTATTGTTATGAAAAAATTTCATCTAACCCCCAAAAACTATGTCAAATTCCACCTACTACCCAATAGTTTTCATAAAATCTAACCGGCACCATTTAACTGACAGACTTGACTGAATATGTAAGTGGACAGTCTTGCCCTTTTAATTTGAAACTTTAAAACATTAAATGAGATAAAGTTACTAATTTACCCATTTCTATTCTTTTTTCTTTCTCCGAATTTCTTTTCTTCTCTATTGCAATTCTATTCGGTTTAGAGCCCTAATATAATATCTCCATCGTCTCTTCTCTATTGCTATTCGGTGAGTCTCCAGTTTCGAAGCTTCGGTATCCCGTCGGCAACATCCAAAGTCCGGCTTCGGTATCCCGTCGGCAACATCCAAAGTCCGGTTAGTATTTCCATCGTTGTGCTTTGTTATAATCACAAGATGCTTTTCTGAAACTGCTTCATGCCATTCCTATCTCACAAGTTTTTTCTTTGTGAAACTGTTACCCGCCATTCCACCTCAATATTTGCTTATTTCAAGCATTATTCTTGCTTTTATCATGTTAAATCCCTTTATGAGAGAAATCCATGAATGTTTCAGGTTTTTCATCCGTCAAACCATTAGAATATGGGTATTTTGCCGTTTCCTTCTCCATATCTGGAAACGGAAATTTACTAGCCCTTTCTCTCTCTGGGTATTTTGCCGTTTCCTTCTCCATCCTTCTCCCTTGTCTGTAACCTGCATCATTTTGTTTAGAAATAGATTTTCCATTTAATTCCCCTTTGAGTAAAATGTTATGTGATGTTGATGTGGTCTATCAATCCTGCTGTGAATAGTCTATTTTCATGATAGAATCCTGGTGAGGTTGATACTGACCATCCATCTTATGAGGGGTTCAGGGAAGAACCATTCGGCAAGGCTACTGATCCTATCTTTACTCTGCTTGATTGAATTATATTGACAATATGGATGCGAAATGTGAGTCTTGTGGTATCACATGTGTGACATGTACAACTATTAATGGGAAAAATCAGGGGAGGAAGTACTATTGATGCCCAAGATGTCAAAGCTTTGTTATGTGGTTGGACCAATTGAATCAATGCCCATGTGGAGCAGGGCAATGCAAAGTTAGAACGGCAAAAACAACAACAAACAATGGACGACAATTCCGATGTTGCCCACGTTCCACAGGAGTCAGTGTTAATCTACTGTGTTTTTAAATGTCTTTTTCAATGAAAGTCGTCATGTATAATTAATTGTCATTTTCAATGATAGTTTTCTTGTATAATTGTCTTGGTGCAGGTGGATAATCGTGGATGCGGGATGTTCGAATGGTTAGACACAACGGTATGTTCTCAGGGTGGTAGCACCACACATGCAATTGCTGAGTCAGGGGAATGCTCCCAGCAGACAGGAGAAAGCTCACAGATGACGGCATCAATTATAGCAAGTGGTAGAAGTACATCCCCGACTTACTTGAAAGGTTACCTAAGAGGAGCCATTAGAGTGAATGCACAAAGTTCTAAGTTGTATGAAGAGCTCCTCGAAGCTGTCAAAAAGCTAGAATTGAAGAATCCTAAAGAAAGAACTGATTAGTTGATTGTAGCTTGTAGGTTTTGTGCAACTCTTATGGTAGTCAGAATTTAGGTTACCTCACTTTTTATGATGTACTAGCTTCTGTCAATGTACACTAAGGTCATGAGATTTCAGATTATTGAACATTTTGCTATGCTACGGAGATATCCTCTTTCCAAACTCTATATTTGATTAGGACATCATCATTTTTGTTTCTCTTCTTTATCCTCATTTCCCACAGCCCAAAATAATGCATGGAGTCCTATGCAAGAGTTTTGATACTCTGATCCTCTTGAATGCTTCCCTATACCAGGAAGAGTGTTTTTTCCCCCCTAGTATAACCATTTTGCAAACAGGTTAGCAGTATCAAGATTTATCTAAGCTTAAAGCCATTATTAACTTGAGAAGATGATTAATTGTCAAGGGTTGTAAGCCATTACTCGGGCAGTCTCTTATATGTATGAGGAGTAGAAGAATTCTTATGTTAGTTAAGGATGCCAAGCAAGACCCATGATACAGAAAATCCCCTCTCCCATTTGATAGGGTACAAATTCAGATAGGGTCTGTGGGGAACTTTTTAGAAGGAAATGTATACACCATAAATTTTGGTGTCTTGGGTTTCTTTTTAGAAGCTAGCAATGTTACCTAAACCTAATAGAATTGCTTCAGGAAATACTATAAAATTTTCCAGATAGGTCCTCAGAATGCATGTAACCGAATATTACATGTCAACTCTTGTGATATACTGTTATCGTTTGCTGAGGAAATGAATTGCATAACACCACCCTAAAATTTCAGAATATAATTCAATGCATTGACTATTTAATCATCACAATAACAAACTTCCACAACGTGAACATAACAAGGTAGTGGTGGTGCTTTTTCGCCAACTAATCGTTTAAAACATATTCTGTCATGTTGATGGCTGTAATGGCCAATGCAAAATGTTCATCTGCTAGGGGCTCCTTAGTAGTGGCTACCTGGCCTTACATTCATCCACATCAGTTCCATTTCCAATTGGGTAAACAGTACAAGTCTCTTCTTAGAATTGCAGTTTTCAGGAATGAAACCTAACGAGTTCACCTTTGTTGGAGTTATCACAACAGCTAGTAACCTAGCAAGTCTCGTACATGGTCAGCAGTTCCATAGCCAGCTCATAAAGTCTGGCCGATACCTGACAAGTCTCGTACATTCATCCACATCAGTTCCATTTCCAATTGAGTAAACAGTACATGTCTTTGTGTTGTGTACAAAAAACAGAAAAAAAATCCATATTCCCAAGCAAAATATTCCTATATGAATTATGTCCGACAAGTTCTATTCATTTGACATAGAAGCAGCTTCTTTTGAGCATGATCTCATAATTTCCCCAAGCTTGTAGAAGCATCAAGGCAAAGCTCCATATCTTGTGAAAGAGATGCAAAATATACATTACCAACAGAGGATTGACAAGACACAAAGTCACAAACCCAACAATAATGAATATTTTGAAAAAAATGAAGAGAGCTCAAAGGCCCATTCCACATCTCCTTTGAACTGTTCAAATCATTAACAAAATAAAATTGATTAGCCGAAAGCCCCTAATCGATGAAAAGAACATATCTACTTCCATCATTGAAGCAGATCTGAAATAGATAGTGGAGCAGAACCAAGTTGGCCTAACATATGAACAATGAAACAATGAGTGAGTGAGTGAGAATTTCGATCTAATCACCTCAAAAGAAAATTAAAATTAGTGGCCAATTTAAAATGAGAAATGTTGGGGAGAAGGTGCCATTGAACTATCAGTTTTGAGCTCTCAATATAAAACTAAATAAGAAAATATGAAAAAGGAGATGATGGTGTTCTTATGGCATGCCACTTAAATTAGGAGGATCAGAAAATGCATCAGAAGATTATTAGTTCACATAAAAAATGGATCAAATGGATATTACTTCACCTTGATCTAAGAGATCTGCCTACGTGCTTGTGCCCATTTTCTCCTGAAATTCTCTGCCTTTTTTGCCAGTCTTGCCAACCCTTTTGCCTGGATAGAGGGCTCTTGAGATGCCACAGATGATTGAGATCTAGTTTGCATTTGAGAACGAACAGGCCTACCTTGCCTTTTGCGCTACAGAATCATATACAATAAGCAATAAGTAGGATAAATAAATGCATTCCTAATTTATAAGGCATACACAGACTTGTTAAGACCTTTCTTTTGGATATTCCTTGCTGAGAGGATCCTTGCTGAGATGAATGCTCCTTCTTTGCTTTACATGTCCTCGAATTGTGCCCAATTCGAGTACAGTAGGAACATTTAACAGAAGATGTATGCTTTCTAGTTTGACTACCTGGTTGTTCATCATGTTCTTTTCTCCTTTTTTTGGATGGCCTACCTGCTCACCTCCTAAAAACTGGAGGTTGTATGACAGGACCATCTCCAGTGTTCTTGAAGGTGGCCAAACCAGGCATACCATGTATAATCTTAGTATAACAATCCATAAACTTTGTAGGACTGAAATATGGTGACACATGATCTTCTAATCTTCCTCGCTTGAACAGGATTGCAACACTTGCATGTTTACATGGAAGTCCAGTAACTTTCCATGCCCAACACTCACATATGCTCATCTTCAGATCCACTACAAACCTATCATCTCCATCACTGATCTCGAATTCATCTAGACCGCATGAAAGTACATTACAAAATCTGGATGCATTTCATGCCAAGTCCAACTGCTTCTGAAAATGCCGGTGTTAACTTCCCCTTCAATGAATAGGCTAACTGGTATCTGCTTTGCATCATTTTTATCAGTTCTCTCCTGATTTCATCAATTAATACCATAATAGGCTTAGACCTGAAGGGATTGATCCAGTTGTTGAAGCACTCTGACATATTGTTAGTGACATGGTCACTAACAATGTCATGGTCAAAAGCATGTCGAGCCCAGGCTGAAACTGGTTTTCTCATCAACCACTCAAATGCATCCTTACTCACTATAGATATCTCATACATTGCAACTTTAAAACCCTCAGCACTATAGGACTTACATGCGGTCCAAAACAACCTCCTTAGTAGGGTTCCCGGGTACTTAAATTTGAAATTGTTGTACAAGTGTCTACAGCATAGTCTTTGATGGGCAGTTGGAAATATAACTGTAAGAGCTTCTGACAATCCCTACAACAATTTAACAAGAAAATGGATAAATCCCTACAACAAATTAACATATTATGAGTGCAATAATCTGAAACATCAAACTAAATGTATCTGATTCAACTTCAAATTAGATATACCTTTTGTTTGTCTGACATAAATGTCAAACTCTTCCCATTTAGATCAGAAGAGAATGCATCAGATAACCCAGACATAAACCATGTCCAACTATCTTTACTTTCACTTTCAACCACACTGATAGTGATAGGAAACAAGCCATTATTGGCGTCCATTGCTGTGGCAGCCAAAAGAATCCCACCATATGCCCCCTTTTAAGTGGCACCCATCAATGCCAATAAATGGTCTGCAGCCTTTTACAAATCCCCTCTTTCATGCACTTAAGCAGACAAAAACTCTCTCAAAGATGGGCTTATTTGTTGCAACAGACCTTTCTTCAAATTTAAGTTTGAAAGAACTACCGGGGTTCCTTTTTACTAATGATTCACCATACTTTTGCAATGACGCATATGATTGCTTAAAATTTGAAAGAGACTCATCCTTGGCCATCAACCGTGCACGGTATAGTTGGCCTCTACTAGGTTTGATACCATATCTTACCTTAATAGTAGCCTCCATGCTCTTCACTTTCATGTCAGGATCAATCTTTAACCTGCTACCTAATTTCTGTGCAATCCAGGCCGAAGAAGCAGTTTTATTCTTCTCCACCCTACCACAAGAATGGGGAAAAATATATTTTTTTCACTTTGAATGTACGCCCATCCCGTTTAGTAGTAGCATGTATCATCCAAGGGCACCCCTCAGTAGAACAAACAACTGTCACTCTATTTTTCTCATTTTTCATCCTTATCACATTTGACCCTTCTTGGACTATAAAGTCTGTAAGAGCTCTCCTATATGAATATACATCTTCAAATTCATCTCCAACTTGAATGTTGACCCTCTCCACTTCATCAATATCATGATCTCTGTCTCTAACACCAATTTCTTCTTCAACCTAATCTTCCTCCATGTCTGATAGAAACATATCATCTTCCTCTCCATCAACAGACTCTTCAGAATGAATTGAAGATTCTCTATTATCTTCAACATTAATATCCCAATTATCTTCATCACCATCATCACCATCATCTTCACTGCTTTGATGTATGACTGGTTCTTTGTCTTTATCTTTCTTCACGGGCTTACTAGCAACAGTTTTCTTCCTCATAAGAGGTGCTCTATCAGCTGTAGTGGATGTAGGGGTAGTGGTGGTAGTGCTGGCCATATTCTTCTCAACATTAATATCCCAATTATCTTCATCACCATCATCTTCACTGCTTTGATGTATGGCTGGTTCTTTGTCTTTATCTTTCCTCACGGGCTTACTAACAACAGTTTTCTTCCTCAAAAGAGGTGTTCTATCAGTTGTAGTGGATGTAGGGGTAGTGGTGGTACTGCTGGCCATATTCTTCTCAGCCTGCCTACCAACAATAGTAGTAGTAGTGGCAGTGGTAGTGTAGGGCCCTTCCTGGACAGGGACTGTGACACATCGCAACGATAGCGGGCCGGTGGTAGTCTTTGGGCCCTTCCTCGAAAGGCACTGTGACAGCCCTTAACCTGGATGGCCTACGATGTCGTTCATTGCTCCTAACAAGCCATTAATAGTGAAATTTTCTACCACAGCCTCACCCACACTGACTTCACTGATGTGCATGGGGATACCCTTACCTTCCTTTTTAAAGAAATTTGTCAACTCCGAAACATCTATGTCACCCTTTACATCTCTGTAACTTCCATTTGGCATCTCAGCCCTGACAGAAAAGGTCACATTTCTACCATCTGGAATGTTAGATAGCACTGTACAATACACGTCATAAACCACATCAATCCAACCATACAGATCTTCATCGACTCACTTCAGTGCGATCCTCGCACATGTAATATATGCTGACTTTATCACTCATTATGCTATTTATATGAAGAAAAAAAATCAGTTAGAATCTATTAAAATGATTGATATAACTAAGCAAACTTTCTATTAAAATGATTGATGTTTTGTTTCAAAAAATTTCTAAAGTAGTGATGTTTCTCAATCCTACAAAAGTGATATTTCCAAACAATAGTGCTGGGGAATGATTTGGTCCCCAGCATGATATAACTAAGCAAACTTTCTATTAAAATGATTGATGTTTTGTTCCAAAATTTTTCTAAAGTAGTGATGTTTCTCAGTCCTACAAAAGTGATGTTTCCAAACAATAGTGCTGGGGAATGATTTGGTCCCCAGCACTACTGTTTCCAGACCACTGTCGAGAGAATAAAGAATTTGTAAAGTAGCGATGTTTTCAGACATTTTGTAAAGGAGTAGTTTCTCAGCACTACAATACTGATGTTTCCAAACAATAGTGATGTTTCCAAACATTTGAACCTTTCCATGAAAATTAAGATTAAAAAATAGGGAAAGCATTAGGGAAGGGGACAAACACTACTATCGAGAGAATAAAATTGAAAGAAATTTGAAAGAATAAAGAATGGATAAGAAACGCATAAAAAAAAGGTTAGAAAACAGAGTCCCACAGATTAACAATGAACTAACCTTACTGTCGAGGAATCGACAAAAGTTCCGGCTGTCGACTGTCGGCTGAACCCACTCCTTCACTGTGAGGGAATAACTAAAGATTCAATTCATAACTATATAATGTTTGTAGGCAACTGACTGTGGTAATTTCATATTAGGGTTTCATACCTGAAGATTGGGAAAAATATACAAATGGAGGTTCGTGCAATCTTTGATAGGGGGCTTCCGATCGTCGTCGTCTACAAATGGACAGCACACTGTTGGCACGAAAGAAGGTTCCACCGTTGATAGTCGTCGGGGAAGAAAGGTTTTGAAACAGGGTTTTTTCTTTTTTACTTTTACTGTTTGGTAAGTAAATGTATTTTCACTTGGGGGGGGGCATTATCGTCTTCTACTACAGGGAAAATGGCAGTATTGTCTTAATATTTACAACTAACGGGACTATACTAACGGGTGGGGTCTATTTGACTAACGGTGAAAATACTTTGGGTGGTAGATGAGACATTTGGAAACCTTTCGGAGAGTAGATGAGACTTTTGAAAATGTTGGGGGTCAGATGGAATTTGACATAGTTTTTGGGGGATAGATGAAATTTTTTCTATTGTTATCGGTTTTCTTGGTATATAAAGATTCAAGTTTATCCCATAAGGTCTTTGCATTTGTTTCATCAGTAATGTGGTAATGTGATTAAGAACATTATCATCTACCAATTGCCTGATGTAGCCAGAAACTTGTTCATGTTCAAATTTTCATTCCTCGTCGGACTTAGATTTAGGTTTCGTTTTAACAAATACGGGTAAATGCCAACTCATTACATGTAAGAGATCTTTCATCTTTCGTTTCCATTTATGATAGTTAGAGTCATTCAAACTAATCATTCTACTTGTATTTGCCTCCATTGTTCAACCAAGCCAACACAATAGAAAAAACAACGAACTAGTGCTCTGATACCACTTGTTAGGAAAAAATCACTCCCACACTTGATCGAACTTATGAGAAGGTAACAAGTATACCATAAAATTTTTTAACCCTAACAATATATGCAAATAATGAACATAAATCAACCACATATGAGACACAAGAATTTAACGTGAAAAAACCACTTCAAATCGAAGAGTAAAAAAAACCACAGGACTCGAAAGCCCAAATCGAAACTTCACTACTATAAAATAGAGGTTATAAAACCTAGTTCCAATTCTTCCAATGGGTATACAACCCCAATAGCAACAAGAAGTAAAACTACTACTTGAAGAGACAAAGAGATGCAAAAATTTCATCCAAAGAAACAGAGGCTACTATACGGAGTGAATAACTTGACGTAGAAAACTCCAATAAAAAAATCTGACCGTATAGATTGACGGACTATGTGTCCTATACTTGTTGTCTAAAAATCAGTCCAATCGGACCACGGTTGATCTCCTGATAGTGGGCTTGATCACTGCTACATAGACTACCAACGGCCAGAAAAACTGCTGCTCTCCTTCTCTTCTTCTTATGATGCTAAACCCTAACCCTAATTCAATTTTACCCTATTTAAGAGGTTAAATTCAAGACAAAAGGGAAGGAGTTTAAATGGGCTTAAAACACACAAAGGTTTGGGCCTTTATCCACATAGGAAGGGAGCCCAAAAACCCAACAGATATTGACACCGCCATCTGTGTGAGACCCAACTAGTTTGTACCCACTCTCTTATTTGAGAACCCAAATTATAATGTCCCCAAATTATATCCATAATGCTCGAGTTTAGTTCTGATACCACATTACATATCTAGCCACAGCCCAAAAGATATACCTATTAGAGGGGTTGTCTTCCCCCACTTTATAAGCTTAAAACTTCCCCTAAACTTAATCACATAATCTGCATGGAATATCAAATCCCTAGATATCTTTCTGAATAGTACAGACTTGAAAACTATTCAAAGATACAATAATATCATAGAAAATAGAGAACATATGCAAAGCCACTCTATGCATTGTATGCCCGCTTCAGTGGTCGTTTTGAATCCAAACTACAGTGCCCATCATTAGTGCTTGCATGGTCGCACCTTGTTGTCACTGAATTTCGCCCAGTACACTAGATGCTACCAGGTATCTGCAGACCAAGAACACGCAATGAGGTGGGTGGGTTTTACCCCATGGTCAATCCGATGCCTAAGTCAGTATAGTCCAGGATAATCAGAATGAAACTCAGGGATAAGATACCCAAGTTCCTCAGAGAGAAGGGACTGAGGTATGAGAACTTTGAGAAACCTTTCCTCCCCAATTCATGAAGATAACAAGTAAAACATGCTAAGTGTAGCAGGTGAGTTTGAACTCACAGACGATAGACAGTGAATTCTTGAGGAAATTCTAGAGAGTAACGGAACCTTTTTGGGAGTGAAAAGTTGGATAATTTGCTCTTGCAACCTTCTTCTATTTATAGGCAGAGTATGAAGTTGGTCAAGCATGCTTCTCTTCTTCAGCCAGTTTATTCCGATTTTCCAGGCCATCATCACCCGATTTTGTAAAACCAGAGAACCTACGACCCCCTAGAGTGGAGCATATCTCCAAGATCTTGCCCTTTCGACCCCACTTAGGCTGCTTGATGTGAGTGACCATCTTTTCTCTTCTCTTGAGTAAACTTAGGATCTCTCTCCTCGTGGCGCTTCTCGGCAAGATGATGTGGTGAGTCTAGTCAGCACAAAATACATTTAATGCACTCTATTCATATTAATGGGCATTTATCATGGGGCAATTAATGCACGTTTGTCGCAATTAATGCTATCAAATCTCCCCGATATTAAGCTTATGGACCGAATCGAACCGCCACCAACAGAGCGAACTGGATCCTTCCCTTTATCTGGTGCATATGTGGATCTTCTTGATGGGAACCACATGTACGAACCTTCTTGCACCTCCCATGACTATCTTTAGACGGTCCAGATCTTCCCCATCATATTTTCCTCCAATAGAACCCCTTTGTCTTCTCTGAGTCATTTCTACTCGAGGAGGTAACCTTGCTTTGGGGAAATGCCCTTCTTTGCCACATGTCAATAAAGCATTCTCTATTTAGGCTTAATGATGATTCTACGCTGATTCCTTTGAGCTCGACCGTTTCCAGTCCACGTTCGAGCACATTACCGCCTCATGAACCATCGTACCTTTAATGTACTAATAATCTGTTTTCCATTGGTGTATCTCAGCCAACCATGTGGCATCGGTCTTACTAACCGTCACATCTGTAGCCTTGGTAACCATCGCGTCGCTCGAGAGTCATCATATCAGTTCTCTAGGCACGACCTTTCGAGAGTCTATAAATATCTCCTCCTACCTTCTCTTTCTTCTTTCTTCTTTCTTCACCTTCCTCTTGTGCCTTTGTTGCTGCAACTTCTTCTTCTCCTCCATGCGCCTTTGCCTTGTTCGAGTTCTCCTAATTTCCCTTGTGTGTCTTGTCTTCCTAGCCTTTCAAGTGTGTTGTTGCCGTATTATTGCCTCGAGTAAGTTCTAAGTTTCAATTTCTCTTTTTACTTTTGTTATTTTGCCCTAAATCATCATGGCTCACGACAAAGTTGTCGTTCCCCGATCTTCCGAACCTATCCATCGCAGAGGAACAAATAACCATGTAGACTATGCGGAAAGTAGCTCTAGGATTGATATTGTTCGACCCTTCTCGACTGACCCTGGAGAATTTGGTATCTACTGTGTTGCTTCTGATATCGTATCCGAGATAGATGATACCAGATAAGGTGAACTTAGAGCCACGTATTTGATCCCTGAATCCGTAGGGATGATTTCCCCCAATGGGGATGACCACGCTAGCCACCCCTACTCCCACAAGATGATCGTAACCTCTGACATGTTTTCTTCTAGTTTTCGTTTTCCTAGCCATGACGTAGTGTACGAGATTCTAGGGTATTATGGCCTCACCCCTATTATGCTTCCGCCAAATTTTTGGGCCCATATGCATTCTTTCATTATCTTTTTTTTGTGGCATCACGAGCCTCCTACCTTGAGATTCTTCCGCTTTTTATTCAACATTACTGGCATGACTTGGATGAATCCCTTAACTCGTCAATCTGAGCCCAATGGGGTGTACTATTTCTCTCGTCGAGCTCTGGAATACCCACTGATGTTGACTGGGTGCCCTTCTTCTGTTTCTCACTGGAAAGCGGTTTTTCTTTGTGTCTGTAAGGCGGGGGTATACTCTGGAGGGTCAGTCTTCTCTCCCCATAGCTAATAAGTAGCAATTCATAGAGCTCAAGGGGGCAAAGTACTCCTCCCATGTTAACCCCTTTAGAGGAAAAGACCCTTAAGAAGTTGAAGGGGAATCAACAAGTTAAATCTAAGGACTTGAATGACAACACCTTCCTATACAAATATGGCTTGAGTAAGTGTTCTTTCGACCTTTCTTTGTACTTTTGCTCTTGATTTCTTTCTCGTTTGACCCCTGACTCAACTTCATCTCTCTTGCAGTGGAAGGTCTGGATGACAAAGTGTGGGAAAATTGATGGGGGTAGCTTAGTTCTAGTGCTAAGTGCTAGCCAAGGAAGAAATAGCCATCATAGTGGCCGACAAGTTGGACGCACTGAACGCTACTGTGGCCATTGCTCCGGCGATTCCATAAGAACTCCTAATGATTCGGCAGGAGCCCCTTGCTCCCAGTGAGCCCTCTACACCATTGATACCCTCTGCAACAACTCCGACCGATCCTCCCATAGACAAAGGCAAACAAGATGATACCTCGCCCATCGAAATTCCAGATAATGGTAAGTTTCTTTGACCCCTTTATCTTGTTTCTTTTATTTGCTACCTCTATTTTCGAGCCTGAACTTTCTTTATGCAGATGATGATGATGTAGAAATCCTCCCGACTCTCCAACGAAAGAAAAGGAGGATCAACGCTATGGACACACCTCAAGATGTCCTTTGAAAGCTGCCTCCTGGCCCAGAGCCCCTCTAAACGGTCATCCCTTTGAAGTTTGTACCGGCAGCCACAGTGGTATTAACTCCCCCCATATTATCTAGCAAGGCGAGCCTTATCCATCGACCAGGGCTGCTACTAGTTTGACTGTTTCACCCCCCTCGACTGAAGCTATTGTCTCAAGTTCAGCCATAAGTACTTTGCCAGCCATTGTCATCTCTTCGACCCTTCCAATGGGATCTTCATTGAGATGCCGCCGTTGGTTTGATGACTGCTTCTTCAACAGTCATTGTATTGACCAAGGTTGCTTTACATTCGGCTGTTGCTTCTCAACTAGTCACACAGATATGCCCAGTTCAGTCATCCTCCGCTGCTAATGTCTCCATCAGTACTCGCCTTCAGAGAACTGGTGCTGCTTCAACATTGTCCAAGGCTTCTGTTGCGAGCACGTCCTCCACCATTTCTAGCACAGACCCTGCAGGTGTCAGTAGTTCTACTCCTGCTGGAGGAACACCCTCGGCCCAGGCGGAACGTTTTATCCCTGAGTGGAATATTCTCTCCATAGATTCAACCATAAAGAGTCACAAAGTGGCCTAGGAGCTCGTATACAATGCGTGCCTCCTTGCATCTCTCAAAGTGGATGAAAAAGTTCTACAGCATAACGCATCATGGTGGCCATACATTACCATCCCCACTTTGAAGTTGTCTAGGTGTCGCTCAGGGTCCGTCTTTCCATCATACCACCCCACATTCGGGAAGACATAGTTACTTGGCAACGGATGTTGCATGATCTCATCGGATAGGGCCGTCTCGATGGCATAGTCTTCGAGGGCTTCTGAATCGACCCCCTTCTCCACTTATTGCATGCACTCCATTTGGTCCTTCACTTACTGTTCCAGCCTAGTAGTGTGTTCATCAGGTATTGGAATTGCTGGAATCGGGGGAGGAGTAGTGGCTACTCTCTCTTGTCTGGCTGCATTGACTCTAGCTTGGGCATCATCTCTTGCCTACCGGGCCATATCGACCTGTCTCTAAGCCTCTATCTCAACATCATGATCAATATTAACCCTTCTTCAAACCCCTCTCGCACCATCATTCCTCGACCCTAAACAGTTGTGGATAGAAGACCTGTGAGATTCAGCAGGGGAAACACGACTACCGACTATTACTTCAATTGGTTCATACCTGGGAGCGTAACTGACGCTGTCTTCGCGGAATGACCCCCATGGCACCCTTTGTCGGTGAGAACCTAACGATCTATTAGATTGAGTCTGAACCCAAGGTGGTGAATGCCGAGAGCGATGGGATCTCTAAGGTACCTCTCCAATATCTACTGGTGGGACTAAGGGAACAGGAACTTCGGTGGGTCGCTGCTGTAGAAGTTCTGTCAAGGCAGCCAACTGTTGCATTAGGTGGTCGAATTGACCTCTAGTAACAAACTGAGAAGCAGGATCATGATCGCCTTTTCCTTCTTCGAGGTGAACATCAGGGACTGGTCCATTTTAGCTCCCTGGGATGTCTACACATTCCTATCGGACGCCTTCGCTAGTACAGCGAGCATTTGTTCCCTCGTAGGTTGTAAGCACTTTTAGCTCTCCTTAGTGGATCCACAGGTAAGATCTAAAGCAGAAGAAAGGTTCTATAAAATTGACTTTGGAAAAAAGGAACTGGAAAGGGAATTGGTTTTTAGAAACAAGCCGGCAATCTGTTGTCGCTGGATTTCGCCCAGTGCATGAGATGCTACCACATATCTGCAGACCAAGAACACGCAATGAGGTGGGCGGGTTTTATCCCGTGCCACTCCGATGCCTAAGTCATAGTCCAGTACAAGCAGAATGGAATTCAGGAATAAGATACCCAAGTTCCTTAGAGAAAAGGGAACTGAGGTACGGGAGCTCTGAGAAACCTGTCCTCCCAATTCATGAAGATAACAAGTAAAACAAGCTAAGTGTAGCAGATGAGTTTGAACTCACAGACGATAAACAGTGAATTATAGAGGAAATTCTAGAGAGTAATGGTACCTTTTTGTGAGTGAAAAGTTGGATCCTTTCCTCTTGCAATCTTCTTTTATAAATAGGTAGAGTATGAAGCTTGTCAAGCAAGCTTCTCTTCTTCAGCTAGCTTATTCCTATTTCCCATGCCATCATCACCCTATTTTGTAGAACCAGAGAACCTACAACCCCCTAGAGTGGAGCATATCTCCAAGATTTTGCTCTTTCGACCCCTTACATCCATGTCACTTAGGCTGCTTGATGTAAGTGGTCTTCCTTTACCTTCTCTCCAGTAAACTTAAGATCTCTCTCCTCGTGGCGTTTCTTGACAAAATGATGTGGCGGATCTAGTTAGCACAAAATACATTTAATGCATTTTATTTGCATTTATGGGCATTTATCATGTTGCAATTAATGCGCGTCTGTCGCAATTAATGCTATCAAATCTCCCCGATATTAAGCATATGGACCGAATCGAACCACCGCCAACAGATCGAACTGGATCCTTCCCTTTATTTGGCGTATACGTGGATCTTCTTTGATGGGAGCCACATGTATAACCCTTTTTGCACCTCCCATGACTATCTTTAGACGATCCAGATCTTCCCCATCATATTTTCCCCCAACACACCTCAACCAGCCTCATATGTAGTAGGATCAAAACTGCCATCTATCACAATTAATATATGATCATCTTGTGGTTGTAGTTGTAGATCCTTAAAATCAGTTTGTGGCAACCAAGGATCCAAAAACCCAAGAGTGGACATCAGAAAGAAGGCCAAATAGTTGGGTTTTATTTTCTGGAAAGTAATATGATTTCCTTCATCCCAAATAATAAAGTACATTACATTGAAGCAATACAAAAGAATCTCAGAAACAACTTGTGACAAGAAAATCCAAAACACAACAAATTGAAGAATTTTTTTTTTTTTTTGGTACGAAACAAATTGAAGATAAGATCAAGGATCTGCCATGAAAAAAAACATCTCTTCTTATTAAAGTTAAAGGGGAAAGCAAATCAAATTCGTTTAGAAAATTCACACACAAAGATGTGCCATAAAGTCATTAATAGATCACGTGTAAAAGTCCATCCCAAATAAGGATTCGAAAAAATTACAATTACCTCCCCTGATGTTTGTCCAAATTCCAATTGCCTTCCAAAGATTTCAAACAATTACAATTGTTTTTTTTTTTCTTTTTCTTTTTTCTAACGGTGTTAAACTTAATATGGAATAGACAAGTTTACCCCTGAATGATTTGCTAACAAAAAATCACTTCCATCGTAAAATGACTTAATATCTTGTTTGTTTCACTTAGAAATCACTTCCATCGTGAACTTCCAACACCTCTCATTACTATCTCTCATCTCCAGCGAGCCGTGAGTACGCAGCAAATCCTCTCTCTTACAAGTTTCAACAGTAACTCCGGCACGAATAAGGTCCGACAACCATCAACACCGACACACATTAGAAAACCTCAAATCTCATCTATCAATTTTCAGGGTTTGGGGGTTTTCATCTATCGATTTTATCCTTATTTGCAATGAGAAGCAAGGAAAAAGCACACAATCAACTCATTTTTTACGATATCTACAAGTTAAATTTATGTTGGATTTACAGTTGCATGCTAATGTTCCATTTGAGATCCCAGAGTTACATACAGACCAAAGACCGAGGCTTCTGACAGATGCCAATCTGGATGAATATGGATAGGCCAATTCTGGCTGATGCTTACCTGGAGTCAGCTGGGAGAGGCTACTTAAGAGCCAAATTTACTTCCATCAGTCTGGACCAGGCAATCTACAGTCCAAACAAAGGTACACTGATCCGTAAATCCGTTATGTGTATAAATATTCATTAAGTTCCACCAGGCTCCAAGGGCAATACTGGAAGAATATCAAAGAAATTGAAGAGCGACCATATTTCTACATTACCATCAACCAGAATTTTTCCAAACCAGCTGAACTTCAGTCAGGTTAATTATTTAATGGTTTCTGTACCAAAAAAAAAAAAAAAAAAAAAAAAAGTCAAATGAATGAAATGGAACAATGAAGCAAATCATTACTGGTAGCAAATTGCAATTGGAAGCAAATTGCAATTCCCTCTTATCAGCACTAACAGAGGGGAAAACCATTTTGAAAATCACAATCACAACTCACAAGAATAACTAGCACCAAAAAACGAGAATCAGACACTAGAAATAGGGAGAGAGAACAAAGCAAAAAGATTAAACCAAATGCTGCTTCGTACGGGAGCGAATGAAGAAAAGGGAAAAACGTATACTTTGCTTTTTGTTATGAGGGTAAATCAGATACTTCACCCCTTAATTCGGGGGGGTAGTTTAACCATTATAAAAATTAATGGCTATAAAAATCCATGGCCATTACACATCAACATCTAAGAGAAGATGCCTAACGGAGTGGGTTTATTTGTAATATACAATGAATGTAAGAGAGGTACTTGTAATTGATTGAAATCTTTGGGAAGCAATTGGAATTCTGACAAACATCAGGGGAAGTAATTGTAATTTTAGCTAAAGATTTTGAACTTAGGGTGTCTCATGGCTATCCACAACAGTTTCCATGGATAAAGAGCAATTGGAAAGAGGCCCTAGCCATGCAATGGACCAGAACCTTGGGATAAGAAAGCTGCTGTTGTTTTAGTGGTAAAGCTGCACGACTTTGACAGAGGGCAGCGAAAAATAAGTCTTGGAGAAGAGGGAAGTTTAATGGCCAAAATATGCTCAAAATAAAGAGGGAGAGGGTGTTTTGTGAGGTTGGGGTGGAGAGTTTTCAACCCCAGATTGGTTCATCATACCTGAAACAACCCCCGGATTAGTTAATCTAGTTGGCACCTTCAATGAGCAAGTTTCAGCACTTGATCATGGTTTAAGGAATCGGGCACCAATCGATTGAATTGGCTGATCAACTGGGACAGATCCCAATTCACACCCCATTCAGGCCGAGTTTCAAAAATGCTTAGCCGGTCTAGGATTTGTGGGGGCCGATTCAGCTCAATCCAAGTCAATCCGACTTGAAATTGGTATCCGATCCCATGTATTTGAACCATTATCATCACCAAAGAATGGGACCAAAAAAGTCAACTTCTTAGTTCATTCTCCAAGAAACAGTGGTAGAGCCCAAGTTCCATACAAGGTGGACGATGATGGCTAGTTGGCTACTATTGAGTTATTACAAAGTGTGGCTGATCCAGAGTGTCTCAGATGCTTTAGACGGTTGGATCCACCATAAGCTTTCATGTGGCATAGAAATATAGAACTTATAGTGCAGGCTTTAGTACCAGACTTTTTGATCTCCAACCAATTTCCCATCCTCCTTGGTTCCCAGAATCCACTCTACCAAAGGTTATTTTCTATGCTAAAGCTTTACATTACTGCTCGATGGAGCAGTTTGAATGCTTGAATCGCATTCCCACGGAATAGATTAGGCTCGCATCTGCTTCCATTGGATGCAATCCTCTGTGCTGATGAACCTCTGCAATGGGGACAGAGGAATGAATTTAGATCAACAATTAATGGTTGAAATAGAAACCCTAATCAATCCATTAATTTAGTAAAATAATGTGATGTCTGTATTTTGAAAATTCCCCTTCCAAATATTTCTTTGTGATTGTCTGCAACTTCTTTAAATTTAGAGAATACCAAATTGCCAAAAACAATTTCATGTAAATTAAAATTTCCATATAGGTGGTTTTAGTTGGATTACATAGCATGTCTACAAAGGGCCACCGGCCAAAGGGAGAGGTTGGGGGTATGCAGGAGAGGCGGCCTGAGCATGAGACCTCCACTCGGCCCAACTTTGACAAGACAAGGCACTACCACCCGACCAAGCGGGTGTCACAAGTGGGGCATGTGTTCATAATGTCAAATTCATAATTCAATTCATGGTGAGCCCATTTTTTGGATTATGATAGGTTTACTTCTGAATCAAAAGGTCATTCTAGTTCCATAGGGTGCCGAGTTTAGTGGAGTGTATACTTGATTCATTACAGGATTTGATTCACAGCAAGTGAAAACTAAATCATCTTATGACTTTTTTCACTAAGTATTGGGAGTCTATCCTGCAGCTGGTATTGCTTGAAATATACCTCAGGAAACATTTCAATTACAGCCATAGGTTTCCTTAACAGTGTGAGCATTGTTTAAGTCTATAGAAGACATTTTCTGATGTTTAAATTGAAATATAATTCACAAGGACATCCTTTCAGTGTTCTACCCCATGTCCTCCTGAAACCAACTGCCATTAATGTTATGCACTTGTTGCGAAGGAATCATAATAATGGAAAAGTAAAGCAGATATAATAAATGAATTATAATTGCTGAAGTTTTGCAGATGAAAATACAGATGATTGCAACAACGAAAAAGACCAGCGGAAAAGTAGCCTAAGTATTACCATAGTGAAGTCAGCCTCATAAATAGCTACATGTTTATCTTTCGAAGAGTGTTCAGGTAAGTGTAACTGGAGAAACACACAAACAACTTCCGGAACCTACAGAATTATGATTAAACAGCATTACAAACAGCAAAACAATTATTCCCCATTAAGAAGGTGTCCTGCAGATTGAATGTCCAGAATTTTATTACCTAAGCATTACAGAATGAGTGCAGACTATAGAGCTACCAATTATTCACTATCATGTGATCTGCTTTGTGTTACAGAAAGTATCAAACATTACATGAATGAAGCATAATCTGTATTAAGCTTGAGTTAGCATACTACTAAAAATTAGTAATTTCCATCTTCTCATGTATCTCCTAATCTCTTCATGTTAGATATCATACGTTTTATATTTATTATTTATTTACCAATTAACAATCTGTGACTGATACTCATGCTTCACATGTTAGAGATTTATACGTCATCACTTAGGCAAGTGGAAAACCTAAAACTTGTGCCTTTGGCATTTGATACACTTACAAATTGTATGGTGTAGTACTGTATTTGATATAGAAGTATATAGAAGTATGGTTGAATAATCAATTATTCTTATAAGCAAATGGCAGCATTGGCTTCTAATCATAGTTTGCATAATGGGGAGTCAACACGGTGACTCGGTCAAGGCGATTCGACTGCCAAACCCTAGGAGTAGTCACTGTATTGACTTCCAGTGCATTAGACACAGCTGAGTCAACTGCTCAACAGGTAACTCACTTGACTCGGGCTGAATCTTACCAGTCAAAATTCAAAAGACTTATAATGCCTCCTCCATAGATATGATTTTATTGAAACCTGCACCATGCTATCTTACGAGTTACTACACAAAATGGATACCCAACCACTACGCTAATCCTTCTCTCTTTTTTTCGGGTTTCATTTTGCATAACTTTAATACTTATCCAATGACCAAGCCTAATGCACAACATTTCAACTTTTTTTTTTTGGTTGATGTACTACCATTCGAACCCTCGACGTTGGAGTAGTAGAGAGTTATTTCCTCTCCTTTCCACTAGAATGGTTTGAATGTTGGTAAGACATAGGATCATTAGGATAAATAAAAAAAAATGTTTACTCTCCCCGGGTTGACTCCTTGAGTCCACTACTAAGGGTCCCGATTCAGATCAAAGAACTGAGTCGGCAAGCTGTGCTTCAAATAGAAAGGGGAAACCCAAGCGACACCACCTCCCATGCAATTGATAGCATTTCCATAAAGAACAAGAAGAGATACATACCAAACCCATTGACTCTGGTGTTGCGCCATTGCAAGAA
Organism: Protea cynaroides; assembly: GCA_028583415.1. Classification (NCBI taxonomy): domain Eukaryota; kingdom Viridiplantae; phylum Streptophyta; class Magnoliopsida; order Proteales; family Proteaceae; genus Protea; species Protea cynaroides. The sequence continues at coordinate 17,653,601 of CM053272.1, read as the reverse complement.
AGCTCCTATGAGGATACTCATTCAGCAAACAATACACCTCTCCTCTTGGGTAGCAAAAAGCACACAGCATGGACAGCCAGATGTCTGCTGGTCCACAATATTTACGTATTATGTTCGTACTAATCTGAGAACAAATCAGCAAACACCATAATAACATAAACCATGGTACTTACCCAAAAAAAATAAAAACATAAACCATGCTAGCTTCAGATTAATTAAAAATTTGTTGACTACATAAAGTAACATCAGTGCAGAAGAGAGTCTATTGAACTCAAGATTTTAAGTTGTTATATTTCCATCAAGAAGGAAATCTCACTTTCATTTCCCCAGTAAGCTGATTTAGGACCATAAAAAACAGCAGGAAGCCTACTAAGATTTAACAAGAGGGTTGGAGAAAAAAAAAATTTCCTTGGGGGGGAAGCTGGAGGGTGAGAGCAGCAGGGAATCACATGCCAAACTGCAAGGAAGCCTTCTGTGAGAAGCTTGTGCATGGAGTATAGGGAAATAAACTTAAGACCTGGATACAAAAAAGGCCAAGAGAGAACCCGGTTTCAGATCTACTTTACCAACCTCCTTACGCTTCATCCCCTGCACCAGAAGGTGTATTTAAAATTTTCCTTCTCTGAATCACAAGGAAAATTCTAGGAATTGATGAGAATAAATTTTCATAAATCATTGAGGGTTTAAGGAGATTAATGAGAATAAGGGGTGTCAGTTTTCCTGGCTAGGGGGTGTCAATTGGGCAGGTGGGGCTGGTTTCGGTCTGGACCGTTTCAGTTTCGGGTTGGACAGGGGCAGCCCAGTAAGCTATCGGTCTGAGAAATCCAGTTTGTGACTGATAGTTATCAGTTTGATCTAGTTTCGGTCCTTATCGGGCTGGGTTCAGTCTGGGCTCAGTTGTCAGACCAATTATATGGCCCGATTAGCATCTGAACCTCAATGTTTCTTGGCTTCCATCGAAGCAGCTTGCAATCTTATAGATTTTGATTTCTCTCAATCTACAAGCATTTCTTCACCGATGGTGCAAGGCAGCAATGACACCACCATCTCTAGGAACTGAAAACCCAAAAAAGTCGAGTCCCAAGAGAAGGAGGTAACCCTCTCTATTCTCTCCCCCTCTCATTACAGCTTTATATGAACCACCCCCGGGGGGTGGGAACTTTCTTTCAGGTCTACTTTACAAACCTCCTTAGGCTTCACCCCTTGCAAAAGAAGGCGCATCTATATATTTTCTTATTAAAGCTGTGAGAAAATTAACTGTCTCGCAATCTCTGTCCAGTGAAGGAATCCATATAGAACATAACAGAAAACTGGGCAAGCCAGCTCAGATCACTTAATTCAAGTTCAAGCATGCCAAGTCATAAGGCAAAATGCCCAATTAAAAGTGTTGTAATATGGGTATAATGGTATTTATGTACTTGTACTCTATTCTTACTTATAATAAATAAAGTTGTGGGATTGTCATTGATAGTCAATCATTCCTCCAAATCAACATGGCATTAGAGCGGACACTCTAGGGAATCCAATCCTAGCCGCTGCCACCATTGGAGCCCTCTCTCTCTTCCGCCATCTCAGTGGCTTAACCAACCACCACCGAGAGCCTATGGCACTGTTTTCTGTGGAGTTCTCATGTCTTGAGAACTTGGTTGGTATTTCTCTGCATTGTTTTTCTGTAATGGTCGTTGCGACGGGCTCCTTCATGATTTCGATAACTCTGCAGGTTGCTGGGTTTTTCTCTGGCTTGTTCTAGCCTATCTGCGACTCTTATTTGATTGGTAATCATGTCTGATCTTTCTATCATATCAACTGGAATTGAAGGGACAGGTCGTGGTACCTCTCTGATTGCCCTTCATTCCCTGTGAGCTCTGTTTCAATGGAAGCAATAATTTGATGTGGTCACGCTCGTGTTACCTCTCGCTTGATTCTCGTGGTTGTGGGTTACATAACGGGTACCAAGACTAAGCCTTTTGCTGCCGGCGATACCCAGGACAAATGGAGCTCTGCCAATTCCCTTGTGATGTCGTTCTAACTCAATTGCACGCAACTTCAAATTGCACAGGGTTATTTGCTCTTGGATATTGCTCCAAGATATGGACGGCAGCCAATGATACTTGTAACAAAATAGAAAAGAAAGAAAGGGAAGATGGAGAGAGAATCAATGTGTGTTCTCCTCTCCTATGGTTCCTTTATTTATAATCAAAGAGGAGAAACAATAGTTTAGGAAATTTAACTAATTACAATCATAAATCAATTAAGAAACTAAACTAAACTTAGACAACTTAGGAAATAAAACTCTCCTATGGTGCCTAGGCGATGCCTTGACAACTATGGTAGGGTTCATGGGGGTCTTTATTTGCTTGACGATGGGATCTCTATTGCTTGTCAGGCACTCCAAACAGATTATGTTTCCGCCTCTTCGACTGTTGTTGCTGATTTGTTTGTTTGGCATAAACAGTTGGGACATCTACCAGTTGGCACTTTAGATAGGGTTTTTCCGTTGTTCTCAGCAATGTAAACACCAGGATTTTTTTTGTGAAGCTTGCATTTTAGCAAAGCAAACACGTTCTACTTATTCCATTTTAAATAAAAGAAGTACTGCTCCTTTTGTGTTAATTCACTCTGATATGTGGGGACCTTGTCTCTCTTCCTTCATAAAAGAAAACAATGAGTTGTAAATGGGTCTTTGCTGTAAAGCAGAACATGGGTAGGACAGTGGATCAGTACAAGGCCAGATTGGTTGCTCATGAATTCATTTAGACATATGGTCTGAATTATCAAGAGACATTTGAACCTGTTACAAAAACAAACACCATTTGTGTCCTTATCTCGTGCTGTAAATCTCGGCTAGGACTTACAACAACTTTATGTGAAGAATGCATTTCTTCATGATGAGCTCAACGAAGAAATCTATTTAGACGTCCTCTTAGCCATAGTTTAAAATCTTGGCAAGATCTCGGCGAGATCTTGGAATTTTCGAAGATCTCAAGTGGCTCGAGATGATACACAGGGTCAATATTGGTCTAGATTGGTTTCAACCAGTCTCAACCAGTATCAAACCAAATTGGTTCAATAATTTATATAAGACCAAAGCTTGATCGAAATTTCGACCGAGACTTGTTTTGTGCCTCTTTTCTTCTTCATTTTCTCTCTCTCTTTCTCCATTTCTTCCATTTTCTTGAGGGTTTAGGCAAATCTTCACACAACATGGAATTATTTGATTTTAAGTATTTGAGACTAACACTTTGAGGATTTGTATCATTGCATGGAATTATGATTTATGAATGTATGATTTTCCCACAATGTGTGATTAGTTTTACAATTTTATGCTTTAAATGTGTCTATATATGTTAAAATAGTATTTCTCTAGAGTATAAAGCCTTAAAATGGCCTTAAACAGGTCGAAACACTATTTTTGCCCTTACTGCAGTTTCAGTACGCTCGATTGAGATCTCAGAAATCTCAGTTTGTCTCAAGGTCAAGACGACCTTGAGACTTGAGATTTTAAACTATGCTCCTGGCTTCTCTAATCCTGAAACTCAAGGGAAGGTGTGTAAGCTCAAGCATGCTCTCTATGGGTTAAAACAATCTCTTCGTGCCTGTTTTGGGAGGGTTCACAAAGCCACGATGTGCGGGGGCTATACTCAAAGCCATTATGATCAATCCCTATTTATTAAGAAATTTGGTTCACAGATTACTGCTTGACTTTTGTTCTTCATGTTCCAAAATTTTCTTCCAATCTTTTTTTCAGTAGTCGTCTCACTATTGACATGAATTATAAAGTGGCTTTTTTCTTTCACATTGTCTCTTTTAGGATCTGGTGGCGGGGAAAATGATTGGTCATGGTAGGGTTCATGGTAGTCTTTATTTGCTTGACGATGGGATCTCTGCTTCTCATCAGGCACTCCAGACGAATTATGTTTTCGCCTCTTTGACTGCTGCTACTGATTTGTGTCTTTGGCATAAACAGTTGGGAAATTCACCAGTCAGCACTTTAGATAGGATTTTCCATTGTTCCATATTTATTAGCAATGTAAACACTAGAAATTTTTTTTTGTAAAGCTTGCATTTTGGCAAAGCAAACATGTTCTATTTATTCAAGTTTAAATAAAAGAAGTATTGCTCCTTTTGTGTTAATTCACTTTGATGTGTGGGGACCTTGTTTCTCTTCCTCCATAGAAGAAAACAATGAGTTGTAAATGAGTTTTGATGTAAAGCAGAACATGTATGGGACAATGGATCAGTATAAGGCCAAATTGTTTTCTCATCACTTAGACATATGGTCTAGATTATCAAGAAACGTTTGCCCCCGTTGCAAAAATGAACACCATTTGTGTCCTTATCTCTTGTGCTGTGAATCTCGACTCGGACTTACAACAACTTTATGTCAAGAATGCATTTCTTCATGATGAGCTCAACGAAGAAGTGTATTTAGATATCCTCCTGGCTTCTTTGGTCCTGAAACTCAAGGGAAGGTGTGTAAGCTCAAGCGTGCTTTCTATGTGTTAAAACAATCTCCTTGTGCCTCGTTTGGGATGTTTCACAAAGCCATGATGTCCGAAGGCTATACTCAAAGCCATTCTGACTACACCTTATTTATTTAGAAATTTCGTTCACAGATTACTACTCTTATTGTCTATGTGGACGACATTGTGGTCACTGGGAATGACAGTTGAAATTTCTCATCTTAAGGGACATTTGAGTCAGGAATTTGAGATCAAGGACCTCATCAAGTTGCGCTATTTTCTTGGCATTGAGGTTGCATGCTCAACCAAAGGTATCTTTCTGTCTCAAAGAAAGTATACCCTTGATCTTCTCTCCGAGAACGGGATGCTTGGCTGTAAGTCAGCTGACACTACTCTCGAAGCAAATGTTTTCTCCCGGGGCACTGATGATCCTGCTGATAAGGGTTAGTACCAATGATTGGTGGGTAAGCTGATTTATTTGTCGCACAATCGTCTTAAAATAGCCTTCGCTATCAATTTGGTGAGTCAATATATGCATGATCCTCAGTCCTCTCACTTGACTGTTGTTCATCGTATTTTGTGATATCTAAAGTCTGCACCAAGAAAAGGGGTATTTTTTCTTCTCATTGTCATTTGCATGTTGAGGCATTTACTGATGCAGATTGGGGTAGTTCAACTGATGATTGGCGATCTACCACAATACCACTGGTTATGGAACATTTGTTGGTGAAAATCTGGTTACTTGGAAGAGTAAAAAGCAGGCCGTTGTTGCAAGGTCTAGTGCATAAGCGGAATTTAGAGCCATGGCCTATGGAATTTGTGAGCTCATTGGGCTTCAGAAACTTATGAGCGATCTTCATTTACATATACCTCTACCATTGTACTGTGATAGCAAGTCTGCCATCATTATTGCTCATAATCCAGTTGAACATGATCGTACGAATATGTTGAGATTGATCGTCACTTCATCAAAGAAAAATTGGAATCTAGTCTTATTTGTATTCCATTTTTACCAAGTGCTTGAGTGGCGAAGTTTTTCATCCTATTGTATGCAAGTTGGGCATGTGTGATATCTATGCATCAACTTGAGGGGGAGTATTGTAATATGAGTATAAGGGTATTTATGAACAGGCAGTTTCAGTCAAGAATCAAGAAAATGTCATGTATTTTTTGATAGCAGGAACTGTCTGCTATTCAATTTAATTGAGTAAAGTTTATTTTAATATAACTTATCCAACATGTTTCTTAGTTAAAAGAGAATTAGTAAGAAGTCATCCAATAAATAGCAACTTTGTTAAAGTATCTTGGTGTTCAAGAACTAGATAGTAGTTACTAACAATGAAGACAAACCTGTAGAACCCAACTGACAGAGAAGATCAAGAAGTTTTTACTTGGATATGAAAATTTTAACCAGACTGATAGAAGAGTTTATCATAAAAACTAGTGAAAGGAGAAATTAAAACAATTGAGATGATCAAAAGGAAAAGAAACACATACAAGTTCCCAGGCTTCAATATTTTTTTGTGAACTCTCATACAAAGCCATGCTGTTCATAATTCAGTCCAAGGAAAATGATGTTAATTTCACAAATTATCATAAAGCACTCACTACTCGTTAAATCATAAGAATTTTTTGTAATGAGCAACAAAATAATTAAGCAAGGTTAATATTTATTTTACATCGCAACAGTTGCAATGAATTTCCTTCAAGTATGAGGGGTGTTCGTTTTGTTTTGTCATTCCAATAATTTTATAAAAATGCAAACATAGCAATATGGAAAAGTTACATCATTCTTGTTTTCACATTAGTCATCGTGATGCAGATCGAGGAGAAGGATCTGCTGGTGATGGACTAGTGTAAAGAAAAAAGGATAAACTTTAAATCCAATCAACAGCGCTGCTGCAAGGTAGGGGAGAGAGATGGAGAGGGAAGAGAGAGGAAGGAGAGGAGAGAAAACTCCAAAATGTGGGGCAAGAGAGAAGGGAGAGAGAAAGATAACAATCTCTTTCAAACAAACTAATTCAAATCCATTACTCAGGTCACATACCGTGGGGGGTGTTGATTACATATTTATAAGGAAATAAATAAAAGAAAACCTCCAGATTAACTCTACTACTAAGACTTGTCAAACTAGAAAGCTAAGGACTCTAAAGTTCCTAAACTAACTCAAAGATTAACTTAGGAATAAGATAAATCTTAACAAACAATCTCTAACATGGGACTGACTAAGATAAATTATAATTTGGTAAACCCTCTTAATCCATCACTTTTGGGCCTTATAAGTCATCCAATCACAAGGAATAAACCCAAAAATTAATGCACCAACACAACCCAGTACTAAATACTGACCCGAATTTAAACTAGGCCTGCATTAGATCGTCCCTTATTTTGTTCATTCTAACTAAGTAGCATTATTTTTAAGATAGTAAAAATAGCAAGGTACAAGGAAGCAATAAGAGTTAAGACGAACAACGAAAAACAAACCAGAATGAAAGAAAGTCAGAAATTAAACATGACAACCATGGGAGTGACCATGGATTAAAATCTCGGCGAGATCTCGCCGATTTCGCTGGTTTCGACACTAGCCGAGACCTCTTTTTTTATCTCCTTTCCTCCCCTCCTCCCCCCCCCCCTTTTTTTTCTACCCCCTTAAGAGCTTCATATCAATGTGAAGGTAAGTTTCTTGCCGAAAAATAAAATTTTTACATGAGACTACAAAGGGGAGAAATTTTTTTTTCTAGAATGTGATGAAATTTTTATATGTTGAATTCGTGAGCCCGATCTACAAGCTCACGGTTTCAGTTTCGATTTTGATTGTTGTAGGTATTTTTTTCAATTATTTGCATTTAAAAATGAATTTTCAGCAATTAAAATTTAAAATATTAATTATTATTACTCATTTGATGATGATGACCTATTTATATGTTAATCACCGTTGGCGATTCTTGTCCTACGATTTCAGATTTCGATTTCGGTTGTTGTATGTTTTTTTTTGAATTATTTATATTAAAAAACTAATTTTCAGCAATTAAAAATTAATTTAAAATTGATTAAAAATGCTATAAAATCGGGAAAAATAAGGAAAAATGTTCGATCGCATTTAAAATATGAGAAAATTTTGAAATGTAATTTCGATGTGTTCAAGTTTGTAAGGTTATTGAAGTTTGTGTTTTCTATGAAACAGTGCTTGGAAATTATGTCGAGACCAAGTTCTGGGGCGGCGATAGGGCGACGGTACCGGTTCCCGAACTGACCCTGCATGGCAGTATCGACCGCCCTTCGGTGATAGGAAGAAGACCCAGTGTAATTTTTGTGGGAAGAAGCTTCAGTCTGGCGGCATCACAAGGCTGAAGCAACACTTGATGGATTGGGCAAAGATGTTTCCAAATGCCCGAGTGTCCCGTGGAGATATCCGGGCCATAGGTGAACAAACTGAGGGAGGGAGGCAGGAGGGCAGCAATGGAAAGAGAAAACAACAATTTGAAGAGGCAATTCGAGGCACCGTACCAGAATCCGGTGAGGAACATGAGGTTGAGGGATGGGATGTAGAAGATATGACAGAGGCGGAGGCAAGACAGATGCGTCATGCGGCAATGGCTAGTAGAGAAACCCTTAGATCAGATGCGAGAGAGGAGACGGACAGGAGCGGGTACATCCGGGAGCGGTGGCGGTGGTAGTGGATTTGTTGAGCCTGAGCCACGAGAGACGGAGCAAAGGGATTGGTTCCTAGTTTTCTAGATCACGAAGTAGAAGGGAAGAACCTGTGCCACGGGGGACGGGATGATTATGTTCAAGTTCTAGAGCAAGATCCTCTAGCCTTTCTGAAGCAAGGTAGTAAGCAAAAAAATAAAGGCAATGTTTGGGAAAGAATAGGGAGTCGGTAGGGTATTCTTACTCTAAGTGGTCGTTTTATCATGGCATCCCAAAGAAACCCCACCACGGCCCTTTCTTTCGTGAGCATGCTAGATGCAGTTCTTGAGGCAGGTATTGGGGGTTAGAGGGCCAAATCAATATGAGTTAATGACTCATTATTTGCCTCAACATAAGAAGGAATTACAAGACTGGATTCTAAGCCGGAAGAGGAATTGGGAAGATTTCGAGTAACTATTATGTGTGATGGTTGGACTGGTCCTACCGTAAAGTCCATCATCAACTTCATGGTTTACTTGTGATGGGAGGACGGTGTTCCTTAGGTCCGTTGATGCATCAGCTGAAGTAAAAGATGCAATTATATTTATGGGCTGTTGCAAGAGGTGGTGGTTGAGGTGGGAGCTCGAATGTTGTCCGATTGTGACGACAACGGCAGCAATTTTTAAGAAGGCAGGGGAGATGTTAATGAACAATCCCGACTACAATCTCTTCCGGACTCCATGTGCGACCATTGTATTGATTTGATGTTGAAGGACATGGGCAAGATAAGTAAAGTCAAGAGAGTGGTTGAGCAAGCAAGACAAGTAACCACTTTCATCTACAACCATGGTTATTCCTTGAACATGCTCGGGGAGAGATGTGGGGAGACTTGGTCGGACCAGGCATCACCAGATTCGCTACGAACTTCATAGCATTGAAGAGCTTTGAGGCGAATGGCCGACTCGGGATCGATGTTTGCATCGAGGTTGGTTTCGTGGAGACAATCAGCTACACCCCCGGGAGTGGAAGCCGCAGTACCATCGCTCAGACAATTTTGGCAAAATGTGAAGGTGGTAGTAAGGGTGTTGCATCCTGTAGTACGGTGTCGAGATTGGTAGATACCGAGCGAAACCAACCATGCCACTTCTTTATGCTCTTTGTGGGCGCATTGAAAGTATGTTAAAGCTTTGATACCACGTGGCTACAAGAATTATATAAAGATCATCAATGACCGATGGGAAAGCCAACTCATGCATCCATTGCATAAGGTCTGGTGAAAATTTGATGATGTATTTACTTTAGTGTTACTTATGTACCAATATAATTTTTATTTGTTTTAACCATGTGTCCACCGTCAAATATTTCAAGATACTATTTGAACCCCAAGTACCGGATACGCATGTACTTGGGACGAACGCAACTCATTGAGGCGGGTAAGCTAGTGGTTGCAAAGTTGGAACCAGATCCCCAAGCACGGGCATTGGCAAACCTAGAGGTGAGTTGTGTGCTTCAATTACGGAAATATGTGCTTCAACTATATATTGTAATTGTAAATATTTATAAGTTTTCGATTGTGTGTAGATTAAAACCTTTAGGGAAGCCCGTGGGAGTTTTGGGTTCCCGGAGTGGTCGGACGTGACAAAAGTGATCCGTGTATGTATTACGTTTAATTGACATACGAAATTAAATTATCTTATGTTTTATGTATTACATTTAAATGACATACGAAAATTAAAATATGCTATTGTTCTTATGCAGCTGAATGGTGGGTGTTGTATGGTAAAGATGCACCTGCTCAAGAAGATAGCAAGTACGCTGTTAGCTCAAACATGCTCTGCATCCGGTTGTGAGCGGAACTCGAGTACTTTCAACCTCATTCATTCAAAGAGGCGGAATCGACTTGGCTCCCCAACGGCTAAATGACTTGGTCTTTGTGCATTACAACCGTGGCTGAGGGTGCAAAACATGTTCTTTGATAAGGAGGATGATACCCCCGCCGAGCTCGCCAACATCTTCCAGCTTGACTCAAGAGGGAAGATCCATTAGTAAGAGTGGGTGCGGGAGCCCCCCCCCCCCCCACCCCCCCTTCAACCTTCCCCCCAAACCACCCCCCCCCCCCATCCCCCCCCCCCCCCCCCCCCCCCCCCCCCAAAGGGGGGGGGGGGGGGGGGGGGAAAAAAAAAAAAAACCAAAAAAAAAAAAACCAAAAAAAATAAAAAAAAAAAAAAAACAAAAACCCCAACCCTCCAACCACCCAACCCCCAAAAAAAACACCCCCCAAAATACAAAAAAAAAAAAAAAAAACCCCAAAAAAAAAAAAAATCAAAAAAAAAAATCAAAAAAAACACAAAAAAAAAAAATAATAAAAAACCCCCCCCCCCCACCCCCCCCCCCCCCACCCCCTTTCCCCCCCAAAAAACCCAAAAAAAAAAAAACCAACCAAACCACATCCACCCCCCTCCAACCCAAAACAAAAAAATTCCCAACAAAACAAACACACCCCCAAAATTTCCCAAATTTTTCAAAAATTTCACACCCCAAACCCAAAAAAATAAAATAATAAAAAAAAAAAAACAAAAAACAAAAAAAAAAAAAAAAAAAAAAACAAAAAAAAAAAAAACAAAACCTCCCCCAAAAAAAAAAAAAAAAAAAAAACCACAAAACCTCAACAAATAAAAAATAAAAAAAAAAAAAATAAAAAAAAAAATAAATTTAAAAAAAAAAAAAAAAAAAAAAATAAAAAAAAAAAATTTTTTTTCTTCTCTCCCCAATAAATATTTTCCCCTTCCACAAAAAATAAAAAAAAAAAAAAAAAAAAAAAAAAAAAAAAAAAAAAAAAAAAAAAAAAAAAAAAAAAAAAAAAAAAAAAAAAAAAAAAAAATTAATAAAAAAAAATAAAAAAAAAAAAAAAAAAAAAAAAAAAAAAAAAAAAAAAAAAAAAAAACCTTTAAAAAAAAAAAAAAACCCCCAAACCCCAAAAAAAAAAAAAAAAAAAAAAAAAAAACTGAACTGAACCATTTGTATTTAGCCTTCCATCACCCCAAGAAACAGCTAGAAAAATGGAAATCATATAAAGGAATGACATAAAGGGACATGAGGATTATAGTCCAGTGCTTCATGTTGTGTGTACTAAAGTTGTCTCTTGCCTGGATAATTTAAATTTGAGTCATTTATGGTGCAATATTTTAGAATCACCAAATAGTAGGTTTCACTTCATGCCCTTTCAATTGATGTCCATGAGGATGATCTGATCAGCCTACCATCCAAATAGTCTACTTTCATTAAAAGTGACACTGGAAACACAAGACCTTACAAAAGGATGTAAATAGAAAATAGGGAGAAACAATAGTCATCTCAAGCCTTGCTCAAAACTAGTGGGGTTTAGCTAGATAAATCATGTTCCACCACTCAACCTATGGACTGTCAAATGATAACACGTATTTTCTAGTAATTTTAGCCGAAGCTACAATTGGCAATCCTCTTAATCTTTCTTTTTTTGGGATCCTCTCCCCTTATCCTTTAACATCTTCAACTGGCTCCACATCACTCCCCACCAGTGCATCAATGATCTTTCATTGTATGTGATCGAACCATCTCAAATAGATTTCTTTCATATTCACAAAATATACACCAATAACAGATTTACACACTCAAGAACAAGGGCAAGGGTCCCCCAATAATTAAGGATCCTTCGGGAAAGGAAAGGACAAAAATAAGAGAATTATTCTACTATAAAGCAAGAAATCAGTATATCACAACAGTGAAATGTTCAACATAAGCAACATAAAAGAAATGAAAATTATAACAATAATACTACCACCAGCCAGTAACAACTACAATAAGTACTGTCAGTAATGCACTCAAAGTGAAAAAATTAACTTACCGTACCCCATTATGAACATCACGGTGATTCTTATGACCCGAAACGCCATAATTATCAAAACTAATTATCTGGAAACCATGAAATCAAACAAGGATATATGAGACATGAATTCTATTGTACATTCGAGGATCATGTGAATGGAATCTGAAACAAGCAACAAGGGAACATTTTATGCAGTTAATTACAGAAGAACTTACCACATCAATGCTTTTACTTGAAATTTCCTCTTTAACAATGTTTGCCAGTAGACTATGGCTCCAGATCTTGTCAAATCCATCCTAGAAGTGATAATTACCAAAATATTACAACACATGCGCCATAGATCATTGTTTCAAACTGGAGGCAAAAGCAAATGAGGAAATGGGATACCTGTAAATCTGGATGGTCCAATATTTTAACATGTTGGAGTGGAACCTGTATATTATCTAAAAGATTATGTAATTGACAAACAATGGTGTATATATACCACATCTTTGTTAACAAGACTAGAACCAGCAAAGTCACCACCAAAACGAAGGCTATTATTCAAGCCAACTTGAACCTTATTTCTTTATTAGAGTGCATCATACTATGAAACTGAAATCTAAAGTCTTGAATATTCCTGTGCCAAATTTGCATCACCTTGAGAACAGCACAAGCCTGGTAAAGTTCTTCCTTTCTAAGGTTTCCCTTGCCATCTATGTTACCTGCATGACAGGTGAAGCAAAAAAAAAAAAAAAAAAAAAAATTTGTCAAGAGATGATAAGTCAGAGAAAGAAGAATTTGACAGAAAGATAGGTAGCTAGATGAAAGGATAAACAGGGTAGGAATCCACCTAAGCTTCACTTGGAATACACCAAGCACACTACTGAATCCACAGCAGCAAAATTTCAGAAAACTAAACTGACATATTACTTCAAATCGTGTGCCTGAATGGCTGGCGGCTGGTTATATATTCTCAAAAGCTGACTCCTAACAAGACTCGAAATAGCCTAAACCAACTAGTAATAAAACTAGCACGTTAATTGACCAATAAAAGACTTCAAACAACTATTACTCTAACTAGGACTCCAAATTAAACTAAATAATAAAGTAAATTCTGTATTCCTAACTCTTGCCCTTATTATAGGCATGTTAAAGTAGCTCAATACAATGATGGACCAATTAGCCAATACATATGTAACCCAATTCAAGGTTTATTGCCACTAAGCCAATTTTTGTGATTCATCTGCATCACTTACTCAAGTTACCGGCACAGTGGCAAAGAAAATAGATCATATTCATGTAATTTCTTTGGGATTACTGGAAAGGAAATCATAAACTGCACTTGGTTTATAGGAGAGAATAGGAGAGAAGTCTACCGTTGATAAACTACACTTGGTTGATTGGAAAGAAGTGAGATCTACCATTGAAAGAAGCTCTTTCTGCAAGTGACATAGGAAGTTTAGCAAAGAAACTATAGCCTATGTATAATTGCCAAATATAGGTGGCTAATGAGTGGGAGATCCTTGAGATAAGGAGCACTTCTGGGTGCAGTTTGTTGTAAGCTATATTCACTAATGAAACCTTCAAGCAACATATAAGGTTTCATGTAGGAGAATGGAGGTTTACCACACTCTGGAATGATGTTTGGTGTATTGATGTCCCCCATAAAAGTATATTTCCCATATGTATGACATCATGCAAAACATTAGGTGAATGGTGCACAACACCTATGGCTCATCTTCTTGAAAATCTCAATTATTAGGAACTGCCACAGATGGAAATGCTTGTACTTCTTTTCCAGGATATATGATTATATCAAAACCAGCATGATAGAAGGGTTTGGATCTTAAGCAATTCTGTTATTTTCTTACTCAAATCTTACTCTGATGCATTGGAAGGTCCAGGAATGTCTGATTTCCCACCTACTTTCATTTGGGTAAAGAGAGTATCCATGAAATATTCGTTACATGGACTGCTGCTATGGTTGCTCTGACATGTCCATGATTAACATTAGAGGAAATTGGAGATCATTTTTGTATGGTTCCCAGTCAGTTATCTTTTTATTTATAGCCGCTTTTTCTGAGGCCTCTATAGTGGGGCTGATGCAGATAAAATCACTATAATGGGGCTTATTTTGGTAGAAATAACCCTTGGGTTGAGTTCTATACATGTTGGGCCTTTGGTCCAATGATTGTCATTGTAATAGGCCAATTTAATGGGCCTAAGATATGGGAGGGGATAGGAATATGGGATTCATTGTATTAGGCCAATTGATGCAGTCCAAGTCACACAAAAAGACCCAAGGAAGGAAAATGTCAAAATCAAACCAACAATCAAAAAACAGTGTTCACGGTACTGTTCCGTGAACAGTACCAACAGATTTTTGGAAAGTTTTGTCTTCTTCCTTAATTCAATTAAATTAGATTTATTTCCATAAAATTAGGCATTAATTTTATTTCCTAAATTTGTTTTGTTTCCTAAGATTAGTTGTCATATGAGTCAGTTATAGATGTTATTTGTTTTGAAAACTTTCTAAAAAATTATAAAGGAAAGTTTCTCTTTTATTTTTTGACATTCCCTTCTTGGAACTAGTCCTTCTGTCTTTTGTATTTCCTTTTAGCATTATAAATAAAAAGGAAGAAGATGCTGACAGTAGAGAGAGTTGGCCAGAGTTTTTATTAAAAAATTTTGGAGTGAGACTTAACCAAAACTCTTATTCTGTTCATTCCCATTTTCAGATGATATTAGTTTTACAAAAATTCATAACTTCTTCATTCATGGTTGGATCACCTTCAAATGTGGGTATATTATCAAACACATCCTAGAGTACTTCCCCTCCAAGTTTGAAGGCTTTCCAACTGCTAAATCTCAAGATAAGTGAGTTTTTCCATAATTTTATAATTCTGGTTTGTTAAAATCTCTGTCTGAGACCTACGGGCAAGATTGGTTTCGATCCCACCCGTTGGATCAAGCTCATCTTCTGGGATATCGTTCCTTATATCTTAAGGATCATTGTTTACAAGTTTCGAAGCATTCTATTGGATAGATTTGAAGTGGAGTAATTATTTTTCAAATTCAATCATTCTTATTTGTTGTTAAAGTGTTAAATTTAGGTTGGATTGTGATAAGATCTTGCAGCAAAGAGGGGTAATTAATTTGAATGTGTTGAAAAACCCCCTTTGCCATCACCAATTTCATTCTGTTACCTTTAGTTCTTAATGGGTTTATGGTTTTCATCTTCTAACATAATCTTCTAAGTTGTATCCATATGTCACACAGATACAAACTCATTCTCATGATTGTTCAAGCTACAGAAGTTAAGATATTTATGGACACTCCTAATCCACTTAATATAATCAATTTGAAAGGGAATACGTCTACCAAGTCAACCATTGCTCAACCACTTAAAACATTCGACAAGTAGGCAGAAAAAATTAAGGACTTGCTACCTAAGCATAAAGCAGTTCATATTGAGTCTAGGATGTGGTTCTCCATGTTAGCCTTAACACTATGTTTTCCAATTTCCATGCATATTGTAAGTTCTACATAATAGCAAGTGAGATTAACGGAAGAAAAAATTCTCAACCACAAACCATCTATTTCTTCATTCATGTATATACTACATAAAATTCATCAATGAGTTAGTGCCAAATCATAAATCAGTGTCAAACTATACCTGTTGACATGCATAGAAGGTGAAGATTATGTCCTCTTGATGTCAAATAAAGAATGGCTGGTGGGAAAAACCTGCAAAAATGCTATGTAACAGCTTTACGATAACATAAAACCACAGATTATCAAAGATATGTTCAAGTTACTGAATCACAAACATTGAATACAGTACTGGCGCTTTCAGCAACAGAAAGCCAAAATCTAGTTCCCAAAGAAAAGTCCTATAAGAGTATTTGTGAGTTATTAAGCTACCAATTTTAGTCATAATAGCACAACAATAACGACATCACAGACAAAGAGACTGATATTTATGTCATAGTAAATCGGTGGACAGTTCCTCAATCACCACTTTGATAATTACATAGGTTCAGCTCTATGAAGATATCCAAACAATATCCATCAAAGAATAAAGATATCATATGGGCACCCTAAGTAGATATGGAAATTATACTCTCCTACAAGGCTACAAGAAATGCTAGCCCTACGAACAACTAGGTGGCTATGAATTCTATGAATCACTGAAGAAGCAAGCTCGTTGAAGTTGTGAAATTAGGGCGTAGCATATGCTTCTAAAATGAATGTTATATTAGTAGGCAAGAAATTTCAGCAATTGAAGCTTACATAGATTCATCGTCCGGGTGGGCAATGACCAGCAAGACATTTTTCTTCCGAGCAACTTCACCTGATTTGGACACAGCACCAAAATTTCATCAACAGCAACATAGATAACAGATCGCATCAAATTGCAAAGTCGAATCAACTCACCATTAGACAGAAAGGCACTCTTGGCTGGAAAACAGCTTGTATTAAAAGCAATGCATAGAAAAATTGCCAATAGCGAAATCAGTAAGATGATTATCAAGAACCAAACCATCTGCGTACCTAAAAATATGGATTATGTCCAAAGTTAAATTTAAGATAAACGTGCCTGGCAACTCCGCAAATTAAATGGAGGAAGCATTGAGAGAGAGAGAGAGAGAGAGAGAGAGAGAGATCATGATTCATAACCAATAGGTAAATAACCATAGTTCGAAATTTCGGTAAAAATAATTTTCTACTTTCTATAGCAAGAATTCATATAGATTTCTTTCTGTAGATCTGTTCTTTTGATTCAACATAATAGCAACTGCGTCTGCTTTTGATTCGCTTAAAAATTTTTCTTGTCTGTGTTTCTTATTTTTCGTTTGGAAACAAGCGTTTTGGAGATTCGCATCGTATAGTTCAGATTTGATTAAAATGTACAACGGTATGATGGATCCTGAATTGATTCGCATAGCTCAAGAAAAGATGAGTAGAATTTCCCCAAGTGAATTGGCCAAAATCCAAGAACAGGCACTCTATTTTACCCTAATATTTGAATTATGGGATTTCTCGCCTCCTCCTTTCCGAATACTCTTGTCGTGTTTGTTCATAATTTCCATTTGATATCTTCTTCTTTTTTTTTCTTTTCTTTTTTTTCTAATTTCACTAAATTATAGACCGTACTCTTACAATTGATAAAGGGTCAAAAGGATCTCCACCTCACACAACAATGGCCTGAGCAGGGATCGTGTTTCGAGGGTTTGAAACAGGCACAGAACTTACCGCTGGGCAGCTGAAACGCAGTTGCAGTCGCAGTCACAGATGATGGTAACAGTAACCGGCGGAGACTGAGTAGAAGTTCGGACGAGGAGCTGAGTTGCAGTTGGTGGCTCTTCCGATGAAATGCTTACAGTGGAAGTTGCAGTCGCGGCGTAGAAGAAGATGAATAACAAATGAAGTGAAACAGATGGGAAACTCTCTAATTTAAAAGTATAAACGGTCAAGTAAGGGTGTCAACGGGCCGGTTCGGGCCGGTTTCGGTCCGGGCTGAATCGGTGTCGGGTTTTATAAACCCAGCCCAAAACATGTCCATTAAGAGTTCGGGCTGGGTTGGGCTGCGCTGGACACAATAACTAACGGGCTGGTCCGGTGTCGGTTTGTTATCGGGTTGGACTTATTGAGGTGATTTCGGTCTGATTCGGTCCGGACCGGGCTTATCAAGCTTATCGGGCCAATTTTATATGTAAGATATATTGCTTATTTTATTATTTCTATCTATAAAATTAGCATCATTCCTTCTATATGTATGTAATTCAATAAATTGTAACAATTAACATACTTTTTTCAACTATAGATTCATATAATCTTTCGAATCAAGAAGTGAACTATAACAGTGTAATATAATCCATCAAAATTTAAAATCATAAAAATTAAGAAATAGGGTCCGGATGAACCTTACCGGTGTTCGGGCTAGTTCGGGCTTCTTAACTGGCCGGTCCGGTCTGATTTCGGTCTGGGCTGAAACGGTGTCGGGCTTTACAAGCCGAGACCGAAACCTGTCCATTAAGGTTCGGTCCGGGCTGGATTCGGGTTATTTCGGGCCGGCTCGGTCCGTGCTACCGGGCCGGGCCCATTTTTGACACCCTTACGGTCAAGGGTATAATAGTCTACCTAACTAAAATGGTTAAGGGTATAATGATCCGTTTAAAAATAAACTCTGTTAAATACTCAGATGGGTGGTCCATGTATTTTTCAAAGTAGAGGATGATTTTGTAACATTTCAACAAATTGCAAAGGAGGTTTATAAAAATTTTCCAAAAATTTAAGTGGTGACGGAAAGATATCCTGTTGTCCAGCTGCATCAGCTGTGGTAACACCGAGTGAAGTCTAGCCGTGCAGTCACAATTGACATTTCTCCAACGACATGAGATGATTTCTATCCTAATGGTTTAGGTATTTTTGTAATATTCAACTGTAGTTCAAGTAATTGGCAATCATAAAGAGAGGGTGGTTAATTTTGTAAATTCAAATCCAATTGTGTGTAAGCATGTAGTTTTTGCTTTAGGCTATCAAAGCATTGCCAGTACAATGGATGGTGAAGTCTACTGACTTCCATTCGGGTCAACATTGGTGTTCATTGGATCGGTCGATCTGTATCAATTTTGGACTTAGTTGATCATTGATCCCAACCTATGTTTAATACTATTTTAATGAGGATCGAACATGTGTCGGTTCCCTATAGAATTGATTGGATCAGTTTTTGGCAACGGCCGATACCATATCCGATACCTGGATTTAGAACCATGCTGTGAGTGACAATGAATAAGCGATCAACAACTTTTAAAGATTTTGATATAACCTTTTTATGTGAAAGTTTAGTAGTTTTACATCTTATACAGAAATAAAGAAATAAAGAAACTGAAGGGTTTTTCTACGTGTAATTACTGCAATTTCTCCGACAGATATGCGTTAGTCTCCAAATGAAATACCCAAATTGCCCCCTATGTATAGGGGTTTCTCTAGTGCCCAATGAGTGCACTAAAGGGAATCAATTATAACTACATATTCTGTAAGAGCATGGAGGCGTATCAGGAATGGCCTCTCAACTTCAAATCAGTTGTGTAAGAGAAATATAATGGTTAATACTGTCTATCTCATGGGATTTACATCGTCTCCTCCCAATGGTTCTGGGAGGACGCGGCAATCCAATCCCGATGGCCGACACGTGGTTCTCGGGTGAATCCGAGACCCTCGTTCGAGCTGACACCCCCTGTCGACTTGGTTTGTCGATTGAGTGTCGGCTCGAACGTGGGTTTCGGATTCACCGATAGTCACGTATCGGCCATCGGGACTGAGTTGCCGCTGTCCTCCCAGAGGTTTTGGGAGGAGAGGATGCGGATCCCTACCTCATGTGTAGGTCCGGGGTAGATGCTAGAGACCATATTTTCTTTGAGTGTGCTCTTTCAGCTTGGGTTTGGAAAGAAATAAGAGAAATGTGTAGCCTTCACAATATTGGGGGAGATCAGTGGAAGAAGAGGCCAAAGCAATATGTGAGAAACCAAAGCAATATCCAAACCAAAAATGAAAAGCCAAAAAGTAAGACAAAAGGCACCTATCCAAATAGATATGGGCCAAGAACCAAGGCCGACAAGGACCTACAACATCAATTTACAACCAGGGTCTAATTGGATATGAGATGACCATTTCTCGGTGACAAAGGACCTTTAAACACTACATACCATAAACTAGCTTGCACATCAGTTCGGGTACAATATTTTCTAGTTATCACTGCACATCAGTCCCGAAATGAAATATCAAAACTGTATGCTTCTTATATATTAGGATTTTTGTGATGGCCTGGCCAATAAATATATATTAAAGAAAATTAACCGCCCCTGTTACATTCAGACAAACCTTTTCAAGTTACATCGTTCTCTGGTAGTGAAGCAGCCCCTTTCTTTCCCCCTTCTCTCTTGCTCTCTAAACATGGCCACTGTCCACAAACTTCCACCTGCTGCGGTGGATTCCTCCTCTTTTTCCTTCACCTGTGACAAGTCCCTGCATGTTTTGTGATAGCTTCTAATGATTCTGTTTCAGAAAAAAGGGAAAGGACTAAGGTATTGAAACAAAGTGTAAGAAAGAAGGTAAAAAGGAAGGTTTTCGTTTTTGGTGGAAAAAGGAAGGTGTTAAGAGTACTTACTTGATTACTTCTGTTTATGTTTTTGTGTTGGGAAGCAAGAGCTTAAATAGCAAAGGCTTTAAGGGTCTGAGCCTCTGCTTTTAAATGAATTCCACTTACCCTTGGTGGAATGCACACATCACCCACATAAAAAGGATAAACCTTAAGTCCCCACTTATGTTCTGGCTAATAGCATTATAAAGGATTTTTTTATTCATCAATTATGGAGTTTATATGAGTCAACTTCTTATTAAGATTTGTTTTATTGATGTGATTTAAATTTTGGGTAATCGTCTCTTGTTGTTCAGTTTTTTTAGTTGTGATTCAATGATTAGAGTTTATTCAGTGTTCATATTGATGTATTGGTATATGCACCAAGTGAACTTCGATGCCATGGTTAAAGTCCCTCCAACAGAGAAGATCCAAACCTAGAAAATAGTTGTCACCATCACAAATAGGTTGTGTTTTAAGGATCTGATCGAATCAGATTGATGATATGGAATAGGATCGACCCAATCCTAGGTAAGGCCGGGGCCGATCCTTATCTGGATCAGAGTTGCCAATGATTGATCCTGTTTTCTGATTCCGTGCAGTTGAACGTTGCCCACAGAGACCAGTCTTACCAACGTAATGGGGAGAAAAGGTAAATAACACCAGTCTTTACATAAATACTCTTAGATTCTTTTTTCTCTTCCACTTAATATGCTCATTTGATACGAATATACATCTACAGGTCGTCCACTCATTGTAGTTTATCATTTATTAAGGTCCTAAACATGGTTTCCTATTAATGGAAATTGTTGGTCATGTGTTATCATTGTTGGCAATTTAATTGAGGTGATAGCATAGTTGAGCTTATAGTCAGAGAAATGAGGAAGAGAGGGTGTCAGTACAGGAGAGAGAGTGTTTGTGCAAGTCACAATGATGCCAGTGTAAATGGAAGAGATGAGCCAACCTTGTGTATATGTTTTATAATGTTCTACAACTTCTAGAGTGTGGGTCATACAGTGGGTCCAACTAATGATGTGGCAAGAAAATAGAAGAGAGAGAAACTGATGTGGTCAGCAAGAGGAGAGAGAAATTGGTGATGTGGTGTCTCTCAAGCACATTCTAAAGAGAGAGAGAAAGAAGAAAGAGAATGAAGAGAGAGAAAGTGGAGTGAGAAGGAGGAGAGAGAAAATAAAGTGAAAGTATGGGTCCCACTGTCTGTGTGGCAATCATTGGGATGTGGCAACTGGCAAGCACTTAATGAAAATAGAGAAGGAAGAGAGAGAGGGAAGAGAGAGAGAGAGAACGAAGAGAGAGAAAGAAGAGTTGGGTGGGACCCACGGGTGAGGAGGCGTGCCACCATGGTGACCAGCCCCGCAGCCAAGGCCACAAGGCAGCCGAAGCCAGCAGCAGTAGCCATGCCGCGTGCCACAGGCCAGCAGCACAGCTACCATGCCGCAAGGCCTGCGGGCCAGCAGCACAGCCCCAGCCGCAAGGGCCATGGCCATGCAAGTTTTGTTGCAACTACGCAGCAGCCATGGCACACAACCCCACAAGCTGCCCATGCCGCAAGCAAGCCCACGCACATGCATGCCCATGGCTCCCTTGCAGCAAGACCGTGTGCACACCAGGTGCTTGTCGAAAATCCAAGAGAGAGAGTGGGACCAAACGCCATTAACCAACTCATTCAAGGGTTTATTTGAGATCTATGGTTTATAATGAGTCACGTAGGCAATATGCCGATCTAACGGATGAGGAATTTTCTGGCTAAAGTATATCGCGGAAGTCGCGTCAGAATGCTTCCGCAAAGCATTTAATTGGTTAGAGGTAATTTTATACGGTGATCCATAAAGCATGAAATCTGGTTTGTGATTGTGTGATGCGCGCGTATTGTGAAGGAGCGCTCCTGATCCAGATCGAATGGCTGCAAGCTTCTCCGATCGCCACCTGACCCGATCTGATAGATCGGATCTTCGTGAGACAATTCCGCCTTTTTATGATTGATCCAACGGTAGTCTAAAAAGATTCCTGATCGGCCCAATGAGAAATCGACAGCGCTTCCGAGTCGTCAGCTCTAGAAATGATCTAGTGTTACGGCAGTGCATGCTTATGAGTAAAAAGATGCTTTTTGTTATGATCTCATTGGCCGAGACTGTAACGGCCATATCTCGCCATGTAGAGTCCAAATCAGACGATTTCAAATGCACTGAGCTCCATTCTGAACACTCTACATTGTGGGCATGATTAGTGGACGAAGTTGAGAGAGCAGCTCTGGTTTTTGGGCGAAAAATCCTCTTTTGAAGGTATGGTGTGTGTTTAAGGCTTGAATTCTTATCACTAACCTGGGTACAATGGGGTGCCATTAATTTGTAATGAAGAGCTTGAATGAGTGTTTGTGAGTGAGGGATGGTGTTTGAAGCTCTAAGGGGCATTGAATGGTGGTTTTGCCATTAAAGAAGAGTTGCGAGAGCTTGATATGTTCCCATCCTATCGGGATCACAAATAGATTAGATTCACTTACATTCGTATCTTATTTGAACTCCGTGAGCCTATGCTGAAAAGAGGAGAGACTTCTAGAAGGAATGGTGTACTACATTGAAGGGTAGTGTGAGTACTAGCCATTAATAAAGGAGGTATGCACTCAAGGTGTTTGTTAAAACACCAAGAAAGAAAATTGAGATTGTTGTGAGTATCTGAAAGTATTGAAGGGTATGTTGAAGAGTGGAGAGCATTACCAGGCTTCCCAGAGTTACTTCAGAGTCTTCCCAGAGTACGAGGAACTTACTCACAAGGGTTGTAAGCCTTCCAACCTTGTATGAGCTTTACTTTATTATTTATTGTACTCAGTTATTGCTAATTTAGGTGGAAAATGAATATACCTAACTAGCATGTGCTAGAACTGTAAGGGCAGTGCTATAAGCTCAAAAATTGCATTGTTTGCTTCCCGTGGGTGTGGGTTAAGCTTAGTGTGTGCAACGTGTGCTGAACACTGGTACTTGATACCTGAATTATTGGCACATTTGTGCCTTCCTAGTTTTATGCTGGGTAAATTAGGTGTATGTATTCCCTGCTATGTAAACAACTAAAAGTAGAGTATTGGGTATATATGGAGCCCGTAGGGCATTACTCCATGGACTAGCCATCACCCACTGTGGTAGTGAACCACGTATATCTGTGTTGTGGATGTTATGTGCATTGTTTATATTCTGTATTTTGTGAAGTGCGTAGAATGACCTACAAGATGGATATGCACAACATGGTAGACCTAACCACTATGTGGTAGTGAGATAGTTGTGCATATGACTATATTTTTGGCAATAGTGTTCAGTGATAGTGTGGTTGTGCTCAGTGATTGAGGTGTCAGCTCAGGACAGTATTGGTCTTCAAGTAATTATTTAGGAGGAATTTTGAAGACACTGATTCACCCCCCTCTTAGTGTCAACATCTGATCAACAGAAACAACAAAGTGGTTTTTTTTTTTTTTACATCACTTTGATTAATTGGAAGGAAAATTTAAAAAAGAAAAGCAATGAAATTTTTGAATTTAAAAGAGAAGCTTTGTAACCAGTATATCATATGTTATCACATTACTATGTAGTAAATTCTAAATTATTCTATATTAGTTATTAACTTACGTTTTCATCCAAGTCCTTTGCATTTGAAAAGAAAAATAAAATTTACATCTAATAAGTACTATTACTAAATATGGTAAAAAAAAACTGAGGTAATTTATATTTTATATTTTAATACAGTCATTTTTTTTTTGGTACATCAGATAACTAAGTAATACAAATTGAGGGAGAAGCCATGAAATCTGATCGACAAAGATCAACAATCCATGGAGTGGTGATGGGCCAACAAACCCTCCCTACACAGGTTAGGGCCCTCCTTGTAAGGGAATGGGCAACATTATTTACATCCCTTGAACACATGAGAAAAACAGACTTCCTTGCCTTGTGACTCATATAAGTAATATCATCAACAACAGTTTTGATCGAAACATCGCCCTCATGAGTGGAGGAAGAAAGCATCCTAATCACCTTCCAAACAGTTTGATTCCACAATCACCTTTGAGTAGCCTGCTCGAAAAACCTCCTGAAGTCCAGCTAGAATTGCAAGTGCTTCTCCCAGCATTGCATTAGAGAATGAAAGTGGTATAGACATCATAAGAATAGGTTCACCACTATATGATCTTAAAACAAATCCAATACCAGCAGACTTGTCAACAAAGGAAAGAGTTGCATCTGTGTTCAACTTGAACCAGCTAGCAGTCGGTGGTACCCAATGTGGTATCATAAGATTGGAAGCATAGGAGAAATTTACAAAAGGAGTTGGAATTAGTGCAGTCCAATACTCCTGAAAATCTGCCTCAACTCTAACAATAACATCAGTAGGAGTAGACAATTTATTCTCAAAATATAAAGCATTCCTGGATTTCCATAAATTCCAACAAAGACAGCATAAGAGAACATCCTTCGAGCTGCATCTTTGGATAAGTGAGAGTTATCAATAAGCTTTAAGAGCCATTGATACAACATAAGATCATCATGTTCAGACACCAAAAAATACATTTGATGAACCATGCCATGCTGCTCGTGCAAAAGGGCATGTAAGTAAAAGGTGATCAATAGTTTTAGAAACCATACCACATCTTCTGCAAATTCTATCCACCAAAATATTTCGTCTAATAAGCCCTTCACTAGAAGCAACCCCTTGGCCACAACTTCTCCAAAGAAACTCCTTGATTTTAGGCAAAGTTTTACAATTCCAAATTTGCTTCCAAATTATGTTAGGCACCATCCTCCATTTCACAACTTTAAAAGAAGTAGGAGAAGAAAACAATTTGGCCTCTTTAAGGTTTGATAGTAAATGATAAGCAGATTTAACTGTAAAACGCCCATTTTTTGTACCTTTCCAAATAAGACGATCTGGTCTAGGAAAGAAGCTTAATGGAATGCCTTTTATAGCAGCCACCTCCTCCACAGAAAATAATTGATGTAAGATTTCCTCTTTCCACATAAAATTCCTGTCATCTATAAGATCAGACACAAAATGATAAGGACAATCAAGTGGCTGAATTTAATGAATTTTATTATCTCTATAATTAGGAAGCCGCTTATCTTTCCACATGTGAATCAAGTCACCAGTACCAACTTTACAAATAAGTCCAAGGCAAAGGATTTCATGGACAACCATAATGCTCCTCCATAACCATGATGGATTATGTCCCATTTTGGCATGAAAATAAAAATCCACATTAGGAAAATAAATAGACTTAAGAAACCTCACCCAAAGTGCATCAGGCATCTGCCATACCAGCCATGCAAGCTTGGCTAAAAGAGCCTAGTTCTGAAGGGATGGATCTCTAAGACCAATACCCCCTTTCTCTTTGAAAAGACATAATCTGTCCCAAGAGATCCAATGGATACTCTAATCTTTTTCACCATTATGCCAATAAAATTTTGCAGCTGCTTTCTTAATACTAGAAAGCAATGGGCCGACAATTTAAAAATGGGCTGACAATTTAAAGTGGAGTCCCACAAAATTAGTCATAGGCAACACAACCGACTTAAGTAAAACTTTTTTACCAGCCTTGGAGAGAAGATTGCCCTTCCAATTCTGCATTTTTGACAGCACATGCTCCACATGGTCTTTGAATAGAAAATTCTTAGAACCCCCAAACTCAGTTGGCAAGCCAAGGTACTTAGAAGGACCCTCTCCATAAGGAACTTTGAAAACTCGAAAGAACCATCGTCAAAACTTTAATGGGGTGTTTCGGCTAAATGTAAGACATGATTTCTTCAGATTAATTTTTTTCCTTGAAGCCTTACAATAGCAATCAAGACACTGCTTCAAATAAGTAAGCTCATTTAATTTGACTGAAGCAAAAAGCAAACAATCATCGGCAAATAGTAAGTGAGTAAGAGGTGGTGAAAGATGCTTGATTTTAAGACCCCCAATTCTCCCCTAATGGTGCCCTCATTAATAATCAAAGATAGAACATGAGCACACAAAATGAAAAGAGCAGGTGATAATGGATTGCCCTGGCGAATCCCTCTAGTGGGTGTAAAACACCCCTTCTCAACACCATTAATAACTAAAGTGTACGAAATAGATTGGATGCAGACCATAACAAGATTAACCTAATCAAGAGAGAAACCCAAAGCACACAAAACTTTTTCAATAAAGGACCACTCAAGTTTATCATATGCCTTCATCATATCTAACTTAAGTCTATCATATGCCTTCATCATATCTAACTTGAGAGCTAAAAATCTGGATTTTCTCTTCTTTTGTCTTTTAATATAATGAAAGGCTTTGTGTGCTAAGAAAATATATAAGAGATGAATCTCTCTGGAATGAATGTCGATTGATTGTGACAGACAATACACCCCAAAATACCCTTAATACGACCAACCATAATCTTCTATATAATCTTCACAACCACATTACAAAGACTAATTGGTCTAAAGTGGTTTAATAATTCAGGCTAAGCTACTTTTGGGATAAGACAGAGATATGTTTGATTCAAAATAGGAGGAAGATAACCAATCCTAAAAAAATTAGAAACCAAACTTGATAAGCTCCTCATGAGTAGTATTCCAAAATTTCTTATAGAATTAGGGAGGGAACCCATCTGGCCCAGGTGATTTGAGAGGTGCTAAACCAAAAACAGCCTTCCGAATTTCCTCTACTCTAGGGACTGAAAGAACCTCAGCATTCATCTCAGCAGTGGCCTGTAAGTGCGATGTTTTGTAATTGTATGAAATGGTTGAAATATAAAAAATAAAAATGAAGTCGCCACATAGATAAGATCTAGGACCTATATATAATTTGTCACATGAGAAATGCTAATGACTCACGTAATGGATTAAGGCTTATGGTCAAACCAGAGAAACAATGGGTAAGTGTCATGTTACAATTTGGGAAGGTGTTAGGCACCCAAATTGCCTAATCCGAAGATTAGTCTCCATATACTATCCTTTCCTATCCTAATTAAAATTATAGGCAATGACTAAACAACTTTTAATAGGCACCAGACCTAGGTTCTAGATATATTTCAATCTAGGAGCAAGCCATACAATTACGAATATAAGAGAAAGAAAATTAAAATGTGATATAGATCAGAAATAAAATGATTGGATGACGGATTAATCAGTCAATTTCGGATAACAAGTGCACAACTCTCAACACATTGACAGATAAAGTCATTTTCAGTTATTGAAGCGTAGTCCAAAGTTCAAATGCAATGGCTTTGAAATTAACTCTAAAAATGAAAGAAAATGAGAAGTAAATTAAAAATAAATTAGTTTAGGACTGAACTCGAATGATGAGCACTCAAGCTACCTACGTATCTCAGGATAAGCCCAAGAATCAAGCCCAACGTAGTTCAACCACTTGGGTTGGTAAGATGGTAGATCCCTATAGCCACTAGTCAAGCTAATAGGTCATCTAGGTTTAGGATATTGAATAGATTCCTACAGTCACTAGTCAAACTGGTAGGTCATCTATGTAAAGCAGTCGAATAGACTTCTACAGCCACTAGAAATCAAGCCCAACGTAGTTCAACCACTTGGGTTGGTAAGATGGTAGATCCCTATAGCTACTAGTCAAGCTAATAAGTCATCTAGGTTTAGGATATTGAAAAGACTCCTACAGTCACTAGTCAAACTGATATGCCATCTATGTAAAGCAGTCGAATAGACTTCTACAGTCACTAGTCAAGCTGGTAGACCGTCTATGTAAAACAATTGAATAGACTTCTACAATCACTAGTCAAGCTGGTAGACCGTCTATGTAAAGCACATCGAATAGACTTCTATAGCCACTGGTCAAGCTGGTAGACCGTCTATGTAAAACACTTCGAATAGACTTCTACAGCCACTAGTCAAGCTGGTAGACCGTCTATGTAAAAAATAGGGTTTGAAAGGGACTTCCATGCGATGATGGAATGCTTGCCCAGGATTGAAGGGACTTCCATGCGATGATGGAATGCTTGCCCAAGGTTGAAAGGGATTTTCATGCGATGATGGAATGCTTGCCCAAGGTTCCATGCGAAGATGGAGAATTGAGATGAAATTTGAAATTTGAAAATTGAATTTAAAATTAAAATTGAGTTTGGAATTGAAATTGAAATTGAAATAGAAGTTGAATTGAATTTGAAATTTAAATTGGACTTGGAATTAAAATTAAAATTGAAACTGAAATTGAATTGAAATTGAATTGAATTTAAAATTGACATTGAATTTGGAATTGAAATTGAATTAAATTTGATTTTTCTTGAAATTTGAATTCTTGAAATTATGCTTGATGATTGAAACGGTAAAATTTGAAAAAAAAAGAAAACATAATTTTGAAGCCAGTGTGCTAAATATAAAGTACATTATGATGCAAATTGGGTATTATTGCAACCCTCATTGCGGTTGGACTGAGCTTGGGTGATGGATTCCTAAGCAGCCTACGTATCTCGGGGTGAGGTCCGAGAATCAAGCCCATACGTAGTTCAGAATGAACTACGCATAAAAAAATGAAAACAATCTCTATTTGTCAACATGTGAGAGTGTACTCTTGACATTGGAAAATAGGCATCTGAGCCTTGTTTTATTCTTACATACATCCATACATCTGTATTTATTCACGAATCACAAGCGCGTGAGCCCGCATTGCACGGGAATAATTACAAAAATTTATAGAAATTCCTACGAGATACATAAGTAGGGATTGCGAATCAAAACTATTTAATACATTTCCTCTCGCATTATGGGATATATTAAAGGGGTAGGGGACGTACTAGTCTATCTCGCCCGTCACTACGCTAGGGATGGTAAGTGCCGCATGCATATCGTGTTACCCACCCTCATCGAATAATTATGGGTGCACGACGACAGAACCCATATACCATATAAAGTCAAGACATAGAGTTAGGGGCATTACCTGCCTGTGAGTAGAGGTGGTCAAAGGTGAAACAACCTCCTAGTTTCCTGATAGTAACACCTTTTTTGCTGAAATGGAATGCATCCAACACTGTTCTAATCTAGGAATTCAACATGGTAATGAATAGGAAAATAAAAATATGGTAATGCATCAAACTTAACAACATAAACCCATAGGAAGTGGCTATGGTCTCTATTGTTACTGGGTTTGTGATATGCAGGGGACTAAGAAAACATAACTCACTATTTCCACATAACTTAATTAGATCTTAAGGTAAATAATAACACAAACATAGAATCCTAGACACGCACCGGGAAAATCTTCATTGGACTATTCTGTGCAACTGATTAAACAGATACAAGTACCAAAAACCAAAATGGGTATACTTCTACTTAATTTCAAAATAAAAAGTGGACCTCAAATGCCCCAAGATTAATGTAATGCTAACTCCAAAGAAAACAAATAGGAATCAATTCTACTGCAGGATCGATTTTCCAATAATATAGATCAATTCAACCAAAAACAGCAAGGATTGAACAAAGAAATAAGAAAAAAAAAACATTGCATAAGAAAATAAAGAGGAGAATAAAAATTGCAAAAGAAAGAAACTTGTGGAGAAAAAATACATAGGAAACGACTTGTAGAGAGATTCTTGTAGAATAATGTTAAGAGTCGACAGAACTAGAAATAGGAAATTGCCGAACCAAGAACCACCCCTAATGATGCAACCGGATAGCGAAAAATCATGATTGACTCAGCTTGAAATGACCCGAAGAAAACCACATAAACAAAGCATTGATGTATGAAACGAACTGATCTCAGATCTGATTCGTGAAAGAGATTTCAGATCTGAGATGATGTTAATGAACTAGAGAACGAACCAAAATTCGGAATGAACATCTGAGAACAGATTTGTAGCAAGAACTGCTTGAAGACATTGGTAGGAATGAACATCTGCTCATGAAGAAGGATAGTGATCTCAAAAACGGACTGAAAAATCCCAAGAACAAAATGATGTTGAAACTCAGTGACTTTTAAAAATTATTGAAACAAACTAAAAATATCTGAAGAATCACGGCTGATTCAACCGAAAAAGAAAACTAATTGAAATGGAGTCAAATTTCAGATATGAAAAAAAATGAAAATAGGACAAAGAGTTTCAGATCTGAAACAAAAACTGGAAATTTCAACGAATCATAAGAAGAAATGTAATTGAAGCGAATCATCAGAAAATGGGACGATGGGAACTCCGGTGATGGATACAAAGAGATTGCTGAAAATAAAACGATGAGAAAATATTCAGATTAGATCGAACAGAAAATTTAGTGAAAAAATAAAAAATAAAAAATTGAATTAACGGATTTGAAAACAAGAAGATCAACCGGAGAAGCATGATAATCACAGCAAGAAAGAGAAACAAAGAAAAGAAACGTAAACCAAGTTTCAAGAATTTTCTCTCAATAATTTCAAGAACTTAATCAGATTTCAAATGTCGACATATTTTATCATTGGCAAAACAAAATTTCGTAGAAAAGAAAATGAACAAACCTTCAGAAGAGTTAACTCAGGTTGTTGGAGAGGAGTGATCGCTTCCAGATCTGCCGACTCCTCATGAGACTGAATCTTGTTGGAAAAAATGAAACCGGACCTCAAATCTGGATTCAAGAACCAGATCTGAGAAATATACCCCGCCGGAGAAAAAGACCAAATCTCAGATCGTCGGAAAGTACCAGATCTAAATCGTGTTGGAGAAGAAGACCAGATTTGGAGATTCAAGTTTCAGATCGTTGAAGTCATCCGCTGCCGTTCCGTCGCCTTCGCACTACCGTCGCCGTCGCACTACCGCCGTCGCCCTAGACCGCCGTCATCACCATCGCCACCATCTTCTTCTTCTTCCTCCTCAAACCCCCTTCTCTCTCGGCTCTCTCTTTCCTCCTCACTTACTCTCTAACTCTCTGTTTCTCTACGTTTTTCAACAACTGAAATGTCTTTTGCTTTTTTTTTTTTTTCCTTTTTATATCCAAATGAATTTCCTAAAATACCCTTTGAATCAAACCCCCCCTTTTTTTGGATTCTACCGTAAGTCTTTCTTCTTTCTTTTTTTTTCCTTTTTTTATTTATTTGAATGTTGCCTTATCGATTTTATTAATTAATTAAAAAGACAGATTTAGATTTCTTTCCCTTTAATTTTTATTTTATTTTATTATTATTATTATTATTATTATTATTATTATTATTAGGATTAATTACACAGACACCCCCTCTAATGTAGTGAAAATACATAGAACTACCCTGCTTTTATAAAAGCTACACAGAATACCCCTCTAACAATCCTATCATATAATCTCACCCACATCGTTACTTTTAACTTAACAGCAGAAGATCAATTTTTTTTAGACAAAAATACCCTTACTAAGTGTCTTTTAGATAAATTTTTTTAAAAGGATTTATTCTTTTTAGATGCTAAAAAGACTTTTTTTAT
The DNA here is from genome assembly GCA_028583415.1 of Protea cynaroides. NCBI lineage: Eukaryota > Viridiplantae > Streptophyta > Magnoliopsida > Proteales > Proteaceae > Protea > Protea cynaroides. Next base: position 17,622,105 of record CM053272.1, on the reverse strand, counting down.
CTTCAAAACTTTTCAATTTCATTTTTATATTTTTTTTTGTGATTTTTTATTTTCATTTTCATTTTCAAAAATGCACTTAGTAAGGGTATTTTTGTCTTAAAAAAATTTGATCCTCTGCCGTTAAGTTAAAAGTAACGGTGTGGATGAGATTGTATGATAGGATTGTTAGAGGGGTATTCTGTGTAGCTTTTGTAAAAGCAGGATAGTTCTATGTAGTTTCACTACAGTAGAGGGGGTGTCTGTGTAATTAACCCTTATTATTATTGTTATTATTTATTTATTTATTATTATTTAATTATTCATTTGAATGTCTATTTCTTCAATTTCATTGATTAATTAATTAATTAGAATAGGTTTAGATTTTATTTATTTGTTATTTTATCATTATTTTTTATCCTTGTTTTGGTTTATCTCATCCCCCTCCAGACCCGGTGTTGAGCATGTTTACTGAGATCAAGGACACCCAGAGGGTCATCCTCGAGTCTCAGCGAGAGATGGGTCAGGAGTTGGGACGTTTGGCTCGTAGCCTACGGGTGACTCAGGACCAGGTGCACTGGCTTAGGGTCGCATACGAGAGAGACTATGACATAGCAGACCCTATTCCTCCTAGACCCCCTTCCCCATGATTGTCCCTTTTTATTTTCTTCTGTTTTGACTGTTTATATAACAGGGTAACTGTCCGATTTATGGACCGTACCCTGCAACATTATTTTATCTGATACTTCCTTTTTCCTGTTTAAATGAAAGTTTTCATGGTTCACCTAACTAGTGCATGGGTATCATTAAAATTCCATATTTAATACAGTATTTTATGCTCTTTCTTAATCAGTCTCAGGTATCAAACAATGCTTAGGGTGTGTCTATATTAAAATTTTTAAATTTTTCCTAACTCAGTTCATTGACTTAGTTAAGTGCAATATGGTCTGTGGACAGAGTCCGAGGGCTCTGATACCAAGTTATCACACCCCAATTCTGAACCAACCAGAATGGTGTGAGTGAACCGTCATTGAACCAACGGTTCACACCAGGATCTCGAATAGACCGTGTCCACTCATACAAACCATTGCACATAACCACAATCAGAATATAAATAATACAGCGGAAGTCTTTAAATAGAATGAACTGAGTATCTATTGATAATTTAAATAAAATATCCCATTATTTCAATTTCAATCATAAAATATAATATCATTACATCTCTTTAAAAGTCAACCGAAAATAACTGAAACAAATAAATAAAATCAAATCAAAGGTACACGCAGAAAGGGCACTCGCATGAAGCGTCATGCTCGTCCTCTCCTGCCTGTACACCCAGAGCAGCAACATCACCATTACTCGGGAGCGTTCATGTAGTCATCCACCGTGTAACCTGCATCAACATCTAAAAACAATGTATATACAAAGGGTGAGCTCACAACTTAGCTCAGTAAGACAATCAGACAGTTTCACAATATTATGCATGAGTAACAATCAATTTTATGCTGTGGTCTGGTTTAAGTTTGCAATGTGCTATAGAAAGGTTTGGTGGCCCCCGCACCTCTATACACGAGTGTGTGGCACCGCATGGAATCACACCACCACCGGCCCACATGCACCCATCATGGAATAGAGATAGAGCTAAGATACCCCCGTACCTCCCCTGATGCTCTACCCATACCAGTACCTAAGCCCCTACTGGCCAGGGCTCGCAAACTGGGCTCGCAACTAACCAATCCTATATGTCATCCATGTACGCTCTATCCCAGCACAGCCGTCTACGGCATAGAGATAGAACTAGAGCGTGCAGGCCGGGCTGGAGACCACAATACCTCACCTCCCCCTGATACCCTATCCGCAACTAACACACTAGGATAGAAACATAACATAGGTAAACCCTATCCCAACATAACTCCCTACGACATAGAGATAGAGCTAAAGCATCGTGGACAAGCCAGCGTCGACCTCGGAGACCACAGTGCCACATAACCATGGCCAGGCCATCATCAACATCGGAGACCACCGTACCACGACCTTCCCTTGATGCCCCACCCGTACCAAGCATGTTAAGACAGAATACTACAAAAGGTGCCAGTGTGAGGAATGATCCCAGACCCATGCCCCACTCCACACACTAACGAAAACAATCACATGCTTAACAATCACATCCTATCAATGCATGAACAATAATAATAACTGAAAGTAAATGATGGCATGTGAATATGCACAAACATCACATCATATATATTCAGTGTTAATAACAAAGATTTACTGTCCATTAATTATTAGGTTTAGGTCAGATTCCCTTACCTGATGCTCATTTGATAGCTTGCTCCACGTCGCAAGATACAAACGTAAAGTCACAAAGTCCTACAATATTATTAAGGTTTTATTAGAATATTTTTCTTAGAGTTTCATGTTGGTCGGAAACCAACAAGGTTACAAAATACCCTCACAGAGCTGATCGGTGGCATGTACCGGTCGCAGCTCTGTGGGGAAGACTGGCGACCGGTATGGTAAGCCGGTCCCCACAGACCAGCCTCCCGGAAGATACCGGTGGCAACATACCGGCCTCACTGTGTGCAACCGGTATAATCGATCGATATGTCTCCGGAAGACCATACTAGGGTTTTTCGACTGCCATCGATCATCCTCCATGGATTTCCAGGGTTTCTCTTATCCATTCTAAGTCTGAGCTTTGAGTTAGAGTTATCTCCAACTCATTCAAGTCTTATTTCGATGAATATCATCTCGAAACTCGAATCTAGGGTTTGACGGCAACTTAGGGTTTTAAGGTCCAGTTAGGGTTTTAGATCAATACCTACTTTGCATGGTATTGATCTACCCACACCACTATCCTAGAGTCATAGGGTAAGAAGAGTGGTTAAACACTTACCGTCAACTGGCGTAATGGGAGCGTCGTCGAACGGTAATGGCGGCACCTCCTTCTTCTTCCTAGCTCCTTCTCCTTTCCAACCTCTTTTTTTCTCTAGGATTTGTGAGAGACAATAGAAAGGATTTGAGGAGGTTTAAGGGTGTATTTATAGGCTAGAATTAGGGTTTAGTAACCCTATTAGGATTAGGAAGGTTCAGGCATTAGGGTTTAGGAAAGTGGGACCCACAGAGATCAATTTCTGGATCTCCGTAGTCAGCTGCGTAGAGCTGACCGGTCGACCGGTACCATCGACCGATCAACATAAAATCATGTTGATTTGATCATCTTTGGTCCAATTTCGTACCTGTTTGTCATCCGCTCGTCCCGTCTGGCCCGGTGATGATCGGAAGATCTGTTACGACACAAAACCAAGGTTTAGACCGGGTTTACGGAGTGCGGGTCTTACAGTTGAAATCGCCCACACAAACCCATTTCTCAGACAAACACTGACCAATAGAAGAAAGCTGGAGCCAAACCGCCTCTCGGTTAGCCTTGATAGGATCCCCATACATACAAGTTAACCGGAACTTAGAAGATTGAGAAAGAGAAACCATGCAATCAATGAAATAATTATTACCAGCAAGGATTTCCACTGTCACTGAATCATGCCATAACAGAGCCAAGCCACAAGAAAGATTTTGAGGATCGATTACAAAAGAGTGATGGAAAGATGACTTTCAAAAAATTCGATCTACCTTGTTCTTCATCATTTTAGTCTCCATAAAAAAAAATGAGATCTAGCTTATCCACTCGGAGAAGATGAAACAAATTTCGAATTGTCAGGGATCTCCCCAAACCTTAACAATTCCAACTCAGGAGTTTCATGGTAACCAATTGAAAATCTCTCTTAATCGCTGAATGGGTAGAAGAGAAACCAAATGACTAAGAAGTAGACCCTGTAACACTTGGCTAAGATGTAGTAGAAACGAGAGCAGATAATTGATTGGGAAGATCCAAGGCACCAAAAAAACCCTAGCAGAAAACCCTAACAAAAACAGTAAAAGAGAAGGAAGGAATTTGATCACAGACACGCACAAACGCTCACTGGTGGAGGAGAGAACATGCACAAGGCGGAGTCTGAAATTTGAGCAAATAGCAGTGAACTAGACTTATAAGTGGGAGGTTGAAGAAAGTAATCGGCCTCTTTAGATCTAGAAATATGGCTGTCAAAAGGTCAATCGAGCTCAGAGGAGTTGTAGATCTCCAAATTCTCATTTGATCTTCTTTAGAAGTTGAATTGAAAGATTGGGAAAACACCAGTTTCCATATTCATACAATTTCAAAATAGTTTTCTATTGTTCCATTGTATTATAGCTATACAAGTTTCCTTTTTAAGTTTGAAATTTTCAAATTTTTTTTTTGAAATTTTCCTGCAATCAAATTAAACCATAATAATATTCCACTGATTATTTAAAGGGAAAAAGATCTACACGTTTTTTAGTTTGGGATCTATTCCCATGCCCTTCACATTTTTATATTCTCTCTCTCCTCCCACCTCAAGTAGTCCTTATTGCTATATATTTTTCCTTGCCCCATGGTGTTGCCAACAAAACTCTCCCATTAGAAAAGTATAGATTTTATTTTTTAAAACCTAAAATCAACGGACTAGACTCTTCTCAAATCCAACCTGTCACGGATCAACTTTTTTTGGGGCTCACAGTACATACAGCACCTCAGTTGCGCCTAGCTAAGGCCAACCTTACTTTCTTTTCACAGCAAAATACATAACCCAACAAAGCTTTACCCCAAAAACCAACAAGAAGTGGCTTCGCGTCTAAGCCACCAGCACGTCATCATCTTGCGTTCCCTCAAGATACTTGCACTGTCTAGGACCACTTATGCCATACACCTGACACCCTAGACGTGCATCCTAGCATCACCAAGCAACACCATCTCACAACATGGCTTCCTTGTCATTAAAGCCTAGCAACCATAGTGCCACCCTGCCACTAGGTAGGCACACTAGCCCACTCATGGCTACGACTAGTCGATCATCGAATCCAGCATACAGGGTTTCCATTAAGCTCACCACCGACACGTCCTAGGCAATGTCAAACCCAAGCAATGCTAAGGACAGATACACCCATGCAAGGAGCCACATGATAGCCAATTTTGTATAAGCCACGGTGCCACTGGCGCATAGCGGATGCTAGTAGCACCATGAAATGGGAACCTTGGCCCTCATGGCCACGCCATGCTAGGGCCTTCTCCTAAACGTAGTCCTCGTGGGTGCTCCTACCTGCAAGGGAGACACGCGTTATCCCCTGTGACTCCGGGTGCCCGCCCACGGTATCTACCCGTGGAATACTTGACCATCATCCATACAAGGCCAGACCAACCTTGCATACAGTGCCTATGAGACAGGTCCTGATGCTATGCCTAGGAGCACATGACACCAAGAGGAGTGAGGCACACCACCCCCTCTCAATGTACCTCTTAAACTTGTTGCATTTTTCTAGAATTAGACGTTTTCCATCCTGAATGGTATTTATGATAATCTCACTTGCCCAACATGTGCACCACACCAGCCCATGTTGGCACACATCCATGCACACTAGCCCACACACTTGCAGGACAAGAGCCCCATGCCTTAGCACACAGCAACACACATGCATGCTTCCTCGAGCACCAAAGCCAACCATCTATGCCATCCAGCTCCACACATGCTTGTCAACCATGTCACAAGACCATCATCGAACAACGGCCCTTGCAAGTGCATGACTTCAACCTCATTAGGGAACATTGGTGAGCATAGCAACCTGTTGAGTGGCGCACCATGTACGCTAAGGGAGGAACACTAGAGGTTTATTCATTAAGGTCGTGACAAACCGCTCCTCAAGTTGATGATTCAATGATTGGAGCTAGTCCCACACGCATACCAATATATTAGTTTGTGAATAGAATAAACACTAGTAATTAGATCACGATTAGAAAAAGCATCGAACTTGAGGATCTTTTTTCAAAATCAAACCTAATGAAGATCTTGGATCAGGCTCCTCTCCTCTCGGAACCAAATCCTCTCCTCCCCGCCTTGCCGGCTCCCACTCCATCCAACCATTGGAGTGTGTTGGAGTTCAAGCTGGCTCACACTCCGATGGTTGGATGGGGTGGGAGCCGGGGAAGTGTGAGCCGGGGAGGAGAGGATTTGGACCCTCTCCTCGAGGGACTTGGATCGTCTCCAATCCGTCCAGTCGTCCAGTCACGACTGGACGGACTGGATTAAAAGGACACGCATACCAATACATGGGGGGGCGTGTCCTTTAAATCCAGTCCGCCCAATCCACGACTGGACGACTGGACGGCTGGAGACGATCTTTTTCCCTCCTCTCAAGGTATCAACCGGAGAGGTGCAGCCGCCACTCAAATGTTGACACATGGCGATATCTTATCCAAGGACTGTTAAATTATGGGAATAGCATGAAGCAGAAGAAGAGGGAAAACACCGAATCAAAATTGTCGCTAAAATTCCTAAAATAGGTAAGACTTCACTACGAACTACGGAGTACGACCATCGAAGCTTCACCGGTGACGGCGAGAACTCCTCTCCCCTGAAAGCAAACCCAGTCAGATCTCTCCGTCAAATTCCATTGCAAAACCAACCTTCTTCATGCCTCTCAACGTGACAGAGTTGCTATCTGTTACGTGAACTTCTCCTCTCCAACGGAATCGACACCCACTATCCTTCTCTGACAGTTTTGAAACTTTGCAAAAACTGCCGAAATCTGATGACCTACTCTGGAACCCCAGACTCTTAACCCCACGTTCCCACTCTCCTCCACCCCACCCATTAGGACTACAGGGGGCGCAGTCCTTGAAACCGCCGGAATCCAACACCACCACCGCCACGAAAGGAGTTTATTCTCATTCTTTTTCAAACCCACATCGACACAATACTTTCAGTCGATGAATCCTGATTCTTCAGCCCTAACCCTAACCCATCCCAGAGCTTCAGAATGTTCTTGCCGCAAGAGAAATCAAACCAGGAAAAGTGACGCCGGAATTTCAACCTTTGCCCTTGGTCTTCGTCATAATTACCAGAACCTGCAACTCGGAAATCCTCATCGAACGGTCCCTGATTTTCGAATGGAGAGGTGGCGGCAGCTCGTTTTCCTCGTCGGATGAAGACGACGAGCAGGTACCATCTTCGTCTTCGTGGATCAGTGGTCTGAGAAAATGTTTTGAATCTACTGGGGTTGTATTTTATCGTTTTTTTTATTAAATTTAAAAATAAAAAAAAATATTTTGTTTTGATTCTTGACTTCTATCGAGTCGGTAATGGTTTAACCCATTTGACCCAGATTTGTTGGGTTGATAATGATTTAATCTGTTCGAAACAGATCCGTGATGTGTTTTTAGTAGTAACACACTCTTTCCTTAGGTGTCTTGAAAAGGCATATTCTCCTCCGACAGACACCTTAAATTAGATATAATTAGAAAAAAAAATTTCATATACACATTATTAAAGATTAGAAACCTCATCTATCCCTACAAGATTGTAAAATCATATAGTACCCAAAAACTTTGCTCCATTAATCAACAAATCCACTCTGTTAAAAGAATCCCATTAATTGCTGATGTCAGATGCATTGAACATTTTAATGGATGATAATACCCTTTTAGGCTTGTTAAAAGACTAAAATACCTTTATTCATGTGTTACCCTATCCCCAAATTTTCATTTCCACTGGTAACAGTAAAATTGAAAAAATAAATCCAAACCACTCTTGATCCTCTATTCACAACGGCGACGGTGACATATCATCTTCCTCGAGTCTTCTGTAGCTTCTTCTTCTTCATCAGCGACGGTTAATGTGTTAATCGTCTTATCAATTTTTAAAGAACCAAAATTTCTGATGGGTTTGTTTCAATTTTCTTCAGTTAGTTAGTCCTGGTGCATGGCTCTCTGATCTCTGTCAACAAAGATATGAAGTGAGGGACAAGAAGATATCTAAGAAGGTATTGAATTGATTTAATCTCTTTTCAGATACTATGGAGTTTTATCTGGATTCTAGAATCTGTTCTTTCCCTTTGGTTTTTACTTGTTTTTTCTCTGATGCGGAAACCGAAAGGATTGAAGGCTATGGGAAGTATGGAAAGCGATTCAGAATGACCAGACATTTCTTTTGATATGGATAATTAGGGTTTTTTATCCTTTTTTTTTAATGGATTTGCAGAGGAGAGTTGTTAGATTATTGGTGATGAAAAATTGAAAAGGAATTAGAGAGAGAAGAGACAGAGCAGTGTATAGAATTGCTTTTCCCTTCCCACTAGAAATAAAAATTTTCATTTTTTTATGCTTATCTTTATAACTGCTTTACTGGTTCTCTTGATAACATCTAAATCACAAACCTTAATGAAACGAGAAAGAAGGGGGGGAGACAAGCTTGCCTGTGTTCTTCTTCTACGTTCACTCCAACTTTAAGGAAAGAGGGTAAAATGAAGTGAGGAGAATAGATACCATTGCAGATCGAGAAAAGAAAAATGGGGGCCGAGTCGCAATTAGTTGCGTAGGGAGCTTGTGAACTTCGCTTGCTTTACTTGCTATTCTCCAATTTTAATGTATGCTTGTAAATGTCTTATCAATGAAGGATAATGGGAACTAAGAAATCCCTGAAACAGGAATCATGGAGACTATCGTTTCCACGTACAGGGGCTCTCGATTTTTGAAGGAGGTATGCTAAAATGGGCCGACTGAGAAAAAATTTTTAGTTGAGGATGAAACCGCGAGCACGGCACAAGAAATTGGAGGGAGAGTTGAGTTGCAGGGTATGGATCTCACAGAGGAGAGCGGACAAGAAATCATATGGAGAATTGAGTTGCAGGGTATTGGGCACACCAGCCACTGCAAATGAACCGTTTGCAGTGGCTGTTAGGTGTTAGGGTTTGAGTGAGAGTGAAAAGGAAATAGAGAGAGAAAATATAAGTTCCATTAAAAAGGTCAAATTAGTCATTCAATATAATTTTTTAAATTTTTTAATTTTTAATATCAAGGGTAAAATTGTATTTAAATAATTTTAGTGATTTCTGTCAATTAATTGGGTGTGGTTGAGATTTTTGCAATCTTGTGGGGGTAGATGAGGTTTCCAATCCTTAATGGTGTGTATATAAAATTTTTTTAGAAGAACTATTTACTTGGTTATTTCTCTCACTCTCTCTCCCTCTTTGTAAGCACCTATGGAGGGTATTCCCTTTTGTTTTTTGAAACACCGTTATTTTATCGAAATTGTATTATCATCTTGCATTTGACCTAAACACAACTTTGACGTACTCGAAGGGGCGCATCTAATAAGTGCATGTTTGCTACTGAAAACCAAGGCTATTTTATCTTGGAACCAGATTTGCATCATAATCTGGTTGTACATGTGGGGGCAAATTCTGACTTTAGGATAGTACCGATTATAGTACGACCCAACCTTTATCGTCATCATCTTGAGTGACTCTCTTCCTATTATCTTCTTTAATAGATCATCGGAAGCGTTAAACAGATAAATAGTTCTCATTTAAAGTTCTTATTTAATATTTACAACAATCTAAAGTCAAAATTTTATAAAAAACTTTATATAATACGAATATAGTATTTTACTGCATTTTTCTTGAATGTTGTTGTTTAAGACTTTTATGTGAGATAAGTACTTCATGTTCGCGTTTGTGTTTTTTCTTTTCTATTAGAAACAACCTATTGACAGATTAGATTGCATATTCTCTTACTTTGCTTATTCTCGGTAAAGATGATTTATTTTTCCATTAGCCTTTGGCTGAGGTTCATACATACGAGACATTAATTAGAACCTGCCTCATGTCATAGTTCAGTTTCAGTTTATCCATGAATTTTAATGCTGTTAAGGCGGTGTCTCTGTTGGTGTTCTATTGGGAAGAAAATGCCTGAACACACATTATGAAACCGCCTTAAGGTCTATTCAATGATGAGTTAAGAAGATCAACCATTAGTTGGTGTTGAGGTAGTGACTATCTCATAATAGAATAGATAGGGTATTAAAATGGTTTCCGAATGAGTGAGATAAACATATTGTTCGTTAGTGTGCTGTTTTTGAAGTTATGGCTTTTGTAGATATGTTTTAATCATGATTTTGCTTTCTCCATGCATTAGTGGGATAGATAGATAGAAAGAATTTCTTAAATGCAATTTTGATATCGATTCTTGCAGCTGTGATTTTATATACGATACCACCAGACCCACCTTGGTATTTCCATCCGCCAATTAAGGCTAATGGAGTGAAGGGAGCGAGAAAGAATCAACTCCCTGAGCTCTTAATAACATCGGTTGTCGATTTTGGATGTCTTTGAAAGTCTGACCAGTAGTTTTAATCCAAAAATTCTCACCAAATTAGTACCATATGTATGGAACCTGGCTCTAGTTATTAGAAAAGTATAGAAGGAAAATCCCAACCGGCAGTAACTTATCTTCATTATCTGGGTTGACCCTATTATATATGATGAAGGGGGACCATTTGTCCTTCTCGGTTTGACCAAATTAGTATGCCCGAGAGGTTAATTAGATGGTTTTGAAAATATATGAGAGAAAGAGTGGTAGCATGGGTTCTTTAGTCCATTTCATGTGACTGGTACATGCATGCATATTGAATACTTTGGTTTTATGCAATAAATAATCAACTCCATCAAATATGGTATCATATGGATTTCCATAGATATCATGTGATAGTAATATTGAGAATAGTTTACTTGCATGTACTTGTATCCTCTATGAGATCCTATTATCGTCCATGTCTCGTGGGTCCCACACTCGTGGGTCCCACACTCTAGGTCAAAAATGGAAAATTTCAAGTTTCTCGATAACCAACCGATGAAACTCAAATATTTTTGAGGGCTTTCGCCCATTGGGTAGCCAATAGCAAAAGCCCCCAATAAAAATCAAATTTTTACAGTTAGAAAATTTTTAATTTGAAGAAAATGATATAAATGGAGAAAAACATAGTTTTGAAAGCTTAAAAAGGAGAAACAGTAGAGAGCATACCTGAAGGAAAGAAACGGAAGTCGTGAACGGAAGAAATAATCACCAAACACTAGGGGTCGATACTATAGCAACTCAGGGGAAGTGAGTTGAGTTGGAAGAAAGAAGAAATAGTAGGAAATGAATCCAAAATCAGGTTTAAAAACCTAATTTTCGGTCGTGGGGTCACAAAATTCGACAAAATGTGTGACCCTACGACCGACCCTACCATTGACCCTAGGCTCTCGGTGATCTGACAGACATCGTGTGGTCGGACCTAGGGTCGGACATATACCGACCCTATGATCGACCCTAGGCTCTCGGTGAGCTGACAGGGTTTTTGGGGTTGCATACCCTAGGGTCGAATATAGAGCGACCCTACCATCGACCCTACGATGAAAAATACAGTATTTTGTCTGAATGACTTATAAATTGGAATTTTACATTGATTAGTTGGATTTTGACTTGGGAACGACTTATATTGATTGCCTCACATGTTCTATAATTGTTTTTCAAACACTACCACCACCAGAACAGAAAATAGATGGGCGAAGAGTGACCAGACGAGGCCGTAACCCAATTCCACCACAACCACCTGTAGAGGAAACTAGCCATGAAATTCCTGAAGAACAAGAGAATCAGAATATGGCAATACTAGGGACTAATGGCCAGATAAATCTTATAAACTTGCCAGCTCCACCTACAGATTTGGATACAGTCGTAATGAACCTGGCACAATAGCTGCAGTAAATACAGTAGGTGCAAGCCAATATACAAGCTGCTATAAGAATGGTTTTTCCAGCTGCACATACAACACCTATGCCAGCCGGACAAGCTAGCACAGTACCAGGGGGAAGCAACACGGTGCCCCAAGCACCTTAAACTCCAGTGGTACAAGCTCCAGTACAGAATCCTGAGGTAGCTCAAGGCAGTTACCAGTATCAACCACCTATGTACGGAGCCTATGCTCAGTATCAATTGGACCACTCTCGACTGATCGAACGCTTTCTCAAAATGAATCCTAAAGAGTATAATGGTAAGCCAGCAGATCCTTTGTGGCCAGCACATTGGATCGATGAAATGGAAAAAAATTTCATGATGATAACGGTTAATGAGGAGGAGAAAGTACTGTGTGCAACATTTATGCTGAAAGGCGATGCACACCACTGGTGAAGTCCACTCGGACTTATCGCTGTCGCATTCAGTCCGAGATCTTTTTCTTTATCTCTACAGGGTTTTGGCATTACTAGCCATTTTTCTTCTTCCTCTGTCCTACATCGAGTTTCACATATTGTGAGTACCAACTCGGTATTCCAATTTTCTGCTATACAGAAGCTCCCTTCTTGCTACTGTATACTATATCTTTGTATACTTGGATAACTACCCAACTTATAGATAATACCCTATATTGTTTGTTTATTAGGATAATTTTTGGTCTTCTCTTTCTGTTTGAGTGTATATATATATATATATGGTTCCACCTTTTATATGTACATTATTGTCTTGTTTAATTTCTGTCTCAACCAACACAGATGCTTATGGTTTGTTTGTATTAAAGCTTTTAATTTATCCTAACTCAGTTCATGGACTCTAGTGGAAGTATTCAGGTTTCATGGGAAGGCCTGAGAGAGCTCTGATACCAAGTTGTCACACCCCAATTCTGTACTATTTAGAATGGTGTGATGAACCGCTAACAAATCAATGGTTCAACCAGGATCTCGAATAGGCTATCCCACATTTGATAAATCAAAACACATTCCACATTAATCAGAGGTAATAAAGTAAATAGCGGAAGTCTTACAGATAATGAACTGAGGTCTAATCATGATAAATAATTAATATTATATTTATTTCCAAGTAATCAAAACATAATTTAATACATATTACAATATCCAAATATGAAAACTAAACACTAAATGTATCTACCGCTGAAACGCTCGCTTAACGAACCATCTTCGTCCTCCACAGCTTGCTCACCATGGCCGCCACATGTTCATATGTTGGTGTGTTGACATAATTTTCAATCATAATACCTGCAACATCAGAAACTAAAAGAATTGTGTGCACGAGGGTCAGCTCTCCAACTTGAGCTCAGTGAGAAAACAAAACAATGCAACAAACATATGCATGCAATCAATTCATATCTTTGGTCTGGTATATAAGTTTGCAATGTGCTATAGAAAGGATAGGTGGCCGCCACACCTCTATACACGAGTGTGTGGAAACGCCCAATGAAAACGGCACTGTCGCCCCACATGCACCCACCATGGATAATATACATCCCATGAAAATGGCATGGCTGTACCGGTTGCCCATACCAACATGTAAGCCCCTGTTGGCGAGGGCTTGCAAACTGGGCTCGCAACTAACCAACCCTAATGTCAAACAATGTATCCAAGACCTCACCCCGGCATCCCTCAATACATCTGTAGAGATAGAGCTAGGGTCTGGTGACCAGGCTGAACCACAATGCCACGTCCCCCCCTGATGCCCTACGACATATTAGTTCCGCTAAGGTAATGACGATACGACGATGTTAGTGGACAAGACTTGAGTAAAGATAGAGCTAGAGTCTGGTGACCAGGCTGAACCACAATGTCACGTCCTCCCCCTGATGCTCCACTCGCATCAAGCACACTAACACTTGTTTAGTGGACATGACTTGAATAGACCATGGCACAATATACCCCAATGAGAACGGCATCGAAGTACCGGTTGATACCATCCCTACCCGCACCATGTACACTAGCCAAACACAAACATTCACATGCCTATTCCTACCATCATCAACATCATCATGTTATAATCAATAAATTTAAATATGCATGAACAGTAATAATAGAAATATTGGATGACATGTTGAATGCACATTACAAACATACACGCACATCACAATCATGGTATTGGACTCAAAAAATAAAAATAGTTTGTTATTAACCAATTAGTTTAGGTCTTGTTCCCTCACCTTAGCTTGTTAATAGATCATCTTCCAAGCTTTAGAATCACCTTTATAATGTTATTATATTGCTAGAAGACCTAACAAAGTCGATAGAATTTAATTAGAATTAATTCTGAATTTAAAAACCATGCTGTTAACTGAGGGTCGGAGGTAGGGTCGGAGTCATGATCGACCCTGGGTGCGACCCTCCCCAAATCTGGACTTCCAGAACCCTGAGGGTCGATACTCAGGTCACATAGGGTCGGATGGTCATCGACCCTCTTGCGACCCTCGGTGGGTTTTGGTCAATTTTCCTCATTTTAATCCATTCTTCGTGTTTGGGGTCCTATGGCTTGCTCCTACTGTCCATTCAACATGCATTCCATGGTCTAGAACCATGAATCATCCACCTATATAGCTTTTATGTATTCTCCCATGGTTTTCCATGAAAACCTAACCATGGGTTGATGGTTTGGGACTCTCCGAGATCATACTCTCTTCATTACCTAACCTAAGGTCTGTAGAAACTCATGAAATTAGTATCCATACCTGAGAAGAATACTCCTTCTCTGCAACTCTTCTTCTTTTTGCTTTCTTCTCTTCCTTGCTTCTCTTCTTCTTCTCTTCCTTCTCTTCTCTTTCTCTCAATTCGATTAGGGTTGTAAAAGGGGTGAAAGAGGCTTAGGGACGTCCCATTTATAGAGTAAAACTTCTCAAAATAAGTCCCATTGAGTTTAGGAAAGGTTCCAATTGAAATTAGAAAGGTTTCCTAATTTTCGATTTGTGCTGTTTTTCCCGAATACTGAGGGTCGATGGGAGGGTCGATGGGAGGGTCGGACAATTCATAGACCCTGCGACCCATGGTTGAGGGTCGATGGGAGGGTCGGACCTGCCTGTTAAAACCTGCGACCCTACCCTCATTTTGACTATTTTTTTAATAAATTTTCATGTTGGGTCTTGGTTTTTCTTCACACACTTGGTCCACTTGGCTCGACCATGATATATTGTGATTCCCAGGTTGACACTGAGAGGGGGGGGGGGGTGAATAAGTGGCCACTAAAATTCCTTTCCACTATTCAGATATGGCCTGATGCTATGCAAGTGGTCGCCAAGAGCCGATGATCACTTTGTCTTGTCTTGCCTTGAGCTGACTACTTGAGGTTTTCACAGACAATCTGTCAAACACATTTCATGCACACACCAACCACACACCCACAGATATCCATACCAGGGGCTTGGCCTGCCAAGTGTGTACACCCAGACCTGCAGCACACAGACTTCTAATGCACACACAATATCATCCACATGACACACGATATAACGTGGTTCACCAATCACACACTGTGATGGCTACTCCACGGGGCAATACCCTAACCAGGGTTTCGTATATACCCAATACACAACAGAATACTATGGTTGCACCCACAACCCCGATGCTACAACATCACCCGCATTCACAGCCACAACTGCATCTTAGGCACCTACCCAATTCTAGTCAAGCACCCAATTGACAGGCTACATAATATTTATATCAAATATTCATACAAACCCTTCCCATATAGCACTGATACAAGAAATAGGATTTGCGTGCGAGTATACCTTCCGGTGTTGCTCACTACTGATGCAAGCGTCTCTATGCAAACATCTTGGCCTCCTCTTGAGCTCCACAGCTCATTCTTCAACACACCAACTCCATAGGACGCTCACAGCTGGTCCTCACATTCTCTTCAAGCTTCAACGAAGCTTTCATGGCCTCACACTGCCAGTAGGAGTCTCTCTCTCTCTTGGAGAAGCTTCAATGGAGGGTTCTCACAAAAATCGCCATTAGAGGCTTCTTTTTTGAGCTCAAACCGCTGCCAAAGTGTTCTACTCGGAAAGAGAAGCTCATAGGCTTTTGAATCACCTCGATCGGAGCTCGGACGGCCAAGATATGGCCATTTGAAGTTCGGCCGATCAGATTATTCCAAATGGAATCTTCTGGGATGATTCCGTGCGCCGCGACGCACACAATCGCTGCCGCGTCTGACGTAAAGGTACGACGCTGTCGTCTTCTGATTGGCGGAGAGAGTATCTTCGTCTTTTGACCGTTGGATCGGTCAAGAGTTGGCAGGATCTTCTCAGGACCCTCCGATCGGCCTCATCACGTCAGGCGCAATCGGAGTCCACGATGGCCTTCAGATGCGCATCTAGTGCGCATGCGCAATCTAAGCGCGCTCCACCGAATCAGAGGGTCTCGTCTGTGCGGCGCAACTTATCATATTACACTGCCTTCGGCCAATGAGAGGGCGCGCGATGGGATCTGGACGCGATTTCAGCACAGCACTAGATCTCGCCTTTTTGTAGGCCTTGGATCTGGAATCTCGATGTCGTGGCTTCCTCTGAGCCACCCATACGGCATAAGCTCCAATGTAAAATGTCTGAAATGCCCTTGACAACTTAACTAATGGCCTCTATAACCATTAGTATCAGTTGCAGGGTTTTGGACTCCAGTAGGGTCCGAAAAACCTGCTTCATTGAGGCAAACCGTCGAGCACCTTGTGTGCATGCCGACTGCCCTGTGCTGTGGCATGCGGCGCTGGCTTGCGGCATGCGCACAGGGCTCTGCTGCTTGCGCTGCTGCTGCGCACGGGTGCTGCTGTGCGTCCTGCTGTGCGCGGGTGAGGCATGGTCGTGCGCATGGTCTTGCTGCTGCGCGCACGGCATGCTGCTGTGCTGCTGCGCGCGGCTGTGCTGGCTTGCGCATGGCTGTGCTGGCCTAGTGCCGTGGGCATCTGCCCTGCTGGCCTAGGCTGGCTTGCGTGCTGGCCTGGCCACCCAAGGTGGGACCCACCCACTCTCTCTCCTCTTTTTCTCTCCTTTATTTTCTCTCTCTTCTTTCTTTCTCTTCAACTGGATTTTCTCATCAACTGGGCTTCATTAGCTAAACTGCATTCTCTTCAACTACTGCATCAACCCAGTCACCCTGTCTTGACTGCCCAGTCACCCTGTCTATCAAAGAGTCCTACAGACACTCTCTCTCTTCTTTCTCTCTCAGATAAGAGCTGTCCACCTGTCTGACCATGCTTGCTGTTGTCTGGACTGTCTGCTTTGCCTACTGAGCTGTCCACTCTGTCCACTGTGCAATCCACTCAGTCTGCTGTGCCTGTTGACATTCTCTCTCCTCCATGTCATCCTGCCAATTGTCTAGAGGTTGCCAACAATGACAACACATACAATACAAAGATGCTGGCAGCATCACAACTTGGCGAAGGTTCCAACATATATAGACGGGTCCCGACACAAAATATAAGGTTAGGCCGGGTTCGTGGCGTGCGGGTCTTACAATAATATTCTAAAGACGATGTTTAGAACCAGATATGGACACTATGAGTTTTTGGTAATATTGTTTGAACTAACCAATGCACCAGCATCTTTTATGAAACTTATGAATCGAGTGTTTTACGACATGCTAGATACTTCGATCATAGGTTTCATAGATGACATCTTAATATATTCCAAGAATGAAGCAATCTATGCGACAAATCTTAGAGCATCCTTACAATGATTGAGAGGAGAGAAGCTTTATGCCAAATTCAAGAAATGTGAGTTCTGGTTGAATGAAGTACAATTCTTAGGTCACATAGTATCCTTAGAAGGAATTAAAGTGGATCCCAACAAGATTGAAGTTATTGTAAAATGGGAAGCACCTAAGAGTGTTGCAGAAATCAAAAGTTTCTTGGGTTTAGCCTAGTACTATCAATGGTTTGTGGAAGATTACTCTAAAATCATCGTACCTCTCCCCAGTTTGACTAAGAAAGGAGAAAATTTTTTTTGGACCAACAAGTGTGAAGAGTGTTTCCAAACATTGAAGGCAAGACTGATATCAGCTCCCATCTTAACCATTTCGGTACTAGGACAACAATTTACCTTGTACACCGATGCTTCTGGGTTAGGTTTGGGGCGTCTTCTCATGCAAGGAGAGCAAGTGATTGCGTATACTTCAAGACAACTGAAGGCACACAAGAAGAATTACCCTACTCATGACTTAGAGTTAGCAGCAGTGGTACATGCCATCATGATATGGAGACTTTACCTGTATGGAGAAAAGTTTCAGGTAAAATCGGATCATAAGAGTCTTACTTATCTCTTTAATCAGAAGGAGTTGAACATGAGACAAAGAAGATGGCTGGAATTGCTCAAGAATTATGATTGCGATATCCAGTATCATCTAGGAAAGGCTAATGTAGTTGCTGGCACACTAAGCCAAAAAGCGATAATAAATCCTAAAGAAGAAGCTAGCACAAATGTTGCCATGTGTGTTGCGCAAGAGTATTTAATTATGGCAATGAACAGTTCGGGATGAATAAACCAAGAGGTTCGATAGACTTAAGGTTGATTCACAAGTTTTCAAATATATTTGCTACATTGAAGATTGTTCCTGATCTAATGGACGAAGTGAAATCGACAATCCAATCAGACCCCTACCTGCAGATAGTACAAGAGGATCTAGAAAAGGGGAGAATTGTTCCTGATTTCACCTTAGACTCCAATAGGGTATTAAAGTACAAAGGAAGGGTGTGCATACCTGAAAGTGAAAAGTCAAACATCAGAAATCGACTGATGAGAGAAGCCCATTCGACATCCTATTCGGTACATCCTAGAAGTACAAAGATGTACCATGATATGAAGAAACTATATTGGTGGAGAGGAATGTAAATGGATGTAGCTCGATATGTGTCTCAATGCCTAAATTATCAATAAGTAAAGGCGAAAAGACAAATACCAACAGGCTTATTACAACCGCTACCTGAACCAGCCTAGAAATGAGACTACATTACTATGAACTTCATCACTGGATTACCATTGACTCCTAGATCAGTTGACGCAATCTGGGTAATTATGGATCGACTTACGAAGACAGCTCGTTTCATTGCTATACAACCTTAGTATACCCTGGAGCGACTAGCTAAGTTGTATGTGAATAATATTGTCAGATTACATGGAGTACCTGAGAGCATCGTGTCTGGCAGAGACCCACGCTTCACCTCAAAGTTTTGGGGAGGATTGCAGAAGACTATGGGTATAACGTTGAAGTTCAGTACTGCATTTCACCCTTAGACCGATGGATAATCGGAGCGCACCATCCAGATTTTAGAAGACATGCTCTGAGCTTGTGTAATTGATTTCAAAGGATAATGGGATGAGAAGTTACCTTTAATCGAGTTCGCTTATAATAATAGCTATCAAGCTACGATACAGATGTCATCCTATGAGGCACTGTATAGTAGAAAGTGTCGAACTCCTTTGTTTTGGAATAAAGTTGGAGTGCAGAGAATTATAGGACCTGAATTAGTTGAAGAAACCTGTAAAGTAGTTGTCACACCCCAATTCTGATCCAACCAGAACGGTGTGAGTGAACCGTCATCGAACCAACGGTTCACACCAGGATCTCGAATAGGCCGTGTCCACCCATACAAACCATTACACATAACTACAATCAGAATATAAATATACAGCGGAAGACTTTAAATAGAATGAACTGAGTATCTATTGATAATTTAAATAAGTATTCAATTATTCAAATCCAAACATAAAATAAATATCTTTTACATCCCTTTAATCCAAACGCAAATAACTGAAACAAATAAATAAAAATCCATCACAGGTACACGCAGAAAGGGCACTCGCATGAAGCATCATGCTCGTCCTCTCCTGCTTGTACATCCACAGCAGCCACACTCCCATACGCCAGAGCGTTCACGTAGTCATCCACAGTGTAACCTGCATCAACATCTAAAAACAATGTACGTACAAAGGGTGAGCACACAACACAGCTCAGTAAGGCAATCAGACAGTTTCACAATATTATGCATGAGTAACAATCATTTTATGTTGTGGTCTGGTTTTAAGTTTACAGTGTGCTATAGAAAGGTTTGGTGGCCTCCGCACCTCTATACACAAGTGTGTGGCATCGCACAGTAGATCACACTACCACCAACCCACATGCACCCATCATGGAATAGAGATAGAGCTAAGGTATACCCGCACCTCCCCTTGATACTCTACCCATACCAGTACCTAAGCCCCTACTGGCCAGGGCTCGCAAACTGGGCTCGCAACTAACCAATCCTATATGTCAACAATGTATGCTCTATCCCAGCACAGCCGTCTACGGCATAGAGATAGAGCTAGAGCGTGCAGGCCGGGCCGGAGACCACAATACCTCACCTCCCCCTGATATCCTATCCGCAACTAACCCACTAGGATAGAAACAATACCCAGGTAGACCCTATCCCAACATAACTCCCTACGGCATAGAGATAGAGCTAAAGCATCGTGGACAAGCCAGCGTCGACTCGGAATCCTCAGTACCACATAACAATGGCCGGGACAACATCAATATCGGAGACCACCGTACCACGACCTTCCCCTGATACCCCACCCGTACCAAGCATGTTAAGACAGAATACTACAAAAAGGTGCCAGTGTAAAGAGCGATCCCAGGCCCATGCCCCACTCCACACACCAACGAAAACAATCACATGCCTAACAATCATATCTTATCAATGCATGAACAGTAATAATAACTGAAAGTAAAGGATGGCATGTGAATATGCACAAACATCATATCATAGATATTCAATGATTAACAACGATTTACTGTCCATTAATTATTAGGTTTAGGTCAGATTCCCTTACCTGACGCTCGTTCGATCACTTGCTCCACGTCGCAAGATCCAAATGATAAGTCACAAAGTCCTATATAATATTAGGGTTTCATTAGAATATATTGTTTAGGGTTTCATGTTGGTCGGAAACCAACAGAGATCACAAACTACCCTCACAGAGCTGACCGGTGGCAACATACCGGTCGCAGCTCTGTGGGAAAGACTGGCGACCGGTATGGTCAGCCGGTCCCCCACAGACAACTTCCCGAGAGATAGCGGTCGCACATACCGGTCGCACCATGTGCACCCGGTATAGTCGACCGGTATGTCTCCGGAAGACCATACATGGGTTTTTCGACTGCCGACGATCATCCTCCATGGATTTTCAGGGTTTCTCCTATCCATTCTATGTCTAGGCTTTGAGTTAGAGTTATCCCCAACTCATTCAAGTCTCGTTTCGATGAATAGCATCTCGAAACTCGAATCTAGGGTTTGACGGCAACTTAGGGTTTATTGGCCAATTTAGGGTTTTAGATCAATACCTACTTTGCATGGTATTGATCCACCCACACAACTAACATAGGGTAAGAAGAGGGATTCAAACACTTACCGTTGACAGGCGTAGCGTAAGCTTCGTCGAACGGTAATGGCGGCACCTTCTTCTTCCTCCTAGCTCCTTCTCCTTTTCCACCTCTTTCTCTTCTCTAGGGTTTGCGAGAGACAATGGAAAGGATTTGAGGAGGGTTAAGGGTGTATTTATAGGCTAGAAATAGGGTTTAGTAACCCTACTAGGATTAGGAAACTTCTAGGATTCGAAATCAGGTAAGCGGGACCCGCAGAGACCAATTTCCAAATTCCCGCACATAGCTGTGCAGGCCATACCGGTCGACCGGTACCATCGATCGGTATACCTAAAATCAGGTATAATTGGTCGACTTCGGTCCGATTTCGTACCTGTTTGTTATCCGCTTGCCCCGTCTAGCCCGGTGATGATCGGAAGACCTGTCACGACACAAAACCAAGGTTAGACCGGGTTTTCAGAGTGCAGGTTAGACCGGGTTTTCAGAGTGCGGGTCTTACAGTAGTCGAAATAATCAAGAAGAGAGTTAGGAAGGCTCAGAATCGTCAAAAATAGTATGCAGATAACCGACATCGGGACCTTGAATTCACTGTAGGTGACAAAGTATTCCTGAAAATATCACCTATGCATGGCTTGAAACATTTCGGTTAGAAGGGAAAGCTGTGTCCTAGATATATTGGACCAAATGAGATTCTGGCTAGACGTGGAAATGTGATGTATCAGTTAGCATTACCACCATCTATGTCTGGAGTGCATAACGTATTTCACATTTCATTGCTGAAGATGTATATCCGAGTTCCAACACATATTTTAGCAGCAGATCCACCGGATTTGACTGAAGATTTGACGTTTGAAGTGGTACCTTTTGAAATCACTAGTCAAAAGGTTCAACGTCTTTGCAACCATGACATCTATTATGTTAAGGTTATCTGGAGAAGTTAAGATGTGGAAGAAATCACATGGGAAGAAGAGAATCCTATGCGAAAGCAATATCCTTACCTATTCGACTCAGAAGGTATGTGCAAATTTCAAGGATAAAATTTATGTGAGGGGGGAGTTGTATGACCCGCACTTTATTAATCCGATCTAATTGTGTTGTGCCAAGTCCTATCATAGCCGAATTGAGTGGACCAAGCATGTGAAGAAACCATAAGGCTAGGTATGTAAATTGACCCAAAAACAATGAATTTTGAGCATGTGGTTGACTACCTAAACTGGTATGATCGACCACATATAGGAAGTGAGCCCAGTCAAAAACGGACATGTGGTCGCATTTTTGAGGGGTGTGGTCGACGGATTTTTCGACCACACATATCGACCTCACGTTACTAGACTAGACTCCGTAGTTTGGAAACTTTTTAAATCTTAGGAGATCTCTTTCCTAATTGAAGTGGGACTCTATATAGAGAGTCTCTCTATATAGAGGGCGTCCCTCTACTCTCTTTCACTCTTTTGGATCAATCTCAAACCCTAAACCTAAGAGAGAAAGAGAGAGAGAGGAAGAGAAAGAAAAGGAAATATGAAGAAGACGGCTGGGAGGAAAAGTTGCAGAGAAGGTTTTAGTTCTTTACAAGCTTAAGGTATGTAACCCTTCCCTGTAGCAGTAGAACACCTAGAATAAGAATTCCCATTGTAATTGAGATGATGAATCAAGGTAGGATCTCAACTATGAGACTCCATGAGTAAATCTCAGAGGAAAACCATGGGGAATAGGTTAGGAACAATACCCTTGTAAAATTGTGATTTGATGGCCAAAGACTGATCATAGGAGGAACCCTATTGATGAACCAAGGAATCGACCCATGACGGATTTAGATTGAAGATGAAAACTGACCAAACTTTATGTGGTTGCAAACTATGGTCGACCACAGGGTGATCAGAGGGTCGACCATAGCTATTCAAAAAGTTTTCAGGAAAGGTGTGGTTGCATGCTGTGATCGCATAATATGCGACCATACATATCAACCACACAGCCTGTGGTTGACATATACTAAGACCACACAGGTCGACCACAGCCTAACAGAAAGCATACTTTCAGACCAAACAAGGTTTTAGACTACTGTAACTTGGTACAATTGAACCCCAACTTAAATCCATACGTTCCGTAGGTTTCCCAGTAGTCAAAGTGATTTTCGATGCTTGAAAGGAGATCAAATATCGTTTACAAGTGAGGGAACAAGACCTAAACTAATTAGATAATAACAAACTATTTTTATTTCATTTGTCCAATGCTATGAATGATTCTATGCTTGTGTGCTTATAATGTACATCTCACTTGTCATCTAATATTACTGCTATTTCTGATCATGCATATTTATTTCTGTCTATTTATAACATGAAAATGATGATTCTAGGAATAGGCATGTGATTGTGTGTGTGGTTAGTGTGTTGGATGCGAATGGAGCATCAGGGGGAAGACGTGGCATTGTGGTTCAGCTTGTCACCAAACTCTATCTCTATCTCTACTCAATTTCTACCCACTGACATTGTCGTATCGCCATTACCTTAGCGGAACTATTACGTCATAGGGCATCAGGGGAGGTGATCTCTAACTGTGTGGTCTTTGACTCTGTCGGGGGGCCTTAGCTCTATCTCTATGGACATATTAAGGGATACTGGGGTAAGGCCTTGGATACATTTGGATGGCATTAGGCTTGGTTAGTTGTGAACCCAATTTGCAAGCCCTCACCAATAGGAGCTTAAGTTTTGGTATGGGTAGGGAATCAAGAAAAGTGTTGGCAGTGTGTGATCTGGACACTTTAGCTCTATCTCTATTCCATGGTAGGTGCATGTGGGACAAAAATGGTGTTTGATCCATTGGGCGGATTCACACACTTGTGCATAGAGGTGCGGTGACCACCAATCCTTTCTGTAGTACAGTTGCAAACTTAAAACCAGACCAAAGATATGAATTGAATGCATGCATATGTTTGCGTATTATTTTATTTGCTCATTGAGCCATGATGTGTGATCAGTCTTTCGACGTCAAATATTTTTAGTTGATGATGTAGGTCCTACTGTGGGAGATTATATGAATGCACCGACGTATGGACACATAGCGGCTGTAGACATAGAAGCTGTGGAGGAAGCACATGATCCGTCATGCGAATGCAATCAATGTATTTTTTATTAGTTTATTTGTATTTGAATGCTCGAACATGTAATGGATTAATTTACGTTATGTCTTGAGTTATTTGAAGATAATTGGATTTAAATATTATTTTATCATGCTAGATACTCAGTTCATTAATAATAAAGATTTCAACTATTTAATTATTATTTCTTATTATTATTGTAGAATGTGTTTGCTTTACTACGGTGGGTATGGTCTATACGAGATCCTAGTTTGATCCGTTAGTTCTTATGACGGTTCATCACATTACTAGTTAGTCTAGAATTGGGGTGTGACAGGTATGGCGGTATATACAGTTTTGGATAGTTTTCAATCCAGACTTGGTTTCGACCAACGTAAACCCTATGAACCTAACTCTAATCAATCCCTAATCTTATGTAGGACTAGTTGACAGCAAGTTTGGACTCTGTAACACAGAGAAAGCTTGCTATCAAGCGTCAGGTAAGTGAACCAAACCTGAACCCTAATTAATTAATAACAGTAAAACGTTACCTGTTGCATGATGTGTGTGCATTTAATATGTCATCTTTATTTTATTGTTATTACTTGTTCATGCATACTCGCTATGCTAGGTTGTGATTGTTAGACATGTGATTGTTTTCGTTGGTGTGTGGAATAGAAAGGGCCTAAGGTCTTGAATCATTCCTCATACTAGCACCTTTTTGTATCACCACTTCCTCAGCATGCTTGGTACGGGTAGGGTATCAAGGGGAGGATACGGTAATATGGTTCAGCCTGATTGCCAAATTCGAGTCCAATCTCTATTCCATAGGGAGCTATGCTGGGATAGGGTCTTAGATACTATGATGACATATAGGATTGGTTAGTAACGAACCCACTTGCAAACCCTTGCCAATAGGGGTATAGGTATTGGTACAATGTAGGGTGTCAGGGGGAGGACGTGGTACTGTGGTTCAGCCTGACCACCAAACTCGAGCCCTATCTCTATACTGGAGTGAGTGATGTGGGGCGACAGCAGTGTGTGATCCGTTGGGTGTGCTCACACTCTCGTGCAACGAGGTAGAGTGGTTGTAGCCTGACCTTACCATAGCACTTTGCAAGTTATACTAGACTCAATCTTGAATGTTATCTCATGCATATTGCTTGTTGCATTATTTGTTTTTTTCATTGAGCTAAGTTGTGAGCTCACCCTTGTATATATACATGTTTTAAATGTTGATGCAGATTACACTGTAGAGGATTACGTAGACACTCCAGTATACGGTGGTATTACAGCTCTGGATATGCAAGCAGGAAGCAACGAGCATGACGAGTCATGCGAGTGTCACTTCTGCGAGTACCTCTAGGATTTAATATTTATTTATTTCAGTTGACTATAAGATGAACAGCTTATAAGTTAATGTTTTGGTATTTAAATAATTTGTATAATTTATTCTAAGTATCAATAGTTACTCAGTTCATTTATTAAGTCTTCCACTGTACTTATTATTATTCTGATTATGGTTAGCGTGCAATGGTTTGTGTGTCGATACGGTCTTATTGAGATCCTGATGTGAACCATCAGTTTGGTAGCGGTTCACTCACACTTCTGGTTCAGCCAGAATTGGAGTACAAAATTTTTGTCCGCTTGGACATGCCAGTCGACCCATCTTACACAATGGTGCGACCGGTATAGTGTGACTGTACAAAAATTTCGTACCCTGTGAGCTTAGAAAAAAAAATTTTCTCTCAGTATTGCCTGTTTCCATTGGAGCTTTATGCCTTGTGAATGTTGTTAAAGACTAACACGACGATACTTGGATATATTTTCTTGAATATGCCTCATGTGTTGTGCCTTTTTCTCAGGACCAAATCAAAGGATAGTAATCTGAAATGGCAGGCAGAAATGGTTGTAGAACTTCAAGGAGACGTCGCCACTCAAGGGGACCTCCCATTGGGGGCAATTTGGAAACGAAGAATGGGTATAAACACAACCCAAACACTGAAGAAGGGAATCAGGTGGGGGTGCTGAAGAAAGGACTCCAGTGAGGAACAATAAAAATGTGCAGACCCACGAGGCACAAACTAACTTGTCAGGCCCTCCCCGTACGAATTCGGAGACTATAGTGACAAACTTGGTTTACTAGATGGAAGCGCAACAAAAGGCATTTTTGACAGAGATGCTGAAGTTGTTCAGGCCACCGGGACACAGTCCTATAGATGGTACGCCTGAGTTTAAGGAAATAACACCTCACTATCAATGGATGGTAACACTATGCTGGTGGGGCAAGATTTGAATCTGCCGCCACCATAGCAGATTCTGACATCATCTGTGCCCAATCAGTACCATGGTGCTTATCAAAGGGGATATCTGTATCCACCACCATGGTACAGAATAGCTGCACCAGGGCAAAATGACCTCTCCAGAGTAGTGGAGAGGTTTTTGAAGTTAAAACCCCCTACCTTCACTGGGAAGCCAGGAAAACCATTGTGGCCAGCACAGTGGATAGCCGAGATAGAGAAGACCTTTCGTTTGATGACATGCACGGAAGATGAGAAGGTACTATTTGCTACGCACATGCTAAGGGAAGACGCAAATGCCTGGAGGAATTCCACACGGCAGTACTTAGAGACGAAGCATACCCAGATCACTTGGGCAATATTCAAAGATGCTTTCTTTAATAATTACTTTCCGAGGAGTTTCCACGATTAGATGGAAAAGGAATTCCTCAGCTTGCAATAGTCTCAGATAACAGTGGATGCATACCAGCAGAGGTACGAAGAGCTATTTTTCTTTCCCCAACTAGTATGCAAGAAGAAGAAACTAAGACCACAAGGTTCACCATGGGTCTGAGAGGGAGCATTCGTGAGCATGTCCTGGGGTTAGAGAAGAAGGTATACAATGAAGTTGTGCAGATTGCATGGGTTATTGAGTTAAGCCAAAAGGGTAGCTTCTTTGCTCAGAATAAGGGTCTGAAGAGGCCTACTACTGAGGCACCTGGTTGAGGGAATACCAGACCTTTCCGTCCTTACAAAGCCTAGGCTACAGCTGTGCCAACAAGGACTACTGCAACACCATCATAGCAGGTAGTCAGTCTGAACAACAACATCAAGTTCTTCAACTGCCAACAAATGGGCCATTATGCTAGGACTTGCACTCTACCAATGAAGCAACCATGGTAAGGGAAGGTATTTGCAGTTACCGCTGAGGAAGCAGCCGCATCACCTGATGTGGTTACTGGTATGATTTCGTTCCTTACTCTTTTGGTTACTACATTATTGTGTGTGAGCATGTAGACTAAGGGTAACTAAATACCAGGGACTGTAGATGTAGCTGGTGTACCCCGCCAGAGTCCTCTTTGACTCTGGGGCTACCCACTCTTTTGTCTCTATATCTTTTGGGAAGAGATTGGAGTTACTTATCAAGCCCTTGACTCCGAGCTTGATAGTTCATTCTCCATTGGAATTAGAAGTGGTTTTGAATGAATGCTATGGGTCGTGCCCAGTTTACATTGATGGGCAGAACCTAGAAGCAAATCTAGTTCAACTCGAGATGGCAGACTTTGACATCATCTTGGGAATGGATTGGTTAGGCCAGTATTTGGCTAGTTTACTATGCGCTGAGAAGAAGCTCACTTTCAATGACGACAATGGTAAGGAGTTCAGCTTCACAGGAACTAAATTGCCAAGGAAGCGGAAGCTTATCCTCTCTGCCCTTAAAGCTAAGAGATGCATAGAGAAGGGAGGAGTTAGATACTTGGAATCTGCAATCGATGTTACTACGGAGACGCCAAAGATGAAAGATCTAGAAGTGGTACAGGAATTTCCAGATGTATTTCCAGAGGATCTACCCGGACTACCGCCAGATAGAGTTACTGAGTTCATGATAGACCTTATACCAAGGTCAGTGCCAGTGTTTAAGGCACCTTATAGAATGGCCACTACGGAGTTGAAGGAATTGAAAACCTAATACAAGAACTGCTAGACAAGGGTTTTGTACTGTCAAGTATATCACCGTGGGGAGTACCCGTTCTGTTCATGAAGAAGAAGGATGGTAGCGTACGGTTATGTATTGACTATTGAGAGTTAAACAAAGATACCCTCTGCCTAGGATCGACGACTTGTTCGATCAGTTGCAAGGTGCAAAGGTTTTCTCGAAGACTACTTTTAGGACAAGGTATGGACATTATGAGTTCCTCGTGATGTCATTAGGATTGACCAATGCCCCAGCATCATTTATGGAACTGATGAACAAGGTGTTTCATGAAATGTTGGACACCTCAATCATTGTATTTATAGATGATATATTGGTCTACTTTAAGGACAAGGACAAGGAGATGCATGCAACACACTTGAGAGTAGCTTTACAATGGCTAAGAAGAGAAAAATTTTATGCAAAGTTTAAGAAGTGTGAATTTTGGCTAAATGAAGTGGTTTTCTTGGGTCACATGGTATCTGCAGACGGAGTCAAAGTAGATCCAAGCAAGATAGCAGATATAGTAGGATGGGAAGCACCAAAGACAGTTGCTGAGATTCATAGCTTCTTGGGTTTGGCTGGTTACTACAGGAGATTTGTAGATGAATATTCTCATCAGACTAACCAAGAAGGGAGAGAAATTCATATGGATAGATGAGTGTGAGAAATGCTTTCAGACTCTAAACTCAAGATTAATCTCTACACCTATCTTGACTATTCTAGCACCAGGTCTGTCGTTTACTCTATATATAGATGCCTCAGGTTGGGACTTGGATGTGTATTGATGCAAGGAGAATAGGTGATAGCCTACGCCTCAAGACAGTTGAAGGAGCATGAAAATAACTTCCCATGAATGACCTAGAGTTAGCAGTGGTCATTCATGAGGTCAAGAATTAGAGATATTACCTATATGGTGAAAAGTTTCAAATCAAGTCTGATTACAAGAGTCTAACTTACATTTTCACTTAGAAGGATCTGAATATGAGGCAGAGGAGGTGGTTGGAATTGTTGAAAGACTATGATTGCAACATCCAGTACCATCCGGGTAAATGTTGTGGCAGATGCCTTAAGTAGGAAGTGGGCATCGAAACCAGAAGCAGGACCTAGAACAAATGCAGCACTGTATTCTGCAGCATATGACTCGTTAGAGAATCAAGAACAACACATAATCGAGTCAACAGAGGATCCATTAAAGCAAGACTTGATTCACAAGTTTACGTTAATGTCCGCAGCTTTGAAGATAACACCTAATTTGATAGACGAGGTGAAAATCGTCATTCTGCAAGATCCATACCTCAGGACTATACAAGAAGATTTAGAGAAGGGTAATCCTAACCCTAACTTTACCTTGGATGCAGACAAGGTACTCAGGTACCGTGGGAGGCTGTATATTCATGAAAATGAGGACTTGGACATCAGAGACAAAATAATGAGAGAAGCTCACTATACAACCTATTCTGTACATCCTAACAGCACTAAGATGTACCATGACTTAAAGAGGTTGTACTGGTGGAGGGGTATGAAAGAGGATGTGGCTCGATTCGTATTCCAATGCTTGAATTGCCAGCAAATAAAAGTGAAGAGGTAGAAACCAGTTATATTATTACAGCCACTACCTGAACCAGTATGGAAGTGAGACTGTATCACCATGGACTTCGTCACTGGACTGCCAATGACATCCAGATCAGTGAACGTCATTTGGGTGATAGTTAACCACCTTACCAAGACAGCTAGATTCATTGCCATTAGACGTCAGTACACTATGGATCGACTGACAAAGTTGAATGTGGACAATATTGTCAGACTTCATGGCGTGTCAGAGAGCATTGTATCTGACAGAGATCCTCGTTTCACATCCAAATTCTGGGAAGGGTTGCAGAAGGCTATGGGGACCAAGCTGAAGTTCAATACAACTTTTCACCCTCAAACGGATGGATAGTCAAAGAGAACCATTCAAATCTTAGAAGACATGCTCTGAGCCTGTGCCATAGATTTCAAGGGAGCTTGGGATGAGAAGCTATCACTCATCGAGTTCGCCTACAATAACAGCTATCAGGCTACAATCCAAATGACTCCATATGAAACTCTATATAGAAGGAAAAGTAGGACACCTCTATTATGGAATGAAATGGGAGAAAGGAGGATCGTAGGGCTAGAGTTTGAAGAAGAAACTTGTTGAGCAGTTGATCAAATCAAGGAAAGAGTCAAGACAGCTTAAGTTCGACGGAAGCAATATGTCACACCCCAATTCCGCACTATTCAGAACGGTGTGATGAACCACTAATAAACCAACGGTTCAACCAGGATCTCTAATAGGCTGTGTCCTTTAACTTAAACCATACACATCCACAACCATAATCAGAATAAATACACAATAGTAGAAGTCTTAATATTAAATGAACTGAGAATCTAACTGTGATAATCATAAATAAAATATCCAATTATGTTGTATCAACCGAGACATAAGTAAATAAAGTATCAAATTACATTTCCTTAATAGTTCAAATAAAAATCTAATTGAAAACGCATGAGTTGCACTTGCATGATGAGTCATGCGTCTCCACTATATCTTCAGCATCCATTGTAGCAACGTGCCCGTATGCAGGAGCATTCATATAATCTTCCACAGTAGTACATGCATCATCAACTAAAAATATTCGAATTCAAAAAGGGTGAGCACACATCACGGCTTAGTGAGTAAACAAAACAATGCAACAAACATATGCATGCATTCAATTCATATCTGTGGTCTGGTATATAAGTTTGCAATGTGCTATAGAAAGGTTCGGAGGCCGTCTCACCTCTATATACGAGTGTGTGAAGCCGCCCAATGAAAACGGCACTGTCGACCCCACATGCACCCACTATGGTACAATATACCCAATGAAAACGGCATTGCAGTACCGGTTGCACCATACCAACACGTAAGCCCCTATTGGCGAGGGCTTGCAAACTGGGCTCGCAACTAACCAATCCTAATGGTAAACAGTGTATCCAAGGCCTCACCCCAGCATCCCTCAATACGTCCATAGAGATAGAGCTAAGGCCCCCCGATAGAGTCAAAGACTACACAGTCCGAGACCACCTCCCCTGATGCCCTACGACGTAATAGTTCTGCTAAGGTAATGACGATACGACGATGTCAGTGGACAGGACTTGAATAGAGCTATGGTACAATATACCCAATGAAAACGGCATTGAAGTACTGGTTGCACCATCCCCTACCCGCATCAAGTACACTAACCAAACACAAACATTCACATGCCTATTCCTATCACCATCATCATCATCATGTTATAAACAACGAAGTAAATATGCATGAACAGTAATAATAGAAATATTGGATGACATGTTAAATGCACATTACACGCATACAAGCATGGAATCATACACAGTATTGGACTCAATAAAATAAAACAGTTTATTATTAGCCAATTAGTTTAGGTCTTGTTCCCTCACCTTTGCTTGAGTGTAAATCCTCTTTAAAGCTTTAAGAATCACCTTTATATCAATAGGAAAACCTAACAAGTCGATAGATTTTAATTAGAATTCATTCCGACAGTTTTAAGCTTACTGTAGAGCTATGGTCGCAGGATGGGTCGCAGGTTGGGTCGCAGGTTTCTGCGACCCCAGGGTATAGGGTCGATGCTAGGGTCAGTTGTCTTATCGACCCTAGGTGCGACCGCAACTTCCCTGGCCTTCTCGAGAGCTTGGGGTCGATCCTGTGGTCTGATAGGGTCGGTTCCCAATCGACCCTACGTGCGACCGCATGTGGTTTAAGTCTACCTTTCATTCTACAGTCTCTTCTTTCATGTTTGGGTCCTTTGGCTTCCTTCCATAGTCCATTCTATGCTTGTTCTATGGCTTAAAACTCTAGGTTAAATACCTACTTTGTTTACCATGATTCCCTCTATGGATTTCATTGAAATCTTCCCATGGATGGATGATTTGGGTTTCTCCTAGATCATTCCCTCTTTATATACTATTCTAGGGTCTTACATAATTTATGGAGAATGTAATCATACCTTAAACTTCCTCAGATTCAAAGATTTCTCTGAATTTCTTCTCCTTAGTCTTCTTCTCCAACTCTCCTTCTCTTCTCCTTCCCTCCTTCTCTTCTCCTTCTCTTCTCATTCTCTTACTTTCAATTAGGGTTTCAAAAGGAGTGAAAGAGGCTAAGGGACGTCCTATTTATAGTAGAAAACCTCCCAAAATAAGTCCCATTGAGATTAGAAAAGAATCCCCTTGAAATTAGGAAAGTTTCCTATTTACGGTTTCTGTCGGTGATCCTAGGGTCGATGCTAGGGTCGCAGATCCCGTCGACCCTAGGGTTTCAGTTGTCCGACCCTAGCACTAAAAGTCATGGTTCTGTCTTCTGATTTGGGTGGGGTCGACCCTACTTGTTTAGGTAAGCGACCCTACCCTCTATTTTACTATTTTTGGGTCAATTTCATACCTGGTCTTGCGATTTTCTTCATGCACTTGGTCCGTGTGGCTCGACCATGATAGGTAGACCTGGTACAAGGTGGTAAGACCGGTTAGTTCGATACGGGTCTTACACAATATGCAGATGTTATATGTCGAGATCTACAGTTTGTAGTGGGTGATAAGGTGTTTCTGAAGATATCACCTGTGCGACGGCTGAAGTGATTTGGTGAAAATGGAAAGCTATGGCCTAGGTATATAAGATCATATGAAATATTGGCCAGACGTGGCAACATGGCATATCAGCTCACATTACCACCATCTATGTCAGGTGTTCATGACATGTTCCATGTCTCACTATTGAAGAAGTACATCAGGGACTCATCGCACATCTTGACAACAGACCCTCCAGACTTAACGGAGGACTTGACGTTTGAGGTTATACCAGTTATGTTCACCATCCGAAAGGTACAACACCTACGAAACAAAGACATCTACTACGTCAAGGTGACTTGAAAAAGCCAAGATATAGAAGCGATTACTTGGGAGGAGGAGAATGTAATGCGAAAGGGATACCCTCATCTTTTCAACTCTGAAGGTATGTGTAAATTTCAAGGCCAAAATTTCTTTTAAGGGTCGGGGAGTTGTGAGACCTTCATGCAAATTTTGGGACGAAATTCCTTTTAAGGGTGGGGCAGTTATAAGACCCACATTCCACGGACCCAATCTAAACCTACATTTTCATATCGTGATAGGTTTCCCAATCATAACCGGACCAAACGAGACGAGATGATGACAAACCACAAGTCCAGGTATGAAAATAATTAAAATGGACAAAATGGGAGGTGTCATGAGAAATACCGGTCTCATGATATCGGTTTACATACCGGTGGCACAAATAGTCGATTGGTATATCTATACGGACAAACTGTTCGAATTGGAAACAAGTCCCAGTGGGTCCCACCTTTTAAATTTCAATTGTAGAAACCTTCCTTACGTAGTAAACTCTCTTAACGACCTATCTTACTCTATTTATGGACTCTTAAGTCTCCTTAGATCTTTTTGTTGACTCTCATAAACCCTAGAGTCTGAGAAGGAGATCTGAAGAGGAGTAGTGGAGGCAAGGAAGGTCTGCAAATGAGGAAACCTTTGGAAGGGGAGCACCGTTGCTTTGAAGGTCAGTAGTAAGTGCTCCATCCTTGTAAATTAGCTAGGTTAATGCCTGGTTGAGAATCAATACCAAGAAGGACTAGGTATTGATTCGAAACCCTAGTTCGTTCGATGAACCCTAGATCTGATTTCTAAACTAAGGTTCATCAGAAAGTAGGACTTGAATGGAAGATAAAACAAACCCTAATATGTTGCTCAGGCCTAGAATGGTTAAGAGAAACCCTAGAAGTCAAGTTGGAAATCGATGAGAAAAAAAAGTCAGATTGGTGGATATACAAAGTCTGTCCGGTCGACATACCGGTGGCACCTGTATGAGACCAGTACTACCACCGGTACCTCTCAAGAAGTGGGCCAAAACTGTCTGCTTGAACATACCAATAGACCCATCTACCACAGTGGTGCGACAAGTATAGTGCGACCAGTATGGCGATATGTACAATTTTAGATAGTTTTTAGTCCATACTCGGTTCCGACCAACATAAACCCTATGAACCTAACTTTAATCAATCCCTAATATTATGTAGGACTAGTTGACAGCGAGGTTGGACTCTGTGACATAGAAAAAGTTTGCTATCAAGCTTCAAGTAAGGGAACCAAACCTAAACCCTAATTAATTAATACAGTAAAATGTTGTTATATATTCTTGTTGCATGATGTGTGTGCATTTAACATGTCATCTTTATTTTATTGTTATTACTTGTTCATGCATACTCGCTATGATAGGTTGTGATTATTAGACAATTCATTGCTTTTATTGGTATGTGGAATGAGAAGGGCCTGGGGTCTTGGATCATTCCTTACACTAACACCTTTTCGTATCGCCACTATCTTAGCATGCTTGGCACGGGTAGGGTATCAGGGGGAGGACGTGATAATGTGGTTTAGCCTGATCGCCAGACTCGAGCCCTATCTCTATTCCATAGGGAACTGTGCTGGGATAGGGCCTTGGATACTATAATGACATATAGGATTGGTTAGTGACGAACCTACTTGCAAGCCCTTGCAAATAGGGGTGTAGGTATTGGTACAGTATAAGGTATCAAAGAGAGGACGTAGTACTATAGTTCAGCCTGACCACCAAACTCGAGCCCTGTCTCTATACTGGAGTAAGTGATGTGGGGGGACAGTGGTGTGTGATCCATTGGGCGTGCTCACACTCTCTTGCATAGAGGTAGTGTGGTTGTAGCCTGACCTTACCATAACACTTTGCAAGTTATACCAGACTCAATGTTGAATGTTATCTCATGCATATTACTTGTTGCATTGTTTGTTTTCCTTACTAAGCTAAGTTGTGAGCTCACCCTTGTATATATACATGTTTTAGATGCTGATACAGGTTACACTGTGGAGAATTATGTGGACACTCCAGTGTACAGTGGTGTTGCAGCTCTGGATGTGCAAGCAGGAAGCAACGAGCATGACAAGTCATGCCAGTGTCACTTCTATATGTACCTCTAGGATTTAGTATTTATTTATTTCAGTTGACTATAAGACAATGTAATAGCTTATAAGTTTATATTTTGGTATTTAAATAATTTGGATAATTTATTCTAAGTATCAATAATTACTTAGTTCATTTATTAAGTCTTATGTTGTATTTATTATTATTCTGATTATGGTTAGTGTGCAATGGTTTGTGTGTCGACATAGTCTTATTGAGATCCTGGTGTGAATCGTCGGTTTGATAGTGGTTTACTCACACTTCTGGTTCAACCAGAATTGGGGTGTAATAGCTAGGGTTCAAAATTTTGTTGTGAATATGCAAAATTTATTTGTTAAGCTAGGGTTTGGAATTTTTTTGTAATTAATATGCAGAAATCGTTGTTGAGCTATGATTTTTTTTTTTTTTGGGCTTGTGATTATAGATCTGTGAAAGCTAAGGTTGGGCAAATTTTTTTTTCATAATCATGATCGATTGCTTGTTCTTTTTGCAATCGGTCTTAATGCATTTTGTTTACTGAGTTTGCCATGATAACTGATTACATTTGTTCTTTTGGTAAATTTTTTTTTTTTTTGTTAATATGCAAAACTCATTTGTTAGATGAATACATTCTTTGATCTTTTGGCATAAAGACCGATTGCTTCTGTCAGTTAAAATGTTAAACCTTAAAGTTTTTTTTTTTATCTAACTGAAGCTTGGTTTTCTTTGACAGCATAAGTAATGGATGATCCAATTAGTTTGACTTACATTTTTGGAAACTATTCTGAGGCCAAGACTATTAATTTGGGGAGGTATGGATACATTGATGTCGTGTATGATGCATACACCATGGAATTGAAAGATATATCAGATGAAAAGAAAGTAACATTCTCAGTTAAGGTGTTTCTACCAGATGGTGTTAAAGATCTTGTTTTAGGATCTGACTTTGATATATTGCAAATGTTTCATGAGTTCGAGCATGAGGATCAACTTATACAATGTTTCATATTCGGAGTTGAAGTCAGTAAAGAATTTTCCATTGATTAAAAAGTCAATGGGTTCAACAAGTCACTCATGCGGAGGTCAAATCAAATCTTGGTTGAGAAAAGCCCTTTGAGAAGAAAAAGACTGTATGTAAAAAGACAATATGTAAGAAGATTGTTTGTAAAGAAGACTCTTCTACTCCAATTGTGAACAAATTTGCTATTACTGGGGTGGGTAACAACAATATTGGGGGCATTCGTAATTCTTTTATGACCATTCAGGGATGTGGTAGAGATTATGTGAAAAGCTCAAGGGAATTTATGGCAAACACACATTCATTCAATCTGAGTAGTGATGAAGATTGTCTAGGAGACGATCATGCAGTTGATGAGGAAGTAGGAGATAAGGAAGTAGGATATAAGGAAGTAGGAGATGATGATTCTGTAGATTTGGAATGGGAAAAAGATGGTATTAAAGTAGGAGATGGTGATAGCACTGACAGTGAGAAAGATTTAGAGGTGATGATAATATGGGTGGGGTAGTAGATAGTGATGGCAAATTATCAGATTGCAAATTTGATGACTCACCAGATGAAATTGTTTGTTGGGTAGACCGTAACATAGATTAAACCGACTGAGTTAAGATGAAGGTTGGTTTAATTTTTGAAGATGTACATGCTCTTTATTCTACTCTTAAAGACTATTTCATTGAAGAAGGTATTGAGATTTTAAGAGTAAAAAATAAAAAAACAAGAGTAATTGCAGTTTATGCTGAAGAGGGATGTACTTAGAGAATACATGCTTCGACAACCAGTGATGGAATAACTTTCATGGTGAAGACCTTCAATTCTGTGGTAAGGTTGGTAAAAACAATAGTGCTACATCAACTTGGATTGCCAAAAAATTTGTAGATAAACTTAAAGTCGATCCAGACTTGAAAAATGAGAACATGTGTGTAGCTCTAATTATAAGGTATGGGATTGTTGCACATGACAAGCAACTGTATAGGACACACTTGATTGCCAAACAACAAAATAAAGGATCTTTTGAGAAATTTTATTCTCAGTTGCCAAGTTATTTTAGGTTGTTGATGGAGCATAACCTTGGTACAATCTTCAAGCTGTAGTAGTATGAGAGGATAGATATGAATGATCCCCCTATTTTCAAATGGGTTTTTATATGTCTGAAAGCATATAGGACTGATTTTCTGAAAGGAAGCAGACCATTGAGTGGTCTTTATGGATGTCACTTGAAATCCATGTTTAAAGGAGTGTTGTTAGTGGCTATTGCAGTGGATGGGAACAATGGCTTGTTTCCATTAGCATATTCTTCAGTGGAATGCAAAAACAAAGATAGTTGGAAATGATTTCTTGAATGCTTGAAGCTTGGAATTTCACAAGCCCATTGTCACACCCCAATTCCGCACTATTCAGAACAGTGTGATGAACCGCTAATAAGCCAACGGTTCAACCAAGATCTCAAATAGGCTGTGTCCGTTTGCTTAAACCATACACTTCCACAACCATAATCAGAATAAATACACAATAACGGAAGTCTTAATATTAAATGAACTGAGAATCTAAATGTGATAATCATAAATAAAATATCCAATTATGTTGTATTGACCGAGACATAAGTAAATAAAATATCAAATTACATTTCCTTAATGGTCCAAATAAAAATCTAATCGAAAACGCATGAGTTGCACTCGCATGATGAGTCATGCGTCTCCACTATATCTTCGGCATTCATCGCAGCAACGTACCCGTATGCGGGAGCATTCATATAATCTTCCACAGTTGTACCTGCATCATCAACTAAAAATATTCGAATTCGAAAAGGGTTAGCACACATCACGGCTCAGTGAGCAAACAAAACAATGCAACAAACATATGCATGCATTCAATTCATATCTGTGGTCTGGTATATAGTTAGCAATGTGCTATAGAAAGGTTTGGAGGCCGCCACACCTCTATACACGAGTGTGTGGAACCGCTTAATGGATCAAACACTATTGCCACCCCCACATGCACCCACCATAGAATAGAGATAGAGCTAAAGTGCTTAGGACCGCACCGCATCACACTTCCCCTGATTCTCTACCCATACCAACACGTAAGCCCCTATTGGCGAGGGCTTGCAAACTGCTCTCGCAACTAACCAATCCTAATATCAAACAGTGTATCCAAGGCCTCACCCCAGCATCCCTCAATACGCCCATAAAGATAGAGCTAAGGCCCCCCGGCAGAGTCAGAAACAACACGGCCCGAGACCACCTCCCCTGATGCCCTACGACGTAATAGTTCTGCTAAGGTAATGACGATACGATGATGTTAGTGGACAAGACTTGAGTAGAGATAGGACTAAAGTGCTTAGGACCGCACCGCATCACACTTCCCTTGATGCCCCACTCGCATCAAGCACACTAACCACACACAAACATTCACATACCTATTCCTAGCATCATCATCAACATCATGTTGTAAGTAAACAGAATTAAATATGCATGAACAGTAATAACGGAAATAATAGATGACATGTGATATGCACATTACAATCATACGATCATAGAATCATACATAGAATTGGACTCAATAAATAAAAATGATTTATTATTAGCCAATTAGTTTAGGTCTTGTTCCCTCACCTTTGCTTGAGTGTAGATCCTCTTTCAAGCTTTAAGAATCACTTTTATATCAATAGAAAAACCTAACAAGTCGATAGATTTGAATTAGAATTCATTCCAACAGTTTTAAGCTTGCTGTAAAGCTAGGGTCACATGATGGGTCGCAGGATGGGTCACAGGTATCTGAGACCCCAGGGTATAGGGTCGGTTATCCATCAACCCTAGGTGCAACCATAGCTTCCCTGGACTTCTCGAGAGCTTGGGGTCGATCCTGTGGTCTGATAGGGTCGGTTACCAGTCGACCCTAAGTGCGATCATATGTAGTTTGAGTCAACTTTTCATCCTACAGTCCACTCTTTCATGTTTGGATCCTTTGGCTTACTTTCATGGTCCATTCTATGATTGTTCTATGGCTCAAAACTCCAAATTACTTCCTTTACTTTGTTTACAATGATTCCCTCCATGGATTCCATTGGAATTTTCCCATGGATGGATGATTGGGGTTTCTCCTAGATCCTACCCTCTTTATATACTATTCTAGGGTCTTACACAATTCATGGAGAATGTTTTCATACATTAAACTTGCTGAATTCAGAGATTCCTCTGGAACTCTTCTCTTTAGCCTTCTTCTCCAACTTTCCTTCTCTTCCTTCTCTTTTCTTTCTCTCACTTTCAATTAGGGTTTCAAAAGGAGTGAAAGATCCTAAAGGACGTCCTATTTATAGAGTAAAACCTCCCAAAATCCATCCCAACGAGTTTAGGAAAGGTTCCCTTTGAATTAGGAAAGTTTTATAATTTTCAGTTTCTGTCATTTTGCCTAAGGTCGATGCTAGGGTTGCAGAATCCGTCGACCCTAGGGTCTCAAGTCATCTGACCCTAGGACTCAAAAGTCATGGGTTGGACCCTACTGAGGTGGGGTCGACCCTACCTATTTAGGCATGCGACCCTACCTTCTATTTTACTATTTTTGGGTCAATTTCGTACCTGGTTTTGTGATTTCCTTCACGCACTTGGTCCATGTGGCTCGACCATGATAGGTAGACCTGGTACAAGGTGGTAAGACCGGTTAGTCTGGTACGGGTCTTACAACTCCCCTTGCTTATAAAAATTTTGTCCTCAAAATTTGTACATACCTTCCGAGTCGAAAAGATGAGGGTATTGCTTTCGCATAGCATTCTCTTCTTCCCATGTGATTTCTTTTATATTTCAGTTTCTCCAGCTGACTTTAACATAATAGATGTCACGGTTGCGTAATCGTTGAATCTTTCGGCTGGTTATTTCAGTTGGTGCTACTTCAAATGTCAAATCATCAGTCAAATCAGGTGGATCTACTGTCAAAATGTGCGTTGGATCTCTGACGTACTTCTTTAATAAGAAGATATGAAATATATCATGCACA
The DNA here is from genome assembly GCA_028583415.1 of Protea cynaroides. NCBI lineage: Eukaryota > Viridiplantae > Streptophyta > Magnoliopsida > Proteales > Proteaceae > Protea > Protea cynaroides. The sequence goes on along the minus strand of CM053272.1, from coordinate 17,581,989 downwards.
CTTGACATAGATGGTGGTAGTGCTAACTGGTAAGCCACTTTTCCACGTTTAGCTAGAATCTCATATGGTCCGACATATCTTGGACTTAGTTTCCCTTTCTGTTTGAACCGTTTCAAACCTCGCATAGGCGATACTTTGAGGAATACCTTATCACCTACGGCAAATTCGAGGTCTCGGCGCCGAGTATCTGCGTACTGTTTCTGACGATTCTGAGCCGTTCTTACTCTTTCCTTGATAATGTCAACTACTCGACATGTCTCTTCAACAAATTCCGGTCCAACAATGCTACGTTCTCCAACTTCATTCCAAAACAAAGGAGTTTGACACTTCTTGCCATATAGTGCTTCATAGGGTGACATCTGTATAATAGCCTGATAGCTGTTGTTATAAGCGAGCTCGATCAGTGGTAATTTTTCATCCCATGATCCTTTAAAATCAATTACACAGGCTCGGAGCATGTCTTCTAAAATCTGAATGGTACTCTCCGACTGTCCGTCTGTCTGAGGATGGAATGCAGTGCTGAACTTCAATGTTGTACCCATAGCCTTTTGCAATCCTTCCCAAAACTTTGAAGTAAATCGTGGATCTTTGTCGGACACAATGCTTTCGAGTACACCGTGTAATCTGACAATATTGTCCACATACAACTCAGCTAACCTTTCCAGTGTATACTGAGGTCATATAGCTATAAATCGAGCCGTTTTAGACAGGCGGTATACAATCACCCAAACCGCGTCAACTACTCGGAAAGTCAATTGTAACCCGGTGACGAAGTCCATAGTGATGCAGTCCCATTTCCATGCTGGTTTCGGTAACGGTTGTAACAGTCCTACAAGTCTTTGTCGTTCAGCCTTCACCCTCTGACAGTTTAGGCATTGAGACACGAACTTAGCTACATCTACTTTTATTCCTCTCCACCAGTATAGTTTCTTTAGATCATGATACATTTTTGTACTTCCAGGATGTATCGAATAGACGGTGGTATGAGCTTCCTCCATTAGGCGGTGTCTAATGTCCAAATTTTCTGTTTCAGGAACACATATTCTTTCTTTGTACTTCAGTACCTTTTTAGCGTCCAAGGCGAACTCAGGGATAGTCCTACCTTTTTCGATGTCTTCTTGTATCGTTCTTAGATAAAGGTCTGATCTAATAGCTGTTTTCACTTCATCAAGTATATCAGGTACAATCTTCAATGTGGCGAACATATTTAAAAACCGATGGATAAACCCTTGGTTGGTTGATTCACCCGGTGCATCTATCACGAACTGTTCATTACCGTAGTTGAACACTTTCTTGGTAGTACACATTACGACAGTTATGTTAACCTCTCCTTGAGATTTTATCATCACTTTTCTACTCAGCGCGTCAGCAACCACATTAGCTTTCCCTAGATGGTACTGGATATCACAATCATAGTCTTTCAACAGTTCCAGCCACCTTCTTTGTCTCATATTCAGCTCCTTCTGATTAAAGAGGTAAGTGAGACTCTTATGATCTTATTTAATCTGAAATTTCTCTCCATACAAATAATGTCTCCATATCTTGATAGCATGTACCATTGCCGTTAATTCCAAGTCATGAGTGGGATAGTTATTCTCATGTGTCTTCAGTTGTCTTGAGGCATAAGCAATTACTTGTTCCCCTTGCATAAGTACACATCTAAACCCAATCCTGACGCATCAGTGTACAAAATAAATGGTTGTCCTGGTATAGGAATAGTCAAAACCGGAGCTGATATCAATCTAGTCTTCAATGTTGGAAAACTCTGCTCACATTTATCAGTCCAAACAAACTTTTCGTCCTTCTTAGTCAAACTAGTGAGAGGTACGACAATTCGGGAATAGTCTTCTAAAAATCGTCGATAATACCCAGCTAGACCTAAGAAACTTATAATTTCTGCAACGCTCTTTGGTGCTTCCCACTTCACAATAGCTTCAATCTTGCTAGGATCCACTTTAATTCCTTCAGCGGATACAACATGGCCTAGGAATGCGACCTCATTTAGCCAAAACTCACACTTTGTAAATTTGGCATAAAGCTTCTCTTTCCGTAATCGCTGCAGAGTGGCGTTTAGATTCATAATATGAGTTTCCTTGTCCTTGGAGTAGACCAATATATCGTCGATGAATACAATGACCGACGTGTCCAACATATCATGGAATACCCGATTCATAAGTTCCATAAAAGTTTCTGGTGCATTCGTCAATCCAAAAGACATGACCAAAAATTCATAATGTCCATATCTGGTCCTGAATGTTGTCTTTGGAATATCACCCACTTTAATCTTCAACTGATGGTATCCGGACCGAAGATCAATCTTGGAGAACACCTTGACACCTTGCAACTGATCGAACAGGTCAGCGATCCGAGGCAATGGGTATCGATTCTTGATTGTCAGCTTATTCAGTTCTCGATAATCTATACACAGTCGAACACTACCGTCCTTCTTCTTTACGAATAATACTGGCGCTTATGGTAGGTCTAATGTAACCCTTGTCCAGTAGTTCTTGTAGTTGTACTTTTAATTCATTTAGTTCAATAGGAACCATTTGATAAGGTACTTTAGACACTGGTGCGGCTCCGGGTATCAAATCTATAACAAACTCTGTAGCTCGGTCAGGGGGTAGTCCTGGTAGTTCTTCAGGAAATACATCTGAAAAGTCACGCACGACATCGATATCCTACATTCGTGGTGCTTCCTTGGTGAGGTCGACCACTGAAACTAGATATCCAACTCCTACTTTCTCGAGGCATTTCCTAGCCTTTAATGCAGAGAGGATGAGCTTTCGTTTACGGGGAAGTTTGGTTCTTGCAAAACTGAACTCTGCTCCTTCCTTGTCTTTAAATGTCAGCTTTTTTTGGCACATAATAGGTTTGCAGAATGCCGAGCTAACCAGTCCATTCCCAAGATGACGTCAAAGTCTGCCATCTCAAGTTGAATCAGGGTTGCATCTAAAGTTTTCTCGTCAATAAGGACTGGACATGGTCCATAACCTGTTTCTAATTCCACTTCTAATCCCATTGACGACCGTACAAGCAGTTTATAGTCTAGATATTTGAGGGGTAGGTTCAGCTTCTTTCCAAATGACGCAGATATAAAAGAATGAGTAGCTCCTGAATCAATGAGTACTTTGGCGGGGATGCCATTAATAGGTACTATATTTGTGATTTGTTTTAATTTAGTTTACATGTTCACACAATGTAACACAAAATGAAAGGTTCAGGTCATACCTGTAACCACATCAGGCGATGCGGCAGCATCCTCAGAGGTAACAGCGTAAACTCTTCCTTGTTGTGTTTGCTTTCTGGGCTTGGGGCATTCCTTTGAATAATGTCCCATTTGATTGCAGTTAAAGCATTTTCTCCTTCATTATTTGACTTTTGTTGTTGTTGAGCTGCTGGAGTAGTTTTGGCTGCAGCATTAATTCCTTGAGTACGGAAGGGTTTGAATGTCCTTGTATTCCCTCCGTTATATGAATTTCCAGTTGGCCTCTTAATACCCCTGTTTTGAGCATAATAGCTCTCTTTCTGGCTCGACTCTATCGCCCGAGCAATTTGTACAGCTTCGTTGTAGACTTTCTTCTCAAGTCCTAGTACATGTTCACGAATACTTCCCCTAAGTCCCATGACGAACCTTCGGGTCTTCGTATCTTCCGCTTGCATACTGTCTGGTGCAAAGAAGAACAGCTCCTCATAACGTTGTTGATATGCATCGACAGTCATCTGTCCTTGATACAAACTCAGGAACTCTTTCTCCATAGAATCTCTGAGACTCCTAGGAAAATACTTCTCAAAGAATGTCTCTTTATATATACCGCAGGTCAGTTGGGTGTGCTTTGTCAACAGATACGTCCGTGTGGACTTCCACCAGTGGTGTGCATCACCTTTCAGCATAAACGTTGCACACAACACTTTCTCCTCTTCGTTCACCATCATCATCGTGAAATTCCTCTCCATCTCATCGATCCAGTGTGCTGGCCACAATGGATCAGTTGGCTTACCACTATACTCTTTGGGCTTCATCTTCAGAAAATGCTCAACTAGTCTGGAGTGGTCTAGTTGATGAGGAACATAAGCCCCATACATAGGTGGTTGGTATTGATAACCACCTGGAGCTACTTCAGGGTTTTGCACTTGAGCCTGCATGATGGGAGTTTGAGGTGCATGGGGTACTGTGTTACTTCCCCCTGGTACTGTGCTTACCTGTCCTGCTGGCATCGGTGCCGTCTGTGCAGCTGGAAAAGCCATGCCTATGGCAGCTTGCATAGTAGCTTGTACCTGTTGTATTTGCTGCAGCTGTTGTGCCAAATTCATTACGGCTGTAGCCAGGTATGTAGGTGGAGCTGGCAGGTTTGCAGGATTTGTCTGCCCATTAACTATGGACGGTGCTGTGTTCAGATTCTCCTGTGTTTCAGGATGTCTGTGGCTGTCTTCCTCCACAAGTGGTGGTGGTGGAATAGAGTTTCGACTTTGTTTGGTTACTCTTCGCCCAGTCATTTTTCCGTTCTGAAGATAGTAGTGCCTGTAAGTAACCATAGCACATGTGAAGCAATCAATATAATTGTTCTCCAGTCAAAAATCCAACTAATCAAGATAATTTTCAAAATTTTCAAATCATTCTGTCAAAGATACTATATTTTCCATCGTAGGGTCGATGGTAGGGTCGATCCTTATGTGACCCTAGGGTATGCGACCTTGAGAATCACTTTCAACTTACCAAGAGCCTAGGGTCGATGGTAGGGTCGATATGTGTCCGACCCTAGAGTCGACACCTAGTTCTCTGTCAGATCACCAAGAGGCTAGGGTCGATGAGGGGGTCGGAGGTAGGGTCGCATGTTTTGGTCAAATTATGCGACCCTAGGACCTAGAATCAGGTTTTAAATCTCGATTTTGGATTCCTTTCTCATTCTTTCTCCTCCTTTCCGACTCAGCTCATTCCTTTGAGTTGCTACAGTGACAACCCCGACCTGTTTGGTGATTCTATCATACATCCGAGACTCTCACTCCTTCTCTTCAGGTGTGTGCTCTACTGTTGCATGTTTTTAATGTTTCTTAACTAGGGTTTCGGCCATTTTTATCATTTTCTTCAAATTAAAATTTCTCCAATTGTAAAAATTCGATTTTTATTGGGGGCTTTTGCTGTTGGTCACCCAATGGACGAAAGCCCCCAAAAATATTAAAGTTTCATCGGTTGGTTATCGAGAAACTTAAAAATTTCAATTTTGACCTAATTTTTTGAGATTTTTTGAATTTCTTGAAATTTCTTCAAATTCAATCTTCTTAGATAAAATTTCCAACTGTATGAGTTTTGCAGGATAGTTTAGAATCTATATAAGTCCTCCTGCCCATGTGTATGGGTGAAAAGTGAGGCTTTTGACCAATTTATGCCGTTATAATGCCGAACTTTTTGGGTTTTTCACCATTACTGAGCTATTATCTGTTTTTCTTTGTTTTGGCAGATAATATGGCTCGTACCAAAGTACCTAGGGTTAACGACCCAGTTCGTTTCCATTCTAACGAGGTCGAGGCTCAGTATGCTCGTTACGCTCGTAAGAAGGTAGAGGGAGGTCGTCGTGTAGACTTGGCTAGCCTAGCCTTGTTTGATGTAGAGAGAGCATTTGGTGACATGGGCTGGCTTCCCATGATTACCTACGACGCCTGTACCCATCCGGATCTGGTGAGACAGTTCTATTGTAATCTCCAGGTGGTGGGAGATCCCAATGACACTGAGAGGGGTAGGGAGCTCAGGATCACGAGCTACGTCAAAGGAGTAGAGATTTCCTTCGACTCCTAGCAGTTAGCGGACCTCTTGGGCATATCATATGATGGCCCCTTAGTATACTGTGCTCCCAGAGAGCCCCAGTTCTTTTCCTTGGAGATGCGGGCTGAGATAGATTGTCAGCTTATCAGAGAGGATCGCTGGGAGATGAAAGCGATTAACCTACGTCCAGAGCCTCGGGTGTACTGTAAAATCATCCAGCACAACCTGATACCCCAGAGTGGACACTACGAGAGGATCTCCCAGTTGACCCTGTATTTACTTTACTGTATCTGCACTAGGCAGCCTGTCTGCCTCCCTTATATTATTATGCGGACGATGATCTGTGCTACGCTGCCTGGTCAGATAGGCAACCTGCCCTATGGACGTCTGATCACCACCCTGCTTATCCGCCTGGGTGTTGATTTAGTGGATGAGAGGATTCAGGAGAAGACTTTCTCATCAGTGCTGGACTGGGAGGCTATCTGTAGGATGGGCATGTGAGATGTTCAGGTCAGTGATGAGGAGAGAAACGCTCTGGTGCGTCCTCGTACTCGGGTGGAGGTGGCAGACGCTGAGGCACCAGCAGCAGCCGCTGGAGCAGGGGTTCATGGGGGTGATGCTGAGGATGAGGATCGTATGTACATGGATGTGGACTCCATACCTCCTCCATCACCTCTGCATTCTACTGGAGCTGGTCCATCACAGACTCCTTCACGCACGGCTGGTCCTTCATGCCCACCATCTGATGATATGATGGGATTACTTCGTGAGATCAGGGAGGCTCAGCGTGCGATGGATTCGAGAGTGGGAGAGCTTCTAGATGCTCAGTGTGCGTCTGATCAGCGGATGACTGCTTTGATGGCTAGTCTCCAAACGACCCAGACTCAGGTAGCCTGGTTGACTAGAGTCTATGCTGAGGATTATGATAGAGATCGCGAGGCACCGCCTCCCCCATCACCTCCAGCTTCATGATGTATTTTTCTTTTCTTTTGTATTACAGAGTAACTGTCCGGGTTGTGGACTGTACTCTGTTTTGGATATGTATATAAACTTGCTTTGGTTTGACGTATATATACGTTTGTCTTTCACTCGAGTGTATATGAACTTGTTTCTCATTTAATAGATGCATTATTTACTTTCTAAATTTTGTCTGAAACAACACAGGTGCTTATAGTGTGTTATTATTACAACTTTTAAATTTTATCCTATCTCAGTTTACGAACTTTTGTGGTAGTATACTGGTTTAAAAGACAGGGCCTGAGAGCTCTGATACCAAGTTGTCACACCCCAATTCCATACTATTCAGAACAGTGTGATGAATCGCTAATAAACCAACGGTTCAACCAGGATCTCAAATAGACTGTGTCCGTTTGCTTAAACCATACACTTCCACAACCATAATCAGAATAAATACACAATAGCGGAAGTCTTAATATTAAATGAACTGAGAATCTAAATGTGATAATCATAAATAAAATATCCAATTATATTGTATTGATCGAGACATAAGTAAATAAAATATCAAATTACATTTCCTTAATGGTCCAAATAAAAATCTAATCGAAAACGCATTAGTTGCACTCGCATGATGAGTCATGCGTCTCCACTATATCTTCGGCATCCATCGTAGCAACGTACCCGTATACGGGAGCATTCATATATTCTTCCACAGTCGTACCTGCAACATCAACTAAAAATATTCGAATTCGAAAAAGGGTGAGCACACATCACGGATCAGTGAGCAGACAAAACAATGCAACAAACATATGCATGCATTCAATTCATATCTGTGGTCTGGTATATAGTTTGCAATGTGCTATAGAAAGGTTTGGAGGTCGCCGCACCTCTATACACGAGTGTGTGGAACCGCTCAATGGATCAAACACCATTGCCGCCCCAACGTGCACCCACCATGGAATAGAGATAGAGCTAAAGTGCTTAGGATCGCACCGCATCACACTTCCCCTGATTCTCTACCCATACCAACACGTAAGCCCCTATTGACGAGGGCTTGCAAACTGGGCTCGCAACTAACCAATCCTAATGTCAAACAGTATATCCAAGGCCTCACCCCGGCATCCCTCAATACGTCCATAGAGATAGAGCTAAGGTCCCCCGGCAGAGTCAGAGACTACACAATCTGAGACCACCTCCCCTGATGCCCTACTACGTAATAGTTCTGCTAAGATAATGGCGATACAACGATGTTAGTGGACAAGAATTGAGTAGAGATAGGGCTAAAGTGCTTAGGACCGCACCGCATCACACTTCCCCTGATGCCCCACTCGCATCAAGCACACTAACCACACACAAACATTCACATGTCTATTCCTAGCATCATCATCAACATCATGTTGTAAATAAACAGAATTAAATATGCATGAACAGTAATAACGGGAATAGTAGATGACATGTGATATGCACATTGCAATCATACGATCATAGAATCATACATGGAATTAGACTCAATAAACAAAAATGGTTTATTATTAGCCAATTAGTTTAGGTTTTGTTCCCTCACCTTTGCTTGAGTGTAGATCCTCTTTCAAGCTTTAAGAATCACTTTTATATCAATAAGAAAACCTAACAAGTCGATAGATTTTAATTAGAATTCATTCCAACAGTTTTAAGCTTGTTGTAAAGCTAGGGTCGCATGATGGGTCGCAGGATGGGTCGCAGATATCTGAGACCCCAGGGTATAGGGTCGATCATAGGGTCGGTTATCCATCGACCCTAGGTGCGACCATAGCTTCCCTGGACTTCCCGAGAGCTTGGGGTCGATCCTGTGGTCTGATAGGGTCGGTTACCCGTCGACCCTAAGTGTGACCATATGTAGTTTGAGTCGATTTTTCATCCTACAGTACACTCTTTCATGTTTGGATCCTTTGGCTTACTTTCATGGTCCATTCTATGATTGTTCTATGACTCAAAACTCCAAGTTACTTCCTTTACTTTGTTTACAATGATTCCCTCCATGGATTCCATTGGAATTTTCCCATGGATGGATGCTAGATCCTACCCTCTTTATATATTATTTTAGGGTCTTACACAATTCATGGAGAATGTTTTCATACCTTAAACTTGCTGAATTCAGAGATTCCTCTGAAACTCTTCTCCTTAGCCTTCTTCTCCAATTTTCCTTCTCTTCCTTCTCTTCTCTTTCTCTCACTTTCAATTAGGGTTTCAAAAGGAGTGAAAGAGCCTAAGGGACGTCCTATTTATAGAGGAAAACCTCCCAAAATCCATCCCAACGAGTTTAGGAAAGGTTCCCTTTGAATTAAGAAAGTTTCCTAATTTTCGGTTTCTGTCAGTTTGCCTAGGGTCGTTGCTAGGGTCGCAAAATCCGTCGACCCTAGGGTCTCAAGTCATCCGACCCTAGGACTCAAAAATCATGGGTTGGACCCTGCTGAGGTGGGGTCGACCCTACCTGTTTAGGCATGCGATCCTACCCTCTATTTTACTATTTTTGGGTCAATTTCGTACCTGATTTTGTGATTTTCTTCACGCACTTGGTCCATGTGGCTCGACCATGATAGGTAGACCTGGTACAAGGTGGTAAGACCGGTTAGTTTGGTACGGGTCTTACACCCATGGTAATGGTCCTTTGACTTTTATGTTAGATAAACAGAAGGTACATTATACTCAGCCACATGTCTGTTATATATTTTTTTTTTATCAAGACTATTTCTAATCAATTTGCTCCTTTTTGTTTTGTAGGGTCTCTCAGATGCAATTGGGAATATTTTTCCACAAGTAAGCCAAAGACATTAATGTTGTAGGCATCTTTACAACAACTTTAAAGTCAAATTTCCTAGTCTTATATTAAGGAGACAATTTTGGGCAGCTTATAAGTTTGTAAATCTGATTGGCTTCCAAGAAGCAATGGAAAAAATGAGGGCTCACAACAACAATGCATACCAGTGGTTGAACAAACTAGATAAATCTCTATGGGCCAGACATGCATTTTATCACAGAGGAAAAAGTGATCACAATACCAACAACATGTCTGAGTCGTTGAACCAATGGATTGGTCCCATTAGAAACAAGCCCATCATTACATTGTTGGACCATATTCGAATCAAGCTAATGAGTAGATTAATGCAAAGATATGAAACAGGTTGTAGCTTCATGGGGAAATTCACACCCAAGATCAAAATTAAGCTGGATTTGACAAAGCATAGTTGTAGAACAACACAGTGTAAGGTGGATGAGTTTGAGGTGGTGGATGAAAGAAGCAGGTATACTGTCAAGTTAGATGATATGTCTTGTGGGTGTGGGTATTGGGAAAGTTCTGGACTATCATGTAAGCATGGAATAGCTACCATGATATATATTGAAAAGGAAAAACATTGAAGACTATTACCATGAATATTACACCACTTACAGATATATGCAAACCTATGGTGAATTGATCCACTCATTGCTAGATCTGTCAGTATTGAAAGTAGGGGAAGGTGATGATGTTGTACAAGCTCCACCATTGAAAAATTTATCTGGGAGACCCCATAAAAATGGAAGAAGAGAAGTTAGGGAAGCAATAGCTTCTGATTTTTGGAGGAGATCAAGAACTGTTAGACGTGTGAACTGCAAACAAATAGGCCATAATAAAAGAATTTGTCAAACGGCACCTGTTAAAGGGAAACAAAGAATAAGGAAAGAGGATCAAGGAGTCAAGGTATTATTACTATCTTTATTGTTTGGTGCAAAATTGTCTTTTCATTTATTCTCTTAATTTTTGTTTGTTTTATGTAGAGAAAAAGAATAGCTAACGAAGTGGATAGCATCTCCCCTTCCCCCATGCAAACAAGATCACAAAAATTTGCGACCCCAAATGCAACCAACATTCAAGCCAAACTAAAGGACAAAAAAAAAAAGAGAAGGTAGAAAAGAATAGGAAAAGAGCTAGAACCAATGATGGAAGAGTTGGATGGCTATTTATGTTTATTTTACGTTTGGATGATTACCCTTAAAATGAATGTTTATGTCTATTTCACATTTGGATGATTGGATGAGGATGTTTATGTTTTTGGATGACTGTAGAAGTCACATTTGGATGAATTTTTATGGTTTTGGATTACTGTAATACTCAGCTTTGGATGAATGTTTATGGTTTGGTTATGTTTTTGGATGACTGTAAAAGTCACTTTTGGATGAATAGTGATGGTTTCGGATTAATGTAATAGATTGGTTATGTTTCAGACTGCCTTTTTATGTTGATTTTAGACTAGCTTTTTATGTTGAAATTCTTGTTTGCAGTGCATTGTGAGATCAGATATGGACTCTATTATGATGATGTGTTCAAATTCTTTTCCTTCTTTTTGTTGGGTTTCTGTTAAATTTAGTGTGGGTTTTTAAGTTGAAAAACTTCAGGATCACTTGCTTGTTCAGCTTCTTATAAGGCTTTGTTGTTGACTTATTGTTATACTCTAACATACTCTTAGTGGAATAAAATATGGTTACTGTGATTTTTGTTATTATAGTATTATTTTACATGTATACTGAGCTTCAAGATATGTATTTAGAAATTCAGTCCCTTCTACATAACCTTATGTCATCTAGCAGTATGGAAGCAAATAGCCAGAGACACTGTATTCTAGTAGTGATGTTCAGTTGGAACCCGACATACACATAATCCAACACAGTTTAGATTTTTATGGTCTTTATGAATTATATTGTAAAGTAGTATTTGTGGTCCTGCTAGTAGTGAGCTCATAAGCAGCGACTCATTTATTAAGCAATGGTATTCTAATAAATCAGTTACCAAGTCAGCAAGTGGATCTATATCTAATAAGCTCATGTGCCCAATTAAAGAATGCTCCATTCAAAACAATGTTGATCATTTCAGTGCCCTTTATAAGGAATACAATACATATATGATCACTTCCGAAGGGAGCATCCAAGTAATGAAGCATCTTACAAACAGCCATTAACATCCTCTTTAGTCACTTTAAAGTGCTGGTCTTCAAGTCTACCCAAAATCCAGATGTTGCTTTAGAAACCCAAAGGATTTCTCCAAGATGAAGAACTTAGGTTGTGTTTGGTATCATTTTTGTTTTTGATTTTTGTTCAAATTTATAGTTTTGAAGGGGTTTGGCATAATTTATGAGTGTTATTTATGAAAAATAAAAATAAAAACAAGTCAAAATTCAAAAAGAGATCTCAACCTCTTTTTGATTTTTGGTCAAAAATTATTTTTGTTGTGTTTTGTGCAAAACACTTAAAACATGTGTTAAAATAAAGGGTTAAAAAAGTAATTTAGTTCCTTTTATAAAACCACCCCAAATCAAACCCTCAAGCACTCTTCTCGTTGACAAACGGAAGTAAAGCACAGAGACGCAGACCTGCAACTTCGTCTTAGAGACGGCTCTGACGGCCACGACGACGACGACGATAATCATTCCAACGGAGGCGACGTCGTTTCTCCAAAAACAGTTCCTGGTTTGATTTCTTTCCATAATTCCTTGACAGAGGAAGAGGAATAGACGCTCCATGACAGAGGAAGAGGAAGACTTTCAAAATCATTTTTAGACATAGTATGCCAAATATGTTTTTCATTCTACCATCTATTTTTATTATAGCTACCAAACAACATTTTATTTTTGAACAAAAATCATTTTGAAAATGATTTTTGTTAAATAGATAAAAAACAAAAACAAAAATGATACCAAACATAGCCTTAGTTATTGAGGGATCAAGAAAATGATTGCCGCATTTGCATATTATATAGGTGATATAATTGGGTCTTCAAACTTCACTTTCAAGCCTTGTGGTTCAGATAGTATTATAGCAAAGAAACATAAATATAACTGAGTCAATCACCTAAACTAAAAAACATTCACTTTTTTTCACAAATTTGAAACAAGATTGGCTTTTCATTTAACAGAAAGTTTTATTACATTTAGGTTCTCCATTGGCAAAAAAATTACTCAACCAAACATGTTGGGCAATCAGACTTTTACAATGACTACAATAAACACTACAATACAGAAAGCAAATGTTAATTGGCACATCGTCTTCAAATCTACAACCAACTTCTCCAACGTCTCCAATTTCTTCACAATTGTCTTTAGAGAGCAGATATCGTTCTTCAAACTTTGCAATTCATTGCCATTGTCCACCATGTCAATTGTCACTTCTTCCCCCATAGAATAACACCAACGAAAAAACTTACAATGGTTGTTTGGACAACAATAATAAAGCATATTCTTATTCTGTTCAGACTCTGAAATCTTTACTGCTGCTCTTAGGCCGCATGTACAATTGATGTTTTGAAACCTAGATGGCCTAGAGTTGATGGATATCTTACCTACAAATGAAAGGAAACAAGTTAAATTTCTTGAAGGAAACTTACATGGTGTAATTACGTATACAACCAATAAAAGAGGAAACAGAGAAAATTAGGATTGCAAAATTAGGATAAAATTCAACCAATAACAGCCCTTACCTAGATTGCAAAATTAGGATAAAATTCAGTGAAATAAGCAATCGGAACACTAACTCTGCATATGATTAATCATCAATAAAAGGTAAACCAAAAGAACCCTAACTTTGTACATTCGATTCCCTGAGTTTTCCCTACCTTCGTGCCATTCCATGAGTTTCCTCTACATTCCTGCCCAATCATTACGATTACCAAAACGGAAGCGATTCTTTCAGTTTAAACATGTCTCAGAGATCGATTTCTCCATTCCTTGAGTTTCCTCTACATTCCTGCGCAATCACTACGTATACCAAAACATAAGCAGTCCAATGGCTTTCGGTTTAACATGTCTTGGAGATCGACAAAGCAAGGATGAAGAAGAAAAAAAAGAAAAAAGGGATCGGCGGCAATTAACCTGAGTTTCCGCTGCGCTGAATTTCCTCTGCGCATGAAGAAAATTTTCTTCCTCCCACGGCTCCAAAAGAGTAAACAATGACATAGTCCTCTTTTTTAATAAGAAATGAAAGGTTAATTTTGTCTTTTGAAGAAAAATGTAATAGTGTTACAAAGGGTAAAATTGTATATTTACCCTATCTGTTTAAGAATGGTTGAACCAGGGAGTAACTCATCCGGTTCAACAACTTATTAGAGTATCTAGAATCGAGGTAAACTACAGGGGTAGTATGTGTCAATTTTCCTAAATTAAAAGACCAATAAAAACCTTGAGTTAGTGATTACAAGGATTTAATAATTGGTATCAGATTAGCTGGATCACCATTGGTTCAGTATCAGCAGACTCTGATATCAATTCTATACATGTGGCTCATAATAAATGGGCCATCAAGGTAAGACTTCATTGATAGAGTAATGTACATCATTGGCCCGATCTAGTAAGGATGTAAATTATTGGCCATATCCATTCTAGGTAGGGGTGTCAATGGGCCGATTTAGGCAGGTTTTGGTCTGGGCAAAGTCAGTCTCGGGTTTTTTAGGGACAGCCTGAAACATGTCCAATAAGAGATTTGGGCTGGGGTGGGCTGCACTGTACACATTAGTTAACGGGCCGGTCTGGTGTCAGTTTGTTATCGGGCTGGCTTAATAGACTTTTATCGATCCGCTATCGGTTCGATTTCGGTTTATCATATCTATATGTAGTAAAAAAGTTGGATTAATGGGCTCTATTTGTAAGACCCGCACTCTGAAAACCGGTCTAAACCTTGGTTTTGTGTCGTGACAGGTCTTCCGATCATC